>CM062806.1:612981795-613581795 GCA_031772625.1 Pinus tabuliformis | reverse complement strand
CCAGCTAAGTACCGAGCACCTCCAGCGTCACCACATCAAGTCGCTTCCAACCCTCCAGGTAACCAATAATTCCCCCACTATTTAATTGTTTCCTCATGTTAAAAATGAAAAATCTAACGCCCAAGGCCCCTAGGTTCCAAGAAATAAAACCCTTTTGTCATACTAAGCATTTATTGGACACAAAAGTTGAAATCTGAGACCCATTGTTCTCTTACAACTTTTCGGACCTACGTTTTAACCTGTATGACTGATACTTGCAAAATGAGGACCTGTTTTGGGTCATAGAGTCAGGATTGTATCACCAGGTCACCCCCACATTGTAAAATTTCCATAGATCATCTCTTGGATCATAAATGCTTACATCAAAGAGAAGAATTACTGATCCAAATGGATCCAAGAATGCCTCTAAGTCTTCGTAAAACCATTAAAAATCATGCCAAAGCCAAAGAAATCCTTTAAAAAGATCGAAAATATCATAAGAGGAAGCCTTTTAATACACTATCAAGAGGCAAAACCCACGAAATTGTGAATAAAATAGAGCAATTGCAGGCGGAATAGAGGATGCAAAATAGCTGTCCGATCTGGCCAATCAATGGTCCAGATCGGATCAGTAATCGCAATCAGTGGTGACCTTCATTATAGATTGACGAGATCCACATGAGTCTTGCGACTGCGGATTGCTATCGGCAGGGTTATCGGCGCTATCGGAAAATCCCACATAAGAGTTGCGATTGCGATTGACGTGGGAACTTATAAGCGATGTGATAGCGAATGGCGGGGTCAACGAGAACCGTTGATCAAGCGCATAGATCGACGGCTCGCGCTACATCGCCAGATCGCAATCGACAGATCCACAGGAGCGGGGGTATGTGTATACACATATATGCGATTGTCGATCTATGAACAGACCCGATAGAGAAATAAAGCATATTTAAGGACATTTCAAGTCTGATATATGAGTTTTGGAAGATTTTCCTATTTTATGCATATTTCTCTGTGTTTCTGAAAAACAGCCGCATTTGGGAATCCGATGGATTTCAAGGGGACCCATGCATTCTTACATTACGAAATCGGTGGCCACCTCCCCTTCAGGTGTTATGCCATACTTGGGGAAACGTTGGAAGAGGGATTCGAACAGAACGAGGCCCGAGAAACCGAAGAGCCAAAGAGATGAAACGAACATGCCGCGTTGGCTTTAAAAAAGCCACAGACAGAGAGCATTAGGGAGGCAGTGTGAAAAGAAAATGTGAGACAGAGTTTGCACAGATATTGAGAGCTGTGAGGGAGTCGGTGTACTTAGAGGAAGCTTGAGGGATTCAAGTGAGGCTCTTGTAAATGCATCTGTTGTGTGTGAGGCTCAAACTGAGCTCACTATTGTAAAAACTCTATTTGAAGACTTAATAGAGAGGCCACCACTAAAGGATGGACCAGGAGATGTAGCCCAGGAGTATTGGGTGAACTCCTTATTAAATATGCTGTGTTTTTTTAGTGTTTGCCTATTATAGTATTTTACTACTTCAAAGTCTATGTATTTCACAATCTGATCGATCCATTGCATAAAATAACATAGGCACATCCATGCACATAAGTCTGTAATACCTTATTATTGTCTTAGATCTCATTTTCAGATCAAGTGGTATCAGAGCTTTAGGTTGCTAAGGTTAGACAAGCTTGTGCTGGACTGTTTATGAATGCTCACTAGATCAAAGCTTAAATTAGGAGAAGGAAAATTGGTTGAATCTAACCCAGAAATTGGTAGAATCTATACTAGGAGGAAAATGGCAGAAGAAAACCCTTTGGAATCAGACTCTTAGTTCATGGACAGTTTCATGACCATGAGAGCCATGGTAGAAGAAATGTATAGAGAATTTAAGAAAGGTCGAAGTGAAGATTCTTCTACTTCCAAACAAGACAAAGGAGCAAAAGAATCTCATATAGATGGCCATTCTGAAGGCAAAGGGAAAGGAAAAGAGGTTCCTCTATCCACGCCTCCTGATAGCCCTGAAAATAAAAAGAAGAAAACATCTTTGATTAAATTAGATGTTAAATTTGATTTGCCTGTTTATGATGGAGAGTTAAATGCAAAGAAGTTAGATAACTGGATTAGGCAGATTGATGTGTATTGCAGGGTGAAAAATATTGATTCAGACAGAAGTAAGATTCAGTTGGCCAGCCTACGCCTTGGAGGAACTGCCTTGGTATGGTGGGAAGGCAGAACACAAGCTAACTTGAAGAAGCATGGTAAAACTCTTTCTTTCTGGAGTGAATTTGTTTCTGCAATTAAAAAACAACTTTATTGACTAGCTTATATGCAGCGAGCTATGATGAGTTGGCAAACTCTTCGCCAATTAAAAGGGAAAAGTGTACAAAGTTACACCCAAGAGTTTAGAAAGAGAGCTTTGATTCTAGGCATTTCTTTAGACTCACCTGAAATTTTGTTGAAGTATATAGGTGGTCATACCATTCTCATGTTTAATCCTACTAGCATAGATGAGGTATCTATTCAGGCTACCCATCTAGAGGCTAGGGGCAAGAATGTGAACCTAGAGATTGGGGGATCATAAAAACCCACTGCAAGCAAGAACAAGGAAAAGAGGAAGCAAAAATGGAAAGAGAGGAAGGCCAATGCTGTACAAAAGGCCAAACCTTCATGCACTCACTACAAGAAGGATGAACATTGCTGGTCTTTGCATCTAGAGCTGAAACCCAAGAAGTTCGATGGCAAGAAGAAGAAGACTGTTGCTACTATAGAAAAAGATTTGGGGTCAAACTCAGGTGATGAAACAACAATTACAACCACAGGTATAAAAGGTAAAAATTCTGAAGCATATACTAGTAATTCTGCCCAAACTATTAATAGTGAAGAAAATGAGAGAAGAAGACATGAGCTTTTTCATATTAGAGTTATTTCCAAGCATAAAAAGATTGATACTTTGTTTGATAGTGGCTCACAAGTAAACTTAATTTCTAAAGCAATTGTAAAGAAACTGGGATCACTAACCACACCTCACAAGAATCCATATCCATTAGGTTGGTTATGTGATAAAGCAAAGCTACAAGTGACTAGACAATGTAAACTTAGGTTTTCCATTGGTTCAACATTTGTAGATGAGGTTGAGTTAGATGTAATTCCCTTAGATATATGTGGAATTGTTTTAGGAAGTCCTTAATTGTATGATAGAAAATCCATCTTCTATAGAGCTGAAAATAAGTATCAACTTGTTAAAGAGGGAATAGAATATATTGTAAGAGCTCAGAAACTCAAAAATAATTATACTCTCATAAACTCAGGGCAAATGAAAAGGATTGTAAATTCATGCAAGCAATTTTTACTGATGGTTGTAAAGGAAAAGAAACTTGAAAAAGCCAATATATTTGAAGGTTGTGATGCTAAACAACAAGCTGATTTAGAAAAGGTTGTTTCAGAATATGATATATTATTTCAAGAACCTAAAGGTCTGCCACCAAAAAGGGAAATTATTGCATCAAGATGCTCCATTGTCTAACATCGGACTGTATAGGTTATCCGCTTTAGAGAATGCATAAATCAAGAAGCAAGTTCAAGAGATGCTTGAGAAAGGGTTCATAAGACCAAGCACATCACCATGCGGATGTCCAATAGTGTTGGTGAGAAAGAAGGATGGTTCGTGGAGGATGTGCATTGATTACCGAGCACTGAATAAAATAACGATCAAGAATATTTATCCCCTTCCTCGCATAGATGATCTACTGGATCAACTGAAAGAGGTTGTTTACTTTTCCAAGTTGGACATATGTAGTGGTTACCATCAAGTCAGAGTAGCAGAGCAAGATGCATGGAAGACTGCTTTCAAAACAAAGCAAGGGCTATACGAATGGCTAGTTATGCCTTTTGGCTTAACTAATGCTCCTACCACTTTCATGAGAGTAATGAATGATGTACTCAGGCCTTTTATCGATGATTTTGTAATTGTATATTTGGATGACATTCTTGTATTTAATAAAACATGGGAGGAACATTTAAAGAATGTAAAGCAGACCCTAGATGTTTTAAAGCAAGAAAATATCTATGTTAAATTATCTTAGTGTTAATTTGGAAAAACATCTTTGAATTATTTGGGTCATACAGTAGGGGTTGTGAATTGAAGATAGATCCCTCTAAGGTTGCAGTCATTGTAAACTGGCCTCAACCCAAGTCTGCTACTGAAGTTAGAAGCTTCCTAGGGGCAGCATAATATTGGAGAAATTTTATTGCTAACTTTTCCTTAATTTCAGCTCCCTTGCATGCTTTGACAGGATTGAACAAGGTGTTTCAGTGGGGAGGCAAATAGCAGAAAGCCTTCGACACCTTGAAAGAAAAAATTAGTACAACACCAATACTAGCATTGCCAAATCTTCAATAACCATTTGAGATCGAAACCAATGACAGTGATTATGCCATGGGAGTAGTGTTGATGCAACATGGTAAACCCATATGCTGCCATTCTGAGACTTTTAATTCTGCAGTAGTTAATTATCCTACATATGATAAAGAATTGTATGCATTAGTCGAGAGTGTGAAAAAGTGGAAACATTACTTAATGGGCAAAGAAATAGTAATACATATTGATCATCAAACACTTCAGTACTTGCACTCACAAACTAAGTTGCAACAATCAAGACACTATAGGTGGATGGGTTTCCTACAACAGTTTCATTTAGTTATCATATATAAAAAGGGCATCCACAATAAAGTTGCAGATATGTTGTCTAGACCAATCATAAATTCATCTACTATAATTAAGCATAACTCAGTAATGCATGAAAGCTACATTGAACAATATGCTCAAGATATAGAATTCAAAGATGTATATGCAGCTTTAAGTAATGGAAAAAATGTAGAAGAATTGGATTATTATATTAAGGACCAACTCTTGTATCATTTGGGAAAGCTATGCATTCCACAAACAGAGAGAATTAACATAATTAGGGAAGCACATACTTCTCTAATATCAGGTCATTTTGGTGTAATCAAAACAATTGCACAACTACAAAGGTACTGCTATTGGCCAAAAATGCATGAAACATTTTCTAGATATGTAAGAGGGTGTACCATGTGTGCTAAAAGCAAGCCCAAAAATAGAAAACTAGGCTTGTACACTCCACTGTCAGTCCCTTCCCGTCCTTGGGAAAGTGTTTCCATGGAATTTGTTGAGGGATTGCCAAAATCTAGAAAAGGACATGACTATTTATATGTTATTGTGGACAGGTTCAGCAAAATGTGTGTTCTAATACCTTGTAATAAGCAAATTACAATTGAACAAACAACGAAATTGTTCTTTCAACATGTCTGGGTGCATTTTGGGTTACCCACTTCCATAGTATTTGATCGAGACTCCCGATTTGTTGGGAAGTTTTGGTCAAGTCTGTGGGAATTAATGGACACCAGACTGAAGAAAAGCACATCCTTTCATCTGCAGATAGATAACCAAATAGAGGTAGTCAACCAGAAATTGATCTAGTTGCTCAGGGGTTATTGCAGCAAGCATCCCAAGCTTTGGGATGAACATTTATGTTATGTGAAACATGCTTACAATCGTGCTAAACATTCTTCTACACAGAGATCTCCTTTTGAGACCTATTTTGGTTTTATACCAAGGTCTCCCTTGGATTTTGTCTTTGAAAAAGACATAGCAGTTGCTAGACACAGTGATGTGGATAAAGAAACCATATTCATTGAACAGATCCAAGAGATTCACCAGGAAGTGCAAGAAAAACTAGAAAAGAGCCAAGCCAAATACAAGGTAAGGCATGATAAACATCGGGTGGAACACAACTTCCAAGTTGGCGATCAAGTGTGGCTGTATATTAGCAAGGACAGAATGTAAGGTAAAGGAAAGAAGTTGAAGCCAATAAGGTATGGGACTTTTAAGGTGCTTGAGAAAATTGGTGAGAATGCTTTCTGCCTTGATCTGCCAGCATACATGCACATCTATTCAGTAGTAAATGCAGAAAATTTAAGACTGTTTAAACCTTCATTAATTGAATATCCTGAAGAGCAAAGTCAATTGCCTTCCATTGATGATCTGTTGCCTGAATACCTCAATGAGTTGTAGGAAGATATGATTATGGATAGGAAGGTGAGGAAAAAGCGCAGAGGATGTGTTGAGTACCTAAGGATTGGACTCAAAGGTTCAAAACCCAGCAGTGCAAAATGGATAGAGATTGAGCAAGTGAGGCAACAATATCCTCACTTGATTGATGCTTAAAAACCAACTTTTGGTGGTCCAAAAGCCTTTTTCAGTGGGAAGGTGGGATCCAAATGGATCTAAGAATGCCTCTAAGTCTTCGTAAAACCATTAAAAATCATGCCAAAGCCAAAGAAATCCTTTAAAAGGATCGAAAATATCATAAGAGGAAGCCTTTTAATACACTATCGAGAGGCAAAACCCACAAAATTGTGAATAAAATAGTGCAATTGTAGGCGGAATAGAGGATGCACAGTAGCCATTTGATTTGGCCGATCAATGGTCTAGATGAGATCGGTAATTGCAATCGGAGGTGACCTTCGGTAGAGATCTGTGGGATCCACATGAGTCTTGGTACTGCGGATTGCTATCAACGGGGCTATCAGCGCTATCGGCAAATCCCACATAAGAGTTACGACTGCAATCAGCGAGGAACTTATAAGCGATGCGATAGCGATTGGCGGGGTCAATGAGGACCGTCAATCAAGCGTGCAGATTGATGGCCCGCGCTGCATTTCCAGATCGCAATCGGCAGATCCACAGGAGTGGGGGTATGTGTATACACATATATGCGATTGTCGATCTATGAATGGACCCGATAGAGAAATAAAGCATATCTAAGGAATTTTCAAGTCCGATATATGAGTTTTGGAAGATTTTACTGTTTTATGCATATTTCTCTGTGTTTCTGAAAAACGACCGCATTTGGGAATCCGATGGATTTCATGTTAGGTCCTTATAATACTAGTGATTACCTCATTAATATTGTAGTTGTATCCCTTATTAATATTGTTGTAGCCCTATTGTCCCCATATTGTTATTACTGTGCCCCATAGAATCCCTCTATTGTTATTTTTGTGTCTTTATATTATTATTGTTAGGTCGGCTGGATTATATTGTGACTCCTTAGACTCCTATATATAGAAAGGAGGATTTTTCATTTGAATCATCGAAGAATCATTCATTTGTGTAATGTAAAGAAGGTTTCCCCATCGAAGAGGTTGAATTCTAAGGTGTTGATCTATCTTTTCTATCTTTTTGTGAGTTGGTTTCATAACATTTGGTATCAGAGCTTTGAATTCTAGGGTTTCGCTGCTCTAAACAGGTCATCGTGGCATTTGCGCTATAACTTTTTTTTTTTTGTGACGTTTCAGATGCTAAAAAAAAAAAAACCATTTGGGCCGAAATCGTTCTGAACCGTAGGTCTGAATTTCAGAGCTTTTCGTGCTACATTTGCGAAGATATGATTTGAGGAAGTTGGAATTTTTGCAGACTCTCGAATTACATTCCAAACAGGTGACCTGGGGAAAATAGTCATAAATTTTGATTTGAGCATCAGATTTAAATTTCGTAAGTTACAGAAAGAGGATGGACTGTAGTTTTATGTATATATTTTTCAGATCCTAAGGTCGAAACAGTGACACATGGCATTTCCTACAAGTTCGCTCTTCTGAAAAGGTCTATAATCAAGTCATCTTGGGAGATTGTGCATAACTCTACCTTGTAGAATCTAAATTTGATCAGATTGGTGGCATTGGAAAGAGGACACAGAGGGCTTCTGCAGGTCACAATTTTAGAACTGGATGATCTGAAATTACAGAGATACATCATAGGCAATTTCGAGCTCGTACAAAGTGAGAAAAGGTGTGTAGATTTTTTTAAATTTTTGCTTAAGCTTGGTTTGAAAAATTATTTTGAATGAACTCAAAGGGCATAGTAGAGAATTATTATCGGTAACTGATGCCCCGAGGAAAGAAAATGCAAACACCTAGTAAGCAACCTGAAAGCTCTAGCATGACTTATGAAGAAGAGGAATAAATGCAACATGATATATCAAAATTACGAGACCAAGTGCAACAAATGTCACTCACACAAAAAGTAACAGAATCTAAGATGGATGGTTTAAAGAAAGATGTAGAAGCTAAGATGAATGACGTGGAAGCTAAGATGGACAATTTGAAGATAGATTTGAAGACAGATTTGAAGACAAGCATGGCAGATTTGAAGACAGATTTGACAAATTTTCTATAACAAATACTTACTAATGGTGAAAGAGTAGTAAAGGAAACTCATGATGAGAACAAAAGAAATGTTAATCATGATTTCATAGACTCTAATGTTGGATCGAAGACCCACCATATTCCAAAAATCGATATGAGGAAGTTTGATGGCAAGGATCCTGCAACATGGATATTACAGATGGAGCCATTTTTCGATCTCAATAATGTGCAAAACACACAAAAGTTACATATTGCAACTTTATATTTGGAACCAAATCAGTTTGTATGGTATCAATGGCTTTGCTCTCGTAAACAAATTATCACTTGGGCAATTTTTACAGAAGAATTGACAACACATTATGAGGATACAAAAAGCAACACTTTTTTTAGCCAATTGATAAGTCTCAAACAAAAGTGTTCAATAATGGAGCACATTGAGGAGTTCCAAAAATTGAACATAAGGGTAAAAAATATTCTAGAGGAGCATAGGATTGATGTGTTCATAGGGACTTTAAAGGATAATATCCAACATGATGTTCGCCTTTGGGAACCTGATTCATTAGAGAAGGCATTCAGGTTAGCAAGCGAAATGGGAAGAAAAATTATGGCAACTAGGAAGCATACCACTCACAACTATAAAGATGGAAGTGTTTTTGCCCCTAGCCTTCCACAACCTATAAGGTTGACACCACAAAAATTGGAAGAAAAAAGAGAAAAAGGGCTTTGTTATAGTTGTGATAGCAAATACATTAAAGGTCATAAGTGTGCTAAGAAGAAATTATTCTACATACATTGTGAAGAGGAAGAAGAAAAGGAGCAAGAAAGGTCAAAAGAAGAGGATATACTCCAGGAACAAAGCCTAGATAAAGAAGAAATGAATCCGACCATATCTTGTAATGCATTGGCTGGAATTACCACTCCTCAAACCATCAAGATAGAAGGACAAATCAAGAAGAAAAAGGTAATAGTGTTGATTGATTTAGGAAGTACCCACAATTTTATTCATTGTAAGATAGCAAAAGAATTGAATTGCTTCCTATATCCAGCACCAGAGTGTCAAGTGATGGTTTCAAATGGAGGAACGATAAATTGCTTTGGAAAGTGCCATAATATCAAGCTATCCATGGGAGAATATGTATTGACTAGCCCAATACTTTCCATTCCAATGGGAGGTGCTGATGTTGTACTAGGAGTCCAATGGCTACAATCCTTGGGTACAATAGCTTTTAATTTTGAAGAAATTTTCATGAAATTTTCTGCGGAAGGAAAGGAAGTTGAATTAAGGGGTATTGCAGAGAAACCGAGAATGATAATCAGCTCTAACAATATGACAAAGCTTCTAAAAAAGGAACAAAGAGGTGTAATTGCACAATTATTTTCGCTAGATGTTTCCACATCGAAATCATCTATTTCTCTAGATCTCCAAAAAGTCTTGGACAATCATTCCAAGGTATTTGAGACTCCCAAAGGTCTCCCACCTATTCGTGATCATCGTCTTGCTATTCATCTGATTCCAAGAATTGTTCCTCCAAACATCAGGTCGTACAGATATTCCTATGCCCAAAAGAGTGAAATTGAATGTATGGTTGCAAAAACGCTAGAGGTGGGTATAATTCAACCTAGTCAAAGTTCTTTCTCTGCTCCAGTAGTATTGGTGCACAAGAAGGATGGATCATGGTGCATGTGTCTGGATTATAGGGAGATCAACAAGCTCACTATTAAAGATAAGTTTCCCATTCCTGTCATTGATGAATTACTGGATGAATTGCATGGAACAATTTACTTCACCAAGTTGGATCTTCGTTCAGGATATCATCAAATCAGAATGAACGCTGAAGACATTTTGAAAACAACATTTAGAACTCATGAGGGTCATTATGAATTTTTGGTCATGCCTTTTGGCCTTACCAATGCACCTTCTACATTTCAAGGCTTGATGAATTCCATTTTCAAACCCTTCCTTAGAAAATTTTCATTAGTATTTTTTGATGATATACTAATCTACATCAAGTCTTGTAAGGATCACGTTGAACATGTTGACAGGGTGCTACAACTATTGGAGGAGAAACAATTATATGCAAAAATATCCAAATGTTTCTTTGGAGTACAAGAGGTGGAATATCTGGGTCATATTGTATCTCATGAAGGAGTTAAGGTAGACCCTAGAAAAATTAAATCCATTAAAGAATGGAAAATCCCCACATCCATAAAGCATTTGCGAGGATTTCTTGGGTTGACAAGGTACTATCACAAGTTTTTTAAGAATTATGGGAGAATAGCAGCACCTCTAACAACATTATTGAAGGAAGATGCATTTTCATGGACTCCAGAAGCAACAAAGGCCTTCGAACATCTTAAAGAGGCAATGTTCCAAGCACCGGTCTGAACTACATAGGACTTCACAAAAACCTTTATTGTGGAATGTGATGCTTCAGGAAATGGAATTGGTGTTGTTTTAATGCAAGATGAAAGACCCATTGCTTTTGAAAGTCGTCCAATCAAGGGAAATTTTTTACACAAAGCTATTATGAGAAGGAAATGTTGGCAATACTACATGCACTTAATAAATGGCGACCCTACCTAATGGGAAGACAATTCAAGGTAAAAACGGATCATGATAGCCTTAAATTCTTTTTAGAACAAAGATTATCCTCTGAAGAGCAACGAAAGTGGGTCACAAAGATGTTGGGTTATGACTTTGAAATCATCTACAAAAAAGGGAAGCAAAATGTGGTGGCAGATGCACTCTCAAGAAAGGATGAGGATGTGGAAGAATTGTTGTGCACCATTTCTATTATCCAACTAGATTGGATAAACAAAACAAGGGAGGAATGGAAGAATGATGAAGAAGTGTGGGCACTTATTCGAAAGTTACAACAAGATTCTAGTACATCTTAATATACATTTAGCTGGAAAAATGATTCGTTATGGTACAAAGATCGCTTATACCTCTATAAGAATTCCCAACTCAAACAAAAGATTCTTATGGAATTGCACACTTCTCCCGTAGGAGGGCACTCAGGATTTTTAAAAACTTACCACAGGGTTAAGAAGGAATTTTTTTGGGATGGCCTTAAATCAGATATTCAAAAGTTTGTGGCAGAATGTTTGGTTTGCCAACAAAATAAAGTTGAAACAATTAAGGCCCCGAGTCTATTACAACCTTTATCTATTTCAAGCCAACATTGGGAGGAGGTTTCAATAGATTTTATCACAGGTTTACCCAAGTCTGAGGGAAATAGTGTCATCATGGTGGTAGTTGACAGACTTACCAAGTATGCACACTTTTTGTGCATTATCACATCCATTTAAAGCTAGTACAATGTATACTGCATTTATGGAAACAATTCAAAAGCTACATGGAAACCCAAAGATTATAGTAAGTGACGGAGATCCCATTTTCACTGGAAATTTTTGGACAGAATTATTTTCTTGTCTTGGTACTCACTTAGCTCATAGCTCATCTTATCATCTGCAATCTGATGGGAAAAATAAGATAGTAAACAAATGTTTGGAAGAATATCTTCATTGCTTTGTATCTGATCAACAGACACAATGGGTCAAATGGTTGCCTCTGGCTGTATGGTGGTATAACACTTCCTTCCATACAACAACAAAAATGCCCCCATTTCTGGCACTTTATGGATATCAGCCACCATCCATCACATCATATTTAAGAGAAAATTCTAAGGTTTAAGTAGTGGAACATCACATCAAGCATCAACAACAAGTCCTCCAACTCTTAAAGGATAACCTCATGTTGGCACAAAATAGAATGAAACAACAGGTAGATCAACATCGCAGCGAAAGAAGTTTTGATGTAGGTGATTGGGTATTCCTACAGCTACAACCATATAAACAAATGTTCCTCAAGCAAGCAAAGAAGGATAATAAATTATCACCAAAGTATTATGGTCCATACAAGGTGTTGCAAAAGATTGGTACTATGGCATACAAATTGGAGCTTCCTGCAGCTTCTCGAGTGCACCCAGTTTTCCATGTTTCATGTTTAGAGAAGGTTATAGGCGACAAGCTCCCAGTTCAAACAATATTTCCAGACCTTGTCGAGGAAGGAAAAATTATATTAGAACTGGAAACAATCACAAAAACAAGAACTCGACAGCTACGAAATCCATCAGTTTCGGAGTATCTCATCAAGTGGAAGAACTTATCCGCTAAATATTCCACATGGGAGGATGAGAATTTTATACAGAAGCATCCAAAACTACTCATGCATTGAGGACAACACTTTTTTGAAGGAGAGGGGCATGTTAGGTCCCTATAATACTAGTGATTACCCCATTACTATTGTAGTTGTATCCCTTATTAATATTTTTGTACCGCTATTGTCCCCATATTGTTATGACTGTGCCCCATAGAATCCCTCTATTGTTATTTTTGTGCCTTTATATTATTATTGTTAGGTCGGCTGGATTATATTGTGACTCCTTAGACTCCTATATATAGAAAGGAGGTTTTGTCATTTGAATCATTGAAGAATCATTCATTTGTGTAATGTAAAGGAGGTTGCCCCCTCGAAGAGGCTGAATTCTAAGGCGTTGATCTATCTTTTCTATCTTTTTGTGAGCTAGTTTCATGACATTTTAAGGGGACCCAGGCATTCTTATGTTACGAAATCCGGTGGCCACCTCCCCTTCAGGCGTTATGCCATACTTGGAGAAATGTTGGAAGAGGGATTCGAATGGACCGAGGCCGGGGAAATTGAAGAGCCGAAGAGATGAAATGAATAGGCCCTGTTGGCTTTAAAAAATCCACAGACAGAGAGCATTAGGGAGGAGGTGTGGCAAGCAAATGCGAGACTGAGTAAGCACATAGATTGAGAGATGTGAGGGAGTCGGTGTACTCAGAGGAATCTTGAGGGATTCAAGTGAGGCTCTTGTAAATGCATTTGTTGTGTGTGAGGCTAAAACTGAGCTCACTATTGTAAAAACTCTATTTGAAGACTTAATAGAGAGGCCACCACTGAAGGCTGGTCTAGGAGATGTAGCCCAAGAGTATTAGGTGAACTCCTTATTAAATCTGTTGTGTTTTCTATGTGTTTGTCTATTATAGTCTTTTACTGCTTCAAAGTCTATGTATTTCACAATATGATCGATCCATTGCATAAAATAACATAGGCACATCCATGCACATAAGTCTGCAATACCTTATTATTGTCTTAGATCTCATTTTCAGATAAATTACTTTATATCCTCGACCAGAGAGAAAATTATGGAAGTCACGTCAGAATTGATCCAAAACGCCCTCTTGTCCTCAAAATATACCAAACCTGAGAGGTTTACAGAAGCTACTCTCTTTATGCTTACAATGGGCTCTTAGCTGGAGCACAAAAAGCTTTCCTCCATCTCCTAGAAATCAATCTCTCCCATTGTTGACAAGTTCCTTATTTCTATGATTTCAGAGGTAGTACAACCCATTCTAATTATTATTGCCCTACTTTTTGGAGAAGAAGAAATGGTTAATGTTACTGAGGCTTCCATAGGGCTCCTACACACAGTGATGCAACCAGACCTCGTCCTTGACATACCCTCATATCTGGGCGAGTCTGTAAAATGCCAGTTTCACCATTTTCCTACTACTTCTTAGTTTAGATATTATTCTTTATTGGTTTATATTTTTGTGTACACTCATGTAGATAAATTTGAATAGTTGGGCCTTAGTGCCATGTATTCTCACAGCAAGACAAAGTAAAATTTTTATTAGGATAGTTCCCTAAAGAAAAGGGAAAATAATGAGGGTTTTTCTCAGTTCATCTCCACTTACATGGCCACTGCCTATACAATTATAAACAATCCTCCACGCCCCAGGATCTTGCTTAAGTAAAAATAAATCTTGCAGCTCAACAAAGATAAAAGGGTAGGATATTAGCACTTGTTTGAGGAATACACTAAGATTAGGATTGATGGGTCATAGCTTCACTCAAACCGCTTAACTACCTTCATGTCCATAAGAATTTTTTCCCTAGAATTCATCAGACATAGCCTGAATGTTGACAAAATCCACTTCGACCCTTCCAAAAAGGGCTACATGTTTAAACTGGGTAGGGCAGTGGGTCCTTTTGTTGTCAATGCTAGACAAGCCTTTCAGTAGGTAGAAGACATGTTGAAGGAATTTAATTTTGAAATGGGAGAGGTGTGGCACTATGATCCCCATGAGATTATGTCAAATAGAAGAAAGGTTATTAATGCTTCTAATTATGTGCATGAATATAGACCTAAGCTTGAATGGAAGGCTAATTTTGACTCTTGACCGATTAATACAGAAATGGAAATTGAAACACCGACTCCAAATGAAAATACTAAAAATAGAAGCTTGGATGAAGTTGAAGACATAGATATGGAAGAGGCTTCATCTAGCAAGAGAACCAAGTTGACCGAGGAAGAGGTTGAGGAAGAGTTTGATACCTCGCTAACTGAAAGGAAGCTATACTAGCTAGGATTTGAGGTATCCTTAGAAGACTCCCAACAAATTTAAATGTCCACTTCCACAGAGGTGGAAATCTTGGGAAATTTGGGAAGTTCATCTACAACAAGCTTCAAATGGGAAAAAGGACAAGTGATGGAGGATAGGAATAAAAAAGTTAGAGAAGACATGCTGCAATAATTGGCATCACACTCAATCCCTTATCAGACCAGGCTCCTAGCTGCCATGGACTTGGAAAGGAATAAAATGAAGCTCTTTTTGCATCACCCTACAACATAGTCCCTCCCATCAAGGGTCACAATTCAGGACTGTAGAGCTGTTTTTAGACATGGAAAGCATCCCCTTGGAGGAAAAAATAAATTGCCATTGGAAGGCTGGAGAAATTTTATATAGTGAGTTGAAAAAAAGTGCCTTGACTGTTAGCAAGGCTGAGAAACTGTTAGAAAAAGTTTCCATCAGGGTAAAGAAAGAAAATGCCAAGTCTAGAGCCCTTCATTTATTGAATGAAGATTACAAATATTTGATTATCAAACTGGGTATAAATCCAGAGGATAAAACTATTGTGGAGTCCATCATTCAGAGCTCACAATCTGAGATCCAGGACGTAAGGCACAAGCTTAAATTTCCTGAAAGCGAGCATGTGAAATCTGAGGAGTTGGCCAAGGTGGCGAGCGAAAAGGAAATATTGACCAAGGAGCTAATATATAGGAACATTGAGGTACTAGTCCTCACGCAATAGGTGGAAGAACTCCAACAGAGAATTGATTCACATATTTGTTATGTAATCGTGCTAGAGGACCCATGAAACCCCACTGAGCAATTGACTAAGGCCCTCACAAAGTTACAATTTTTTGAGAATGAGCTTAATAAGGTGCAAATTTATTTGGAGAGTACTCAACATGCTCTCACACAAAAGGAGAAATAGTTGGAGACAACCAGAAGAAACACAAAACAAGTCAATGACAATTTGAAGACTGCCAATGACAGGATCATAGAGTTGAAGAAAAAATTAAAAGGGAATATCACCCAAATTGAGGCCAAGAAATTAATCTGGGATGAGATCATCTCTGAAATGAAGAACATTTGGGAGCACTTGACCCTAGTTGCAGAGTAGAATATTCTCATCAAGGATATTGAGTGTTTTATCATATCAACCAAAGAGGAGGATAGAAAAAATGTTGAGACAACAAAGAACATTATCAAGGGACTTGTTGCACTCAACTCAGTAGAGGTAGAGCACATGTTATGAAACCAACTCACAAAAATATAGAAAAGATATATCAACGACTTATAAATCAGCCTCTTCGAGGGGGCAACCTCCTTTACATTACACAAATGAAAAATTATTGGATGATACAAATATAAAAACCTCCTTTCTATATATGGGAGTCTAAGGGGTCACAATATAATCAAATCCGACATAGCAATAATAATATAAGGGCACAAAAATAACAATAGTGGGCTTTTATGGGGCACAATAATAACAATACGGGGACAATAGGGGCACAACAATAACAATAAGGGCTACAATGACAATAGTAATGGTGGAATAACTAGTATTATAAGGACCTAACATGACCCTTTCCTTCAAAAAGTGTTTTTCTCAACACTTGAGTAATTTTGGATGCTTTTGTATAAAATTCTCATCCTCCCGTGTGGAATCTTCAGCCGGTAAGTTCTTCCACTTGATGATGTTATCTGAAATTGATCGATTTCGTAGTTGTCGACTTCTTGTTTCTGTGACTGCTTCAAGTTTCAATATGATTTTTCCTTCCTCATCAAGTTCTGGTAATAATGTTTGAACTGGGAGCTTGTCACTTATAACCTTCTTTAAGCATGAAACATGGAAAACTGGGTGCACTCGAGAAGTTGCAAGAAGCTCCAATTTGTATGCCATAGTACCTATCTTTTGCAACACCTTGTACGGACCATAATACTTTGGTGATAATTTATTAACCTTCTTAGCTTGCTTGAGGAACATTTGTTTATATGGTTGTATCCATAGGAATACCTAATCACCTAGATCAAAACTTCTTTCACTACGATGTTTATCTACCTGTTGTTTCATTCTATTATGCGCCAAAGTGATGTTATCCTTTAAGAGTTGGAGAACTTGTTGTTGATGCTTGATGTGATCTTTCACTGCTTGAACCTTAGAATTTTCTCTTAAATATGACGTGATGGACGGTGGATGATATCCATAAAGTTCCATAAATGAGGTCCTTTGGTATCAGATCTTTGGATACTAGGGTTTCGCTGCTCCAAAACAGTGACACATGGCACTTTGTACAAGTTCGCTATGATACCAAATGTTATGAAACCAATTCAAAAAAATATAGAAAAGATTGATCAACGACTTAGAAATCAGTCTGTTCGAGGGGGAAACCTCCTTTACACTACACAAAAGAACAATTCTTGGATGATACAAATGACAAAATCTCCTTTCTATATATAGGAGTCTAAGGGGTCACAATATAATCAAAGCCGACATAACAATAGTAATATTAGGGCATAAAAATAACAATAGTGAGCTTCTATGGGGCACAATAATAACAATATGGGGACAATAAGGGCACAACAATAACAATAAGGGCTGCAATGACAATAGTAATGGGGGAATCACTAGTATTATAGGGACCTAACAGTACCTGGCTACTAGCCAAGCATCATGTGAGGCTATATGGATGAGAAATATCATTGTTGGGTTATTTGACCAGATGATGGATCCTACAGTGATTTACTGTGACAACCAAAGTCGTATCAAACTCTCTGAGAATGCATTTTTTCATGATTGATCCAAGCATATCAACATCTGGTATGACCATCTACGATATTGTGTGTACAGGAGAATCATGTTGTTGGAGTACATTCCTACATAGGAACATGATGCAAATATTTTGACAAAGGCATTGTGAAGATGAAAACTATATTTCCATAGAGGCAGGATCAAGGTAGTAGATAATCCCTTTCTTGCTGAGAGGGGGTGTTGAAAATGCAGTAAGAAATTCCTAATTTATTTTTTCCCAAAATTAATTAGGAGAAATTAAAATTCTAATTTCATAAAAATACCTGGAGGAATTTAACTGAAGTGATATGGCTCTTAACAATCAGTTAAATCAGTTAATTCGAGTTGGAGACACTTGAGTTCATTTCTACATGATTGATTGCTAACTTTTAGCAATCTAGTTCATTTAATTTGAGTTATTGTCAATGTAACTAGTTCTTAATGTTAGGAGAACTAGTGGAGGTTCAGTCAAGGGTGTGAAACCTTTTACACATTGAGTGATCATCTAATTAAACTGATTAATTGGCCTAAATTAACTCATGCATGCAGATAATTCAAGTTACCCAATTGAGATTGAAGTTCAAGGGAAGTGTACTATCATTTATCGACAATTCCAAATTGTACAAGTGGTGAATGTAGTCAGAGAAGGAGCCTACGGGGATTGCACAATTCTAATTGGGATTTCCCTAATTAATAGGGGGATAATTCCTTGAGGAACTATGAAAGGAAATAGGGACTTGGACAAGCTTGGAATTGGTTAAGTATTGACCAGAGCTTGTCAAGGAAGAAGTGACATAGATCATACTAGTGTAAAGGTTTCTTAAGCTTGAGAAAACATTGTATTTCTTCTCTATTTTTTGACTAATGCAATACAAATAGGAAGGGATTTTGAGAAGTTGCTTTCCCCTTAGATAAATCTCTAAGCATATATGATTGAATCTTGTCTCATGTTTATGTTGTCATTTCTCGATCATTCAATTATTTCCGTTGATGAGTATAGTAGATTCAAGTCTTTTGTTTTAGCATATTACATACGCAGTTTGAATCTACAAGGATTTCTACATGGTATCATAGCAGGAATCACAATAGAAGAGAAGAATTCACATTTTTCTTTGCAGGTGAATTGAATTTGCAATATCATTCTTTAGAGCAAGTAGGATGTCATTCTGTGGATTGAGACTCGAGTATGCCCTTGAGGGTAGCTCGAATTATATTTATTGGAAGGATAGGATTGAAGTAGTGTTGAAAATTAATGGGCTAAAGGAATTCATAGACAATGATATTCCTAAGCTTCCAAAAACTGATGCTCAAGATCTGGTAGAGTGGAAGAAATGTGTGGCAAAGGCAAGGAGGCTCATACAAGGAGTTCAAGATCATATTGTCTCAAATATCCATGGGAAGGATACCCCATATGTAATGTGGCAAGCCTTGATAGAATTTTTTTAGAACAGCAGTGACCATAGGAAGGTCGCACTGAAGGAAAAGCTTCAGAAGATTAAGATGGAGAATGGTGACACAATACCACAGTACCTGAGCAGGTTCACCCAATGTTGGGATGAACTTTGGAGTGTTGGTATTACAGTTGTTGTAGATGATCTAGTAGGCCTATCACTTCTAGACCTTCCCAAGAGTCGACACAGCTACTAGGATTCAGTAAATGGGAGAGAGAAGCTACCAAATTTGGAGCGAATGTGGTCCGACTTGGTGCTGTTAGAGTCGATCTAGTAGCCCTCCATCAGCGATCAAAGCTCTTTGCATTTGCATAAGTAGGTGTCTCATCAGTGTCATCTCATTGCATTCCATTAGGCATGCCATAACCCTGATGGAGGAGCTGGTGTCTTTATTCCCCTCTTGGCACTGCTGGATCAAGTTGTTTCAGTCAATAAACTCTTTCAAGGTTACTTGTCTTGTCTTGAGGTCAAAAGTCCTAGGTCTAGGGTTTAGGTCCAATTTGTCTTTGAGGTCATGTCTTTAAAAGTCAATAAATGCCCAACAGGCTAGAGGGATGACTATCAAAGTATTTCTTCAAAAGATTTCATCTTGTACAGCTAATTTTTACCTTGGATTTAAAAACCCTGTTTTTAAAGACAAGGTCATTTTCTCATTTTTGTAAAAAGTTGTAAAAATTCAAAATTCTTTGAAAGTCAACATGCAGCCCTGGTCCCCTTTGCCAAGATTCCTCAGAAGCTATCCCTGCAAAAATTTTCAAGCAAAAGCATCAGTTCAACCAATTTCAGGACAAAAGGAAACCATAAAGTCAGCAACATTTAAATTTTGAAAAAGTGTCATGTTATAAACATTAGAAAGAGGGTTTGAGGGGAAATTAATTTAAATCAAGCTTATAAAGCCCCTCTCTCCCTCCATTTGGTCATCATTTGCCTCAAAGCAAGAGTGAAAGGCGAATTGAAGAGAAACTGGGCGAAATTGCAGACAGAGCCCGAGCGCGACCCGTTCAGACCTGCACGCGACATGTGGGGCAGGCGCGACGCGTCAAGGGAGTCATCGCAGTTGGAAAAAAGCACTGGCGCGACGCGTTGGGCGCGTGCGACCCATCCAGACCCGCGCGCTACATGTTGGGGATTCATCCACAGAAAATTGCCTGTAAACTGCAAAACGACCCCAAATTTCTTCAAGGTTGCAGCATTTCAACAATTAAAACAACAGATTTTTGAGTAGAAGCAGCGGTACATTTCAGCCACATTGCTCTTGAAACCATGTCAGAAACCGAAACCGACTATGAGCAAAGTGATGACCGTGAGTCAACACTAGAGGTTGAGGTACAAAGGAGACCTCACAGGGGTGGTAAGAGTGGTCACCAGGTGAGAGAGGAGCCCACCTCTTTGACCTATTTGCAGGCTTGTCCACTTGCAGTCACATGTTTTCGCCACCTGTCATGTTATGAGTTTTGCGAGAGGATCTCTCAAATTCAGCATCACAGGGAATTGGTCCGCTTGTTTGTTTTGCATTTGCATGACGTGCATGTGAACCTTGCAGGGATGGATTTTACATTGACACTTGAGATGGTTGCTCAAGCAACAGGGATACCTAATGTTGGAGAAGAGTGGAACAAGCGCAAACTATTGGACAGATTTCAGTATGAGCCCTACATTAAACCTGCATATATGAGGCACATGACTAGTGTATTTCCTTTCAGATCTTTGAGGGATGAGTATGCTCCCTTCATGAGGCTCATCATGTGCTATTTCACCTGTGAGGGCAGATTTTCATGTTTGTATTCGTACCATATTCGCTTGTTGATGCATTTCACACGGGTACAGATGATGAACATACCATTTTTCATGTGCTGGAATATTGAGAAGATGGTGCCCTTGATGCAGAGAAAGAGCCCAGCACAGCAACACAGGAGCATCTATCATTATGGTTTGATCTAGCTTGTGGTCATACATCAGTTGGCTCAGCAGGGTATCCCATGGGAGGATTTTATCTCTCGTGATTTTTTCACAGCGCCACCACCACCTCCTGAGGTTGTTCATGAGGAGGGAGGACCATCACAGCAGCATGATATCCCTGAGACCAGACATGTCAGCTCTCCTCCATTGGTCACATATCAGAGAGGCCACAGGGCCTTATTTGCATCAGCTCGGCGAGTATTTTCTCCACATCAGGTGGAAGGGGTCTCGCCTTCTTCATGAGCTCAGCGAGTGTTATCTCCACATCAGGTGGAAGGGGCCTTGTTTCCGACAGCAGCACATGTATCAGAGAGGGGCAAGCAGCCCATGATTGAGGAGGGACCGTCAGGTGATCCAGATATCGACATCATTGATCTTGACATCCATTCTCCTAGCACGGAGCTTCACGAGATCATTCAGCAAAAGGAAACTGAGAACCGCTTGTTGCAGCAAAAGTTAGAGATGGCACAATGGACAACTACATATTTGGAGTAGCGCAACAAGCAATTGGAAGATGAGCACACTCTTGATGAGTTGCGGAGGATTCATGAGGACCGCAACTTGGCTCGCAAGAGACCCGGTGATTTGGTACCCGTTGAGCGAGAGGCTATGCTTCTCCAGGTCAATGCTCATTTGGAGAGGTTGCTGGGAAAGGCCAACCAAGATAAGGACCTGCTCCGGAACATGAAGAACCACTATTGGGCCCGAATGCACGTATGCAAGGCAAGAATGAAGGTGCTCCAAAGACAGTTGGCCAAAGCACTAAAACGAAGGAAAAGGCCTGATCCCCTCCACATCTTAGTTGAGGCTTCCTTGAAGGAGCATGATGCTAAATGACTTGACTCCAGCACAAATTTCAAAAAAATTTGAGCATTTTTGGTCACGTGAATTTTTGGGCAAAAAACAGGTTTTCTCCACCAACACGTCGCGCGCCGCGCGCGACCCTTTCGATGGGCAACTCCTTTTCAAGAAAACTCAGCATTTTTGGATTTTTCATGCAAAGATACACTTGCTCAGAAATTTCCAAGAAATTTCACCAAGTTTTGGGCCTCCAGAAAGTCAAAAAACAAGCAAAAAATGACTTTCTGCCACCTTTTTGACACACAGGAAGCAGTCTTGGGAGATTGCAATTTTGGAGGGGCCAATGGCCACCAAATTCAGAAATTCCACTTGGGTTGGGAAGTAGACATCCAGACCTTTCTAACAAGCCCATTGTTTCCTCATTTGGACACCTGTAAGTGCCTCAAAAGCAGCTCCAAAGGCGTGCGACGCGTTCAAGATCAGGGCGCGACGTGTTGGGCAGTTTTCATAGAAATTCACCTACAGCTAAGCAAAACGCTGTTTTGACTGGATTTGACTTTTTGGAGTAGATTTTGATCTTCCTTGTTGTAAATGATGTAATTTTATGATATTTTGACACTTATTTATCTCTTCTAGAAGATTCATTCATGAGATAGGCAAAAATTTAATGAATGAATTGGTTTCCTAGCTTATAGAGGCAAGTTGTTTTGACTGCCTAGTTTTCAGTGCTCAGTTTAGAATTGGTTGAAACAGCTCCTAGGATAGTGAGCTCGACCCCTAGAGGCAAGGAAAGATTTTAGATTGCCTATATTATGTACTTTCTTGGTCATTTTCATGGTTGGACTCTTGAGGGAGAAAGCTCTATTGTATTACTCATTGTATCTCTGCAATTTTGGCAAAGGAAGAAAGACCAGGGTTTTGCAGTCCTTTTTGGGATTCCTGTGGTTACATGTATTGATGCTGTGTTTCTATTTGTACTTGTAAGTTTGTTATGTGAATCATCTTCTTACTTTTCCTTCTGCAAATAGGAAAATGAAGTGTTAAAGTAGAATTCATGATTGTCATGCTCTGCTTTTAAGTTTGCTTAATATTTATGTTTTCATCTGTCTAAAGAGAAATATTGAAGGTTTCTTGCTCTCTTTAGCTCCTCACCGGTCATTTCTATCCATTCACTTAATTCAAAGGCATCAATACAGTCTCCTACCTTTCCCCAAAGAACCCCCTGCAAAAACTGTGTCCAATCCCCGCACCCAAAATTGCCTTTTCCCGATTTTCCACCAAAATCCTAAAAATCTCAAATCAAACCTTTTATCAGTTTACTAGCCTAAAATCAGTGTTCTTTATTGGTTATCTCGCCCGTTGAAGATCTCTACCAAGATAGACCAGAGAGAGCCCTCTCCTGCCCCGTAGGGCTAGCTACGAGGCTAAGTGGTTTGATGTTGCCTTGGAGTTTACCTTTCTTAGCCTGAGGTGAAATTTCAAGCGCTAACATATTGGCGACCATATTGGGGAGAAAAAATTGTTTGTTGATTGATGTGTTTATTTCATAAGTCTTAGACGGAGTCTGAAGATACGCCAGGTAGCCTTCGAAAATGCTCTTGCTTTGCATCAGCGCAAGTATATAAACGCTGCTTCAGTCGATCTCCGTGAGCTAGTGAATGTAACACTTCATTTGCATCTCACCCTAGTATATTTGCAAACTCTGAACTTTTGGATGATTAGTTAAGAGTTTTCACTGGCTGATTGGCTATCTGTTCCTTGATATCCAAACTGGCTTCAGATTCTGGTCATATATTCAAATCTCATTCATGTCCATCTGTTTTTGAGTATCTTGAAGACATTGATTTTGACGAGAGTTTTGAGTTGTCCTTGTTCAAAACTAAATCTGAAAGTGCACTTGATTTTCTAGTTCCCAACCCTGATTTTGTAGATTCCCTTGAAATTGAGAGACACAATAAATTGGTTGACAATTTCATCCTAAGATCTCTTCAGTCAGATATTCACGCTACAAATCTTGTTGAGTTCGTTGAAACTATATATGTTCATATCGGATCCACTATCACGGCGCATGAGCAGTCCAATCCTCCTTTTATTTCTGTTTCTCCTATAATCACTTATCCGAAATCTACAGTTGGTTCGCCCTCTACATCCCATACCACTTCTCCTCCTCATACTCCTCATACTACAGCTACACTTACTCCACCTGCTACTCCTAGACCCAATCTACCTAAAGCAATGGCTACCCGATTTGCTCCTCTTGCTCTTCCCCAAAATCTGCATGATATGCTAGCCGATTATCAGAGTAAAATTCCCATGTTTGATGGCACTCCACAGAGTATCTCTACTCAGCAACATATAGACAAAATGACGACTTTCTTTGATCTATATGAGATAGATGAAGAGGATGTAACTATGCATTTGTTTGTACAAACATTTGATGGCGAAGTATGAAAGTGGTTCAGAGGTTTGACAACCCGGAGCATTGCTACCTTAGAGGCACTTCAAAGGCAGTTTTTAGATCAATGGGAAATCAAAAAGGATCCGCTTCAGATTAATGCCGAATACAACAACCTCAAGCGTAATCATGGTGAGTCCGTTCAAGATTACATTATTAGATTTAATACAGTTTACAATGCTATTCCCGATGATTTGAGACCGTCAAGAAAATCAGCGCTCCTCAAATTCCCGGATGGCTTTGATCCGGAGATGGCTTATTCATTGCGAGATAGAGATCTGCCTACGTTGGAGGATATGCAGAAAATTGTTGTTAGTGTTGAAGCGAATTTCAATGATAAAAGAGCGAGGATGAAGGCGGAAAAGCGAGTCACAATCAAAGAAGAAGCTTCTACATCAGATCAGCTCCTCCGCAAGGTTGAAAAGATTGAAAGAGCACTTGAACATACTCATCTCAGCAAGCTGGAACCTCAGATCCGTAATCCTAATTTCCGAGGTCCACAGCAGCCGCAATATAGAATCAAATAGCGTGAAACAAGAGCACAAGAGGCAGCAGTTCAGCAGCAAATTAAACCTCCTTTTCAGCAGAATTTTGTTAGCCAAGAATCCGAGGATGAAGGTGATACGGTGGAAGAGGAAAATCACTTTTTCACTCCTGATGATCTGCCTACCTATATTACAGAAGAAGAAGAATTTGTGAGAAATTCAGTCATACATCAGGATGAGCATTATACCTTATCAAATGAGGCAGTACTTGAGGAAGAATCAGAGGAATACCAAAGAGGATATCTCAATGCTTTGTCCGCTCAGCAGAGGCAATTAAGAAACCGAGCTGTTCCCATAAATCCCATTCAGAAAAGGAAAGATACTTCAGCAAAGAATGATTCAACTTCCCCACAGACAAAAGGAAAAGACATAATTGATCCTTCAGCAAGTCAATCATCATCAGCAAGCAAGATAGATCAGCCATCAAGCACACCGAGAGATAAAGTTGAAAGAAGAGAAGTTCCGGCCAAAGAAGGTGAGAAGGTTTCAACTTTCAGTTTGGAGAATGAAATTTCAAAGTTGAAAGTGTCCATTCCTTTGACAGAAATCATGAAGAACAGCACTTACCGAGGCCAAATCTCCAAGATGCTGAATTTTGATCCAATGCTAGACACGGTGAATGTAGAAGATGATCAGCCGGAATTGATTTTTGGGCCTGATTTAAATGGTGAGTCTCCCGAAAGTGATGTTCCTCCATTCTATATCAATTTGCGATTGCATGAGTATGCTTTACATAATGCCATGTTTGACTCGAGAGCTTCGCATAATTTGATGCCGAAAGCAATTATGGAAACGTTGGGGCTAGACATCACAAGGAAGTATCATGATTTGTATTCGTTTGATTCCAGCTGGGTGAAATGTATTGGTTTGATCAAGGACTTGGTGGTGAGCCTAGATCAAATCCCAGCAAAGAATGTTTTGATGGATGTGGTGGTGGCGGATATTCCTCCGCGGTTCGGCATGTTGCTTTTGAGATCTTGGGGAGCCAAGCTCAAAGGTACACTTTAGCTTGATTTTTCTTATGCTACAATCCCGGTCTTTGGTCAGATGAGGAAGTTATATAGGGAGCAAAAGATGAAATACATGATCACTAGTAAGGAAAAGCCAGTGAATCATCCTGTAAATTATGTACACACAGATTTGGAATCATTTATTTTGTTTGCTGATAATTTTAATGAGATAGATAGTCAGTTGGTTCAAGCAGAAGATATACCAGACATTACAGAAAAATTTAGAGAAATTTTGAGAAAAGAAAGTGAAGAAAGGTCCGCTGTCATGGAGCCAACAGCTGAAATGAAAGGGCAGCAAACAGAAAATGCAGAGACATCACAATTTCAGCATTTAGAAGACGATGAGGATGGTCTTTGGACCATGGATTTTGATGGCGCTGTGGGCAGCGATGGTGCTAGTATAAGTGTGTGGATTCGAAGTCCATTTTATGTCCGAAACAAAGTCCCAAGTAAGGTACGAGTATGTTCTTACAAATTGGCATTCGATTGTTCAAACAATGAGGCGAAATATGAGGCTCTCATTGTTGTCTTGAAAATCCTTCCGAAGTTGAAGGCAAAGAAGATAGTAGTATATGGCGACTCCGAGTTGGTTATAAAGCAGGTGAAAGGTGAGTTTCAGGCCAAGCATCCTCGTATGTGAGCATATCGAAATGCTGTCCTAGATATCTTGAAGTTGTTTTCTGAACATACTTTGACATGTGTGCCCCGTATCCAAAATGGTGTTGCGGATGCATTGGCTAAGGCAGCAAGTAATCTAAAAATCCCCATGAATTCCAGCAATAAGTTTGAGATTTATGTGAAGCACCATCCTACAGTCCCAGACAATCAAAGATGTTGGCAAGTTTTCCAAGATGATGAAGAAATCAAGGATTTTCTGCAAGTTGAAGGTGAGTTCAAAGACATCTCCATAGACACAGAACCTGAGGAAGTAAATCAAATGGATGTATTGCAGCTTAAAGACAATTTCATTCCTAAAGGATTAATTCCTTTGGAAGAGCTGTTCGATCAAGATGATGTGGCACACAAACCAACCTTGAGGCCAACGGAAGAAGGTGTCGAAGAAGTGAATCTTGGAACAACTGAAAATCCGAAGATGGTGAAACTATTGAAAGCATTGTCGCCAAAGGTAAAGAAAGAATATATCAGATTGTTGTCTTTGTTTTCTAATGTTTTTGCATGGGATTATTCAGATTTGAAAACTTATGACACAAGTATCATTCAGCATACCATTCCCATAAAGCCAAATCAAAAGCCTTTCCGACAAAAGTTGAGAAGAATTAATCCTAAGTTGCTTCCATTGATCGAGAAGGAAGTTAACCGGTTGTACAAATCTGGAATTATAGTGCCAATCCGATTTTCCGATTGGATTTCCAACTTGGTGCCCGTGAGAAAGAAGACCGGTGAGATCCGCTTGTGTATAGACTTTAGAAATCTGAATAAGGTGTCGCTAAAGGACAATTATCCGCTGCCCAAGATGGATCATATATTGCAGCGGGTAGTTGGGGCATCAAGGATGTCGCTACTTGATGGTTATTCCGGGTATAATCAGATTTTGGTGCATGAGGATGACCGCGACAAGACTGCATTCACTACTCCATGGGGAACATTTCATTATGCCAAGATGCCATTTGGATTGAAAAATGCAGGTGCCACCTTTCAGCAGGTGATGGACATGGCCTTTGCTAATGAGAAGGATGTCTTTTTGGTCGTTTATCTTGATGATTTAACTTTGTTTTCTAAATCTGATGAAGAACATTTGTATCATTTAACAATGGTGTTTCAAAAGTGCAGAAAATATGGTATCTCATTGAATCCAAAGAAGAGTCTTTTCGCCATGAGTGAAGGCAAGTTGTTGGGCCACATCATTTCCAAAGATGGCATTCGTATAGATCCTGCACGTGTGGAAGCTATTCAGCAATTAGACCAGCCCCGAAACAAGAAAGAGATTCAGTCCTTTAATGGCAAGTTGAATTTTCTGCGTCGCTTTATTCTGAATCTTGCCGAACACCTTAGAGAAATCACTAACATGCTTAAAAAGGACAACCATCTCAAATGGACTGAAGAGGCGGTAAAGTCTTTCAATTTGGTAAAGTTAATTTTATCTTTAGCCCCAACTCTAATCAGCTCGGATTATACACAAGATTTTATTTTATTTTCATTTGCTTCTGAGCATACATTGGCAGCTGTGCTGATGCAAAAGAGAGATGGAGTCGAGAAGCCCATTGCTTTTTTCAGTCGTATTATAAGGGACAGAGCGCTGAAGTATAAAATCATTGAAAAACAAGCATTGGCGCTGGTAAAAGCTTTGAAAGATTTCCGTGTGTACATACTGAATTCCCACATTTTGGCATATGTTCCTAACGCAGCTGTTAAAGATGTTTTGGTACAAGCGGAACCGGAAAGAAAACGGGGTAAATGGATTGCTACACTATTGGAGTATGATGTGGAAATTAAGCCTACCAAGCTGATCAAGGGCCAAGGTCTTGCTAAATTGATGGCTGAAACAAATCTCCATGTCCTAGACATTAATTTGATTGTTGCCTTGTCCGACGAAGATGAAGAAAATTCAGCGCTACAGGTATCTGATATCTTTATTTCCTCTCCTTGGTATGCTGATATTGTATATGTGCTTCAAAATTTGTCTTCACCTCCCGGGATGCCTCGAAACAAAGCTAGGACATTGAAGTTAAAGGCTGCTAAATTTTGCATCATCAAATCTGCACTATATTGGAAAGACCCCGATGGCATATTGCTGAATTGTTTGGTCGAGGAGGAAGCTAAGAGAGCTGTAGAGGATTTTCACAAAGGTGACTGCGGGGGTCACTTCTTTTGGAATACCATGGCAAACAAGATCCTAAGGGCAGGTTTCTATTGGCCTTCGTTGTTTTCAGATGTATATAAAGCAGAAAAGAGTTGTCATGAATGTCAAATTTTTCAAGGAAAGCAGAAATTACAGCCCTCGCCTCTCAAGCCCATTGAAGTAAGCGCACCATTTCAGCAGTGGGGCTTAGATTTCATCGGCGAAATTCATCCAGCATCTTCCGGACAACATCGATGGATATTGACAACCACCGATTACTTCACGAAATGGATTGAAGCCATTCCCACCCGGCAGGCCACGGACTTGGTAATTATTTCTTTCCTTGAAAATAACGTATTGTCACGTTTCGACTGTCCACATAAGTTGATTACAGATAATGCAGCAGCGCTTAAATCAAAGAAGATGGTTGATTTTTGCTACAAATATAACATCAACTTGGGGCATTCAACCGCCTATCATCCGCAAGGAAATGGGCTGGATGAATCTTCGAATAAATCTTTGGTAAACATCACAAAGAAATTGTTGGAAAACAATAAGAAGAGCTGGCACAAACAGTTAGTAAATGCATTATGGGCTGATCGTGTAAGTCAGAAAAAGTCAATTGGTATGTCACCTTTCGAATTAGTTTACGGGACAGATGCGGTGTTTCCTGCTTCACTTAGTATTCCGGTAGCAAAATTGCTTCAAGAAGTTGGTGGTGAGGAGGATCCAATGCAAAGGCGGATTAGTCAAATGATTCATTTATAGCAGACATGGGAGGAGGTTCTTCAAAATACTCTTAAGTTTCAAGAGCGCATAAAGAAAATCTATGACAGAAAAGCAAAGTCGGATGATTTCCAGATAGATGATGTTGTTTTGAGGTGGGATGCCCGAAATGAAGACAAAGGGAAACATGGAAAGTTTGACAACTTATGGAAAGGTCCTTACAAAATTGCAGCATACCGTTGTCCAAATGCCTTTCTTCTCAAAGAAATGAATGGTGATGATTGTCTTGGAGGGTCGGTCAATGGCTGGCTGCTTAAAAGGTACCATGTCTGAGCATTTTCTGCTCTAGCCATTATCATTGTAATTACCATTGTACTTTTATTTCACTGCAAGTGTGCACTGATCTTTCATCTTTAGTCTAGGGCCCGCGGTGAAGGCTATAATTCTGAAGATGGAGATTAGTTGGTGTGAGTTTTTCATGTTGTTTTTATCAGTCTATTTTCTGTCCAAAAGTTGAGTTAGTTTGGGTCAAAGTTAGTCCAATTTTCAGTCAGTTGTTAAAGTCAATAAAGCTGTCCCGGTTTGGGTCACATATGTAAATAATGACTCCATTGCCCAATGATTGAAAAGCACTGGTCTGCTCTCCCAGAGGTCTAAGGTTCTTGGTACCTCCAAGGAGCTCTCATCCCCATTGGATCCAATGTTAGAGTCGGTCTAGTAGCCCTCCATCAGTGATCAAAGCTCTTTGCATTTGCATAAGTAGGTGTGTCATCAGTGTCATCTCATTGCATTCCATTAGGCATGCCATAACCCTGATGGAGGAGCTGGTGTCTTTATTCCCCTCTTGGCACTGCTGGATCAAGTTGTTTTAGTCAATAAACTCTTTCAAGGTTACTTGTCTTGTCTTGAGGTCAAAAGTCCTAGGTCTAGGGTTTAGGTCCAATTTGTCTTTGAGGTCATGTCTTTAAAAGTCAATAAATGCCTAGCAGGCCAGAGGGATGACTATCAAAGTATTTCTTCAAAATATTTCATCTTGTACAACTAATTTTTACCTTGGATTTAAAAACCCTGTTTTTAAAGACAAGGTCATTTTCTCATTTTTGTAAAAAGTTGTAAAAATTCAAAATTCTTCGAAAGTCAGCATGCAGCCCTGGTCCCCTTTGCCAAGATTCCTCAGAAGCTATCCCTGCAAAAATTTTCAAGCAAAAGCATCAGTTCATCCAATTTCAGGAAAAAAGGAGACCATAAAGTCAGCAGCATTTAAATTTTTAAAAAGTGTCATGTTATAAACATTAGAAAGAGGGTTTGAGGGGAAATTAATTTAAATCAAGCTTATAAAGCCCCTCTCTCCCTCCATTTGGTCATCATTTTCCTCAAAGTAAGAGTGAAAGGCGATTTGAAGATAAACTGGGCGAAATTGCAGACAGAGCCCGCGCACGACCCGTTCAGACCTGCACGCGACGTGTTGGGCAGGCGCGACACGTCAAGGGAGTCATCGCAGTTGGAAAAAAGCACTGGCGCGACACGTTGGGCGTGCGCGACCCGTCCAGACCCGCGCACTACATGTTGGGGATTCATCCACAGAAAATTGCCTATAAACTGCAAAACGACCCCAAATTTCTTCAAGGTTGCAGCATTTCAACAATTAAAACAACAGATTTTTGAGCATAAGCAGCAGTACATTTCAGCCACTTTTCTCTTGAAACCATGTCAGAAACCGAAACCGACTATGAGCAAAGTGATGACCGTGAGTCAACACTAGAGGTTGAGGTACAAAGGAGGCCTCACAGGGGTGGTAAGAGTGGTCACCAGGTGAGAGAGGAGCCCACCTCTTTGACCTATTTGCAGGCTTGTCCACTTGCAGTCACATGTTTTCGCCACCTGTCATGTTATGAGTTTTGCGAGAGGATCTCTCAAATTCAGCATCACAGGGAATTGGTCTGCTTGTTTGTTTTGCATTTGCATGACGGGCATGTGAACCTTGCAGGGGTGGATTTTACATTGACACCTGAGATGGTTGCTCAAGCAACATGGATACCTAATGTTGGAGAAGAGTGGAACAAGCGCAAACTATTGGACAGATTTCAGTATGAGCCCTACATTAAACCTGCATATATGAGGCACATGACTGGTGTATTTCCTTTCAGATTTTTGAGGGATGAGTATGCTCCCTTGATGAGGCTCATCATGCGCTATGTCACCTGTGAGGGCAGATTTTCATGTTTGTATTTGTACCATATTCGCTTGTTGATGCATTTCACACGGGTACGGATGATGAACATACCATTTTTCATGTGCCGGAATATTGAGAAGATGGTGCCCTTGATGTAGAGAAAGAGCCCAGCACAACAACACAGGAGCATCTATCATTATGGTTTGATCCAGCTTGTGGTCATACATCAGTTGGCTCAGCAGGGTATCCCATGGGAGGATTTTATCTCTCGTGATTTTTTCACAGCGCCACCACCACCTCCTGAGGTTGTTCATGAGGAGGGAGGACCATCACAGCAACATGATATCCCTGAGACCAGACATGTCAGCAGCATGATATCCCTGAGGCCACAGGGCCTTATTTGCATCAGCTCTTCAAGTATTTTCTCCACATCAAGTGGAAGGGGTCTCGCCTTCTTCAGCAGCTCAGCGAGTGTTATCTCCACATCAGGTGGAAGGGGCCTCGTTTCCGACAACAGCACAGGTATCAGAGAGGGGCAAGCAACCCATGATTGAGGAGGGATCATCAAGTGATCCAGATATCGACATCATTGATCTTGACATCCATTCTCCTAGCACGGAGCTTCACGAGATCATTTAGCAAAAGAAAACTGAGAACCGCTTGTTGCAGCAAAAGTTAGAGATGGCACAATGGACAACTACATATTTGGAGCAGCGCAACAAGCAATTGGAAGATGAGCACACTCTTGATGAGTTGCAGAGGATTCATGAGGACCGCAACTTGGCTCGCAAGAGACTCGGTGATTTGGTACTCGTTGAGCGAGAGGCTATGCTTCTCTGGGTCAATGCTCATTTGGAGAGGTTGCTGGCCAAGGCCAACCAAGATAAGGACCTGCTCCGGAACATGAAGAACCACTATTGGGCCCGAATGCACGTATGCAAGGCAAGAATGAAGGTGCTCCAAAGGCAGTTGGCCAAAGCACTAAAACGAAGGAAAAGGCCCGATCCCCTCCACATCTTCGCTGAGGCTTCCTTGAAGGAGCATGATGCTAAATAACTTAACTCCAGCACAAATTTCAAAAAAATTTGAGCATTTTTGGTCACTTGTGAATTTTTGGGCAAAAAACAGGTTTTCTCCACCAACACGTCGTGCGCCGTGCGCGACCCTTTCGATGGGCAACTCCTTTTCAAGAAAACTCAGCATTTTTGGATTTTTCATGCAAATATACACTTGCTCAACAATTGCCAAGAAATTTCACCAAGTTTTGGGCCTCCAGAAAGTCAAAAAACAAGCAAAAAATGACTTTCTGCCACCTTTTTGACACACAGGAAGAAGTCTTGGGAGATTGAAATTTTGGAGGGGCAAATGGCCACCAAATTCAGAATTTCCACTTGGGTTGGAAAGTAGACATCCAGACCTTTCCAAAAAGCCCACTTTTGCCTCATTTGGACACTTGGAAGTGCCTCAAAAGTATCTCCAAAGGCGTGCAACGCGTTCAGGATCAGGGTGCGAGGTGTTGGGCAGTTTTCACAGAAATTCTCCTACAGCTCAGCAAAACGCAGTTTTGACTGGATTTGACTTTTTGGAGTATATTTTGATCTTCCTTGTTGTAAATTATGTAATTTTATGATATTTTGACATTTATTTATCTCTTCTAGAAGATTCATTAATGAGATAGGCAAAAATTTAATGAATGAATTGGTTTCCTAGCTTATAGAGGCAAGTTGTTTTGACTGCCTAGTTTTCAGTGCTCAATTTAGAATTGGTTGAAGCAGCTCCTAGGATAGTGAGCTCGAACCCTAGAGGCAAGGAAAGATGTTATATTTCCTATATTATGTACTTTCTTGGTCATTTTCATGGTTGGACTCTTGAGGGAGAAAGCTCTATTGTATTACTCATTGTATCTCTGCAATTTTGGCAAAGGAAGAAAGACGAGGGTTTTGCAGTCCTTTTTTGGATTCCTGTGGTTACATGTATTGATGGTTTGTTTCTCTTTGTAATTGTAAGTTTGTTATGTGAATCATCTTCTTACTTTTCCTTCTACAAATAGGCAAATGAAGTGTTAAAGTAGAATTCATGATAGTCATGCTCTGCTTTTAAGTTTGCTTAATATTTATGTTTTCATCTGTCTAAAGAGAACTCTTGAAGGTTTCTTGCTCTCTTTAGCTCCTCACCAGTCATTTCTATCCATTCACTTAATTAAAAGGCATCAATACAGTCTCCTACCTTGCCCCAAAGAACCCCCTGCAAAAACTGTGTCCAATCCCCGCACCCAAAATTGCCTTTTCCCGATTTTCCACCAAAATCCTAAAAATCTCAAATCAAACCTTTTATCAGTTTAATAGCCTAAAATCAGTGTTCTTTATTGGTTATCTCGCCCATTGAATATCTCTACCGAGATATACCGGAGAGAGCCCTCTCCTGCCCCGTAGGGCTAGCTACGAGGCTAAGTGGTTTGATGTTGCCTTGGAGTTTACCTTTCTCAGCCTGAGGTGAAATTTCAAGCGCTAACAGGTGCAAGAAGAGATAAGGCAGAACACCAGAGATGGAACCTCATCTAAGCATGATGATGAGGAGAGTTGAGTCTTGGATGGAAAGGCAAAGAAAGGGAAAGGGAATAAATCCCAACCCAAAGGGGATTCTAGTTAGGTTGGAAAGAATAAAGACTTGTTGAAGATCAAGTGCTTTCACTGTCATGAACTTGGACACTATGCCATGAAGTTTCCACACAAGAAGGCAGGTAATAATCCCTCAGGAGGAGAGGAAGGTGAAGCTCTTGCTTCACAATTCAAAATTGATTTCATTGTCATTGCATTTATGGTGAGCACCATGATGGGTAATGTGTGGTATCTGGATAATGGAGCCTCATTCCATATGAAGGGCAACTAAGAATTATTCAGTGACTTGGAGGAGAAGGACCTCTAGATGCACATTGAAATGGGAGATGACAGAAGGTATAGTGCTACCGGTATTGGTACAATTACTTTTCAAAGGGAATCTGGCTCCCCTCTCAAATTAAAAGCTGTGATGTATGTTCTGGGTCTGAAGAAGAATCTAGTTTCAGTTGCTATCTTGGAATACCATGGATACAATGTGATATTTAACAAAGGAAAGGTTTTCCTTAAACACATCTCCACATGACAGGTGAATTGGATCGGGGTTCAGGTAAAGAACCTCTACAAATTGGATGTAGAAGAATGTGCAACATTGAGCACAAAAGAAGAGAAGGTGTAGAGCTGAGACATTGGTGAATTATGGCATAGAAGATTGGGCCATTTCTAGCATGGAGCCTTGAATATCATGCAACATATATCTACAAGACTTCCCAAGGGTGAATTTGAGTAGAGAGATACATTCAAAGGGTGTATATTTAATAAGTACACGAAAGCCACCTTCAATGAGTGGGACAATAAAGCGCAAGTAGTCCTTGAAAGAGTTAACTCGGATGTGTGTGGACCTTTCTCAACAACCTCCATAGCCAAGGACACATATTATGTGATATTTGTAGATGATTTGTCACAAAAGTGTTGGATCTTCTTCATACATAGAAAGACCAAACATTCTCCAAATTTGTTGAATTTAAAGCACTTCCTGAGAAAGAGCCTCGCAAGAAAGTGAAGGACCTCAAGAGCGAAAACGGTGGAGAATATGTGTCAAATGAAATTAATAACTTCTGTACAAAAGAAGGCATTCGATGAGAGTTGACAACACCTCATAACTCACAATAGAATGGGGTGGCTAAGAGGAAGAAAAAAAAATATTGAGGGAGTTGCATGGGTCATTTTGCATGATCAGAGCCTATCATTGACTTTGTGGGTTGAAGCATGCAATACATTTTTTTATTTGCAAAACAAGAGTCCTCACGAGATTCTTGGAATGAGTACACAAAAGGAAGCTTTCTGGGAAGAAACCAGATGTGTCAAACTTCAGGATCTTTGGATAACCAGTTTACTGTCATGTTTCCAAGAATGCAAGGAAAAAGGTAGAGCCTACAACTAAGTTGGGCATCTTTGTGGGGTACACTAATACACCTCACAACTATCGTGTGTACTTTCTATCTCTCGAGATCACAGTTATCAGAAGAGATGTTAACTTTGATGAGGAGAATTCAATGAGGTCTTCCCTTTGAGAGGGATCTTCAATTGCATTCAGAGTAGGAGGTTTTGGCTCCAAAGGAGGAACCTCAGGAAATTGTGGAGCAACAACAAGAAGAGGTAGATAGATTGGAGACTTCCACTCAAGCAAAGACATCCAGAGATGGAAGGAAGCACACCAGAGAAGCTGGAATATTATTGCATGATGCTAGATAGAATATGGGAGCACCTACATCACAGTGCAGTAGAGGAGGTCATCATATCGACACACTGACTACATGGCATTGATGAGTGAGATTATAGAGACCGAATCATCCTCATTTGAGGAATCAGTGCAACAACCAGTATGGGTTGATGCCATGGTAGAGGAGTATGACTCCATTATCAGAACAAACAAAAAAATGTTTTGGAATTCGTCCCAAGACCAGAGTACAAGTCAGTGGTAGGTTCCAGGTGGATCTACAAGGTGAAGCGAGCAACATATGGAACCATCGAGAAACACAAGGCTAGATTTTTGGCCAAGGGCTTCCCTTAGGTGGAGAGAATTGACTATGAGGAGACACTTTCTCTAGTTGCAAGGTTCTCTTCAATTAGATCAATTCTATCTATTGCAACGTAAATGGGATGGAAGATATGTCATATGGATGTGAAGACAACATTCCTCAATGGATTGATTGAGGAAGAGCTGTACATTGAGTAAACAGAAGGATTTGAGACCTTCAATAAAGAGTTGCATGTGTGTAGACTCAAGCGAGCATTGTATGGATTGAAAAACAAGCACCTTGTGCTTGGTACACCAGGATCGAAATTTATCTCACTGAGTTGGGCTTCACGAAAAGTGAAGCACATGAAAACCTTCACCATATTGTTGTTGAAGGTAAATTATTGATTATAGTATTATATCTCAATTATTTAATTTTAACATGTGATGAGAAGTTGATTAAGTATTGAAAGAGTATTTTGCAAGAGAATTCGAGATGAAGGACCAAGGGCTCATGCATTATTTCATCGATATGGAAGTATAGCAAGGAGATGGGGAACCGTTTGTCTCTCAGGGAAGGTATGCCAACGAGATACTAAAGAAGTTCCACATGGAAGAGAAAAAAACCCATGGAGACTCCTCTAGAAAGGAATTGGAGGAAGGAAGATGTTACTTCATGTGAAGTAGTGAAGGCTACCATCTACAGGTAGCTTGTGGGTTCACTTATGTATTTGGTGAACACAAGATCAAACATGTGTTATGCAATCAACCAACATAGTTAATCTATGGTTAAGCCAACCAAACTGTATTATAAGGAACTAAAGCATGTGTTGAGATACCTCAAAGAAACCACTTAGTTTGGTCTTTGGTACAGGTAGACAGAGGGAGTGAAGCAGCAAGGCTTCATAGATGTAGGTTGGAAGGGTAGTCCATAAAACAAGAAGAACACATTAGGCAGAATTTTTAGTGTTGGGTTAGCAGTGGTTTCTTGGTACCGTAGGAAGCAGCGATCTGTTCCACTCAAGTTGGTGGAGGTAGAGTACATGAGTGTTGGCAAAGCAACATGTGACATTATTTGGATGAGAAAGATGCTTGTTGGGTTATTTGATCACATGATGGATCCTATAGTGATTTATTGTGACAACCAGAGTTGTATCAAACTCTGTGAGAATCCTGTTTTTCATGATCGATCCAAGCATATCGACATCTGGTATCACCATATACAATATTATGTGCAGAGGAGAATCATGTTGTTGGAGTACCTTCCTATAGAGGAAAAAGATGCAGATATTTTGACAAAGGAATTTTCAAGATGCAAATTTGAGTTCCATAGAGGTAGGATTAAGGTAAAAGATAATCCCTTTCTTGCTGAGAGAGGGAGTGTTAAAAATGCAGCAAGAAATTCCTAATTTAATTTTTCCCAGAATTAATTAGGAGAAATTCAAATTCTAATTTCATTAAAATACTTTGAGGAATTTAACTGGAGTGATATGGCTCTTATCACTCAATTAAATCATTTAATTTGAATTGGAGACACTTGAGTTCAGTTCTACATGATTGATTACTAATTTGTAGCAATCTAGTTCAATTAATTTGAGTTATTGTCAGTGTAACTATTTCTCACTATTAGTAGAACTAATGGAGGTTCAATCAAGGGTGTGTATTTTTTTCACACTGAGTGATCATCTAGTTAAACTAATCAATTAGCCTAAATTAACTCATTCATGCAGATAATTTGAGTTACCCAGTTGAGATTGTAGTTCAAGGGCAGCATACTATCAGTTTTAGAAAATTCCAAATTGTACAGGTGGTTAATGCAGTCAGAGAAGGGGCCTACAAGGATTTCAAAATTCTAATTTGGAATTTCCCTAATTAATAGGGGGTTAATTCATTGAGGAACAACGTGAGGAAATAGGGACTTTGGCAAGCTTGGATTTGGTTAAGTATTGACCAAAGCTTGTCTAGGAAGTGTTGGTAAAAGTAACTATGTTCGGTCTTCAATAATGTACTTGAGTCATCATATAATGTACTTGTCAAAAGAATAAAGAAAATTATTATTATTATGACTTATTAAAGCATGTGATTCATGCTTGGGTCACCATGGTTTAGGTAAAAATCCCCATTGAGGATTTCTAGGATTTATTTCGAGTCTATAGAATTATTGTACATTTAAAGAGACCATTCTTTGGCTTTTGAATCAAGTAAAAAGGTTAAGTATTGAGTCAAATATGAATTATGTAACCTCAACACCATGTTGACATAAGGGAAGATCAAGTCAGCCTAAGGACCCATTCAACCCCACAAGAAGCCTATAAAAGGAAGGAAAACGAATTCAATTGGAGCATCACTTCTCATCAAGTTTGAATTCTCTCTATTGGGAAGAAGTGCGAAAATCGTGTTGCTGGGTAGAAGTGAAAAGTTGGTAGTTGGGAAAGTCTGTTTTTGAGAAGACGAAGTGAATTTTAGTTTGGGTAAGTCTAAGGAGTCAATGAAAATCGAAATTTTGGTGGTGGTCTCTCTCTGTTTCATGCTCTAGATTGGGAGATCGAAGTCGTCCAAGTTGGAATGCTTCGGGAAGTTGTTAGCTGCTCCAAGTTGCTGCATAGTCGAAGTTATTAGGAAGAGGCCAATATTCTGGAGATTGAATTTGTGTGGAGGGAATGTTTTCTCTTGGTCTAGGGTGAAGAGTCTCAAAGAATATTATTGAAAAGAAGAATTACTTTGACTGGGTTTTCCCCTCGAGGGGGCTTTTTCCCTGGCATGTGCCTACATATTGTGTCCATTGTTTTATGTTCTGTTGCTTTTGGTAATTGCTTGATGAACTAAAGAAAGAAGATATAAAGAATCATAATAATAAGAAACATCACAAGTAATTATCAATATCATGAAAATCTTATTGCCTTTTTGACTTTCCAACATGAAATAAGAGCCTAGGTGAAGAAAGAAGAAAAAGGAAAATCCATTCATAGGCACTATCTCAGGGAAAGAGTCCATTATAGATGTATAACTCAGACAAGGATGAGAACAAACTTGAAGGAGCATCCAACTTCAGATCCTAGAAGAAGAGAACTGACCTAATCCTCGAGAAGAACAAAGGTACTGGATTTAGTAAGAGGAAATGTAAAGAAACCTACAAAAGATGTTATTGATGCCGACAAAGCGAAATTTAGGGATTTAGAATTGGTGGCTATGACTATGATGGTAGAAGGGATAAAAGAAAATCTTGTCCCATTCATAGCTAACATCGATAATGCTTAGGAAATGTATGAAGCCTTGTCAAAGTTGTTTTCTATTAAGAACATTGGTCAAGTAGCAAGTTTGAAGAATGAGCTAAGGACTACGAAGATGACTAAAGAAGATATTGTGGCAACCTTATTTTTGAAGAGAGCTAGAGTTAGGGATGATCTCTTGGTCATTGATGAGATTGTTACGTACAAAGAACTTGTGATCGCTACTCTATTAGAATTTCCACCCTTGTGGGGTGCATTTTCTGTAGGTCTCAACAGTTGGAGGAAGCCCCAACAACTCTCAAAGATAAGTATCTCATGTATTTTCAGTTTTGGGTTCATGTACTCATTTAGTTTTAATTATATTAAATACTAATCACCTTTCTCCCTTTTTTCTTTTGGTTAGGGAAAACATCTGCAAGAAGGAGGATTTCTCAAGACAAGGTTGGTCAAGGAACAAAGGTATGCTTTGAATACATTGATTGAAATGATTATTCATTTGATGATCTATTACTAACTTTGTTATGACTAGTTGTACTGAATCTTAGTGATTCTTGTTTGGGTGATTCAGTTCTTGATAAATCTACCCAACCTACTCATATTCTTGATTAACTATTTAGAACCCTAGACAGGTTCTGGAAACCCTAACCAAAGGTTGTGCTAATGTCAATGTCTGAAATCCTAAGTTGATTAGGGTTTTTTTGAAATGTTAGTTGAAATTTTAATTGATGATATCTTGTTTGGGATTTTGGTGTGATTTGGAAATCTTAACTTGTTAGGGTTGAATGATGAAGTCTAAAATCCCGAACCGTTGAATTTTTGGTAATGTTGGGTTTGCTATGTTTCTACATTGGAACCCTGCCTAATTAGGGTTTGGTGGAATGTGTGATTCTACATTGGAACCCTATCTCATTAGGGTTTGGTGGAATGTGTGAGCAAGGCCCTTACATTGTCTTAAAATGTTTTCTCTGGTATGTGTGTCTTTGTTTGATCAAACCCTAGTATAATCAAAATGATTGTATATTATTGTGAAGTTGCGTTTGAATAACACATGATATGAAATGTATTTGCATGATGATGAAATCTAAGAATGTATATGTTATTTTGATTGAAACCCTAGCTTGGTCTAGGTAAGATGTATTAATGTTGTTGGACATATGATATTCTTTTGAATTCCTAGTTTTTTGTGTTTATCTAGTCCTTGATGGTCAAAAGTCTTAGGATTTAATGGAATTCTATGTCTAAGATTCTAGGATGGTGATGTTGAGATTTTCTGTTTTAAATAAAATAGGCAAAAATCTCAATGTGTGACAACAATAGGAATTTGTTGCCAGATTATCTCCAGGTTGTTGGGAGAGAGTTAATGCATCCTAAATTTGATGTGAGAGGATTTATGAGGCAGTTAGATTCTCCTTGCTATAAAACAGGTATCCATACGGATGGTTTGAGTGTGGTGAGAGTTTGTGAGGATTTGATTAATTATGTAATCTTCTGTTTGATTAATAAAGATTGCCGATGCCTATGTTTGGTGGACGTAGCCCAGATTGGTTGGGTGAACCATGTTAAACCTCTGTGTTTCCTGTGCATAATTTATTTGCTGTGTATATGTTTTTTTTATTGTTGTGCATCTTGGCTCTAACAAGTGGTATCAGAGCATGTTAGAGGCGTCGTATGAGCCTGCCTGGAGGTGTGTATCTGGTTGAATGATGCCACGAGACGCTATATACCTGCGTGTTAATACGTGAGGGTGCTTGCGGTGCCTGTACATTGCTGCGTGGAGGCTTGTACATTGGTGCGTGGTAAACACTGCTGCGTGGAGCACATACTCCCTTACCTGCTGGTGCGCAGTTGATTGTTAGTGGCGGTAGCATATGTGATATATATACCTGGAACCTCTACTCCTCCAACAGTGTCTGTGCCGGACGCGGCAGCTGCTGAAATTGGCGAAGACATTCTCGTGTATGCAAGAAAATTGTTCTCAGAACTCTTGGTCCGGGCCTGCAATTTCCCGTTAAACTGGTTGGAATGATGAGGCAGGTTAAGCAGTTAGAAATTCCTGCATCGAATATCTATTGGGTATCTGTAAACTGATTTGCGTAGCAAGGTGTTGGGAATTGGGTTGTAGAAATCCATGACAACAGCCCAATATGCTTGCCATTTTAGCAAACAGTTTATATGATCATGAGACGAGAGGATTCAGCCAGTATATATACTGGTGCGTATTTTGGGTTCTGGGTTTTGCGCGGGATTTGGAATACAGCGACGCCGACAATTTGCAAGGCGCAGATAAGGCTTGATCAAATACGCAGTGCGCCAATTTTATTGGTAACATTTGCTACTCGATTTTTTATTGTAATTTCCAATTCAAACAGCAAACAAAAATTGTTTGTTTGGCATAGGCATTCTTTTTTTTTTGAGATTAATTTCTGTGATTTAAAGATCATAGATAAATTGTTCAGTTGGAGCACGACTTTGGAGTATTGCTTAAAATTAAGATATACACTGTTTTTTTAATTTCTGATCTTTAAAAGTTGGATTTTGGAGATTATTGTATTTTTTGGTTGATATAAGATGGCGAAAACTCAAAGTGCCCGGTTTGAAATTGAGAAGTTTAATGGCAAAAATAATTTCGAGATCTGGAAGGTAAAGATGTACGATTTGCTTGTCCAACATGGTGTGGCAAAGGCATTGTTGGGCAAATCCAAATAGCCTTCAACATCACAAATAATGAGTGGGCCAAGATGGATGAAAGAGCAATCAGTGCTATTCGACTGTGTCTAGCTGATGATGTCCTGTTTAATATCGTGTCGGAGACAACATCTGCTGGTTTGTGGACGGAACTGGAGAAACTATACATGACTAAATCCTTAACCAATAGGATTCTCCTGAAGCGACAGTTGTACAGTTTGCGAATGAAGGAAGGTACATCGATTGCTGATCATTTAAATGCTTTTAATACTCTTCTTGTGCAATTACAAAGTATAGAAGTAAAAATTCAATCCGAGGATAAAGCTATTACTATATTGTGCTCGTTGCTCGAGTCATGGGATCATTTTGTTACTTCTATAAGTCTTAGTTCATCAGAAGCTATTGAGTTTGATGATGTAGTTGCATCCTTATTATCGGAAGAAACAAGGAGACGGTCGCATTCATAAACCTCTACATCAGAAGCTATGATGGTTAGAGGTCGTTCGAGAGAAAGACACTCCAGTAGGCCGAGCGACTCACGTTCAAAGTCGAAAGGGAAGAAGAGTAAGCTAAAGTGTTGGTTTTGTGGCAAATCAGGGCATTTAAAAAAGGACTGCTGGAAGCGACAACAACAAACTTCTAAAGCAGATTCTTCAACAGAGATGAAGGAGGCAAATACGACAAATACAGGTTCGACATCTTGTTCAAGTATGAGTGATGAAGTATTATCAGTTAATGTGTCAAATCATGGGAAACATTGGTTGTTAGATTCCGGTGCATCAAACCACATGTGTATTTATAAAGACTGGTTTAAGACATATAAATCAATTGATGATGGTGTTGTGTACATGGGTAATGATGTAACATGTAATATTGTGGGAATTGGGAGTATACAACTGCAAATGTTTGATGGGACAACTAAAATGTTAATTGATGTGAGGCATGTACCACATTTAAGGAAAAATTTGATTTCATTAGGAGCACTTGATTCAAATGGATATAAAACTGTAATTCAAGGTGGAGTAATGAAAATTTACAAAGGTATTTTACTAGTTATGAAAGCTAAGAAGGTAGGAAATCTATTTCAGTTAGAAGGAAGTACAGGGTCGAATTATGTGTCTACGGTGTCTGAACATGACAGTAGTTCCATTCACTTATGGCATCAAAGATTGGGACATATGAGTGAAAGAGGGTTAAAAATTTTGGCTGATCGCAAGTTACTTCCAAATCTAAAGTCTGGAAAGTTAGATTTCTATAAGCATTGTCTGTTTGGAAAAAAAAGTAAGCAAAAATTTAAAACAGGCAAACATACTAGTAAAGGCATACTTGATTATATCCATTCAGATGTTTGGGGATCAGCCCCTACAACCTCATATGGTGGCTCGTCTTATTTTGTATCATTTATTGATGACTTTTCTAGGAAAGTGTGGGTCTACATGTTGAAAACAAAGTCTGATGTTTTCTCAGTTTTCAAGCAGTTTAGAGCATTGGTAGAAAACAACACTGGTAGAACAATAAAATGTTTAAGAACTGACTATGGTGGTGAGTTTAATTCCAAGGAGTTTGACAGCTATTGCAAGGATGCAGGGATCGAGAGACATAAGACCACGGTTTATACTCCTCAGCAAAATGGAGTTGTTGAACGGATGAATAGGACTCTTCTAGAGAGAGAAAGGAGTATGCTGAGCTGGGTTGTAAAAGGAGTTGTGGACGGAAGCAGTGGCAACAGCTTGTTATGTGATAAACCGATCTCCATCGACGGCGATAGGCTGCAAGATTCCACAAGAGGTATGGAAAGGACACCCTTGTGACTATTCTAAACTTAGAGTGTTTGGTTGTGATGCATATGCTCTAGTGCCTAAACATCAGCGAACTAAATTAGATCCAAAGTCTAAAAGGTATATCTTTGTTGGGTATGGTGTTGGAACAAAGGGATATAGATTGTGGGATCCTACTACCTGCAAAATCATCATCAACAAAGATGTAAAGTTTAATGAATCCTCTCTTGTACAGTTAGATGTAGATAGTAGATTGAAATAGGATGATGTATCTGACTTTCAGCACATTCAGTTTGATAGCATTTCTAATGATAGTCATGATGACCATAGTTCAGATACTAGTCATGAACAGGTTTCAGAATCAGAACATGAACAGGGTTCAGGTATAGATCATGAACAGGTCTCAGATACTGATCGTCAAGAAGTTCCTACAGATGGTAGTCAGCCAATCGAGGAAGCGCCAGAAACATCCTTAAGGAGGTCGACAAGAATCAAACGACCACTGAGAAGGTATGATGATTATGTCACTTCTGTTACATTTACTGCTAATGACGATGAACCTCTGTGCTATCAGGAAGCAATAGAAGGTTCGAAAAGTGACAAGTGGAAAGCAGCCATGAAGGACGAAATGATGCCCTTAGGTAAGAATGGCACATGGGATCTGGTTGAGCTTCCGAAAGACAGGAAAACTGTAGGGTGTAAATGGGTTTTCAAGCTGAAACGGGGTGTGAATGATACAAAAGACAGGTACAAAGCGAGGCTGGTTGCAAAAGGGTTTTCTCAGAAAGCCGGCATTGACTTTCATGAGATTCTTTCACCAGTAGTTAAAATTGTTTCAATTAGAATTGTGTTAGCATTAGTGGCTTTGCTTGCTTTAGAGTTGCAGCAGTTAGATGTTAAGACTGCATTTCTACATGGAGACTTAGATGAGGAAATTTATATGGAACAACCGGAAGGGTTTGTTCAGCATCGCAATGAGAAATTTGTCTGCAGGCTCAAGAAGTCATTATATGGCCTGAAGCAATCGCCGCGGCAATGGTATAAGAAGTTTGATTCTTTCATGTTGAGTCAGAAATATATTAGAAGTGAATATGATCATTGTGTTTATTTTAAGCAATTTAAAAATGGCATATTCATTATCTTAGTATTGTATGTTGACGATATGCTTTTTGCAAGCAAAATCATAGAAGAAATCAACAGGTTGAAGGCTCAGATGGCAAGGACATTTGATATGAAAGATCTAGGAGCAGCAAGACAGATTTTGGGCATGGAGATTTTCAGAGACAAGAGCAATGGTAAGCTATGGTTATCACAATAGAAGTATATTGAGAAAATACTTTTGAGGTTTGGTATGAATAACGTGAAGCCTGTGTCAGTCCCTCTTGCTTCCCATTTCAAGCTTTCTTCGATTTTATGTCCTAATTAGATGAAGAAAAGGAATTTATGTCTCGAATTCCATATGCTAATGTAGTAGGGTGTTTAATGTATGCGATGGTGTGTACGCGACCAGATATTTCACATGCAGTTGGGGTTGTCAGCAGGTATATGGCAAATCCGGGTAAAGAACACTGGTCAATAGTGAAATGGGTGCTTCGGTATTTGAGAGGCACAAGTAGTTATTGTATCACTTACAATAAGAGTAGTGATTTTTTTTGCGGGTATGTTGATTTTGATTTTGCAGGTGATTTGGATAAGAGAAGGTCAACATCAGGGTATGTCTTTACTCTTGCAGGTGGAGCAATTAGTTGGATGTCAAAGTTGCAGAACATTGTTGCTTTATCCACTACTGAAGCAGAATACATTGCTGCTTCTCATGCTTGCAAAGAAGCGATTTGGTTGAAAGGTTTGTTTGGTGAATTTGGTAGGTTGCAGGACAACATCAAGTTATTTTGTGACAGTCAAAGTGCAATACATTTGGCTAAGAATCCGGCCTATCATAGTAAATCAAAGCATATACCGATCAAGTACCATTTTGTAAGACATGTTATCACTGAAAGGGGAGTCTCTCTTGAAAAGGTGCATACAAAGGAGAATTGTGCAGACATGTTCACGAAACCAATTTTGTTAGAGAAGCTACGCTGGTGTTTGGCTTCTCTTGGCTTGCAGAAAAGATAAAATAATAAAAAAATAGGGCATCAGGCTAATTGTTGTCAAGGTGGAGATTGTTGAGATTTTCTGTTTTAAATAAAATAGGCAAAAATCTCAGTGTGTGACAACAATAGGAATTTGTTGCTAGATTAGCTCCAGGTTGTTGGGAGAGAGTTAATGCATCCTAAATTTGATGTGAGAGGATTTATGAGGTAGTTATATTCTCCTTGCTATAAAACAGGTATCCATACGGATGGTTTGAGTGTGGTGAGAGTTTGTGAGGATTTGATTAATTATGTAATCTTCTGTTTGATTAATAAAGATTTTCGATGCCTATGTTTGGTGGACGTAGCCCAGATTGGTTGGGTGAACCACGTTAAACCTCTGTGTTTCCTGTGCATAATTTATTTGCTGGAAATATAGGGTGTTGTAGCTAAACCCTAGTGAAGTAAAATTGTGTAGTATGTCTGATATAACAATTTGAAATCTATTAAGTGATTCTTGGAAATGAAAACCTAGGTTTTTTGCAGATGACATTATCTAAGTGCGCATTGTAACAATTTGAGGTCTATGTATTTAATTATTGTTGAGATTGTGGAAATCTATGGTTTTGGAGTTGAAACTTAGTTGAAATACAAATCTCCGATATATGATGACTATATGTGATTTGAATTTTTGATTGAAAAGCTAGAGTTTGCAAACTAACTCTAGTTGTAGTTGGTCATGTTAGTGACCGATTGATGGTTGATTGAAAATCTAGGGGATAGAACTAACCCTCGTGGAATTTGCTCAAGTTAATGACTAAGCTATGATTGACTTTGATTGATTCTATTACAGTGAAATCTACGATTTGTATGAATCCCTAGTGTGAAGTCTAACATATGCACTTTGAAAGATTGTTAGATGTTTTATATCTATATTTGTGTGAATTATTTCTAGGGTTTGCTATATGTTGTAGAAAGGTATGTCATACCTTTGGAAGACACATTGAAACCCTAGTTGGAATGAATGTTGTTATGAAGTAGTCTAGGGTATATAAAGTCCCTAGAAAGATGTTGAAGAGTATATGTCTCTTGTTTATAATTGAGTTTGGGTATCTGATATGAATAAAGTTGAAATGCTTCCATGATTTTGATATGGCTAACATCATGCTTTTGTAGATTTGGTTGTACTTTCTATTGAAATTGTGCAGGTACACAATCTTCAACTTAGTGAAGATGCTCAATGTGACAAGCATGATGAGGATGATAATACCTTTGATAAAATAGTTGGAAGCCACGAAAGATTCTCCTATGTCAAAAAGGAAGAAGTTGATCTACTGAAGGAAGCATGAATAGAAGATATCTCCCTAAGATTAAGAGGGTGTCTAGATAAAGAAGTGCTTCCTAGTTAAGAGGGAGTGATAGATATGGTTCTATGCTTCATGTGTCAAGCACTAGACTAGAACTAATAGCCACAAGTCTGAGTGAAGGCCATGAGCAGGAAAAGAAAATTGGAGAATGCATTTTTGTAGTGCTGCTGAAAGTAGAAAAGTAAGATCCGATTGAAGAATATGTCGCTACATACGAAGTAGGAAGAAAAACATATGATTGAGGAATCTTCTGTCAGATATTCGATTGATAGTCCTACTATGGAAAGTTGGGAAGCAACATCAGTTGTTTGTATGACCCCATAGGTTTGTATTTGATTATGTACATGTGAAAGCATAATATTGATTAGGGTTGTATTTATGTAGGTGAATCTCTCGAAGGATTTGATAGCATGTTGGTTACTGATCAGTTTGATTGAGAGAGATTTGTGGTCCTTGATCTGTTGGATCAAGGGGTTTTGAGGCTTTGTGAGTGAAGCATTTCCTCGAAGGAAATCTGGCCAACACATTGTGCTGATGTCTAGAAGAAAGGTGTTTTTAATCGAAGAGCTCTGTTTTGGATACACACTTGGATTTTTGGGTTGATGGTTAGCAAGTAAGCATGATGGTACCTAGAGGGTTTGAAAGCTTGAGTTCATCTTAGTCCCACCTGGATAGATTTCCTTGGTCAAGAATAGTGTCCATGGCATTACGATGCCTAAATTTTTGAGTGACTGGTTGGATAGATTGGCATGGTTGGGAATCTAGTCCATGGCATTGTGATGCCTAAATTGATGAGTGACTGGTTGGATAGGTTACCTTGGTCAGGAATCTATTCCATGCATTGCAGTGCCTGAAATTCTTCATGGTTCATATATTTTGAGATATTCAATTGTATATGTACATTATGAATACCTCCCTAGTTAAGAAGGAGCGTTGGAAAAAGTAACTATGTTCGGTCTTCAATAATGTACTTGAGTCATCATGTAATGTACTTATCAAAAGAATAAAGAAAATAATTATTATTATTATTATTGTGACTTATTAAAGCATGGGTTTCATGCTTTGGTCACCATGGTTTAGGTCAAAGTCCTCATTGAGTACTTCTAGGATTTATTTTGACTCTATAAAAATATTGTACATTTAAAGATACCCTTCATGGGCTTTTGAATCATGTATTGAGTCAAATATGAATTATGTAACCTCCACACCATGTCGGCCTAAGGACCCATTTGAGCCCACAAGAAGCCTATAAAAGGAAGGACATGGAATTCATTTAGAGCATCACTTCTCATCAAGTTCTAATTCTCTCTACTGCATAGAAGTGCGAAAATCTCATTGTTGTGCAAAAGTGCGAAGTGGGTAGTTGGTAAAGTTTGTTGCCGAGAAGTTGAAGTGAATGCGATTTTGGGTGAGTCTAAGGAGTCAAGGAAAATAGAAATTTTTGTGGTCGTCTCTCTCTATTTTGTGCTCTGGATTGGGAGATCGAAGTCTTCCAAGTTGGACTGCTACTGGAAGTTGTTAGCTGTTGCAAGTTGTTTCATAGTCGAAGTTGTTGGGAAGAGGTCAAGCTTCTAGAGGCTGACTTGGTGTGGAGGGAAGGTCTGGTCTTGGTCTAGGGTGAAGAGTCTCAAAGAATACTATTTAAAGGAAGAATTACTTTGACTGGGTTTTCCCCTCGAGGGGGGTTTTTCCCTGGCATGTGCCTACATCTTGTGTCCATTGTCTTATGTGTTGCTGCTTTTAGTAATTGCTTGATGAACTAAAGAAAAAAGATATAAAGAATAGTAATAATAAGAAACATCACAAGTATTTATAAATATCAAGAAAATCTTTATTTCCTTTCTGATTTTCCAACATGAAGCAGTGAGATAGATTATACTAGTGCAGAGGTTGCTCCGTCTTCAGAAAACATTGTATTTCTTCTCTATTTTCTAACTAATGCAATATAGATAGGAAGGGGTTTTGAGCAGTCACTTTCCTCTTATATAAATCTATGAACCTATGTGATTGAATCTTGTCTCATGTTTATGTTTTGATTTCTTGATCGTTTAATTGTTTCCTCTGATGAGTAAAGTAGATTCAAGTCTTTTGTTTTAGCATATTATATAAGTAGTTTGAATCTACATGGAAGTTCTACATCCCGTGATGTGTGAGGTCATATGTTGTTAATATGCACTCTGTGTCCTCTGAATTTTCATTTACACTATCTATTCCATGTTTTTTGTTGAAGTTTGGTGCACATGATTCTAGTATCATCCCTCTGCATTAATTTTATTTTCTTTATATTCCTCTTTCACCTATCCTACAAAAACTAAAATAAATGCATCTTTCTGCAAGTAGGCCACCAGATCTTAATGTTAAGTCCTTTAAGAGAGCATTCAATGTTTGCTTATGATTGAATCTGCCTTTGGAAGAGATATATGAACCAATTCTAATTCATCATATGTTTCAAATGTTGGATGCTAATGATAAATCCTTCAAACATTCTAAGATGTCCTAGGCATTGACCTCTTTCAACCCAGAGGTTGTCTCTAGGAACCTAATAGGACATATGATTTAGAGGTAGTTTATGGCAATGTGAGTTACATGATGTGCAGAGGCAACATAGGGGTTTGCACAAAGGTATTCTGAGGCCATTTTATGAGCAATAGTTAGTTGCATGATTGCTTATAGAGAAGGGAAAAATTACCTTAATAATATTTGTCATATTATTTTCCGAGGATTATTAGTTTGGCATCTAGATTGTACTCAAAAAATTCATTGTTGCATAATAATAATAAAACCCACATATGTTGCATTGGTTTTCCCATATTGGGTTTTTACGGGGGACATTTGTCTAAAAATAATTGTGTCATTTTTATTATGTGTATGCTCTATATTTCTCAGTGCTAGTTATTTTCGTAGCATATTTTTTTTGGTGAAAATTGTAGTTGTGATTTTATTCATTGTTTTTCGTAGTAAATAAATTTCACTTAATAATAATCAGTTAGAAGAATAATTTATAGTTGTTGCAATAGACTGAAAATTTCATAGATATCATAATGCACAAGAGAAGAGAATATTTACCATGGGAAAACCCACCAAGGAGAAAAAACCAACAACCTTTTCAATAGATAATTTTTTCTTGTTCAATGAGAGACACACCTAGACCTATGGTAAAACTTAGTCTTCCCCTCCAAGTTAAGCCTCCCAATCTGATCCATCAATTTTCTTTGCCTATCTTGATCCAAAATTTCGGCCCTCCTGCAATAGCTAGTGACCCCATAAATTTTGTCCCCTGCAGTTTCCTAGAATTTTGGCATCCTACAACAAAATGCCCATAAAAATTGTCAACCAGAGAGATAAGAGTCTATCCACATGTGCGAGTTGCAAGAGAGAGATACATGAGCCAATTCTTCGTTCTATTCAGCATATTCATCCTTTTATCCTTTGCTTGCTTTCTTAAAACTTGTCTTGTGTGTGAATGTGAATGCCAAAGTGAAGGAGGTCAAAATGCCATTATATAGCAGTTTGCCTTACCCAAATGGGTGTGTCTTTAGCCAGGGCTGACTTAACTTGGAGAGAGGTCGACTTGACAATTTTTGGAGACAAAAAATACATTTCAAAAATTCAAATTTTCTTCTTTATAAAGTCGTAATGGGACTTTGAGTCAAAATAAATTTTCTTTTGACTCTAACATTTAAAACATGCTTTAAAATGATAAATACAAATACATCAAGTGACCAAATATACATTATGAAGATTGACCATAGTTACAAATTCAACACTCCCTCTTAACTTGGGAGGTATTCATAATCATTGTCACAAATGTTCTCAAGTTGACAAATTTCTCTAAAGAAAAGGTTATACATCATCATCTATCATCAACATCTGCTAGTGGCCATTTCCGAGGTGGTACCAAACCCATGGAAATGTCAACATATAAAGACTCACTCCTCCATAGTGATTGGTCCTCAAATCCCATTTGTGATCATAACATTTGTACTTAAACCATTATATACTTTTGTATCATAAATTGGTAGCATTTGGAGCCCCAAGGGTTAGCTCAAATGGCTAAGCCATTGACCCAAGGCATGTTGCCAAGGAGGAGTCCATAGGTCGTGGATTCAAATTCAATCAAGTCCCTTCAGGTTACCAACTATTATTGTTGTCGATAGTTGAGCTAGACTCCATCCAAATATTCGAAGGAAGAAGGGGAAAAAGGTCAATGGTATTTATGAAATTACAATATTAAAGAACATATCATTTAAGCATGGCCATATCTACTGATAAAAATTCAATTTCTTAATAAGGAAGTTAGTTTCTTATATCATTGTTTACTTCAATAATGTACTCAGTTACAATTTGACTTATTAAATTTATGTTAGTGTTAGTAAGGTAATGGTCAAAGATGCTTCAAATTATCTATATTTGTCAAGTATCTACCACCTATCAAGAGGTGGGATACCATTGGCATAGGCATGAGGTTAGATCTAAGTTAATGGCCACAACTTTACCACTTTACAATGACCCCTTATGCGAGTGCATTAATGCAAAGGGTTACCATTAATAACCATAAAATCTATCAACTATATAGTAGGTAACTCATAATGACATATTGTGATAAATATATGGTATGCCCGGTTGTCAACCTAAATTCATAAATATAAACTCACTAAACTCCATGCTAAACTATAAGCCAACCATAACTTGAAAGCTATATTAAACTTCAACATAATAAGACCTTACCTTTTGTAAATTTTAATATTCATTACTGAGTAATATATATATATATAAATGGCAATGTAATATAAATGGCTCTTTGAACAGTATAACGATCCCATGATTTCTTTAAAAAGGATCCTAGTCGCATCCCTACCATTAGAATTGAAGGTTTAGAACTAAACAAACATTATGCCAAGAGAAACAATATTGGGCACCTTTTCAAATCTTCTCCCTTGAAGAATCGTCCAATGAACAACAGGTGGTGTCGCGTACAAGTCTTTTCAATTGAAGTGGCAGCCTAGGTGAATGAAATCAATGGGATCATTTATTCTTGGCATGCGAAGGTGCTCGAGTCTGGACTTCACTGCTCCTTTGCCTCCGTCTTTATGTGGAATTGAATTTTTAAATATGTTTATCTTGGGTAGAAATTTTATACAATTTTTTAATATTTAATTTTTAAATATTAATTAATTACAAAATAAATTTAGAAAGATTTTAAAATTAGGTATGAATTTTATATTAAAGTTTTGAGTTTTGAAAATAGGTAAATTTTAGAGCCAAAAGTGAATTGTTTTTTTTAATATAAATGATTTAAATTTCAAAATTAATAAGAAGAAAATGAGCAAAAATAGTTGTTTTTATAGAAATAAATTATATATTTCTAAATGTTTAAGATGTATACTATAAAAAAATATTCCGAATTGAAATTTTTTTATGCTATTTTTTATCGTATCCTATAGAATTATTTGACTTGCTAATTATATGTCAAACTAAATCATAATTTACAAACTGCGTCAAAATTTAATATATTACCTAATTTAGATGTGGCAAATTCTAATATTGACTATATCATCTATAATGTATTAGATTGAATATTAAAAAAAAAAACTACTTAGAATATTATATATATAATATTTCAACTCAAAAATAATTAAACCATATTTTCTATATCAATTTAATTTTTTTTCCAAATAACATAAACAACTAAAAGTGAGATAAATAACCCTAAATAAATAAATTTAACCAACCTAGATCCATCTTAACTCTGGATCACCAAGGCTAAGAAGAATCAAATATATTTTCACTTTAAAAGAGGTTTACATATCAAAAAATTTGATCCCTTTCAAAACTTAGTAGATCCAAAATTAAAATAGATCTAGTCTAGTTTAATTATTATTATTATTATTATTATTATTATTAATTTAATCAACTCAAAATATTTTATTAATAATTATAATTTATTATTTTATTTTAAGACAAAGAGACTTAAAATAAAAACAAAATCTAGCATATTCTTATATACATGTACAATGGTAAAGTCATTATTGTAGGGTTTGAGCCTCCAAGCGAAACAGAGCAGCAATCTGGCAGTAAAGAAAAACCAAAGAATTCAATAATAGGGACGAAAACAACAAGAGGAGCATGGATGAAAAGGGGTGAAGACTCAAATTTGAGTCTTATGTGCTAAACTACGTAGAGTCAAATCCTACCTAGGTCTACCTAATTTTAGTTTGTTAGAATTGTAGAGGTTATCCTTGGAGGAGGGGACCTAGGTTAGCGCCTATTGTGGAAGGTAGAGACATAATTTGTCTAATGGGAACTCATGAGCATGATGGTTGCAAAACTTATGTGTTTGACGGTTATTTGAAGTTCGCAGTTTGGAACAAGGTAGTAGAAAATGGTAAAGGGTATGGGGAAATACTAGTTTTAGTGAAAGAAAAAGAAGGTCGTCACATTCAGTTAATTAAAGAAGATGAAAATAAAAAACATTTATGGTTGAAAATATCAGAGAATGAGAATCACATAAGAATTGCAGCATGCTATTTTTCCCCTCTAGTCTAAAAAACTTACAAAAATACGGGGCTTGACAACAAGGATTCGTATGCAGCTTTAAAACAAGATATTGTCGTGTACTCTCAGCAGGGAGAAGTTATTTTAGTGGGATATTTCAATGCTACAACAACAAATAATCAAGCTAGCATTCTTTGTTGCAAAGAGGATAACAATCCTATTTGGCTTACTGAAGAGGAGAATCCCCAATGGGTGAGGTGTTCAGAAGATGACAAAGTTAGCAATCATTTTGGAGAGGATTTGCTTACACTGTTTGGGGCTTTAAACTTAATTATTTGCAATGGTCTAGAAAGATGGAAAGGGTCTACAAACTTCACTTGCAACACATACAATGGGGCAAGTGTCATTGACTATGATGTGTTCACAAAGCTCGATAGAAAAGATAGACGAAGCTAGTATTGGAGAGCATATTTGGGACTTAAAATCAGACCATAACCCAATTTATATAAGGTTATCATGGTTAGAAGAAAGGCAACATAGGAGGAAAACCCAATGCTCTCTACAATCACTACCAAGGGGCAAAATTCTTCTAACACAAGAAAATTGTACTATCTTCAAGACAATGTTAGAGAGATTAATTGGGAAGGAGAAAAATAGTTTCAAAAGCTTCAACTGTCATGAGTTAACAAATATAATTCAAAGTGCACTTGAGAATTGCAAAAGAGAAAAAAATAGGAAATCATAATCAAATTGTTTTCCTGTAAATGTTTGGTTTGATGAGGAATGCAAAATGGCAAGGAGAACCTTGAAAAAGGTAGGAAAGGAGAAGATGAATGTAAAGTTATATAATAAGATACTAAAAACGAAAAAAGATGAGTTCATGAAAACAAGGAGAGAAGAGTTAGTATATTTAAGCAAGAATAAGCCAAAGCTTTTATGGCAGGAACTGCAACCAAGGAAGAAACAAATTGAAAATAATATTACAACCAATCAATGGTTTGAATATGCAAGGCAACTCTATGAGAAAGGATCAGAGGTGGAGCCCCTCCCTAGGATCAACACAAATTCAAATCTCTTCACGTTACAGGAGGTGGAGAATGGAATTAAGAAGTTGAAAATAGGAAAGGCAAAGGACTTGGTTGAAATTCAAGCAGAGTATCTAAAATGGGGAATGAACGCTCTTGCACCGCACATCATGGAAATATTCAACAACATCATTCAACAAGGATTTCCAAGAGACTGGACAACTAGCCTATCAATACCCCTTTTTAAAAATGGAGACATTAATAATCCATCCAACTATAGAAAAATTATGATCAATCCTTTATTTGCAAAGCTTTTCGGCAGCATAGTATAAGACAAAATCAGTAAGTGGGCAGAAGTAAAAGAAAAGAGGGAAAGAGGACAAGCGGGTTTTAGGCCAAAACATTCTACAGTGGATCATGGTATCAAGTTGAGACACATTGTTGAAAAGGTTTGGGAGGAAAAAGAAGAAGTATTTTGCTGCTTTGTTGACTTCAAAAAAGCATTTGACACAGTCCCTAGCAATAAGTTATGGCGTAGAATGGAAAAGCTTGAAATTCCTGTGCATTATAGAGTCGTTGTTCATAGACTTTATGAAGAAGTGAAATTCAAAATTAGAACCTCAACAGGTTTTTCAGAAATCTTTAGAAGTGACATTGGAGTCAACCAAGGTTACCCTCTATCCCCTACTCTTTTTGGTCTATATATTGATAAATTGGAAGAGTGGCTAAATCTGCAAGGTGAAAATGGTGTTCGGTTGGGGGAGTTTGTGATAAAGCTTAATTTATATGCTAATGATATTGTATTAATTTCTAAATCAGCCCATGGATTACAAATGCACTTATATTCCCTTGACATTTTTGTAGAGCAGTGGGGATGCAAGTCAATACTAGCAAGACCAAAATAATGATTTTCTCTAATAAAAGGAAGCAGAGCCAACATAGTTTCTTCTTTGAAGACAACATTATTAAAGAAGTAAATGAGTACAAGTACCTTGGGATTGATTTCAACAACAAACTCAATTGGGAGGACTGCAAAAAGAAGAGAATTTTAGGAGGGTGGAATCATTATATGCTCTTCAAAACAAATGTAGAGAGGCAAAGTTATGGAATTGGAAAACAATTAAAGTGCTTTTTGGACTCCTAGTCTGTCCAGTGATTCTATATGGGTGTGAATTGTAAGCTAGCAACACTTCCATCTCAAAATTGAAACAAATTGAGAAAATCCAAAAACACTTGATCATGAGCAAGTTCAAAATAAAAAGTTCAGTACCTTATGAGATAATGTTGAGTGAATAGGAGCAACTCCCATTGAAGCAATTTTTATGGTGTGACTCATAATATATCTAAAAAGAATTGAGCAAACGAGAGTAGGTAGATGGCCTAATGTTATCTTCAACGAAGGCATGAGTGAAAGAAAGAAAACATGGATGAAACAAAACTACACATGGATGCAAAAATGGAATATCTACCTCAATGCCTATCCCACAAATAGCAGGGAGCTAAAGGATTTTGTTATGGAGAAGTTTCGTAAAAAGGTACGGGGAAAAGAGTTGGGTAGAATGAAGAAATATTACATTGAGGAATTCAACCCTACGTGTGATCTACAACAAAAAGAGTTCATTGGAGCTAGCATTTCGTGAAGGGAAAAGGTTCTTATTGCTCAATTAAGGATCAAATCACATCAACTTTTGTGTGAAACAGGATGGTGGAAAAGGCCTAAGGAAGCTTGGGAAGAATGGGTGTGTACATTTTGCACGTCTGGGACAGTGGAATCAAAAAAAAAAACAAAAAAATATAAACAAAAAAATATATATATATATTCATTTCGGAATGTGATGCATTCAAAAAAAAAAAAAAAAAACAAAAAACAAAAACAAAAACAAAAAAAACAAAAACAAAAACAAACAAAAAATATTCATTTCGGAATGTGATTCATTCAAAGACATCAGAAACAACAAAAAAAGAAAAAAAATAAAAAAAATAAAATTATATATATATATATATATATATATATATATATATATATATATATAAACAAAAACAAAAGACAAAAAATATTTCATTTCGGAATGTGATGCATTCAAAGACATCAAAGAAAGTTATGAGAACATGTTAGTGTCAGTTTCTTGGCATTGTCTTTTTTGCGAGGGGATTGTTGGAAGGTTGGGCCAGCGCATCATCAATTTGAATTGGAAAAGGATTGAATTGCAAAAAGCGAAAAACAGGGAACTAATGGTCTCATAGACTATCTTTAATCTCATGAACCTTAAAATCTCATTTTATTTCATTAATGTGACCTATCCATAAATAATTAAGTGAACCTGTACATTGTACCATATACTACATATAAAACTACTTATATGTAGAATACACGGACCTGCGCACTTCAAGGCTTTGCAACTCCCTATTATACCCCATGTTGTATGTGATTTCCAATACTTTCGTTTCAAAGTTTAAGTGCAAGGAATGTACTCTAGAGCTCAACAATCATACTAATTTTGAAAAAACATGAAAGAAAATAGTGGACAATGTCCCTACTTATATGGTGCTTTGGCCATTTCGGCTAGAATGACCACAATGAACCACATTACACATAGACCAATTCCACTTCTACGAGATAAAGGATTGGGCTTATTGTTCATCATCTATGGCCTACTTGCAAGCATGCTAACATTGTATCGGCTAGAACGACAACCATCAACCGAATCACACAGAGGCTAATTCCACTTTCACTAGACGACCATCAATCGAATCACACAAAGGCCAATTCCACTCACTATAGAAAAGATTAAGTCTATTGTTCATCATCTATTTTCACTCACCTACCAATGAACCAAAGACAACCTCATAAAGATAAAGGTCAAAAGAGAGTAATTCAACGACGTAATGAAATGAACACAAGATCTATCATAAGTGGCACATAACAGCTCAAGGCCCAACATCAACCCAACTATCAACATTGAAAATTCTTTTTAATATTAACTATATCAACTATAATTTATCAATATCAAACTCAAAGTGTGTAATATGAAACAATGTTGATTAGTAGCTATCTCTTATGCAAAAAGTGATAGCATAATTTATTATAATTAAGATAAAAACATTCTACTATTGTGTAAAAAAATTCTCTATTTATAGTGATTTTTTAATATATTTTTTTCGTAGATTACTATATCGTGTAAAAAAATTCTCTATTTATAGTGATTTTTAATATATTTTTTTTTCGTAGATTACTATGTTGAGTAGCAAAATTACTTCTATATCTGCTATGTTAAATGAAATAAGAAGCAAATCATTTTATATTCATATTGTGTATAAAACTATTGTTATAGTGATAGATGAAATTGTTTGTAAATAAAATGTTGAAATCTATAAGTTATAAATAAATTAAATTGAAGTAGTAGAACATTTTTAAATTAATTTTGTAACTATGAATATTATTATGAAACTTATTTAAAGTATATCATAATTAATATTTTCAAATATTTGAAATATAATTTTAATACTTAAAAAGACATAAAGTGAAAGTTTGACTAATAAATTAATTTATTTTGAAATTTAAAATTAGTTTTACTATACATATTTACTAAATCTTAAAATAGTTTAATTTTTGAAATATATAAATAATTTAAAATTTGAAAAAAGGGAAAATAATTGTTATTATGTTTTTTGTAAATGTAAAGATGTATGTTAAAATACATAATTGAAATTTATTAATGGGTTAATAAAAAGTGGATGAAGAAATTTGTGTGTGTGCCCGAGAGATTGTAACCATTACTATATCAACCTATATCTATTTTAACTATGGGATTAATAAAAAAAATTAAGGAATTATATTTTTACGATGTAAATTTACATTTTTATATATATATATATATATATATATATATATATATATAAGAATTGCGTTATGACAAATTTGATTCCTCTCAACACTTAATACATATAAAGTTAAAATAAATCTATGCTCATTGTTAATAATGTTATATATATATATATATATATATATATATATATATATATATATATATATATATATATATATATATTTATTTATTTATTTATTTTTATCAAGTAAGAGTAGGACCTTCCATTAATCTAGAAAAATACGTAATGTACAAATTGTGAAAATTCAACAGGTAGCTCGGCTAGCAGAACCCGAACCTAACTCCAAAAACTGAAAAGCCCGAACAAGACTATAGAGGAGCTGAAAACAAAACATCCTCCCAACCTAGTGTGTAGAGAAACTAAGAAATACCCACGAAAACAAACCCTAGCGGAAGCGTTTAAAAGAGGCTTTAAGCCTTAAAACCCAACCACAACACTTTATCGGGGTTTCCTTTTAAAAATTGGGACCAATCATTATATCGGAATGCAAAGGAAAACACGGGAAATTCTGCTCAACACCCAAAAGGCCGGACTTCAAAAATATTACACCCACGATTATAAATATCGGCGGGTCCACACTCCCGGTCCATCGGTGTACCGCTGTGCTCTCCCTTCACCAATCACCAATCGGCCCAATCTTCGTCGTCGATTCCATGTTCCGATCCAACAGCTTCCAGCGCATCACATAATCACCCATCGACATATCACAATACTATCTTCGTCGTCCTTTGACCCCTCTCTATAGTGGTTTGCGATTAGATCTTGGCTGTTGATCTGGCGCTCGATCCGACGGCTGCTGGCCTGATCAACCAACTTGCACGACAAACCTCAGCCGTTGATCTGCTCGCTCTAGATCCGACGAATGTGAGGAATTTCGAGTGGACAAGTAGCACGAGGATTAACCGCTCGAAAAGCGGTTTTCTCTCTCCTCCTCGCTGCTACGTGTTGCTTGATGACAGGCATCAGGTGCTCACCCTTTAATATCACTTAAGGGTTTGATGTCACCCGAAATACCACTTTTACTGTTGCAAAACCATTTTCCCCCACGAATTAACTCCGTGCTCTTTCTCCGTTAATGTCCGTCGAACCGGCGGTTCTCGTTCCTTTTTGTCTACGTCGTCGATCTTCTGTTGATCGATGGATTAACGCTTCTGACCACCATACTCTGTATTTACACAGAACACTCTATATTTTCTAGGTCCGTCCGTAGAATAAACCTACATGCAGTTTCCAGCTCGAAATCCATAGGATGATGGAGTTCAGGGCACACTTTAGTCAGGTGCCTGTCATCCTGCCTGCTATATACCACTTTCTACTTCCCTGTGATTAGTCCACTTTCTTCTATTCCCATTAGTCGTCTCTCTGCTTATTTTTCATGCTTTGAAAGTACTCCCTGTCATTGGTAGCCTGTCTATGACAATATTCGCGCAATCTCCCTGGGGGAGTCGACATCCAGTCATATCTTCTATTACTTTTAGAACAAAGTACTCCTTCATTCGCCAAACAATCCGCTGACCTGTTGGCTATTCTGCGCACATGAACAAAATTGAGGGTTCTCAGGCCTCTCAAGTGGGATTGTATATGTTGATAGACCTGCAATAACCTCCAGTGTTTCGACACTCTTTCTAATACATATATGCTATACTTATTCTTGGGCATGTTTTATAGTTTTTTGAATTTAATTTTTAATAAATAGTATGGATTATAATTAATTATTTATATAGGGTTTGTGGTATGTTTTTATATCTTTATTAGTTATATATTCTGAAATATTATGGTTATTAATAATATGAATTATCATTATTTTAATTTATTTTAATGTGACATATATATATATATATATATTGTATAAAAATATTGTTTATAATTTTATTAATAAAAATGCATTACAATATCATAAATTCAATTTATTTTTTAATCGATTTTATATGAAATTATAGATATTAATGATGTTAGATAGCATTCAATCTTATATGTAAGAAAGGAAATTATAGATATTAGTGACATTATAGATATTAATGATGCTAGATAGCATTCAAGCTTACAGGTAAGAAAGGAGAATGGCTCTGCAGTGTGAGAGTTCAGGTCTGTAGTGGTTATAGGACTACAGTAAAGAGAAAGGCTAACTTCATGGTTGATGATCGATCGACATAGTAATAGGAAACTATCGCTGTAGGGACGCACAATTGGGGGGTTTTTCCTAGCGTTTGGGTTTGAAGGGGAAAATTTTCACTATGGTCATGTAGGACAACCCTAACCTTGTAACCTTAACGACTGGTAGAACCTTGTGTCTGCACAACGAAGAAAAAGCGGTGGAGTTTACGGGTTTATGGGGGAGAGTTTCCCTGTAGTCAAAAGGTAGTTTGTGGATATTTTGCATCTATCTTGGTTAGGAGGAAAGCAGTTTGGAGTATGTTAAAGGTGGAATGGCACTATGGTTATAGACGAGGTTGACTACTTGACAAACCCCTATGAGTTTGAGTCCATCTGGCAAGAACCTCCACATCAACATCCCACGATGGAGTCAGAAGTGACATTTGGATCCCCGGACCACGAGGTATTTTCTTCTCTTATGAAGCTAGAGGCGATATCACCAAAGAAACAACATGTGAACCCTTACCCAACCGAAGAATTTTAAGCACCGGAATACCTTTTTTTAGAACAAGTTGGAAGCTCGATGGTAGAGAATCAGGCATAGAAAACATTCCCATTTTATCAGTATGGCAATTTTGGGGTTACTATGGAATCTTTGCAATTTGTGATCAATTGTGTCAATTTGAATGAATCACAAAGTCTAAGGGTGGCAGCTTCTGGTTTCTTTGGTAGTTCGGGCTTAGGGTTTCTAGTATCGAGGGGAATTTCAAAGCTAGAAGGGGGGTTTTTTCTAGCCCTAGTCTAGAAAGTCCAAGAAGGGTTTCACACGATTCAAGGTTTGGCCGCCGTTGGGGCAGTCCTGGTTTCTCAAGAGAAGACACTTAATTAGGATGACTACATGGCTTGGGGAAGGTAATCCTTTGGTACAAGCAAGTGGTTTCGTCAATTTTCAAAATGCTTGTCCTCTGACAAACTCATTGCCCAACAACGGTGTTCTTAAGGAAGGGGTAAGGCAAAGAAACATTGGGAAGAAGGTAAAATCTGCAAGGGTTAAGGAGACAGTTGAAAGTTTCATTTTGGGATCGAGGATTGGGCTTAACGACATTATGGAGAGTGCAGGCAAGGTACTGGTTAGTTGGGTCAGAGGCAGAAACTACTATGCAGCTAGGTTGAATAAGTGGGAAAAGGAGGAATGGGCTAAATATATCAATCCCCTCTTATTGGTCCGCACTCTGACAAGAGGATGGTCTGCCTTAAAATTCATAGAGGAGGCCAAGGCGAGTTGGGTACACTCAAAATTTTGGAACATAGAAATGGCTCCTGTTTTGTTTAAAATATGGTCACCCCTCTTCGACCCGAGATAGAGAACAACTTGGAGAGGGTCTAGTGTGGGTGAAACTACCAAGATTGCCAATGCAATTATGGTAAGAAGATGTTTTTCACTCAATTGGTGATAAGTTGGGCTCATATCTTGACTATGGTCAATCCTATGAGGAGACTGGATAGATGGTGTTTGTGAGGGTTCTTATCAGCTTGGACACAAGAGAGGATTTGGTGGTGAGTCTAAGAATTCAATACAGAGGTTATACTCATCTCCAAATTGTGGACTACAAAGGGTTTTGTTTTGGTGCAGGCATCATCAAGAGGTTGGACATGTATTGAATTACTGCCCACTTCCATATCAAGGAGGCAGGGGGAAGAAGAAGATCATGATTTGGGGCAACACAGTGGGGTTTGCGGATAATGGTGGAAATGTCTTAGCGAGGCACTTTGGTCATAGGATGTCAGATGGAATGGGAATTAGCGTCTTGGAGGACAAATCAAGGTTGTCACTTGATAGCACAACGATCTTTGTCCCTCCTCCAGCGGAAACTGATATAGATGGGGTACATTCAACGGGTATTCGTCCATCCTCCACCCCCATTTCAAATATTATTGATTCCATGTATTCTCTTGTTATGTAATTGTCTTCTCTTTTTGTTTGCTACACCACGACGGGTAATTTTGGTTTCAAATGGGGATCTTTTCTTGTCACATGCCCTTTCATCACCAAACCTGCATGTTGTCTAACACCCTCTCCATCCATCCGTGTATTCAAGGAATCGTACTTCTCTTCTGATCAAGGACCCCGATATAAATTAAGATCCAGATCGAAGAACCATAGATCCCCTGAAACCATAGGTCGATTAGGGCCTCCCTTGCCTTCAAAACTTGCCATAAATTTGAGAGGACGATAGTCACAAATTTCCAAGGCCAACGTGTAGGATAGTAAAGATATTGCAGCCATCAAAATAACTTTCTTTAGAGGGGGTTCTTAGAGAAATGAAAACCCTTGTCACTTGTTCTTAATGAAGTGTTTATCCTTTAATTATAGAATGATGGCTAGTCCCTCCAAAATACTATCCTTAAAACAACGCATGTTGTCATAGCGTTTGGATGTTATATTCTCTCACGAAACCTTAGGCCCTGGTGAGGATACTGTTAAGGTTTTGGAGAATATTTTTCTCAGTTGGTTGTTCCTAGTAGTGGATGTGAAGGATCAATCAGGGGATTAGCCCCGGGACTCAACCAAAAACCCACTAAAATCATTAACTCTTGGGGATGCAGAGGAGTTATCACTGCTGATATTTTTTCTGAAGAAAATGGATGTGAGACATATCTTATTAATGTGTATGGTCCCTCTCAAGACATGGCCCCATTCTAGAACATGCTGTTAAATTGTGATTTCATGAAGCCTGATAAATTGATATTGGGAGGAGATCTCAATTTTTACCTGAGATTGTCGAAGATTTGTGGCGAGCATGCTAGGGTGGATTCACAGTCATATTTTTTCACCCATATGATCGATACACATAATTTAATTGATGTAGATCCAATAATTATTAACCCACCCGACGTAATAGGAGGGTAGGGGAAGCTATGATATCTCGTAGAATTGATAGGTTCCTAATAAAATCTTCTTTTCTTAACAAGCTCCCTTTATTCTGCTAATGGGTTGGTCTAGGAGGACACTTTGACCATCATCCTATTTTTATGGAAATGAAAGGAGATATAAGGAAACCTAAGGCTCCTTTTAAGTTTAATTATGTATGGATTAAGGATGATACATTCAGGGCATTGGTTAGGAAATAATGGAAACAATGCTCTCGAAAAAGAGGAAGATTGGTTGTTCTACAGTTCGCAAAAAATATAAATAGATTGAAAAAGACTATTATCAAATGGCCATGGAAAAAGTTAAGAAGGAGAAGTAAATCCTTAAGAAGGTGGAATCTGAATTGGAACAATTGGAAGACATGGGAAATGTTGTATATATGAAAAATTATTCAAGACAACACATTATGCAGCTAGAGGCCTCCAGGAGAAGGATATTGGAAGAAAGGGAAGAAACCTAGAGGTTAAAAAAGTAGATCATTTTGGTTGAAGGCGGGAGATGAAAACACAAGATTTTTCCAACAATTTGCAAGGGGAAGGAGGGCTTATAATACAATATGGGCTCTAGAAACCTTTGAAGGTGATAGGGTCTCAAAAGTCACAGACCTTGTTAGGATGGGCTCAACTCATTTCCAATCTCTATTCAAAGCTCCATAGGAGGATAACATAAGTAATAAACATTATTGGTTGCTTCCCGAGATACATTGATGATAAAGCTAATCATGAATTGATGGAACCAGTTTCAAAAGGGGAACTTGAGAAGGTTCTCCATGGGTTTCAAAAATACAAAATCCAGGTTTAGACGGATGGTTGATCGAATTATTTGTGGATTTTATGATTTGGTTGGTGGTGATATGTTGAAGGTTGTCAAAGAATACATAAGAATTGGCAGAATGTATGAAGCTTTTAACTCCACCTTTATAGATCTTATCCATAAGACTAATTCTTCGATCTCTTTTGATGACTTCATACATGTTTCCCTATGAAATTGTATCTACAAAATTATAGCAAAGATCATTGCAAACCATCTAAATCCAATCTTATCTTAGCACATATCCAAGGAGTATTTTTCCTTCCAGGAAAATAGACAAATTCATGAGGCCATAGAGGTTGCAAAATAAGGCCTTCACAATATTAAGGTCAAAAATCTTAAAGGTATGGTGTTTAAAATTGATTTATCCAAGGCTTATGACAGAGTAAGCTAGATTACCTCAGAATGTTGCTAACCCATCTAGGGTTTAACTTTAATTTTATTAACTAGATTATGTGTTGTATCACTACTGTTTCTTTTGATGTCCTTATTAATGGATTTGATTCATATTTTTTCCATGCCAAAAGAGGTCTTCGTCAAGGTTGTCCTCTATCCTCGTTGTTATTTCTCCCAGTAGTAGAGGGGCTTAGCAAGCTCATAAGGGATGCAAAAAGTAGAGAAGAGATGAGAGGTGCAATGGATGTAGGATATATCTCCCTCTCTCATCTTCTTTTTATGAACAATTTGCCACTTTTCAATGATGGTTCCAGGCATGATACAACAACCATAAAAAATGCCTTAGCCTTATTCGACAAAGTTACAGGGATGGAGATAAATATTCAAAATTCAAATATTTCTGCAGAGAGTTATTCTAGAGAGGATATCATTTATTCCCAATCTCTATTCCATTTTTGCATTATGAATATTGAAGAAGGGTTGAATTAACTTAATTTTCACTTGAAGCCAAATAACTATTAAAAAATTGATTGGTTATGGATGATGGCTAACATAGAGAAGTGTTTGAAAAGCTGGATCTTTAAACAAATCTCTCATGCAGGTCGATTGGTTAACATAAAATCTATTTTGGAGACCATTTCGGTGTTCTGGATGTCTTTGTCATGGATTCCTAAGGGGATTCTCAATTGAGATAGGAAAAGTTGTTGAACATTTCAATGGATGGGAGCTAAGGAAGAAAAGGTTTTTTCATGGGTAACATAGGATAGGATCTCTCTCCCAAATAAATGGGGAGGATGGGGTCTAAAGAACATGTACCTCTTCTCAGATAACATTGACAACAAAATTCGATTGGAGACTAATTTCCACAACTAGTCTGTGGACAGAGGTGGTGTATAATAAGTATATCTCCCTCAACTCTCTGGAGGACTAGATTAGCACCCCCATCAAAATAAAATCAAAAATTTCTATTGTATGGAAGGTTTTGGTCGACTCTTTTAACATTATAAAAAAAGGGCTAGCTTGGAAAGTGGGCTTGGGGGAGTGGGTGAGGATTGGGCAAGACCCTTGGATCGAATGTGGGGATCAGTTCTGTATACCTCGGGATATGATTGAGCACTTGGTTGCACAGGGAAGAATAACTTTAAACCAAGTGGCTAACCATGCAAATTCAACCATCTGGGCACAAGGTTGGCTCCCATGCGAATACTTTAAACAACAATCTAATGGTTTTTTTTGTTGAATTTAAACATATAATATTGTGATACCAATAAGTAGTTTTGGATTCTCCATATACAACAGTTTCAAAATATGTTTTATGGATCCTACAACATGTAATTTTCATCTCTTTAATGAAAGTTATGATTTTTTCTTAGAAAAAAAATTGATTCAATATTGTATTTTATGATTTATTTTTTTATTTAACATATAATTATAATATTTCTTCTATATTACCTTATATTAATATTCTTAAATTTAAAATTTAAATAAATAATACATATTACTTTATAATAGTATTTTCTAAATGAAATAAAATAAATTGTAAATTACATTTTATAACTAAAATTTTATATCAGAATAATTTTAAAATAAAAATTTACTGTGTAATTAAAAAAAGGGAAAACATTACCATTTAAATAAAAAATATCATATTAATTAAAATGAAACAACAAGTTTCAAAACAATAAGTCTTAACTTCAAATAAATTTAAACTAATTTAAATTTAAATATAATATAAATTAATATTCTTATAAGTTTTTATAATTTTTATATATAATTGTGGGAAATAAATTATATATATACATATATATATATATATTATAAAACCCCTCCTATATACTTTTTCTCGAACTTAGGAGATATCCTTTCTTTGTGGATGGTAAGCATAAAGCTGTCTTTGACATTGGAAGCATTAGTAAAGGAGAGAAATGTGGATTAATACAATATCAATTCTAAATTAGTGACTTTGTTTTTCGGGAATTATATTTAATTAAATGGATTAAAAACCAAATTATTTTAATGATAGATATATATTTTTATAAATTATTTAATTAATAATTTATAAATATAAAATAAATATACTAAATGTAATATTATTTAGTTAATGATAAATTGGAAGAGTAGTCAAATCTGCAAGGTGGAGATGGTGTTCGGTTGGGGGATTTTATGATAAAGCTTATTTTATATGCTAATGATATTGTATTGATTTGTAAATTGGTCCATGGATTACAAATGCACTTATGTCTTTGAGCATTTTTGTATAGCAGTGGGGATGCAAGTAAATGCTAGCAAGACCAAAATAATGATTTTTTCTAATAAAAGGAAGCAGAGCTAGCATACTTTCTTCTTTGAAGACAACATTCTTGAAGAAGTAAAGGGGTACAAGTACCTTGGGATTGATTTCAACAACAAACTCAATTGAGAGGACTGTAGAAAGAAGAGAATTTTAGGAGGGTGGAAAGCATTATATGCTCTTCAAAATAGATGTAGAGAGGTAGAGTTATGGGATTGGAAAAAGATGAAAGTGCTTTTTGGACTCCTAGTTTGTCCATTGATGCTATATGGGTGTGAATTATGGGCTAGCAGCACTATTGTCTTAAAATGGAAACAAATTGAGAAAATCCAAAAATGTTTGATCATGAGCAAGTTCAAAATAAAAAGTTCGATACCTTACTAGATAATGTTGAGTGAAACAGGAGCAACTTCGATTGAAGCAATTGCTACGGTGCGGCTCATAAGATACCTAAAAAGAATTGAACAAATGAGAGTAGGTAGATGGCCTAATGTTATCTTCAATGAAGGCATCTGTGAAAGAAAGAAAACATGGATGAAACAAAACTACACATGGATGCAAAAATGGAATATCTACCTCAATGCTTGTCCCACAAATAGCAAGGAGCTAAAAGATTTTGCTATGGAGAAGTTTCCTAAAAAGGTATGGGGAAAAGAGTTGGGTAGAAAGAATAAATATTACATTGAGAAATTCAGCCCTACATGTGATTTACAACAAAAAGAGTTCAGTGGAGCTAGCATTTCTTGGAGGGCAAAGGTTTTTATTGCTCAATTAAGGACCAACTCACATCAACTTGGGTGTGGAACAGGACAGTGGAAAAGACCTAAAGAAGTTTGGGAAAAAATGGTGTGTACATTTTGCACTGGAATCCAAAAAACATTTCATTTTGGAATGTGATGCATTCAAAGACATAGAAAACGTTATGAGAACATGTTAGCATCAATTTCCCGGCATTGTCTTTTTAGTGAGGGGATTGTTGGAAGGTTGGGTCAGCTCATCATCAATTTGAATGGGAAAAGGATTGAATTGCAAAGAGTGAAAAATAGGGAACTAATGGTTTAATAGACTATTTTTAGTCTAGTGGATCTTAAAATATCATTTCATTTCATTTCCCAAGTGGAAAAATTTGAGGTGAAATCTTGATTTGTGTTATTTAAACTAGTTTGTTGACTGTATATATGGATTCAACACCCTGAAAACCCATAAAGCACTTTGATTGCACCATCAAACTTGTGATTTCAATAAATCATGCCAGATTTTAAGAAAATTTAACCGAAAAAACCTACCATAAAAACTTCCAAAAAAACACTCTAAAAACGATTCTTAAAAAAACTACATTTCCAATTTTGATATGGTTTGCCTACAGATTTTGTCATGGGAAGAAACGCCTATTTTTGTCGTTCCAGAAATATCTGGCTTTGTTACACACTTTTTAGGAGGCGGAGTGAAATCTGTAACTGTGATCATTTCTGTTTACCAGAATATTATTCAATTATAATTTTTACACAAATTGTAAATAAGTGTGATTGAGTTAATGAATTTTATTATTATTTTCATATATATAAATATAACATAGAAAATTAAATAAAAATGAAATTACGGGAAAAAATAATATTATTAAAAATAAAAATGAAGAAATAATATTGAACTGACATTATGATATAATCATTTTAATATATATGAAAATATTCCAGAATTACTTTAATATATATAAATATAATGCAGACATAATTTTAATTTTTCATTTAATATTATTGTTTTTAGTACCTGTTACTTAGTCTAAATATAACTAAATTAAAATAAAAGTATGAAGATTTGGCAAAATAGAAGCCTATATAAGTGCATGCAAACAAACCAAAACTGGAGAAAAAAAAGAGATAAAATTATACAAGTCAAGTTATGCAATTTGTAAATTCTAAAGATTTTGATAACAAATTATTAATTATTTTCTCTTTATTAATATGTTCCATTTTACATTTTTTCTTTTAAATACAAATTTTGATGATGAGTCACGATGCATTCGTGGATAGCATCCAATGACCACTATTTTAGTAGCCAATGACAACTACTCAACAGTTAGTTTATGATAGGTTTTCCCACTAGAGAAAAAAGAAAGAGAAAAATTAAAGTAAATCAGTGTGGATTTGAAATTCGTAGATGTTTAACTTAAAATTTAAAAATAGATAGTTTGTATAAGATTTTACATATTATAAACTTGGATCACTTTACCAAGTTAACAACGTACATTTTGTTTAGATTTCATATGAGCATTCTAATGATTGCTTTAAATTTCCTTTTTGGTCTCTTTAAGGATTTTAAAATGTAATTTTAAAATAAGAAGAAAAAACCTAAATTATACCCTAAACAAAAACAGTTATTATGCCAATATTGATTGTTGAAGATGGGCTTACATAGTGTCAAATTTGAAGCAACACCATTATGGTGACTTTAATCAGCAAGATTACTCAAGTTTGAAACCACTGAAAAAGTTGTTGAATGGAACCAAATTGGTTCATACATGCGGATTTAGGAAATGTTATGGAGTTCTTACACTGGGAAATTTTGTACACAAATGTTGGGTACATCGAAGGATGCAAATTGATGACATGGTCATATTAAATAAAGAAATTAAAAGTATTAAATATTTAGCAATTAAATATTCAGTGAAGGCACTTATATGAAAGCAAGGTGCGTGGGGGAGATAGTGAGTGGTTACTCTCCCTTTTGTGTTGTTTGCATTTAAAACAATATAATTATGTCACACTTCCCAAGAGAAAAAATGCACAAAGTGGAAGTGAAAGTAATTGAGTTGAGTTGGAACCTGCAATCACAAATATATCATCGTGGTATTCAACAAACATGCCCTACCTCCAAAAACTTTGGTAATAGAACTAAATATTTGATACTATTTCACAAAAATAAAAAATAAAAAATATTTGAGTGTACAATGTAATCATTGCATACAACCAATCATATTGAAAATAAATAGATTTAAAAATTATTAAAAAATAATAATATTGTATTTGTAATGTTAAATTTTGAAAAATGATGCAAATTTTTTTAGTCAAATAAAAAACTGAACACAATGTATCTTGTTGCATAAAACAAGGGCAAACCTGAGTACTCACATCTACCAGGCTAATAAAGCAGATTAAAACTTTTAAAAAGGAAAATCTATATACAATGTTAAGATCTATGGAAAATGAAGTATATTCCAAAAATTTAACTTATAATAAGACCTTAACTTTATATTGAAATGAAATTTATACACTATATACAAATAGCTATTTCATTTACTTAAATATGATAAAATATTTAACTAATAAACTCAATGAAATAATAGCTATTTTGGGTAGAGATTAATAATAATAATAAAACATTAACTTTATGTTACGGTCATGTTAAATATAAATTAAATTTATGCACTATTTCAAATATATAAAATGCTTAAAATAAAAAAATTGAAAATCATACATAATAAAGATAAATAATAAAGATAAATCAAAACATATTTATTTGTAGTGAACAAACCAAACACTAACACATAAGAAGGTTATATAATAAAATACATAAAAAAAAATATTTTTAATAATATATTTTTAAAAATCCATCAAAAGTTATCTTGCATGACATGTAATAGGAAATTTCCATTTACATTATTCATCACATATAATATGTAAAAATAATCACTAGAAATGGTGACATATACTAAAGTGGAGTTTACGATTGTGAAGGTGAGCCCTATAAGGTATGAGACATAAGCTATACAGATGGTCTAGGCCCCTCTGACTATTTATTATGATGTTCATAATCCGTGCAATAACCCTTTCCCCTTTGGCGATCTAACGTAGTTAGGATATGTTGCACTTTGAGCCTGTACGATTTAGAGGTTTCAGTGCAGATACAAAGTGGGGACAGTTGTATAATATAAATTAGTGATGGAGTATATTTGTCACTTTAGAGTGGAAGTTATAAATTAAGTTGTACAATACAAATTAATAGTGAAGTACATTTACTATTATATAAAATAAGAGGTGAAAAAATAAAACCAATAATATTTTATAAAATGAATTTAAATATTGTTTAAAAATGATAAATTTTAATTGATAATATTAGACATTAGATATGTTTCGAATATTTTTGATCAAAAAAATTAATAACTAATCAATGCAAAGTTAAACACAATATATCTTACCTACGGCAAGTATAATAAAAATATTAGTGCATAGAGTTGTAACATGATTGTACAGAAAATTTTGACAACACCAATGAACCAATAAAGGATTTCCATGTATTTGCCACGTTTCCAAACAATGACTCACGTTGTCGAACTTGAGTTGTGGGAGATATTCAGATTTTTTTTCTGAACGATTGCATGAATTGAAATGCGAGATCTCCCGCATAAATAAATTATTTCTGATTATTTTTAGCAAACAATCTTAATATTGAATGCATGCATTTTTCTTCAACGTGGACATAGTTTCATTTAATAGCCATTTTTACCAAGATCATTAATGTAACAAATTATAGAAAAACATAATCATATTTCCCAAGATAATTTATGTAACAAATTATAGAAAAGCATAATAAAGTTAATTTAATTTGTGTTGTATTTTGTGTATTATATGTATTGTGTTTATATCAAGTGTACGTGTATGTATTGTGTTGTGGTGTACACTGGAGGTAGGAGTATGTATTGCGTTGTGTTTTACATTAGGTGTAGGTGTATGTGTTGTATTCCGAGTGTAGGTGCATGTATTGCATGGTTTTGTATGTCATGTGTGGTTGTATATATGTGTATGTGCACATAGTTGAGTAGAAGGCACTGAATGTTTATCGGGTGTGGCAATCAATCTGGAATGTGTACGTAATAAGGACAAAAGTAGAAGCTAAGGACTGAATAAAGGATTAGTATCAATATTTTATTTTAGTTTTATTATGCATGTGATTTATGATCCAGTCTATGATGATTGCATGTGATTTATGATTCCGGTTTATGATGGTTACATGTGATTAATTATGATTTTGATCTATGATGGTTGTGTTTTGAGCTAACCTGATATGATATGTTTATACATGATGATTTGATCAAAGATGTTAACATTAGAAGAATTTTGAGGTCTAAAATAGGCTTCCTAAAAAAACTATAAAATAATAGTGGAAATAATAAAATAATATTAGATTACATCATCAAATTTTAGAGGACAAAAAAAAAAATTATTTTTTCAACTCGTATTTTCAATTTATCTCTCTAAGGTTTTACTAGAATTTCCAGCGGGGGTACTCTTGAAATTTGAGTGAAACCCTAGGGAGATAAGTTGAAAATACAAATTGAAAAAGTAGTTTTATTATTTTATTATTTTTAATCTTTTTACCTTTTTACTCCAAAAATGGTGAATCATCCTACACGGTTGACATCATCATCTTGAATCCTATTGGCTCTTATAAAGTTTATTTTTGGTTGTATATTTTATTAGGAGACCCATTTTAGACCTAAAAATTCCCCTAATGTTTTACTTCTTGTGACAGGAAGTAAACATGATTGCAAAGGTACCTTATTGACGAGCCACCAACGAGGTATGATGTGAATTTATTTCAATTTATTCTAAATCTACTTGAAGTTATGTGCTTGGTACAGGAAGCACATAAATGCTCGGTTCGGTGGTTGAAATCGATTGCAAAAACTAACAGCAACAATGAAAGAAATTGGAACAGGTAGCAGTATGTTGGTAAAGCACTTTAGGAGCATAGCCATTACACTAGTACCCAATAATGTGCATTAATTGCCATGATCATGATATGACCATTATGATAGTTTTAAGGCACGAATATGCCTTGGAATTTGGACCTTCGGATGCGAGGAAACCTTGCCAAGGGATGGACTACTCAAGATGGGGGTTCCAACAGAACTTGGAAAATGTGTGATTGCACGGAAGGGGGTGACTGGATTTCCCAAGGGACTATGTAGCAAAGAAGGGAAGACCGAGGATATTTTTTTTTTGGTCATTAGCATTGCCACATGGGATCAAATGCATATTGGGAGTGTGCCTTGGAACAATGAGTCGGTAACTGTTCACTGAGAGGACAAGTCACGCAGGATTATAACGTTGGAAATTGGATGCAGATTTGACCTTACAATGGATTCTAGACTTCCTGGGAAGGAGGTGAATGTTGCTATTACTTTGAGGGTGAAGGCGTGAGCCTCTGGATTCCCTTGTTGCAGATACAAGCATCATATACTTTTATTTGTTGGTTGAGAAAATGTGCATATATGTGTATATTATTGTAAATATTGTATCGAGTTGGATTTATAAAACTCCATAAACAATATGATTATTTGTTGGGTGAAACAAATGTTTATGTGTGTATATGTGGTTATTATTGTAAATATTGTAATGAATTGTGGTATAAAGCTCCAGTAAACAGTATGTTTGTCATGTTTTAGCAGATGGTCATTGTAAATACTACAATCAACTATGTTATAAATCTCCTTGGATAGTATGTTTTGTTTTCGGTGGTTTTTCTGGTTATAGGTGTCATTGAACACAAAGGATGGTGCTCCCCCAAGGGGGAGGGTTTTGTAACAACCCTGATTAAAAATCCATGTAAAACATATAATACCACAATCATGGGACATGTATTCCAAGTTGAATGGTGGGAAAAAATCCTAGTGGGTGTTCATTTGGTTTAGTATGGCTAAGAAAATTGGCAAAGGCTTTAGAAAGACAAACTGCATTTTTGGCATTTTATTTATGAAAATAATGGAAATTAGGAGAAAAAGAAGGTGAAAGGACACAATTTGCATGTGAGGAGGAAATTGAAGGAAAATAATGGAAATTGAAGAAAATAGAGGCCCCATTGATAAAAAGGATTATGAGGATCATTTGGCAAGCTTTTGATAGGTTTTGGTGGAGCTCTCTCATTATTCTCTCTCTCTCTCTCTCTCACTCTTGGACACTTAGAGTTTTCTTGGAGCACTTTGGCATCAGATTAAGAAAGGCAAAAAAGGCAAGAGGAAGGAACAATCAAGTGAGGAAGAGAGGATCAAGCAACTATAACAGGATTCTTTGCAGGTATCGATTTGCGTGTGATTTCCTTGCAAGATTTGGCATGCATGGTATTGCATGTGGTTCTTTGTTGTCATTGAATGGGCTTTTTCCAGGTGTGATAATGTTTTCAGCCTAGCCTTGACATTTCCAGAAGCCATGGTGTGATGGGGTTCTCATGTTTTAGTTGAGCTAGATTGTCGGATGGATTTGAAGCTGAGTGAGGTGGATCTCTGAAATAAAGAACATGTGGCCTAGTGATCCTTGGATCGGACTATGGATTACGGTAAAGCCACTGGCCTAGTTACCCCAGATTGTGGGTTGCGGTAAAGCCAGGTATTGTGTGCCTCGGTGGGCCTAAGAATCCTCGACCGGTGAATGGCGAGATATACGGTAAAGCCTAGAGGTGGGTGTTGTCCATCAGGCATAGTAATCTTGGGATGGGATATGCAGTAATTCTTGGAGAGTGGGTCTCAGTTTAGGGCCTAGTGATCTAGTGGGGATTGTGGTAAAACTTGAGAGACTAGGAGACAGAAAAATTCCTCACCATGTAGGTGGAGAAATACAACGACATCCATGCTTGTTTTGGCCTAGTGATCTAGTGGAGATCATGGTAAATCCTGTTATTACATGTTTATTGTGTTGGCCTAGTGATCCGGGATGGATTACGATAAAGCCAGGTTTTATTGATGAGGGTGAGGTGGTTTAGCCTCAGGATGCCCTAGTTGGTTCTTTTGGTTTTAGTCCCACATCCGTGCTTGGAATATGGCATAGCGCTGAATGGTTGAAGAGAGAATTGGCTCAACCATTCTATGTTCGGGTGGAACGTGGTAGTCCCATACTGAGTTGGATTTTGCATTCATTAACAAGAGGTTCTCTCCTTGATCTATTATGTATAAATGTATTGGTTTATATGTGGATTTTATGGTTGATGTATCCTTGATATTTCTATTGTTGTGATGCTGGTTATAAGCATATATTATGATAGTGATGATGTATGTTCTCCTCATGTTTTTATTTGTAAATGAATGAACAATGTATCTATGACCTAATAGATGATAATGCAACTAATGATATAAGGGAACAATGCTTCCTAGCGATTCTCAGATATGTATGAGAACCCTATGCTTAAGTATGTTGTTTACACCTATAGATTACATATTTGTGATATGTTTGACGAAATGTTTGTCATGGCTAGTGGGGGTCCAATCAATTCCTTGTTCAAGTAATTGCATTTGTTTCATCATTCCCTTGTTATCTTTATGTTATGAATGTGTCATTTAGTTTTGGGCAGTGACTTGGGATCTGGGCCTGCAAAAGTGGCTAAAATCCTGTGCATGTTGGCACAACACTAAGAAAAATAGTCCTTGGACACTGGCATACCATGTTGTGGGAGTGTCCAGAGCAATCTGGACGCATGCATGCCCATATCAAGGGAACGTCCGGGAGTGTAATGGTCTAAAAACTCAGTGGGACCCAGGGGTTAGTTACCTAAGTGGTTATGATGGTTCTTGGGAGTATTGTAGCTGATGTGGAAGCTATGTATGGTGTGTTTTTGTCGATTCCACTTCCTTAAGGTCACCTAATAGGAGGTTGAATCCCATCATAGTAGCCTCTCGTCACATGTTTACCCTGGTTGGTCGGTTACTTGGGTAGAAGTGGGAGGAGAGTGTTACATTTAGGTGCTTCCTTCATGTTGTCCCTAAACATGAATAGTACTCTTCCTGTGTTTTTTACTTCGTCATTGTCACTCTCTTATTTAGAAGATAATGAAAATTCCTAAACTAGAATCTTATTGCCACAACTAGAATTTATTTTTCAAATTATTAATTATTTTAACAATTTATCTACTATTGTAAATATCAAATAAATCACACTGAAACCTTCACAAATAAAATATTTGAAAACTAATAGCACTGAAAACTGAGAAAATTCTAGCACACACACAAAAAAAATGACATCGCTATTTTTAGACAAATGTCCACAGAAAATAACCAACTTGGGAAAATCGGTGTTGCAGCTGAGGGTTTTATTATTATGTAGCAATGAGAAATTTTGAGTACAATTTGGATGTTGAAATATGGAAATCCTACAGAGAAAAATATTGGCAAAAATATAGTGAGAAATTTTCCTCATCCCACAGGAAAATTTGGCACTGAAGACTCGCCTTTGAAACCCTCTACATCTTGTCATGCGTCACCCTCTATGTAGGCTTTGTGTAGGCACAAAATCGTACGACATGGATCTCACACTGAGCTTCCTCCTTTGCTTGCTACTGACTCAACAAAATTTCCTCACGGCCTCTATGAAATTCTTCTGCCACCAGAACTCTGGAATGACTTCTTGAATTTGCAAATAGAATAGCCTATTATAGGCTATTGTGTTTCCCTTGTGTCAACCTCACTGTGGATATTCCACCTCTCTGAAAACGCATTCGCTGGATCTGGAAATATTCCTTCAGCCTCACTGCCCCTGCCCCTCACTCACTGCTTTGGCTTTTGGCTCTCCAACAGTTGACTGTTACCACTCTGGAAATTGATTTTCCAAGGAAATCAAACTTTTGATGTTTAAGTGTATCTTCTCAGAGTGCCTATCGACTTCCTCTTAAAATCCATTGTTGGAACACCAATGGCCAAAATTAAAACTTAATCAATATATAGGATCATCTTGGAGTTGATCCGTGTGATTTTCTATATGATTCACACCTTGACTTAATTAATTCTGATTAATACTTAATTAATTCTGATTAATAGCCATATTCCCTAAGTTTAGACTTAGAAAATATTTAAAAAACTGGATAATAATCTAATTAAGCCATCTCTAGGTGGAATTTCCATAAACGATTTATTAGGATATCTCATGTATTCTATCCTCTTCGCCAAATTTCATAGATAAAATGCATTCGATGCTACAAAAACTCACAATGATGAGTTGTCTTCTTTAGAGAAAAAGTTGTTCATAAAGCCTTTCTTTTTACCTTGCTTGTTGAATCTTCTTTGACCCTTGTTCCATTTCCTGGGTGCTTCATCTTCATTGCCAGAGTTATTATGAGGAAATTTAGTTGCAAAGTGCCCAATCTCACCACAATTAAAACATATTGATGAAAGTACCTATTCTTCTTTTCATCTTTCTCACAAAGTTAGCAATTTCTTCATCTGAGTATTCTTCTTATTGGAAGCAACTAGAGCTTGGTCTTGATTCTTGTTTATCCTTTCCGGTCATCTTGGATGCTATGAATGTTGCTTCTCCATTAGATGGACCATCTTCTTTTTCAATCCTCGTTTCATAAGTTGTAAGAATCCCATGTAGCTCGTCCATGCTAAGGTTGTTCAATTTTGATTTATCGTATAGACATAAACTTTAAGATTAAATCTTGATGGAAGATATCTTAGGGCATTTTGTACAATAACATTTTTATATGTTGGTTCTCCCAATACTTCCAATGCATCTGTTACTTCATCCAATCATTGAAAGTACACTGCAATGTTCCCAACTTCTTTCATCTTCATCTGTTCAAATTGAGATCTGCAAATTTGAACTTTTTCTTCTTTGAGATTTGAGAATCATTCATATATGTTTTGAAGCTTTCCCCAAAGTTCCTTAGTTTTTTAATATCCCAACACCTTAACATAGGCAGATTCAGTGAATCCACTCATAATGGCATTCTTGGCTTTGGCATCATATTCAACAAGTTTCTTACCTTTTTCATCTATTGGAGGAGATGCTTTTGCATCATAGCCCTATTCGACTATTTCCCAAATATCATATCCTTATGCAAGTATTTATACTTGCATCCTTCCACTCCATAGTGCATAGTTTTTCCCATTAAATAGAGAAACTCCATTCTTGGTGCACTCCATGATCTCCATTTAGTGGTTAGATTGATTGTACAGGGACCTGCTCTAATACCAATTGTTGGAAATACTGAGAGGGGGTTGAATCAGTGTTTCTTAGTAATTAGTAACTTATTAATCTTTTTCAAAGCATTAAATAATCTTAAGCATCAATTCAAAACATAAATGAGGAGTAGATAGTAGACACGATAATTTTAGGCAGAAACCCCCTTCGAGAGAAAAGCCATCGAACATTTTTTTAATAATTTTGTGAGTACATTAAAATTCTTCGACTCTAACTAAAAGGGAAACCCCAACTCCCTGGTACTATAGAAAAGTGTTCAGTTTTCTAGCTCCAACTAGAAGGACGCTTCAATGCCTTGGTTTTATCAACAATCACCTGAAAGGATGCTTAAACACCGTTGCAAGCTCCAACTCGCCTTAGTAGCACCCTACCACCCTGAAGTGTTTTCAGGATCCAACCTAAAGGTGACTACAACAACCTTCCTAGCACCACCCAACCACCATGAAAATGAATTTTGACAAACTTTTGTGGGCTCTTGTACTAGGGACAATGACCCACTTTACAATAGATTAATTGTTTCAACTATATTGGGGTATTGTACCAAGGGAAATGGCCCACTTATAATGACAACCTTCAAGAAATTTATACTAGAAACCCTACTGCACAACCCTTACTATAAGAAATTGGTCAAACTACCCTTTATGCCAGACTATTGTAACAAAATAACAAGTGTACCTTTATCTAGAGAAACCTTGAGAATGATGATATATTTGTAAGATAATGAAGATGATACAAAAGCTCGAATTGAATGAACCTTTATTGTTGTAATGATATTGATTTTTTTTTAAATTGAGGCAACGACCAAATGCTGCTATGGAGATACTTGAAACATCATACTGCAAGAACCACCCTTGAAACTATTTCTGAACATAAGCATTCAATTGCAATCAATTACACCTTTACCACTATTGAAGGCTACAATAAATGATAAAGGGTATGCCAATGTTAACAAGGTTGTAAGGACCATCCTTGAATATAGACTAAGATTTGAAGCTGATCCAGGTGGATCTTCAGACACCATGGCATGGAACCGCTTGAAAATCAAAGTGATCAAAATGATGTCGAATTAGGACCAGATCAAAGAGCTCATCTTCCTGATCATGGAGGTGTGAATGGTTCTTCAATCCAAGTCTGGATGACGAAGTTATCTCGAAAAGAAGGTCAGCTTGATCCTTAAGAAAATAAGGCTTCTCCATAAAAATTGGAATTTAAGCCTTAAGAGGAAAATCGTAATCGGCATAGTCCAAAGGGCGGCCTTAAGGCGGGCCTTTAGGACCCCCGATCAGCGATCTCCGATATTAGAGTCAGGGGCAGGCAATCGGCGATGTCAGAGAGTTGTCTATGCGATCGGTGTCAGCACATGCCAATATATCGGCGAAGAAGGACCCCTGGCCGATGCGATAGCGATATGCGATTTAATCTCAGCTATCAGATCAGGAATCCGATCAATGACCATGATTAAATCAGCGATCAGAAAGATCAGCATCGGCGATTGGTGACCCGACTTGTGGTTAGGTGTGGACCCGATGGAATAATAGATCCGATTTTATAAAATTTGAGATCCAAGAATTTAGAATTTTTAGTGTATTCCCGCTTTCAGCCAAATCAGTTATGCGATGTGATAAGCGATTAAAGTGGACCCGATAAGGTTTGTAGGGCTGATTTAAACTATTTTGAAGTTCGGATTTAAAGGGATTTTTCGGATTTGTCAGTTTTCAGTGTATTTCTGTTTTAAAACAGAAAGAAGGCTATTTTCAAAGTTTTGTTGCAACGGCCGATGATTCTAAGAAAACGACTTCTATTCTAAGCAGAAACGACTCCAATTTAGATGCGGCCTTGTCCCAAACATGTATAAAATACGATGGCTAATACAGAGCTGAAGGGAGAGCGTGGAATACTGTGTAGCAATGGTATGACAAAAAGCTTGAGGGTGGCGTGCTAGAGGAAGAGAGTTTGTACCAGAGAGCCCACGAGCCTGTGTTGGGGAATGCTAGAGAGCCTAAGTGCCTGAGACCTCAATGAGGAGGTTGCGCCGATGGAGAGCCGCAGAATGAGAGGGCCAGGCATTTCACATAGATAGCTAGAGTGCCACAGAGAGCTACAACGAAGCATGATAGCCCGAGAGTGCTTGATATTCTGACAGATTCGCAGAGCGGGAGACAAACCCGAGTGCTATATGGCCAAATAGCCATAGAGCTACCAAGCGAGAAGACCCGAATGATTCTTCTCTTTATGATCGGTTATATTTCTTTGTGATCGATTCTTCTTCAGGCTTCAACACTTTGATAGTTGCTTCAGAGTAACGCTTCTTCATATGGCCATTAATAGTGAGTTCGTGACAGATTGGGAGCGGATTGTGCTTGCGCAATGATGATGTGAACAGATGTTCACTGTGGATTGTTTTATCCACTTCTTCATTCATATCTACAGATGGCCCGTGGTTTGTGTGAGGTATATGATTATTTCATATTTCTTCTTTTACATTATGTTGCAAATCCTAGATTGATATTGATGCAGGATCTTCTTTATTTTCATGTTGTCATGATTCCTTGCTTCATGTTATGAGGAATCTTCATATGATGTACTTTATACTTTGAGATCCCTTATTGTATGTTTCTGGGATACTCTTGTTGTCGTTGTGCATGTGTTTTGCTTTGACATCCCTTTTGTGCCTTGTTGGCGGGATGCGCACCATGCATGTTTTGTGTCATACTGATAGGAGTTTTGATTGAGAATTCTAGTTGTGGCATATCTCTTAGAGCCACTCTTGCGTGACGACCTTCTTCCTTGTATGATCGAGACAACAAACTCTTGTGTACATCACTTTTATTGATAGAACCTAATGCAGCGGCCTACACCATCTTGACACCGAGGCTCGGAGACGTAGTCCCTCATGGACGAACTCTGTTATCAACGGCTTATGTTTTCATGTGCTGATGATTGTTATGTTCATCTTATTTACAACATACAGAGGTATTTGTTAATGCTATTTTAAATGCAATTTTAACACATCACGAAAGTAAAATGTCTTGGAAGGGTCCTTCTTCACACCCGAACCTGGATCAAGTGGTATCAGAGTAGGTCTTAACATTGATGTGAATTGCAACATGAACAATGGAACGTGCAATGACAGAGGATGAAAGAGTCATGTGCGAGACCATGCTTAACATTTCCAAGAAGGTGGAAATTATGTATAAAACTCTATAGAAAGAAAGAGAGGAAGATGAGCGATTACAACTTCAGTTGAAAGCCACAGAAGAGGCCATGAAAGAACTGAAGCAAGACAAACATAATCTTCAAACAGAGAATGATGAATTGAAGATGCGTCTACATGAAGAAAAGGAGGAGAAGCAAAGTTTGCTACTATAGCTGCAAGCAAAGGACGAGGCCTTGGAAAAGCTACAGCGAGACCCATGTGAGGTAAAAAGTAGTTCTCCATCTTCATGTATATCTCCTGATGATGATTTCACTATGTTTCAAAACCATACCACAGGAATTGGCTCCAAATTACTGAAGACAATGGGATATGAAGAAAAAGGCTTAGGCGTTAATGGCCAAGGCATTGTCAATCCCATCAAAGTAGAGGAATTACCCCGTCAGGCAGGACTTGGGTACGACAGGAAAGAAATTGGGGAATGCGATCCACCAACAACAAATGATGAGCAACCCTCGTCAATTCTTTCCAAATCAAAAGATAAGGTAAAAGATGTTGATTTCCTTTCAATTTCATCTACTGACAGTATGATTTTTGTTGGAGATTTGGATATCTCGATTACAGGGACAAATATGAGGCTCCTTACAAAGACAAGGCACGAGGAGAAAGAACTTGGTGCTAACCACCAAGGCATGACCCAACCTTTGGAGGTTATGCATGAACCTCGATTTGCAGGCTGGATGTACACCAAAGAAGAGTGCTCAAAGATGTTAGAGTTGTTCGAGACTTCGTCAAGGAAAGAGAATGATGGGAAAGCATCCCCAACATCACATGGCAATTTATATTGCGGGGAGAGAGCTAAGGCAAGCTCTCATCGCCATACTGACGTCAAAGATAGCAAAAGGAGGTATAACCACTTTCGATCAGTTCGAATTTTCATTATGATCATATTGTTAATAATGAACGAAGACAAAGGCATCGAAAAACATGCACCTTTTGTGGTTTACCTAACCATACCTTTTCTAAGTGTTGGAAAAGGATGGTAGCACTCACAAGGATGAGATGTGAAAGACCCTCTCAACCGCATGAAAAGAAACAGGTTAAGTAGATATGGAGGAAGAAAGCCTACTGCAGTCATTGCGACAGAAATGCCCATCAGAGAGCCACTTGCTAGAAGCTCCATCCAGAGCAGCGCCTTAAAGACAAAGCATCAGTGCGTGAAGCAGGAAGAGAAGTTGTTTGACAAGCAAAACCACCTCAAGGAGGTGACCCATTCACATTGATAAGTGAAAAATGGTTTTTTTGCCTTGTTGTTGTTTCATGGTCATTCTTTGTAAATCATTTGTTGCATTTTTTTAAGGTGTAAAAGTGATGATGTGTTTGCCATCACTTGTTCAGCAACAATGATGTTTGGTCTTATTTGGTGTCGCATGTTAAATTGTGAAAATGATGTCGTGTTTCCATCATGTGTCGAAACAATAGTGTTTGGCCTTATGTATTTAAATCATGCATTGCAATGATGATGTGTTTCCCATCACTTTTTGAAGCAACCATGATGAGTTGGCCTTATTATCATATTTGAAGTATTACGCCCATCTTATTGTAAACTTGACCACCGAGTATGAGTTATAAAATCGTGGCAAGTATGGGACATTTGGGTCTTTAGTTTGGTCATGTCTTTTAAAGCATGTGATTTCAAATCCATGTACTACAGGTTGCAAAGTAGCATGTGTCGGCTCGTTGCTTAAGGCTCCGAAGATAAAAGGTGAAGGAGAGGGAAGCCAGACCTTTTCAGGACATCTGTGATGCAGACAAGGTACAGAGAAAGATGCAGATTACTTTATATGCTTTTGGAGGACCAAAATCTCCTCAGTGGGGAGGATTGATCCAAGTGGACCTTCAGACACCATGGCATGGAAACGCTCGAAAATCAAAGTGATCAGAATGATGTCGAATTAGGACCAGATCGAAGAGCTGATCTTCCTAATCGTGGAGGTGCAAATGGTTCGTCAATCCGAGTCCGGATGACGAAGTTATCATGAAAAGAAGGTCAGCTTGATCCTTAAGAAAATAAGGTTTTTCCATAAAAATTGGACTTTAAGCCTTAAGAGACAAATCGCAATCAACATAGTCCAAAGGGAGAACTTAAGGCAAGCCTTTAGGACCCCCGATTAGAGATCTTTGATATCGGAGTCGGGGTAGGAAATCGGCGATGTTGGAGAGTTTTCTATGCGATCGACGTCGACACATACCAATATATTGGCGAAGGACCTCGGGTCGATGCGATAGCGATATGCTATTTAATCTCAGCCGTCAGATCAGGAAGCTGATCAACGACCACGATTAAATCGGCAATCAGAATGATCAGCGTTGGCGATCAATGATCTCGACTTGCGATTAGGCGCGGACCCGACAGAATAATAGATCCGATTTTATAAAATTTAAGATCCGGGAATTCAGACCTTTTAGTGTATTCCCAGTTTCGGCCAAATTAGTTATGCGATGTGATAAGCGATTAAAGCAGACCTGATAAGGTTTGTAGGGCCAATTTAAACTGTTTTGAAGTCCGACTTTAAAGGGATTTGTCGGATTTGTCAGTTTTTAGTGTATTTCTGTTTTAAAACAGAAAGAAGGCTATTTTCAAAGTTTTGTTGCAACGGCCGATGCTTCTAAGCAAACGACTTCTATTCTGAATAGAAACGACTTCAATTTAGATGTGAACTTGTCCCAAACGTGTATAAAAAACGATGGGTGATACAGAGCTGAAGGGAGAGCGCGGAAGGCTGTGTAGCAATGGTATGATAGAAATCCCGAGGGCGGCGTGCCAGAGGAAGAGAGTCTGTACCAGAGAGCCCGAGAGCCTGTGTTGGGGAATGCTAGAGAGCCTGAGTGCCAGAGACCTCAATGAGGAGGTTGCGCCGATGGAGAGCCGCAGAACGAGAGGGCCAGGCATTGCACAGAGATAGCTAGAGCGTCGCAGAGAGCTACAACGAAGCATGATAGCCTGAGAGTGCTTGAAATTATGACAGATTCGCAGAGCGGGAGAAAAACCCAAGCGCTATATGGCCAAATAGCCATAGAGCTACTGAGCGAGAAGACCTGAATGATTCTTCTTTTTATGATCGGTTATATTTCTTTGTGATCGATTCTTCTTCAAGCTTCAGCACTTTGACAATTGCTTCAGAGCAGCGCTTCTTCATATGGCCATTCATAGTGAGGTCGTGACAGATTGGGAGCGGACTGTGCCTGCGCAATGATGATGTGAACAGATGTTCACTGTGGATCGTTTTATCCACTTCTTCATTCATATCTACAGATGGCCCGTGTTTGGTGTGTGGTATATGATTATTTCATATTTCTTCTTTTACATTATGCTGCAGATCCTAGAATGATATTGATGCAGGATCTTCTTTATTTTCATGTTGTCATGATTCCTTGCTTCATGTTATGAGGAATCTTCATATGCTGTACTTTATACTTTGAGATCCCTTATTGTATGTTTCTGGGATACTCTTGTTGTCATTGTGCATGTGTTTTGCTTTGACATCCCTTTTGTGCCTTGTTGGCGGGATGTGCACCATGCATGTTTTGTGTCATATTGATAGGAGTTTTGATTGAGAGTTCTAGTTGTGGCATATCTCTTAGAGCCACTCTTGCATTAGGGCCTTCTTCCTTGTATGATCGAGACAGGAAACTCTTTTGTACATCACTTTTATTGATAGCACCTAATGCAGCGGCCTACACCATCTTGACACCGAGGCCCAGAGATGTAGTCCCTCCTGGACGAACTCTGTTATCAACGACTTATGTTTTCATTTGCTGATGATTGTTATGTTCATATTCTTTACAACATGCAGAGGTTTTTGTTAATGTTCTTTTAAATGAAATTTTAACACTCATGAAAGTAAAAGGTCTTGGAAGGGTCCTTCTTCACACCCGGAGCTGGATCAGAAGCTCATGCTACAACTTTAATGCCACACATTGATTTTCAAGGCATGCCACTTATCAAGGAAACATGGGACGAGAAGATGTTGTTTTAAATTCACAAGCTCAATGATGATGGATTGTGTGCCATCTTCCAAATTGAAGTCTTTGTGCTTAGTGATACTTCCATGCTTGTAACCACTGCTAGGATTCTTCTTGATTCTGAATGCTTCAGAGAACTAGGACAAAGCATGCGTCAATATATATATATATATATATTTTGAAGAAATATTTTTGCTATGATAAATTTGATTCATCTCAATTCTTAATACATATAAAGTTAAAATAAATCTATGTTCGTTCTTAATAATAGATACATTGATAATACATATATACTACACTTATTCTTGGGCATGTTTTATAATTTAATTTTTAATAATCGATTCAATTCTCTCCCCCTATCGGAGTGATATATTGGGCATGATGAAGATGCAGTGCTACCAAACTTAAAATACATAAAATAATAATAATAATAATAATTAATTATATAACATTTGTGGTATGTTTTTATATCTTTATTAGTTATATATTCTAAAATATAATGGTTATTAATAATATGAATTATCATTATTTTAATTTATTTTAATGTGACATGTATATTATTAATTTTATATATAAAAAATTGTTTATAATTTAATTAATGAAAAGACATTTCAATATCACAAATTCAATTTATTATTTTTTAATTGATTTAATAATAAATTATAGATATTATATATATTAGTGACATTATAGATATTAATGATGCTAGATAACATTCAATATTACAGGTAAAAAATGAGAGTGGCTCTACAGTGTGAGGGTTCGGGTTTGCAGTGGTTGTAGGACTACGATAAAGAGAAAGGCTAACTTTGTGGTCGGTGATCCACAGACATAGTAATAGGCAGCTACTGGTGTAGGGACGCTTGATCGGGGGTTTTTCCTAGCTTTCAGGTTTGAAGGAAATCTTTTCACTGTGGTCACAAAGGACAACCCAAACCTTGTAACCCTAACAGTTGACATAACATTGTTTCTGCACAACGAAGAACAAAGAGGCAAAGTTTATGGGGGAGAGATTCCCTACAGTCAGAAGGTGGTTTGTGGATATTTTGCATCTATCCCAGTTAGAACGAAAGCAATTTGGAGTATGTTAAAGATAGAATGACACTATGGTTATAGACGAGGTTGACTACTCGACAAAACCCTACGAGTTCGAGTCCATCTAGAAAGAAACTCCACAGCAGCATCCCGTGATGGAGTTGGAAGTAACTTCTGGATCCCCGGACCATGGAGTGTTTTCTTCTCTTATGAATCTGGAAGTGATATCACCAAATAAGCAACATTTGAACCCTTACCTAACTGAACAATTTTCCACACCGTAAACCCTTTTTTTAGAGCAAGTTAGAAGCTTGGTGGTTGAGAATCAGGCTATTCCCATTTCATCAATATGGATATTTTGAGGTTACTATGGAATCTTTGCAATTTGTGATCAATTGTGTCAATTTGAATGAATCACAGAGTCCAAGAGTGGCGGCTTCTGGTTTCATTGGTAGTTTGGGCTTAGGGTTTCTGGTATCGAGGGTAATTTCAGAGCTAGAAAGGGGGTTTATTCTAGCCCCAATCTAGAAGGTCCAAGAAGGATTTTAGGTGATTCAAGGTTTGGCCGTCGTAGTTGGCAGTCTTGGTTTCTCAAGAGAAGGCACTGAATTCGATGGGGTGACTATAGGGCTTGAGGAAGGTAATCCTTTGTAACAGGTAGGTGGTTTCGTCAATTTTCAAAATGGTTTCTCTCTGACAAACTCATTGCCCAACAACGGTATGCCTGAGGAAGGGGTAAGGCAAAGAAAGAATGGGAAGAAGGTAAAATGTCCAAGGGTTAACGAGGCAGTCTAAAGTTTAATTTTGGGAGCAGGGATTGGGAATAATGACATTATGGAGAGTGCATGAAAGGTATTGGTTAGTCGGGTCAAAGGCAAAAACTACTCTGCAGCTAGGTTTAATAAGTGGGCAATGGAGGAATGGGCTAAAGATATCAATTCACTCTCATTGGTTCGTACAATGACGAGATGATGGTACACCTTCATATTCATAGAGGAGGCCAAGGCAACTTGGGTACTCTCAAAACTCTGGAACATAGAAATGGCACCTATTTTGTTTAAAAGATAGTCACCCCTCTTTGATCCGGGATAGAGAACATCTTGGAGAGGGTCTGGTGTTGGTGTGACCACCAGGGTTGATAAATCCAATTATAGTAAGAAATTTTTTTCATTCAATTGGTGATATGTTGGGCTCGTATCTTGACTATGATAGATCCTATGAGGAGACTCGAAATATGGTGTTTGCGAGGGTTCTTGTTAGCTTGGACACAAGGGAGGGTTTGGTGGTGAGTCTAAGAATTCAATACAGAGGTTATACTCATCTCCAAATCCTAGACTATAAAGGGGTTTCGTTTTGGTGCAGGCATCGTCAAGAGGTTGGACATGTATTGAATGGTTTCCCACCTACATATCAAGGAGGCAGGGGGAAGAAGAAGATCTTGATTCGGTGCAACACAATGGGGTCAGAGGACAATGGTGGAAATGTCTTAGCAAGGGACTTTGGGCATAAAATGTCAGATGGCACAAGAACCGGCATCTTGGAGGATGAATCAAGGGTGTCACTTGATAACACAAGGATATGTGTCCCTCCTCCAATGGCAGTTATTATAGATGGGGTACATTCAACGAGTATTCCTCCATCCTTCGCCCCTATTTCAAATCTTATTGATTCCATGTGTTCTCTTGTTATGCAATTGTCTTCTCCTTCTATTTACTACACATCAGGGGTAATTCTAGTTTCAAACGAGGAACTTTTCTTATCACATGTCCTGTGGTCACCAAACCTGCATGTTGTCTAGCACCCTCTCCATCCATCCCTATATTTGAGGACTCATACTCTTCTGATCAAGGACCCTGATATAAATTAAGGTCTAGATCGAAGGCCCGTAGATCCCCTAAAACTGTGGGTGGGTTAGGGCCTCCCTCACCTTCAAAACTTGCCAAAAATCTGAGAGGATGATAGTCACAAATTTACAAGGCCAATGTGTAGGCTAGTAAAGATATTGCAGCCACCAAAGTAGCTTTCTTTAGAATGGGTTCTTAGAGAAATGAAAACCCTTGTCAATGGTTCTTAATGAAGTGTTTATCCTTTAATTATAGAGTGATGACTATTCCCTCCAAAATACTTTCCTTAAAGCAACTCATGTTGTTAGAGCATTTGGATGTTATATTCTTCCAGGAAACCTTAGGCCTTGGTGAGGATATTGTTAGGGTTTTGGAGAATCTTTTTCTCTGTTGGTTGTTCTTGGTAATGGATGTGAAGGGTCTATTTGAGGGGCTAGCCCTGAGACTCAACCAAAAATCCACCAAAATCATTAACTCTTGGGGATGTGAGGGAGTTATCATTGCTAATATTTTTTCTAAAGAAAATGGATGTGAGATATGTCTTATTAATGTGTATGGTCCCTCTCAAGACATGGCCCCATTCTGGAAAAAGTTGTTAAATTATCATTTCATGAAGCCCGATAAATTGACATTGGGAGGAGATCTCAATTTTTCTCTAGGTTTGTCAAAGATTTGTGGTGAGCATGCCAGGGTGGACTCATAGTCATATTTTTTCACCCATATGCTCGATACCCATAATTTAATTGATGTAGATCAAATAAATCTTAACCCACCCGGCATAATAGGAGGGTAGGGGAGGCTATGATAGCTTGCAAAAATGATAGGTTCCTAATAAAATCTGATTTTCTGGACAGCCTCCCTTTATTCTGTTAGTGGGTTGGCCTAGGAGGAAACTTTGAGCATCATCCTATTTTTATGGAAATGAAAGGACATATAAGGAAACCTAAGGCTCCTTTCAAGTTTAATTATGTATGGATTAAGGATGATACGTTTAGGGAATTGGTTAGGGAACAATGGAAACAATGCTCTCATGAAGGAGGATGATAAGTTGTTATACAGTTCGCAGAAAATCTAAATAGATTGAAAAGAACTACTATCAAATGGGCAATGGAAAAAAGTTAAGAAGGACGAGGAAATCATTAAGAAGGTGGAATATGAATTAGAACAATTGCAAGACCTGGAAAATGGGGGATATATGAAAAATTATTCAAGACAACACATTTTGCAGCTAGAGGCCTCTAAGAGAAGGATATTGGAAGAAAGGGAAGGAACTTGGAGGTTAAAAAGTAGATCATTTTGGCTAAAGGCGAGAGACGAAAATACAATAATTTTCCAACAATTTGCAAGGGGAAGGAGGGCTTATAATACAATATGGGCTATAGAAACCTTTGAAGGTGATAGGGCCTAAAACTTCATATACCTTTCTAGGATGGGCTCAACTCTTTTACGATCTCTATTCAAAGCTCCATACGAGGCATCTTTAGCAGAAGTAATAAACATTGTTGAATTATCCCTGAGATACATTGATGATAAAGCTAATCGTGAATTGATGGAACCAATTTTAGAGGGGAAGCTTGACAAGGTTCTCCATGGGTTTTAGAAATACAAAATCCCAAGTTCAGATAGATGGTTGATCGAATTCTTCATGGATTTGATGATTTGGTTGGTACTGATTTGTTGAAGGTGGTTAAGGAATGCATAAGAACTGGTAGAATGTATGAAGCTTTTAAATCCACCTTTATATATCTTATCCCTAAGACTGATTCTTCAAACTCTTTTGATGATTTCATACTTGTTTCCCTGTGCAATTGTATCTACAAAGTTATAGCAAAGACCATTGCAAACCATCTACAGCCAATCTTATCCCAGCACATATCCAAGGAGTATTTTTCCTTCCTAGAAAATAGACAAATTCATGAGGCCATAGGGGTTGCATTGGAAGACCTTCACTGTCTCAAGGTCAAAAGGATTAAAGGTATGGTGTTTAAAATTGATTTATCCAAGGCTTTCGACAGACTAAGATAGATTTACCTCAGAATGTTGATAAATCATCTAGGATTTAACATCAATTTTATTAACTAGATTATGTGTTGTATCACTTCTGTTTCTTTTGATGTCCTTATTAATGCCTATGCTTCAGATTTTTTCCATGCCAAAAGAGGTCTTCCTCAAGGTTGTCCTCTATCCTCGTTGTTATTTCCCCTGGCAGTAGAGGGGATTAACAAGCTAATAGGGGATGAAAAAAGTAGAGAAGAGCTGAGAAGTGCAATGATTGTAGGATATATCTCCCTCTCTCATCTCCTTTTTGTGAATGATGTGCTACCTTTCAGTGATGTTTCCAAGCATGATACAACAACCATAAAAAATACCTTAGCCTTATTCAACAAAGTTACAGGGATGGAGATAAATATTCAAAAGCCAACTATTTCTAAAGAGGGTTTTTCTAGAGATGATATCTTTTATTCCCAATCTCTAATCCATTTTTGAATTATGAATTTTGTAGAAGGGTGAAATATCTTGGTTTTCACTTGAAGCCAAATAACTATTAAAAATTTGACTAGCTATGGATGATGGCTAAGATAGAGAAGTGTCTGAAAAGCTAGATATTTAAATGGATCTCTCGTGTAGGTTAGTTGGTTCTCATAAAATCTATTTTGGAGACCATTTCTATGTTTGGGATGTCTTTATCATGTATTCCTAAGGGGATTCTTAATTTAGTTTGGAAAAGTTGTTGCAGATTTCTATGGATGGAGCTAAGGAAAGGTTTTTTCATGGGTAACATAGGATATGATCGCTCTCCCAAATAAATAGGGAGGATGGGGTCTAAGTAATATGTACTTCTTCTCCAGGGCATTAGCAACAAAAGTCGGTTGGAGACTAATTTCCACAACTAGTCTATGGACAGAGGTGGTGTATAAGAAGTATATCTCTCTCGGCTCTCTGGAGGACTATATTATCACCCCCATCATTGGGAGAAAATCAAACGTTTCTATTATATGGAAGGTTGTGGTCGACTCTTTTAACATTCTAGAAAAAGGGCTAGCTTGGAAAGTGGGCTCGGGGGAGAGGGTGAGGATTAGGCAAGACCCTTGGATCATATGTGGGGATCAGTTCCAATTACCTCAAGATATGATTGAGCACTTGGTTGCACGGGGAAGAAGAACTTTAAACCAAGTGGATAACCATGATAATTCAACCATCTGGGCACAAGGTTGGTTCCCCCCCCGAGCCCTAAATATGCTCGATGATTGGCATCAGAGATGGCGTGATTACATAACATCTTTAAACATCTCTCACGTCAATATACAAGAAAGGGAGGATGAGCTCCAATGGATACACTCCAAAGGAAGTATACATGTATATAAATGTCAAAAAGGAACCAAGGTAGGTTGCATGGTGGTGGAAGCCAGTCTGGAAGCTAAAATGTCCAACTAAGGCTCGTCTCTTTCTCTGGTTCCTATTGAAAAACAAGATACCAACAGGTGAAAATCTCAAAAAATGAAGCTTTGTTGGACCAAGTTGGTACCCTTTATGTAAAGTTGTTGAAGAATCAATGGACCATGTATTTCTGTCTTTTCCAGCCACTTGTCCAGTATGGGCCATCGTTTGTAATGCCTTATATGTGGGTTTTCATTGGTAGGGGGAGTCCTTATCAGCGACATGGTCCACTTGGTGGAACTCGGTCACCCCCAAGAAACAAAGGAACCTGCCTCCTATTGTATGTTGGGGTATACAGTTGGTTAGAAACAATATTGTTTTTCATGACAAAGCCTTGTGTCCTAATCGAATTGTTGCACAGGTAATTGCTATATATGATCTTCTCCCAGAAGATGACACAATATCTAGAACTCACATTATTGTGGAGGAACAGATTGACAGATCTCGACCATGGGCCTATTTTGATGGATCGTCCCAAGATGGGGACATCTGTGGAGGGGGTATTATTCTCCATATCAGTGAGAATCACTCCTTTAAGCTTAAAAGTGGACTAGGTCACGGTACAAACAACTTTGTTGAGCTCTTTAGCCTTAAACTTCTACTCAATTTTACTCTTGAAAAAGGTGTCGGCACTTGTAGGGGTTTGGTGATTCCTGTGTTGTGGTCAACAGGTTCAATCAACATTTTTTTGTCATGTGCACACACTCAAGACTATTTTGGAGGAAGTCTTAATGCTTAAAAGGAACTTTTACCATATAACTTTTCAACATATTTACAGGGAGAGAAACACAGTTTCTAACATACTTTCCAAGGAGGGTGTGCAACAGGATAGGGGTATATGACCGATTTATGAACAAATAGGCAATGAAAATTATGCATACTTCCACAAACCCTTCATAGAGGGAATCCAGGACAATGCAACACAACCATGACATAACAACAACCTCACATATATGGATATCTTTGGCTGGGTTTTTGCTCTTTGTATCAATTTTGACAGCTACTAGTTGACATGCTCTTTTTGGTTTTTTTATAATGTATACAAGTTGTTTAAAAAGACTTTTTAAACAACAATCTAATGGGTTTTTTTTTTTGTTGAATTTAAACATTATTATATTGGGATACCTATAAGCAGTTTTGGACTACCCATGTACAACACTTTGGTGATATGTTTTATGGATCCTACATCATGTAATTTTCATCTCTTTAATGAAAGTTATAATTTTTATTTGGGAAAAAATTGATTCAATATTTTTTTTATTTATTTAACATGTAATTTTAATATCTCTTCTATATTACCTTATATTAATATTTCTTGAATTTAAAAAATAAAAAAATAATACATATTACCTTATAATAATATTTTCCAAATGAGAATTGACAAAATATGTATGTAGATAGGCACAAGTTAAGCACAATGTTGACGTAGGAAAATTTGTTTTCATGGAGTGACAAACATATAGATAATATTCTTAGAATAAAGTTGGTGTAGGAACCATATTGTGACGGTGAGTTCACGATGGCACTGGGAAGGCTGTCTAAAAAGGGTTAGATATATTCTGCAGACGGCCGCCACGACTATACCCTACTCACCCTACCTACCTGCTAACTGTCGTCGTCCGTTCTCCCTCTGGCTGCAACACCCACGACGATTCCCGTCACCTGTAAATCGTTGAGCCGCTCCGTAACATTTTTGTTTACCGTCTCCTCCCCGTTCACTACATTCCCACCGAATTTCGATACCCTCCCCACGGCGACAGTTATGATGGTCCTAGAGGTAGCTAGCGGAGATCTCCTTGGAACAGGTATGGAGCTTGACCTAGTAGACTCTTCGGAAGACCCGTTGGAGAATGTCAATATCTGGCAAACCCCTAGCTCCACCGTGGATGAACTCCTCCCCTTCTGTTGCAACCTGTCAGCTACCATTACGGGTCTTCCTTCCATCTCGGGACCTTCTTGCTCCACAGTAACTTTCTCGGAGCCTCCTCCGATCTGGTCATTTCCTCCCTCACCGTCGCAGTCATACTCGACTACAACCTTTGTCTCTGCCTGCCTCCACCCTAATCCTGAGGCGACTAGCTCTCAAACCCCCCTCTCATCCCACCCTGGTGAATCTTCAACCAACCCTCTGAGAACCCACACCACGGCCTAGGGAAACCCACAAGTTTCGGTACCTGAGGTGCCTCCATCGGGTAGTTACGTAGCGGTACCCCCTCTCTCGGAATCAATTCCAACGGTTGAACATCCCTGCCCTGTAAACCCTGATCCAAACCCTAACCAGTCAGTGGAAAATTCGGAGGACCCTTAAGAGCCATCACGGAGGGGAAAAAAGGAAGTTCTTCAAAGTCAGAAGCGAAGACGTTATCCTCAGACTCGGGGAGGACATTCAGTGGGGTGACACCATGGACACGGCAGACCGGGTTCTGGTAGGAAGAATTCGCGGCCATAGCTACACAATGGCTAGGCTTAAGATGTGGACCTCGGAGGTATGGGGGCAACACTTGGCGGACCTCCCAATTGTTCAAACCTTTGTTAGAGGATGGTTTGCTCTGCGATTTTCTAGAGCCGAGCACACAAACTGGGTCCTGTCATCCTTCTGGCATTTCGAGCATGCTCCAGTTCTTCTCCGATGATGGAACCCTCTTTTTGACTCGGAAAAAGAACAGATAGGAGTCAGCCCTATATGGGTTCGGCTACCAGGACTGCCCCTACAATTTTGGTCAGAGGATATATTCCACCGCATCGGCAACACTCTAGGAACCTACCTCAATCATGACAGATCATATCTAGCTTCAGGCATGATGACATATGCCAGGATTCTCGTTCACCTGGATACTCGGGGCGGTCTTCAGGAGCATATCACCCTATAGTGGAAAACCTTCTCCCGAAAGCAAACCCTAGACTACGAAGGTGTCCCTTTCCGATGCAGACGTTGCCACAAAGTGGGACACTTGTACAAAGATTGTCTGCTAAACAAGAAGGAAAGGGCTAGAGATAAGGGGAAGGATACATTGCAGAAAAATGCACAAGCTCAGGGTAGCCCTCCAGGGGGGGAAGAGGTAGCAAATTTGGCACATTCTGAAGCATTACCTGTGCCCACAAAGGTGACCAGAAAGAAGCGGGGAAAGGCACCCATCGGAGCACCCTCTCCTCCTCTAACTAGAGCAAGGGCGGCTGTTGAGGCTGCTTTCTCTATGGGTATGTCGACTGTAAACTCCTCCTCTGTTTACTCTAATGTATCTCCGCACTACATTGAAACTAGTTATGAACAATTCTTTTCAGTTCAGTCCTTTTCTCACACCTTCAACCCTCTCAAGGCTGTGGATTGCCCTATCAAACCCCCCTCCCCCACCATCTCCTGCACTCAACCATCTTTCCCTAATAAACCTCCCCCAAATTCCCAATTACTTGTTCCTCCCACTCATTCCAGCCCTCCACCTTTCAAATACCTGACCAGAGCCAAGTTTTGCCCTCAAGCCCCTGACTCTCTGGGTATCGACCTCATCACCCCTCCCCCTCCTTCAAAGATGACTAGAGGCAGAACCTCCTCCCTAATTTATAAGCTGGGGAAGAGATTGTTGCAGGAAAGCAACATGCCATTGATTGGGTACTTAGAGCAGTGAATACCCAAGAGCCCCCTCCTCCATGAAATTTCTCTCTTTCAATTGTGGAGGGTTAGCTAGCCTTGCTAAAAAATTAGCCATGAGGAGACTGCTCTCAACAGAACCCATTGATATTATTTTTCTTCAAGAAACCCTGGCCAGGGTTGTGTCATTACCCACCTCCTTGAATCCTGGCTACCTGGATGGACATTCCATACCCTAGATGCATCAGGGCGGTTAGGGGGTCTTGCATTGGGGGTAAAAAATTGATCTATCAGAATCTGTAATGCGTGGGGGAGTTCGGGCCACCTAGGAGCTGACATTTATTCTTTAGATCTTGATATTGAGCTCAGGATCATCAATATTTATGGCCCCTGTCACAACAGGGAGGAATATTGGAGCAGACTCCTAGACTCACACATCCTTCAAAAGGACAATCTCGTTCTTGGGGGGGGGATTTAAACTTCTCCATCGGCTTTGCGGAATCATGGGGACACAATGCCCAAAGGGATATCCTCTCACATTTTTTCGAGGCCAATCTGGAGGATCATAATCTCATAGATATCCCCTCCCCAAAAATATTGCCCACTTGGAGAAACAACAGATCAGGAGCGGACAGTCTCTCTAGAAGACTAGATAGATATCTCATTAAGGAGCATATGCTAACCTTGGGGCAGGGATATAGACAGTGGGTGGGCTCTGGCAGAATATCAGACCATAGGCCGATCTATTTGGAAATCAGAGGAGGTATGAACAAACCAAAAGGTCCTTTCAAATTTAATGCAGCATGGTTGAGGGATGTTGAATATATCCAACTAGTAACAAATTATTGGAGGACTCATCCCCTAGCGGTAGAAAGGACTATATCAGAAGGATTTGCAAAAAACCTAAAAGAACTCAAGAGCCTCTCAAAGAAATGGGCTCATAAGAAGAGATCGCAGGAAGACCATACTCTCAAACAAACTGAAGAAGCCATTGAGAAGTATGAAAATGACCATGAGGGGATCTTCTCCTCCCCTGAGCACAAAGAGTAGATAACCTCTCTCCTGGCTAAGAGAAACCAGATTCTTAAGGACAGAGAAGAGAGCTGGAGATTGAGAAGTAGAGCCATCTGGATTAAGGAAGGGGATGACAATACCAAGTTCTACCATAAATTTGCAAATGGGCGCAAAGCTATCAATACTATTTGGCAGCTATCAGATGAACAAGGAGAACCAGTGAACACCTTTCCCCGGCTGGCAGCTATGGCCTCTGCCCACTTCAAGAACATCTATAAGTCACCACCAAATGCCACCCTAGGAGACATAATGAGGATAACCCAACTATTCCCAAGGTTTGTAGAACAAGAAGAAGAGGGGAATTGATAAAGGAGGTCTCCCTGAGAGAACTGGAGGACACTCTCAAATGGTTTAAGCGAGACAAAATCCCTGGTCTGGATGGCTAGAATGTGGAATTCTACCTGGCCTTCTTTGATACTCTGGGGTGGACCTATTACAAGTTATAGAGGAATGCAAAGCCTATGGAAGAATGTATGAGGCCTATAACTCAAACTTTATCGCCCTTATTCCCAAATCGGACAATCCCACATCCTTCAATGATTTTTGGCCCATCTCCTTATGTAACTGTATCTATAAGATCATCTCCAAGATTATAGCAAATCAACTTTGGCCAATCTTATCAAACCACATCTTAGCTGAACAATTTTCATTTCTACAGAATAGACAAATACATGAAGCGGTCGGAACAACACAAGAGATTCTACATTCTATTCATACCCACAAGCTAAAGGGTATGGTCCTAAAAGTTGACCTCTCGAAAGCCTTTGATAGAGAACTAGCTATACATAAGAATGCTCTTAACGCACCTGGGTTTCCCATATGAATTAATAAGATGGATTATGAGTTGTATCACTAATGTAACATTCAGCGTTCTCATAAATGGTGCGGCCTCTCCTTTCTTCCACTCCGAAAGAGGCCTCATGCAAGGATGCCCACTGTCCCCACTCCTCTTCTTACTCATCATGGAAGGCCTCAGTCGTTTGATAAAGGAGGAACATCGAAGAGGCAGACTAAGGGGGATCCGCATCATTGAAGGATGCACATTAACACACTTTCTCTTTGTGGACGATGTGCTACTTTTCCTAAATGGGAGTATAGGAGATGTGACTGCACTCCTCAATTCCTTCACTATATTCCTAACAGCCACTGGCATGTTGGTTAATAATGAAAAATCCTTTATAACGGCTATAGGATGCACACCATACGAGATTCAGTATGCCTTGAAAAGATTCCCCTATAACCTACTGCCACTGGACGAGGGACTAAAAGATTTGGGTTATAGATTAAAGCAACATGGTTATAAGAATGTTGATTGGATTTGCCTCATAACCAAATTGGAGAAAAGGCTAAACATCTAGTACCTAAAATATTTATCAAGAGTAGGAAGATTGATACTAATAAAAGCAGTGATGGAAGCAACTCCAGTATATTGGATGTCTTTTGCATGGATTCCTAAAGGAATACTAGCTAGAATTAAAAACCTATGTTGCGAATTCCTGTGGAGAGAGAATCGGCCTGGAAGGATTTTTGCCTGGTCCAATTGGGGCTCTTTGGCACTCCCAAAGAAATGGGGAGGTTGGGGTCCCAAAAGCCTAGACTCTTTCTCCATATCCATGGCAACCAAACTAGGGTGGTAGCTAGTCACATCGCATAGCCTGTGGAATAAGGTGGCAACATCTAAATACATAGCTCCTTTAAATCTTATGGACTGGATTCGAAAACCTCAGTGGACACAAGCTGGAAAATCGAACATATGGAAAGCAGTCCTACAAGCTATGCCCCTTATCAGGGATGGACTCACATGGAGAATAAAGTTAAGAGAAGCTGTTAAAATAGGGATGGACCCATGGATTGGATGTGGGAATGCTCACAGGCTCCCATAGGAGCTTAGAACATACCTCATTTCCATAGGGATCTCTCACCTTAGCCAAATAGCAGATAATGAACGCTCTACATTTTTGCAACAAGCATGGAAATCTGGGAGGACAATAGATCCCTCGACAATGGTAGCAGCACTAGAAAGAATACATGGAGGCACTCACGGAATCCCATATCAGGATACAAGAAGGGGAGGATGAGCTAATCTGGGCACATGCGAAGCATGGAAGATACTCACCTAAGGAGGGATACATAACTCTTATGAACTCATTGAAACCATCACAGTGTGAACCGTGGTGGAGAAGTATATGGAAACTAAAAGCACCCCCCAGGTCCAAGCTCCTCATGTGGACCATTTTGCGTCACAAAATCCCAACAGGAGAAAATTTGATCAAGAGATCTTTTCATGGACCCTTTTGGTGCGGCCTTTGCAAAGCCGACAATGAATCTGGGAATCATCTCTTTCTTACTTGCCTATGCACAAAGGAGTTATGGAATACTATTCATTCTCATATACCCTTGCTCCTTATGTGGCATGGAACAACTATTCAGGGAGCCTGGTAGGGTTGGTGGTCCACTATATCCTCGGAAAAAAATAAAAAAACATCCCTTTACTTACTTGCTGGGCCATATGGATTGCCCGGAACAGAATTATCTTTCAAAATCCCCCCCCCCCCACTGGCCGACCATCACTACACAAATCCTAGCAGACTACCAACAAATTCCAGATGAGGAAACAAATCCCAATCCAAAGCATATCATACCCAAGGCCATAAACCAATCTCACCCCTGGGCATACTTTGATGGCTCAGCTCAAGACATTGGATGTGGGGGAGGAGTTGTCCTCCATATTACAACAAATCATTTTTACAAAATCCAAATGGGTTTGGGCAGAGGGACGAACAATTTTGTTGAGCTTTCAGCAGCAAAATACACCATTCATTTTGCTTTGGAAAAACAATGCAGAAACTTACAGCTATTTGGAGATTCAAAAACTATATGCATTTGGATAAACAAAGATACAAATTGTTATGCCTTTTCTCTTAGACACATCATGGAAGAAATATTCAAACTCATAAATTTATTTGACACATTTACTTGTCAACATATATACAGGGAGCAGAACACAGCTGCCGATCTACTATCCAAGGAAGCAACGCATAGGCCTATAGGAACTTGGAGCATACTAGAGCAAACTGATGGAACCTTCCATCAATATTATCATAGACCTTTTATAGAAATATCAGAATAATAAAACTCAATGGGAGTTGGACATAAAGTTTTTGTTATATATTTTGTTGTCTTTATATAAATATTATAGGAAGGTTTTTATCAAGCAGTTCTACACATGACAGTTATTTTTTGATACTCTCTGCGTAGAGTAAGTACATAAATCATATTGAAAATCACAGCTCAGAGCAGTGTCTCCCTGTGTGGAGTACACCTCTTGCTATTTTGAATACTCAACAGGATAGGCTTCTAGCTCATAGTACAGTATATGCCACTGACATCTGCAAAATGTAATTTTCCTTATTAATGAAAATTAAGACTTTTTCCAAGGAATATATATATATATATATATATATATATATATATATATATTATATATATTATATAATAAATTGTAAAATACATTTTATAACTAAAATTTTATATTTTTTATGAGAGATTTTTCGGCGTAAATCACATAATATTTCATTTGTCGATGCATTTCGAACCAACCAGTGTGGTTCATCATCAAGACAACTTGAAGAATCAGATCTAGGTATGCATATTAATAGTTAGAGTAGCACAACCAACGACTATATTTCTTGACTATGTAACGGCTAAATTGACTAACAGTTAAATTTGACCAGGAAAATGGCTAGTTGGTCAAGATTAGGGGCATAACCTCTATTTAATTCAGTTGATTATTAAATTGATAGTTAGTTATATTCTTAGTAAAGGGACCATAAATAAATAAATAAATTTAAATTAATAATTAGTTATAAAAGTTACATAAATAATAGAGTAATTAATAGTTAGTTATAAATGTTAATAATTATATTGATAAATATATACTAAAATAAATTAATTTAAAATTAATAGTTCGTTATTAATTATATAAATATTAGAGCAATTTAAAGGTTAGAACGAAACCCTTAAATTGCTCTAATATTTATATAATTAATAACTAACTATTAATTTTAAATTAATTTATTTTAATATATATTTATAAATATAAGTTTAGTCCCTTTAACTTATATTTTAATAAGAATATAACTAATTAGTTATATATTACTCTAATATTTATATAATTAATAACCTTTATAACGAACTATTAATTACTCTAATATTTATATATGTTACTCTAGTATTTATATATCTGGTAACTTTTATAACTAACTATTAATTTAATTAATTTATAATTAAATTATACCACTTATATTATACCGCTAGAATGACAACCACCAAAAACATCACCCATAGGCCAATTCTACTTCCACGAAAAGATTAGGTCTATTGTTCATCATATGTTTTCACTCACCTACCAACAAACGAAACGCAACCTCATAAAGGAAAAAGTCAGAAGGGAGTAATTCAGTGATGTAAATAACTAAAGATCTATCAGAAGTTAGAAAACCGCAAAGCCCTGAATCAAGCCAATTATCAAAGCTAAAAATGCTTTTAAAGATTAATTTATGGACAAGGGATTAAAAAAAATCATCTCGACATTGAAACCATGTGGAAACCATCGTTCATCTCCATGTCAATCACCTGCAAACCAACCAAAAACTCATTGATAAAGATTGAAAGAGAGACTCATTGATGTCATAGATTCGTGCTCTATTCAGAGAGCAGAGAGCACTACAAAACCCAGAAACACTCCAATCATAAAAAGCGGAAAAAAACATTTAAAGATCAAATTATCTACGAGGCAGGATCCATTTTGGAGATATATATTAGCCTTAAAGGCATCTATGTATCTGTCCATGGAGTCACATTATAACAGACAAAAGCATGCCTCTAAAATTCGGAAATCGGGGTATTCATTTTTGTATGTTCTTTGCTCTGCATTTCACAATCTAAAATGAAAGGGAAAAGAAAGTAAATAAATAAATCTGTCAATCAAACCATGCAAACACGAAAAAAAAGAAAGGCAAGAGACACCAAATACAGTCAAAGTCGATCAAGCTGCTAACAACCAAACAGGATCAAGTCTTCACCTTGGCTCAGGTTCATGGTCCTTGGAGGTCTTAGCAGATGGAGAGTCTTTTATCATTCAGGACTTATGTATTCCGGGATTCTGACTTTTTTCTATTTGTCCTTTCGATCTGTTTTGGCTTCTCCTTTTTGATTCTCATGGCTTTGGTGGTTAATATATGATTGTATTTATCTCTGTTTAATGCTCCCCGTTGGTGCGGGAGGTTTTTTTTGTATATGTGTTTCTTTCTGAATTTTGTGTGGCATCTGCTCAGAAGAACTTTCCTCTGGTTTATGGTTTATGTAATTTGCATGATATGTACCATCATGTAATTTGCATGATATGTACTATCTTGAACTGTTTATACAGACTCAATATAATACAATTATATTTTTTTCTCTCTCAAAACCAAACAGGATCTCGGAAAGGTAAAGATTAAAAGAGAAACTCAGTGATGTCGTAAATTTGCTCTTTATCTTGAGAGCACTACAAAACCCAGAAGCAATCCAACCACAGAAAGCCGAACTTGCATTTAAAGATTAAATTGTCCACAAACGAGGTAACCCAAGGCCATCATCTCCAGGGCACGATCCAGTTTGCAGATATATAAAACCTTCAAAGGCATCTAAGTATCTGTCAATGGATTCGCATTAAACCAAACAAAAGCATCATATCCTGGGCAGGATCCATTTTGTTTATATATGTCAGCGATAAAGGCATCTAAATATCTTTCCATGGACTCACAGTAAACCAGACACAAGCATGCCTCAAAAAAATAGGAAATCAGGGGATTCATTTATGTTTGTATATTCTCTACTTTGCATTTCACAATATAAAATTAAAGGAAAATAAATAAATCCATATAGAGAAAAAAACTACAATGACTCATTTTGGCCAAAGAATCAAACATCAAAGATTCAGTGGTGTTGGCATATTCGCAACTAGTTAGCCATCACTTTGTTCATGGATCTTTGCCTAAGGATTACTAGTTACAAAGCATTATTGATCGAATCAAGAATCTGAAACAAGCCTTGTCTACTATTAGCTTCTTTCATGTGTTGAGAATGAACAATTTTGTTGCAGATGATTTGCCAATAAAAGTGTAAACTTGGACACAAGAGTCCTAATGAGAAATGGTAGTCCTTCCCTGACAACTATTCCTTAAAAACGGGTTTGTTATGCAATGTAAATTTTGTTGGTATCTGCAGATCTTTTGGAGAATCTACACCTTCAAAGACCATGTGTCATTCAGGATAATAAAGCAACTAATAGATATTGAGAATAAAGAACATTGTGAGGTTACTAGCCTCAAAGGTTTTTAATTTTACTCACATGTTGTACAAGTCGTGATCCAAGCACATAATTTGATTTAATGCAATATTCCCATCACATTTAAAAAAAATATATATTATTTAGGCAAAGTCCAAGTTTAAATTCAATTCTTTTCCACTATAATCTTTTGGGTTGTGTTAATGACTTGCAAGCTAATGTTTAGTAGAAAACTTTTGACTTAGCAAGACCTAAGACAATTATTTATACACATGAGGTATTTCCATTGATAGAAGCATCTATCCTTCTAGATTTATTGTAATAAACCAACGTCTTATTAGGGATTTGAAACCGGGTGGGGAGAATGCAAGAATAATTAGGGATATTGGCTTTCTTGCAAATATTTATTGGGTTAAAACCCTCCTCTTTTGGTTATTGATCCAAAATGGATTTTGGATAGACTCCTAAGTCTAAGTGTTCCTTACAGAGGAAAATGAAATTCCAAGGAAGTTCTTGGAAATAGCCCCATGGCAAAGATCTTTTCATTCTGAATCCACTACAACTTGAATGGGAAAAAATGGACTTAGGATGTAGAAGTTATCACAGAAAGAAGATGCCCTTTGTTTTTTGGAAAAAGAGGCAAAATCCCCTAAAAATGGCAAAAAACCTTATAAAGGGAAATCGCATCGGAGATGGCCCAAGAGGTGGACTTAAGCAGAAAGGGAAGAGACCCCCGATCTCTGATCTCCAATATATCGGGTCAGAGATAGGCCTGTGTTTGATGGCGGGACCCCGGGCAATGTGATTGCGATCACCAATATCGGTGGATTGATGTTGGCGATGCCACGAGTAAAGGTAAGGACCCCGGGCTGATGCGATATTGCGATCGTCGATATTAGTGAATAGACATCGGTGATGGCATGAGACAAGGGATGGACCCCTAGGCCAATGCGACTTGCGATTGCGATATATCACATCGCAACGTTGTGTCGTAGCGATATAAAGGGGCGATAACATGCCAGACCCGACGAACTTATAAGCACGACTTTATAACATTTGATTTCCGCCATAAAGGGACTTTTATGTGTATTAACGCTTTTCGGTGTAAAAACCAAAATACAAAGGAAAGACGCCCGAAGTGATAAAGCCGGACCCAAAGGGGAATTATAGGCGCGATTTATAAAATTTGAGTTCCGTAAGCGGGATTTCGAGTGGGCTTTAGGCGGTAAATGGTATTGCACTGGCTTCACCTGATCCCATACAATGAACGACACATGGCTGGCGGAGGAGAGAGGAAAACTACTTTTTCGGGCGGGTAACCTCCATACCCTTAAGCCACCCGAAATCACATATTGACCATTGGATCGAAGATCCCATAGATCGATGGTGGGGCTTGTGAAAGCGACCCAAGGCAGACCTGATATGATTATAGGGTGGATACAATAAATTTTCAAGTCCGATAGAAAGAGTTATGTCGAGTTTTTCACGTATTTCCCATGTATTTGAGATTTTACCCAAAACGCTTATGCATTGCGATATGCTGCCTAATGGCGGACCCAATAGGGATTTTAGGGCGATTGAATGGAATTTCATGTCTGGACTTCATGTTCGATATTGTATTTTCCATAAATCTCTGTGTAAATGAAATTTTCTCCATTTTCGGGTTTTTGCCTAAGAGAAGGCCTCAAAACCTCTATAACCGCTCCAAATCCTCATGCCACGCTGCAAGCAAGCATTTTTACAGGCAATGATGCATTTTGAAGCCACAGAGCTGCAGAGCCAGATGGCCAGTCAAATTGACAAGGAGCAGGGAAGCCGCAGAGGCGTAGAGAGATGATGATACACCGAGAAATGGCTAGGGTAGCCGAAAATCCGGAAAAGTACCTCAAAGGAGGCAGAGAGCTCAATTGAGAGTAGGCAGAAGCAAGAGAGCAGAGAGAGCGAAAAGCTAATGTGCAAAGCAGCTGAGGGAGTCTTTGGAGTCACTTGGAGGTCAAGTGAAAATCCAGAGCGCCAAAGCCAAAAAGCCAGAGCCAGAGCCGAGAGCCAGAGCCAGAGCCGAGCACCAGAGCCAGAGCCAGAGCGAGAGCCTAGAGCCAGAAAGTCGAGAGCTTCAGAGCGAGGGGATAAGATGGTGTTCTGAACCCATTGTGTTTTGAGTAAACCAGTGGAGTTGAGCGTGGAGCTTGTAAAAGAACTTAGACCATAATCCCATAGAGCCTAGTTGAGTTGACTAGAGCTCAAGGAGATGTAGCCCAAGAGTTTTTTGTGAACTCCACATTAAACTTGTTGTCTTATGTGTGATGCTCATTTGCTGCATTGTTTCACTGTTATATGTTTTATATCAGTTTAAGAAAATCAATTTACAGCACATAAATAGTTTAAAACAACCATAAGCATACACGTTATTTTCAAGCACATATTTAATTCTGCATTGGTTAATCATAAAGACTTGGGAATATTTAAACTTTGAAAGTGGGAGAGGTGCTTGTAAGTTAGACAAGAAGCCTAAGTGCTCCATTTTTAGATCAGGTGGTATCAGAGCTTAAGATTGGTTAACCTCACCTTCAAGAAGGTGATATTAAAGCTGGGTATACCAGAGCAAGTGGTATCAACTTAGAATGCTTGATTGACAGAGCAAATATTTCTTGTCTGAAGGGTGTTTGACAATCGAATCCTTGATTGATTGATTGTCTGATTAATTGTATTTGTTTTGTAGACTGACTATTTTTTGAGTTTGTAGAGGTGAAGGGAAAGCTATTGATAGCTCAGTCCAGAAAGGAAAAGAAGGAAGAAGGGTTGAAGGCATTATTATTATCCCAAAGGACCTCAAAGAAATCCTTAAAGCACAAGATGTTTGTTGCAAAAGATTGTTGAATAAGCTTTTTATTAATCTTGTTTGAAGTTCTTTGTTCATTTGCATAATGACAACTTCTATAAGTGAGTCCTCAAATTCCCTCTTCATCACAAGATCCTTTGATGAAGACATGAAGCAAGACTTGTTCACCATGATGGATATGGTGAGAGAAATGTATGAGGATGGAAAGAAGAGCAGCATGCTTAGAGAGCAGTTGAATTCCGTGGAGGAAGAGAAGCAGATGCTTTCTGACAAATTGCAGGAAATGGAGAGGCAACTTCATATTGAAAATATGAACCTGAAAAGGATGCATGAGTTGGAGACACAACTCTTTGTTGTCAAGGAAGCCTTAGTCAAGTATCAGCTTGAAGAAGAGGTAAACAATTCCAGTTTGTCTTCAAATTCTTCTAAGAATGCTTACATTGGTTCTTTTGAAAAACATACTAGAGGCATAGGTTCCAAGCTAATGTCCAAGATGGGCTATGAAGGAAAAGGCTTGGGTAAACATGCACAAGGTATTGTTGAGCCAATAATAGTTGAGGAAAGGTCTAAGTATTTGCGTCTTGGCTATGGACAAGCTTATGGAGAGAGTTCCAAAGCTACCATGAAGACCATTCAAACAACTCCAAGGAGGAGTTGCATTGTAGGTCTTCAAGAGTGTGAAGATTGTATTCAGGAGGAATGCAATAGCTTGAAACATCATTTGCAGGATGCAGGTGTTCAGAAGCACACACTTGAACCAGAGAGTTGTGGAAACTTTAACAACCTTGAAGATATTGATGGTGTTCCAAAGAGAGCCACTTCATTCAATTCACTTCCTCATAAAGGCAATAAAGGTGAAAGAGAAAGGTATAAATCTAGTTCTAAACATATTCCTTTTAATTATGTAAAGCATGGTAAATTTCCACATAGATATGGGAAAATAATTGCATGTTCCTTTTGTGGTTTGGATAACCATCATGTTTCTAGATGTTGGAAGAGAATGGCCACATACAGGAAACTTTTGAAGGAAAAGAAGAAAGAAGCCAAAGATCCATTGGACAAGGCAAATCATGATGTCAAGAGGATGCACATGTGTTGCACTTACTTCCATAAACAAGGACATCTTGCTGAGAGGTGTTGGACTCTGAATCCAACAATGCTTCAACCAAAGCTGAAGAAAGTGGAAAGAGAAGATGGCAGAAATGGAAAGGAAGTTTCCATGATTGATGTGTTTCAGGATGATTCACATGTTGATGCTGATGTGTAGACAAAGGTAGTACCTTTGAAAGGGATTGGTGAAAAATGGTTAGATTTCTTATCCAATTAATATTGCATATCTATTGATGCATCTATTTGCATTTCTTTGTTAATGGAATGCAAGTTGCAAGACTTTACCAAGAAGGTTAATGGGAGAAGTTGAGTAGGAGGCTCACTTTGTTGCTGCAACATTATATTTCATTTCAGCTTCGAAAGTACAATGTGCTTAAGTGGAAGTTGAAGAATGAAATACATGCATGAGCATGAGATGCATGAACACAGGGATGTTGATGATTTCCTTGTATTTGAACATGTATGTGTAATTAACTTATAGGGTTGATTTCTTTGACATGCATGTGATGTAATGTTGACTTGGGAGAAGTTAACTTGGTCTCCAAGATGGAGATAATAATGAAGTGTTTCATCTTTTGAAAAAGAGTCCTAATGGTCTTTTTCTACATGCTTGACTTGAAGGGTCATTTGTTTTAAAGGCATGTTTTGTGGGCTTGTTGTCTAGTCCATCATTTGTATGTAGATGTAAGACAAGGAGTGTTCACGAGATGTGAAATCTGTTTCTTTTGTTGAAGCAGGAGTTAGACCATCCAGTTGTTGTCTGTATTTATGTTGTTGTTGACAGCTTTTAAAACAGGTACAAATGAGAATTTTGTGGAGCAGGTGTAATTCACATTTTTTTGAGCGACCTTGGATCAATGATCAAGGCAGAGAAGTTCAAACTACCTTTTGTGACCATTTCAGCTGGAGTTCTGCAGGAAGGCAAGGAGGAAGACAGTTCTTCCCAAGAGGACCAGCATATCCAAGAAGGTGTTGAGATTGCAACAAGATGATGGAGCTTAGTGAAAAGAGTCGCCTTCACTAAGTGGGCCCGCAGGCAAATTATGGCGCAAGTTCTATTTTTGACCACAGTGTGAGTGATCACAATGTGGGTGACCAAAGTGTGGGTGACCACAGTGTGGGTGATCAAAGTCTATTTTTAGATTGGCTGTCAAAAATAGAAAAGTCAAATGTTATTGTCTCATAATAATATTTGGACTATAAACTTGATCTTATTCTCTTGGAGCACTTCAGTTTGAGCTACAGATGTGGCCATGCAACTGTCAGAAGGAAGTACGCTTTTCTTATGAGTCAGTTGAGTTGTTGCATGCATGACTTTAGTTAGAACTCAATCAGTTGAGTTTGGTGGAGTTGATTGTGGAGTTGATGGAATTGTGTTCAGTTTGACTTGGTTAAACTAGTTGTAGTTAGTCTAACTGAAAATAGACTAATGATGAGTTGTTAAACTAATTATTAACTCATAATACAACTATAGAATACATCAGTTAACTCAGTTGCATGTCAGTGCATGTTCAGTTCAGCAAGGACAGGTGTTAGAGAATCAGATTGCTATCAGTTGTGACTATAGTTGTGCATCAGGTCTTGCACAATCAAGGGATTGAGTATGCCAATGAGTTTTCTCATGTATTTGCCCAGTTTGTAGCTTCTGATCACGTCTTACACATTGTGAGTGATTCTTTGGAGGTGAAATACGAGTTTGGTAGACCATTCTCATTCATTCTTGAGCAGGTATTGAGCAGTGGAGGCAGGCAAGCAGCGGAATAGATTTGGAGATCAGATCTTAGTTGTATTGTGTGTAACAGGTGGAGCTGGTACTGGATTGCTTGTGATAAGCATTGTACTTTGTAATGTTACATGGTCTCAATCATTAATATACAGATAGTGTGGGGTTTTTAGCGAGATGGTTTCCCCGGGTTACATACTGTGTTAATGTGTGAATGCTCTTGATGTTTTATTGTTATTGATGCTGCTATATTGATGATCAACATAGAGGAGCTTATGTATTGTGTATGTATTCCGCAATAGTACATGATCAGGATAATATCCATTGAATATGTGTTAAATTATTCAAAATTTCTACATGGTATCAGAGCTGCTTGATTTGTAGAAGATATTTTTACAGGATATCAAGCGAGGATTGATCATCAGATCTACTATTCAGGAAGTGTTTACATTCTATTTCTTTAGGTAGAGTCTATAATCGGGCCAGGTAGCCTCTGGATTCATCCTTCCTTTGGAAGGTGAGATATCTGGTGAATGCCCATACAGTCAATCTCTATACGAGAAATATTGTGTTCTCACGGATCTTAGATCGGAAGCGGTTGAGTTTGAACTGGTGGAAATCGAATTTGCAGCAGTGTTGTTGAAATGTCTTTCAACGGATTGCAAATGTTATTCCAAAGAAAGAGCGACCTGGCGCTCAAGGATAAACTCAGAAACAATAAAGGTGAGAATGGATCTTCATCAAAGGTATCTGATGAAGAGAATTGCGCTTTGGCTGCCAAAGCAAAGAAGGGGAAGAACGAGAAAGCTTCTCATTCCGGTGCGAAAGGCAAGAAGCAGGATATGTCCAAGGTGAAGTGTTTTCATTGTCACCAGCACAGACACTATGCCACTAATTGTCCGCAGAAGAAGAAGAACAAGCAGGCTGCTGGATCTTCAGCAGGAGAGGCTCTAGCCTCACAGTTTGAGCTTTATTTTTCATTGATTGCATGCTTGGTTTCAAGTGTGATGGGATCAGTGTGGTTCTTGGACAGTGGTGCGTCTTTTCACATGACGGGAGATAGAGATTTGTTCTCTGATCTGGAGGACAAAGATCTTGGATTGCACATCAAGATGGGCGATGATGGTAGATACAGTGTGACCGGTATCGGTACCATTTCCTTTGAGAGGGAGTCTGGTAAACCCTTCGTATTGAAGGAAGTCATGCATGTTCCAGGATTGACGAAGAATCTCATCTCAGTGGCGATGTTAGAAGACAAGGGGTATGATGTTGTTTTCAGCGAGGGAAAGGCTTTCCTGCGCAGCAAGACAACTGGTGAGACCCGGAAGATAGGGGTTTGAGTGAGGAACCTTTATCAGTTACATGTAGATGGATGTGCAGCAATGGCAGGCAAGGCAGAAGGATTAGTGAGCCGGGATGATGGCGGGTTGTGGCATAGGAGATTGGGTCACCTTCACCATGGAGCCTTGAAGATACTGCAGCAGATCACTACAAGGCTTCCTAAAGGCACACTTGCGCAGTCATATCAGTGCAAGGGGTGTACTTTGGGGAAGTTTGTGAAAGCCACCTTTCACGAGAAGGATAGTTGCGCCACGACGATCCTTGAGAGAATTCACACAGACGTGTGTGGACCTTTCTCAGTTGCTTCGAAAATAAAACACAGGTATTATGTGATTTTTGTTGATGATTTCTCTCGTAAGTGCTGGATCTTCTTCATGCAGAAGAAGAGCGAGACATATTCAAAGTTCTGTGAATTCAAAGCACTGGTCGAGAAGGAGTCGGGGAAGAAGGTGAAGGCTCTTAGGAGCAATAATGGTGGTGAATACATCTCATACGAGTTCAAGGATTTCTGCAAGGCAGAAGGGATTCGTAGAGAGCTCATAGCTCCCCATAACCCACAACAGAACGGGGTAGCTGAGCGGAAGAACAAAACGATTGTGGGTGCTGCACAGGCAATGTTGCATGATCAAGGCCTACCCCTTCACTTGTGGGCGGAAGCATGCAATACAGCAGTTTATGTGCAGAACCGTTGTCCTCATAGGATACTTGGCATGAGTACACCTGAGGAGACTTATTCTGGTAAGAAGCCTGATCTTTTTCATTTGAGGATTTTTGGTGCTAACGTTTACATGCATGTGACGAAGGATGCCAAGAAGAAGTTGGAGCCAACCGCAGAGGTTGGGATATTTGTGGGGTACATTGATACGCCCCACAACTATCGTGTGTATTTGCCAAACAATGGTAAAACTGTTGTGCTACGGGATATAAAATTTCAGGAGGAGAAAGCCATGAAGTGTTCGCTTGAGAGGGAGCTACACTTTCATGCAGATGAGGAGCTATTAGTTCCTAAGGATGAGCTTCAGGACGTGGATCAGCCACAAGACGAGGTTCATGGAGTGGAAGAGACCACTCATGCAGCGCCAACCATCAGAGGGCGAAAGCACTTGACAGAAGCTGAGCGACTGGCTCAAGATGCAGAGAAAGTTGTAGGACCACCTACAGCCCAACGCAGGCAGAGACAGTCACCTGATCGGTACACTGGATACATGGCTCTGATGAGCAAGTGTGTTGTGACTGAGCCATCCTCTTTCGAGGAATCTGTGGAGGATCACGCATGGGTAGACGCCATGGTGGAAGAGTATGATTCTATTGTCAGAAACAGTGCATGGGAGATTGTTCCTAGACCGGAAGGGAAATCAGTGGTGGGTTCGAGATGGATCTACAAGGTCAAGCAGGCATCTGACAGGAGTGTGGAGAAGTACAAGGCAATATTTGTTGCCTGAGGCTTTTCACAGATAGAGGGGATCGATTATAAGGAGACCTTTGCACCTGTCGCAAGGTATTCTTCCATACGGACGATTCTTGCTCTCTCAGCGCAGATGGGATGGCACATTCATCAGATGGATGTGAAGACTATGTTCCTCAATGGAGTCATTGAGGAGGAGGTGTACATTGAGCAGCCCGAAGGCTTTGAGGTCTTTAGCAGCGAGTCGCATGTGTGCAGGCTCAAGAGAGCGCTGTATGGGTTGAAGCAAGCACCACGTGCTTGGTACACACAGATACACAACTATTTCACAGGACTTGGATTCTCCAAGGGCGAGGCGGATCCTAACCTATACCAGATTGTGGTGGAGGGTAAGTTGCTTATCATTGTACTATATGTTGATGATTTGATTCTAACGGGTGATGAGCTGTTGATACTGTCATGCAAGAAGGATCTTGCTACAGATTTTGAGATGAAGGACTTGGGCCTCCTTCACTATTTCCTAGGATTGGAAATATGGCAGCGCAGTGGTGGACTATTTTTTTCTCAGGGTAAGTATGCTCGGGAGATACTGGAGAAGTTCAACATGCATGGCTGCAAGCCTGTTGATACTCCTCTTCCTGGAGGTTGGAGGAAGGAGGATGCCACTTCGGGAGAAGAAGTGGATTCCACTGTTTATCGACAGTTGGTGGGGTCGTTGATGTATTTGGTCAATGCATGACATGATATATGCTATGCAGTTAACCAGCTTTCACAAGCTATGGTTAAGCCTACCAAGCTCTTCTGGAAGGCGGGCAAGCATGTATTGCGCTACTTGAGAGGCACATCGGGATATGGTTTGTGGTACAGACAGGAGGATGAGGTGAAGCTATGTGGCTTCATGGATGCAGATTGGGCAGGGAGCCCAACGGACAGAAAGAGCACATTAGGAGGGGTCTTCAGTATTGGATCGACAACAGTTTCTTGGTACAGCAGGAAGCAAAGATCCGTGGCACTCAGTTCAGCGAAGGCCGAGTATATGGCAGCAAGTTTGGCTGCATGCGAGGCTATATGGATGAGGAAGATCCTGGTTGGTTTGTTTGGTTCTCATTTGGATCCTACTGTGATTTACTGTGATAACCAGAGTTGCATTAAACTCTCGACTAATCCTGTATTTCATGACAGATCTAAGCATATTGACATCAGGTACCATCATATCAGAGATTGTGTGCAGCGGAGGATCATGTTGCTTTCATACATTCCAACGGAGGATCAGGATGCTGATATTCTGATGAAGGCTCTCACCAGGAGCAAATTCGAGTACCACCGAGGCAGAATAGGGGTTGCTGATAATCCATATCTTGTCGAGAGGGAGTGTTGAGATTACAACAAGATGATGGAGCTTAGTGAAAAGAGTCGCCTTCACTAAGTGGGCCCGCAGGAAAATTATGGCGCAAGTTCTATTTTTGACCACAGTGTGAGTGACCACAGTGTGAGTGATCACAATGTGGGTGACCAAAGTGTGGGTGACCACAGTGTGGGTGATCAAAGTCTATTTTTAGACTGGCTGTCAAAAATAGAAAATTCAAATATTATTGTCTCATAATAATATTTGGACTATAAACTTGATCTTATTCTCTTGGAGCACTTCAGTTTGAGCTGCAGATGTGGCCCATGCAGCTGTTAGAAGGAAGTACGCTTTTCTTATGAGTTAGTTGAGTTGTTGCATGCATGACTTCAGTTAGAACTCAATCAGTTGAGTTTGGTGGAGTTGATGGAGTTGTGTTCAGTTTGACTTGGTTAAACTAGTTGTAGTTAGTATAACTGCAAATAGACTAATGATGAGTTCTTAAACTAATTATTAACTCATAATACAACTATAGAATACATCAGTTAACTTAGTTGCATGTCAGTGCATGTTCAGTTCAGCAAGGACAGGTGTTAGAGAATCAGATTGCTATCAGTTGTGACTATAGTTGTGCATCAGGTCTTGCACAATCAAGGGATTGAGTATACCAATGAGTTTGCTCATGTATTTGCCCAGTTTGTAGCTTCTGCTCACGTTCCAATGAGTTTTCTCATGTATTTTCCCAGTTTGTAGCTTTTTCTCACGTCTTACACATTGTGAGTGATTCTTTGGAGGTGAAATACGAGTTTGGTAGACCATTCTCATTCATTCTTGAGCAAGTATTGAGCAGTGGAGGCAGGCAAGCAGCGAAATAGATTTGGAGATCAGATCTTAGCTGTATTGTGTGTAACAGGTGGAGCTGGTACTGGATTGCTTGCGATAAGCATTGTACTTTGTAATGTTACATGGTATCAATCATTAATATACATATAGTGTGGGGTTTTTAGCAAGATGCTTTCCCCGGGTTACATACTGTGTTAATGTGTGAATGCTCTTGATGTTTTATTGTTATTGATGCTGCTATATTGATGATCAACGTAGAGGAGCTTATGTATTGTGTATGTATTCCGCAATAGTACATGATCAGGATAATCTCCATTGAATATGTGTTAAATTATTCAAAATTTCTATAGAAGGAAAGTGGTCAAAGGCTTTGGTTCAGAGGCACTATGCAAGGCAAGTGTATGGAGGCTGAAAGAAAAGGGTGTTGTTATTCTCATTTACTGTTTAGATCAGTATATCAGTCTTTTGGAGACCAAAAGTTCTTTTAGTGGGAAGGCGTGATTCAAAATGGATTTTGGATAGACTCCTAAGTCTAAGTGTTCCTCACAAAGGAAAATGAAAGTCCAAGGAAATTACTGGAAATAGCCCCATGGCAGAGATCTTTTCATTTTGAATCTACTGCAAATTGAATGGGAAAAAATGGACTTAGGATGCAGAAGTTATCGGAGAATAAGATGCCCTTTGTTCTTTGGAAAAAGAGGCAAAATCCCCTAAAAATGGAAAAAAACCTTATAAAGGGAAATCACATCGGAGGTGGCTCAAGAGGTGAACTTAAGCGGAAACAGAAGAGACCCTCGATCTTCGATCTTCGATATATTGGGTCAGAGATAGGTCTGTTTTAGATGGCGGGACTCCGGGCAATGCGATTACGATTGCCAATATCGACGAATCGGCGTCGGCGATGCCACGAGTAAAGATAAGGACCCCGGGCCGATGCGATATTGCGATCCCTGATATCGGCGGATAGACATTGGCGATGGAATGAGACAAGGGACAGACCCTCGAGCCAATGCAACTTACGATTGCAATATATCTCATCGCAATGTCGTGTCGCAACGATATAAAGGGGCGATAACATGTTGGACCTGACGGATTTACAAGCACGACTTTATAACATTTGAGTTCCGCCATAAAGGGACTTTTCTGTGTATTAACTCTTTTCGGTGTAAAAACTGAAATACAAAGGAAAGATGCCCGAAGCGATAAAGCCGGACCTGAAGGGGAATTATAGGCGTGATTTATAAAATTTGAGTTCTGTAAGCGGGATTTCGGGTGGGCCTTAGAAGGTAAATGGTATTGGACCGGCTCTGCCCGTCTTTTCGAGTGGGTAACCTCCGTACCCTTAAGCCACCCGAAATCGCATATTGACCGTTGGATCGAAGATCTTGTAGATCAACGGTGGGGCTTGTGAAAGTGACCCAAGGTGGACCTGATATGATTATAGGGTGGATGCGATAAATTTTCAAGTCCGATAGAAAGAGTTCTGTCAGGTTTTTCATGTATTTCCCGTGTATTTGGGATTTTACCCAAAACGCTTATGCGTTGCGATATGCTGCCTAATGGCAGACCTGATAGGGATTTTAGGGGTGATTGAATGGAATTTCACGTCCGATAGTGTATTTTCTAGAAATCTCTGTGTAATGAAATTTTCTTCGTTTTCGGGTTTTTGCCTAAGAGAAGGCCTTGAAACCTCTGTAACCGCTCCAGATCCTCATGCCATGCTACAAGCGAGCGTTTTTACAGGCAAGGATGCATTTTGAAGCCACAGAGCCGCAAAGCCAAATGGCCAGTCGAACTGAAAAGGAGCAGGGAAGCCACAGAAGCATAGAGAGATGATGATACGCAGAGAAACGACTGGGGTAGCCAAAAAGCTGGAAAAGTACCTCAAAGGAGGTAGAGAGCTCAATTGAGAGTAGGCAGAAGCAAGAGAGTAGAGAGAGTGAAAAGCTAATGCGCAGAGCAGCTGAGGGAGTCTTTGGAGTCACTTGGAGGTCAAGTGAAAATCCAGAGAGCTGAAAGTTGCAGAAAGCCAAAGCCAGAGCCAAAGAAGCTAGAGCCGAAGAGCCAGAGCCAGAGCCAGAGTAGAGCGACAGAGCCAGAGCGAGAGCTGAGCACGAGACCCAGAGCCGAAGCGAGAGCCTAGAGCCAAAAGGCCGAGAGCTTCAGAGCCAGGGGCTAAGATGGTGTTCTGAACCCATTGTGTTCTATGTAAACTAGTGGAGTTGAGCGTGGAGCTTGTAAAAGAACTTAGACCATAATCCCAGAGAGCCTAGTTGAGTTGAATAGAGCTCAAGGAGATGTAGCCCAAGAGTTTTGGGTGAACTCCATATTAAACTTGTTGTCTTATGTGTGATGCCCATTTACTGCATTGTTTCATTGTTATTTGTTTTATATCACTTTAATAAAATCAATTTACAACACATAAACAATTTAAAACAACCATAAGCATACACCTTATTTTCAAGCACATATTTAATTCTGCATCGGTTAATCATAAATACTTGGTAATATTTAAGCTTTGAAAGTGGGAGAGGTGCTTGTAAGTTAGACAAGAAGCCTAAGTGCCCCATTTTTAGATCAGTTATGGCATAAGACCTAAAACTGCTTCTGATTAGCCAAGAGTTTGTCTTCATTAAAGGTCTACATTGAAGGTTAGTTTGATTTCAACACCAACCTTTTCATCCTCTTCACACATCAACTATAACTACCCACTCGATTATGATCTCCTTCACCATATAAACTAATTATTAAATCACTCTATTCATTTCACATTCTCTACCATCCACCTCTTCAATGAGATCAAAAAATCCATGATGCTATCCTCAGCACCAACTTGAATCAAAAGCTCAAATTTGCACAAAGATTCTCCTCACACTACAAATCTAGAGCTCAACCATTCCATCCTAGCTACTACAACGCATTCTAGTACCTCATTATTATTTGAGCTACTGAATTACTTTTTGAAATACTAAGAGGGGGGAGAATCAATATTTTTTAGAAATTAGTAACTTATTAATATTTTTCAGAGCATTAATTAATCTTCAACATCAATTCAAAACATAGATGAGTAGTAGACAGTAGACGCAAGAATTTTAGGTGGAAACCTCGTACGGGACAAAAAACACCAAACGCTTTTCTAATAATTTTGTGAGTACATAAAAATTCTTTAGCTCCAACTAAAAGGGAAACCCCAACTCCATAATACTCTAGAAAAATGTTCAATTTTCAATATCCCACAGGAAGGACGCTCCAACGCCCTGGTTTTATCAACAATCAGCTGAAAGGATGCTCCAATGCCCTTGTAAGATCCAACTCACCCTAGCACCACCCTACCACCCTAAAGTGTTTTCAGGCTCCAACCTGAAGGTGACTCCAACCACCTACCTAGCACCACCCAGCCACCTTGAAATTGAATTTTGGAAAACTTTCGTGGGCTCTTGTACCAAGTAAAATGACCCACTTTACAATAGATTAATTGTTTCAACTATATTGGGATCTCATACTAGGGAAAATGGCCCACTTACAATGACAACCTTCAAGGAATTTATACTAGAAACCCTACTGCACAACCCTTACTACAAGAAATGAGTCAAACTACCCTTTATGCCAGATTGTTGTAACATAATAATGATGCCAATTAACAACTGTACCTTTATCTGGAGCAACCTTAAGAATTATGAGATAGTTGGAAGATAATGAAGATGATACAAATGACTTGAATGAACCTTTATAGTTGTAATAATACTAAAAATTTCTGAAATTGAGGAAACTACCAAATGTTGCTATGGAGATACTTGAAACATCTTGTTGCAAGAAATACCCCTGAAACTATTTCTAAAAATAAGCATTCAACTACAATCAACTACACCTTTACCATTGTTGAAGGCTACAATAAATGATCAAGGGTATGCCACTGTTAACAAGACTGTAAGTACCATCAAGGAGACATAGGTCGAGAAGGTGTTGCTTTAAATTCACCGGCTCAATGACGATGAATTGTGTGCCATCTTCCAAATTCAAGTCTTTGTGCTCAATGATACTAATTAGAGAACAACTTATTGTGTCCAGACATGTAACCACTACTAGGATTCTTCTTGATTTTGAATGCTTCAGAGAATTAGTAGGTCAAAGCATGCCTCAAACGATCCTGTACCAAATAGATAAATCATATGAACTACAATAAGACAAACAACTCCCAAAATAGTTATGTCATAACCACAGATTCCATGCAGAAGATCTTCTTTAAATGGATGGATTGAGTACTTTTATGAAACAACCTTTTCAACAGTGTGTAACCTTTCGCTGGCCTACAAGTGAGTGATTCCTTAAATGATGTTCCAGAACAAATTAATGCCACAATAAGTCATTAGTTTAAGGGCTTGTTAAACCTTCATATGTCATAGGTCTTGTGTCGTTTGATGCCAAGTTTGAATAATAGACCTAGAAACAACACCACAACTCAACTAGGATGGGTAATGATGCTTGACCAGCCCTCAGTCTACTTCAGAACCTAGGCTAAGTGACCTAATGGCCCTATATAAGAAGAAAAAAATCCGTTGATTCCTCAATCCTTGTGCCAAGAAGATACACTACAAAGATTGGTTATTTTGCAACTTCAAATTATCTCTCAAATTTGATGCGTTAGATATTAGTCTAGTGCTTGGTCTTTCATGACAGATGATCCATAGAGAAATAATGTGTAAGGGATAGACTCGTTGTGAGGTAGGTTTCTTGTCAACCACTTATTCAGCTCGATGAGGAGAATCCATTATGGATGAACCTGACACAAAAAACCATGAATTTCCATGTCATAATAGTCGAAAAAAGTTGGGGCATGTTCTATTGTTGCTTGGTTTGATATCAATGACAACCATATATCAACAATATCCCCCTTTGGAATTAATGGGAATACATGTACTCCCCTTGCAATCAATGCTCTCCCTAACTCCAGGCCTCTGATCTTCCTGATATAATTTCTCTTCCCCTTTGACATCAATGGAAAAGGGTGACTCCCCCTGATAATTTTCCTATTGTTGTGCACCTGGAACTTGCCTCTGCTCCCCCTGTCTGATTGGATAAATAAAGAGAATTTCAATGTGCACTTGGGAGAATCCCAAGTTTTTGAAGATACTCAAACATCTCATGTATTAATTGTTTGGTGAATATGTTAGCTATTTGTTACTTTGTCCCAATATATTCCACTTTCAAGTTCCTTTCTGCTACTTTGTCTCGAACAATGTGATATTTAATAGAAATATGTTTTGTTTTTTAATGCATCACATGATTCTTGGAGATGCTTATGGCACTTGTGTTTTCACAGAACATCACAATGGGTTCATCAAACTTCACCTAAAGATCCTGCAATGTTTGTTTCATCCAGAGAACCTGAGTACAACATGCTACTAATGCAATATATCATGCTTTTGTTGTGGATAAGGAGATTGATGATTACTTCTTGCTCAACCATGATACAAGACAACCACATAGGTATAAAGTTGCTCCATTAATGATTTTATGATCATAAACAATACCTACACAATCTGGATCTATATAAGTTGTGAAAGTTAAGTCATTTCCTTTCTGATACCATAAGCCAAAATTTGTTGTTCCCATGAGATATCAAAATATTCTCTTCACTGCAACAAAATGGGATTCTTTTGGTGCTACTTGAAAATGTGCTACCTAATTAACTACTTGCATCACATCTAGCCTTGAATCTATCACATATAGAAGTTTTCCAATCATAGATCCATACATTCGATGGTCTGCATCATTGGATAAATCATACATGCTCAGCTTGCAACCTGTCACCATTATGGTGCTGATTGGTTTACAATATTCCATCTGAAATCTCTTCAGCTTTTCTTTGATATACATGGTTTCACAAATGAATATTCCCTTATTTTCCTAAGATATTTGAAGTTCTAAGAAGAAGGTCAACTCACCAAGCAATGACATCTCAAATTCACTTTGCATATATGTTGCAAACTTCTTGCTTAACATGTCATCATCGCTGCTAAAAATGGTGTCATCCACATATACTTCAATGATGGTCAAATTGTCATGCTCAACCTTCACATATAGGTTGCTATCAACATTTCCTCTTTTAAACCCTTGTTTCTACAAATACCTGTCAAGACGAGCATACCAAGCTCTAGGAGCCCATTTGAGACCATATAATGCCTTCTTTAACCTACAAACATAGTATTTCTTGTTAGTGAGCAAAAATCCCTTAGGTTTTTTTATGCAGGAGCATGTGAATTAGGGGGAAAAATCTTCAAACATATTCCAAAAATCCAAAAACATCTACAGGCAAGGGAGTGGGGTCCTTTAACCAGCAAATTTCCATATTTTCCTAGTTTAGGATAAGAATAGAATTAAGAATAAATCATGCTAAAATCATCACTATGGATAGTTGTAACAAAGCTTTACGCTTTAAATCACTCTATGTAAAAGCATGCTTTTGTAAAGGATAATGGCCAAGAAGGCCTTATCTATTGGGAAGGCTCATATGGGGAGTCGAGCCCGAAAGCATTATCATCTGAAAACATCTCTCTCTGTTCCTTTGAATTAATGGTTCTCTATTAATTGATAATTGTATGCGTGTATCTGTCCAATCGCTTTCTTCTGAGTTTGAAAATCGATGAATTCACCTTATTTTCCAATTAATGCTTAGGTTGAATCCTTTAGAATCGTTTTTCCTTCATATTAGTGAGCGCAGGCTTCCTGAATCGTTTTATAGAGTTCCGCAGCCAAACTCTATTTTACACAGAGAAATTGTGATATTTCCTTAGACCTGAAACTTTATTGGATTTGGTTCATACCCATATCGGGTCTGAACCGATATCGCAATATCGCAAGTGGAGCGGGGAAGGGACCTTTGGAACCGCCGAGTGCCGAAGCCCCGACAGTTCGGACCCGAAACATTATAGAGAAGGGTGGAAAGGGTGTTGGGTCCGCAAGTGTATCACATTGCAAGTTCGGAGCGGGGGAGCCAAGTCCTTGGAATAGCGGGATCACCGATTGCGATCTCCGATATATACATATATATCATCACATCGGAGGAAGGAAGGAGGAAGGGCCATTAAACGCGCCGATAGTGTATATTGCATATAACACAATACTTTGAATATAAAAGCGTCGATAGTGTTAATTCTTCAGAATTAACATAAATATTGTTTATAGACTGCGAAAGTGGTTCTAAAGTGTTGATAGTGTATTTTGTTCCTTTGGAATAAAACCTCCGCTGATCATGTATATTGTGTTATAAACACATTTTCACTTGTTTAAAAGCAATGATAGTGTATTACTGTAATTCCTTTGAAATTACAGTCCTGATAGAGGATAAGGGCTCTGTGTGAGGAATACAGTCAATAAGAAGGGTTGGGCGATCAAAGGAGAATCCATGAGGCTGTCAGTTAACAGTAAATGACTGATACGCCAATACAAACGGAGGGAGAAATTTGGCCTGATATTGAAGAAATTGTAGCTAGATTGGAAAGGTTGTCTATATCGCCTGCACCCAGGCCACCATTAGTGGTATCAGAGCCACTAGCTGACATTGAATTGAATATCAGAAGCAGAAGAAGGAAAGTTAATATGGCTTTCAGAGTTGGAAGAGGACGAGGACATGAACATGGTGGAAGAGGATGGCTTGTTGCAAATGTTGAAGTAATGGAAGTTGTGCAACAGATGCAAGCTAGATTGGATGCATTAAAAACAGGCATAAACATAAATGATGGAGATGTTAATGAACCTGAGATTGAAGCTGCAGAGGAGGAAGCTATAGCAATTACTCCTGAGATGAGGTTATTTCAGTTAGTGTTGAGATCCACGACTAGACCAAAGACCGAGGTTTCAATATATGAATGAGGACTGAATCCTGAAGAATTAATAGGCTGGATTAATGGCATGGAGAAATTCTTTGACTATGAAGAAACAGAAGATGAGAAGAAAGTGAAGTTTGTTGTCACCAAGCTAAAAGGTCATGCAGCGCTTTGGTGGGATGGTGTGCAGGCAGAAAGGAAGAGTCTTGGTAAGCAACTAATCAAGAATTGGAGCAGGATGGTAGCAAAGCTAAGAGGTAAGTTTCTGCCAAGTAATTATTAGCAAACCTTTTTCAAACAGATGTAGAATCTTAGAGAGAGGTCTTTGACAGTAAAAGAATATACAGAGGAATTCTACAAGGTAAGCATAAGAGCTGGAGAAGCCTAGGATACAGATGAGAAGGTGGCTAGATATGTGAATGGCCTTAGGATGGACATTCAAGGTGAAATAAGTCTATTGTCTCCTAAAACAGTAGAGGAAGCTTATCAGATAGCACTGAAAGCTGAAGAAAAATTAATGAGGAAGCAGTCTACCAGAGGGAGAGGTAAATCCTAAGGAAGGGGAAGTCAAGGTGGTAGAGGGAGATCTACAGCACCTAAAGATGGAGCTAGCAGCAGCTCAACCCAGCATGCACCCACAGGAGGTGATGCTACAGACAGAGGGACTTTTTCTAGAGGAAGAGGAGGCAGAGGAAGAGGCAGAGAAATAAGATGTTATATATGTAACAAACTAGGACATGGAGCTTTTGAGTGCCCAGAGAATGCAGAAACAAATTAGAGGAATGACATTGTTGCTCAAGCTGAGGGAGAAGCACCAGCAGCAGCAGAGTCTTGAAGAAGAAAATATGCCAGAGAGAGGAGAATCTTTGGTAATTAATAAAGTTTTGCTTAAGCCAGAAAAGGAGGTGGTTGAACCATCACAAAGGAAGACTTTATTCAAGATAGTGTGTAAAGTCCACAAAAATGTTGCCAGATGATCATTGATAGTGGCAACACTGATAATTTGGTCTCTACAGGAGTGGTGGAGAAATTGAAGCTGAAAACAATGAAACATCCAACACCTTACAAGGTGTCATGGTTGCAGAAGGGACATCAACTGTTAGTAAATGAGTGTGAAGTGGAATTTCAGGTGGGCAAGTACAAAGATAAAATTGTTTTTGATGTGATGATAATGGATGTGTGTCACATATTGCTTGGAAGACCTTGGCAATATGACAGAGGAGCCATGCATGATGGAAAAAGAAACACCTACAAGTTTGGAAAGGATGGTGTAAATCATACATTGCTGCCTCTACAAGAAGAAGATGTACCAGGAAAGAAGACTGATCCAAAAACTCTATTATTAGGAGGAAATGAATACTTAAAGAAGATTGAAGAAAATGAGGTAAATTTTCCTGTGATTTGCAAGCCCAAGGTAATAATGACTTCTACTAAAATTTCTGATTTACCCATTGAAATTCAAGAAATTTTGGAGAAACATTGTGATATTATTGTTGATGATTTTCCAGATGAGTTGCCACCCATTAGAAGAATTAGCCATCATATAGATTTGATTCCTGGAGCAAGTCTACCTAACAAAGCATCTTGCAGAATGACTCCTACAAAAAATGAATAAGTTAGAAAGAAGGTGCAAGTACTGCTTGACAAAGGGCTGATCAGAGAAAGTTTGAGTCCCTGTGTAGTGCCAACAGTGATCTGGATTTAATCAAGAACACAACAAATTACAGAGATAACCATATACACAAAGATGCAGCGGAAATAATACTTCATTTCATTAATGGAAAATACTGAAATATGCTTACAACCAGAAATGGAAATAAACCAGCTAGGGTGATGGTAGCTTATCTCTGAGAAGAGATGTGGTGGCTACATGCCTCTGAACTGTGTTACAATGAGGCTCGAAGGCCTGTTTATTGTTGAGAAACAATGGAAAACCCTTAACATTCCAAAACCTAACCCTAGAAGATGAAACGCCAAACTGTGGACCCCGTTTGGGTAAATTGGTACACCAACTTCCCAGGGTCGTAACTTTAGCATACGATCTTCGTTTGACGTGTACAATAGTTCGTTAGAAAGATCTATCCGAGCACTGCCACTTTGGGAGGCAACATCAATCCATGGACCCATGTTGCCCCAAATTTCCCAAAAAATGTCGTTTAGGGCCTCAAAACGGCTCCGGAAGTTCAGGACCCGAAAAACTTCTAAAAATAGTAAGTTGTGCTACAATTAAGGAAACTGAAAATGCTGAGAGAAACAATGGTGGGGGTCATGTGAACTTGGCAGGTGGCCACCAATATCCACTTGGATCATTCCTCCCCCCTTAGGAAGCAATGGTCCCCATTGCGTTGAGTTCCTCCATGAGATGAGGAAACTTTTGCTGAACTTGTTCCCTAGTGAGCCACTTGCCCTGCTGAAGGAGTTGGCCTGCTTTGACAACTCGATACAATTGGATATTATGTTGGCGAGTGTTCTTGATCTGTGTGTCCATGATCCGATCAATTGCAGCTTGTTCCATGCAATCTGGATTTAATTCTGTGGGTGTGAGCTATTCTGCAATGTCGGACGTGTCTAGCAATGGTGGAAAGTATGGTCGAAGGCGGTCCACATTGAACACTGGGTGCAGGCCAAGGAATGGGGGAATGCTGAGCTCAAATGCATTGTATCCCATAGCCTTAGTAATGGTGTAAGGACCATATCGGAGTGGTCTCAGTTATCGATAGGCTCCAGTAAGGCATTCCTTTTGCAAATGCAACCAGACTTTGTCGCCCACCTGAAACTTGTGTGGCACCCGATGTTGATCATGTCGCTGCTTGTACTTGGCATTTGATTTCTCCAGAATGTCATGGACCTGCAGGCGAATATGTTGGATGCGGTCAATGAAGCTGGTGGCCCTATCTGTTTCGGACTGGACATCAGCTGAATTTATGTGAGTAGCTGCAAGTGGCATGGCCACATCAATGGGGCATAGTGGTTGGAATCCCAAACTTCACCTGAAAAGGGCTATGGCAAGTGGAGCTGTGAAGAGCTCGATTGTAGTTGTGCTGAACATAGGGGAGGCTCTCGTCCCATGTGCGTGGATGCTTTGAGTTATACATGTGCAGAATGTGCACAATCATCCTATTGACAACCTCTGTCTGGCCATCAGTTTGGGGATGGAAGGCTGTGGACTTCGTGAGTTTGGTGTCCAGCATTGACCGGAGACTAGACCAAAATGTGTTGAGAAACCGATTGTCCTGATCTGAGATGATAGACTGTGGGATCCCAAAGTGTACCCACACTCGTTCAAAGAAGAGTTTAGCAGTGGCTTCTGCTGTGATATTCTTCTTGCAGGCCTCCATAATGGCCATCTTCGAGAACCTGTCGACAACCACAAAAAAACAGTCATTTCCATGCTTAGTGGAAGGAAGGCCTGACATGTAATCCATGGAGATGGATTCCCAAGGTCGACTAGGGGTAGGCAACGGGGTATAGAGGCCGTGCTTCTTGATGGTCGGTTTGGCAATGGCACAGGCAGTACATGATCTGATGTACTTCCCAACATCCTGTCAAAGATTCGGCCAATAGAAATAATTTTGCAGTATTGCCACTGTTTTCTCGACCCCGAAATGCCTAGCATCTCGACTATAGTTTGCTTCCCAAATCATCTTAGCACGCTCGCTTGAAGGAACACAAAGGTGACCCAAGTGGCATAACAGGGCATCCTGGAGGTGAAAATCTGGAACATGCCGACCCTCCAAGAGTGTCTGGTATGTGTGGCCGAATTCTGGGTCGCTTTTGTAGAGAAGTGGCCAATCAGAAGTCTCGTGCCCACAAGAGTTGAGCACGGTGGTTAACGCCATGATCGGTGGTCGACTGAGGCAATCTGCAACATTATTGGTGCTGCCCTTCTTATACTTGATATTCAAGTGGAACTGTTGCAGGTATGTAGACCACTTCTGATGGCGATCATTCTGCAATTTCCCTTGGGACTGTATGAACTGCAGGGGTCGGTGGTCTGTGTGGATGACCGTTTCCTTTCCCAAAATGTAACGCTTCCATTTTCGGCAGGCCTGTACAATGGAATACATCTCCTTATCATAAGTGGGGTACTTCTGGACTGTGTCTGAAAGTGTTTCACTATGATATGCCACTGGATGTCCATGTTGAGTAAGGACTGCCCCAATAGCATAGTCAGAGGCATCTGTCTCGACCTCAAATGGTTGTTGTAAATCTGGTAATGCGAGCACTGGTGCCGTGTAGAGGCAATCCCGTCTGGAGGCCGCGGCCACCATCTTCTTCTTTCCTTTAGGGCGTATCATCAGGAAAACAAATTTCCTGGTTTTGGAAATGATCTTATTGCATTGTTTTGCAGTAATAAAAGAGATGGCGGTAGGTGGTGCTATCTCTGGTATCCTGTAAAACTTATTTCCCAATGTAATAATAACAGCACGGGGCCTTGATTCATACACAGCATGTCGCTTCCACAAGTATGGTTGTCGTAATAATACATCAAAAACTTCAAGGGGAGCAATGTCACACAATACCTCATCCGTGAAGGGTTTGATGTTGTATGGAAGGCGACACTGCTGGCTCACGCGAAGATCTCGTCCTTGGTAAAGCCACCCAATGGTGTATGGTTGTGGATGTGATGTGGTCGGTAAGCCCAACCGCTTCACGACCTCTGCCGAAATGAGTTTCTTTTGAATCCCGCTATCAACAATGAACTGTATCGGGGATCCCTTTACCCACATCTGGGAGTGGAAGAGATGCTCCTCCTCCTCTGGATCTTCGGGTTCATTTTTAGGATCTTGGCGGTAACAACAGTGGCATTGGGATCCACATCAATGATTTGCTTCCCTTTGTCATTCCCCTTATCAGGTTCTAACTCAGAGTTGAAACATGCATCTGATTCTGAAACCTTTAGCTCAGCCACCAGTGACTGCTTGGCCTGACACTCACTTGTGTTGTGGGTGGAGCTCTTATGAAACTCACACCATTTTCCCATGTCCTTTTTCGGCTTCGCGGCGCTGTTCTTTGCTTGCAGCTTCAGCGCGTTGTCTTGGGTTGTCCCTCCTTGGCTTTGTCCTTTGTTCTGTGGTTTAGGGGAACCTTTCCCCTACTTTGGAAACAGATCCAAAGTCTCGCTTCTTTTGTTTAAACTTCTGCTTGACCTTGACGGCATATCGGTATGTTGCGCCGAGCGAGGAGATGTTTAGGAATTGTATTTCCTCCTGGATGTACTTATGCAGGCAGCCACAGTATTTGAGTATCAAATGTTGCTCTGAATCCTTGATACCCAACTTTGTGCGAAGGGTATGGAAAAGATTGGTGAACTCCGGCACGTCTTGGTCCCTTCCCTGCCGCAGCGTGGTCCACTTTATGTATTCATCCTCATAGCTTCCGACAAGGTAGTACTACTCCTTGATGGCATCCCGGAATGAATTCTAGGTGGGTGCCTCTTAAAATAGTGAGCCAGTACTTTCATCCTTCTGATCGCAGTAGGTTTCCCACCAGTCCTTGACGTGGGGGGCTTCTTTGAGAAGAGCGAAAACAATCTTTTCCTGACTCGAAAATTCATGAACAGAAAAATAACCCTCTAGCAGATTTAACCATTTATCTACGGCATCTGCGTCTATCTGACCCTCAAATATGGGGATTTCAAAATTAACTTGTACCTTAAAGGGCATGGCATTTCCAGAGTAGCTGCTGGAAGCCGATGCGTCGCTTCTGGGTAGCCGCTGAAGGATCTGGGCAAAGTTGTCCATCATCGTGTTCCGTTGTCGCTTGAGGGCTTCTTCGAGCAAGATTTTGATGGCATCTCCTGCCCCCTCATCTTTCATCTCATCCGCCATGGGAGGTCGTCGGGATTTGCGAGGCTGGCCTTGCAAAGGTTCGACCAGTTCAAGCCCTAACTCCTTATATCTCGACCTTGTTGGGGACATGCAAAGAAAAACAGAGAAAATGCAGACCGCTCTATACCACTGATCCAGATTTAAGGAGGAACGCAACAAATTACAGAGATAACCATAGACACAAAGATGCAGCGGAAATAATACTTCATTTCATTAATGGAAAATACTAAAATATGCTTACAACCAGAAACGAAAATAAACCAGCTAGGGCAATGGTAGCTTATCTCTGAGAAGAGATGTGGTGGCTACATGCCTCTAAACTGTGTTACAATGAGGCTCGAAGGCCTATTTATTGTTGAGAAACAATGGAAAACCCTTAACATTCCAAAACCTAACCCTAGAAGATGAAACGCCAAACTGTGCGCCCCGTTTGGGTAAATTGGTACACCAACTTCCCAGGGTCGTAACTTTGGCATACGATCTCCGTTTGACGCATACAATAGCTCGTTAGAAAGATCTATCCGAGCACTGCCACTTTGGGAGGCAACATGGGTCCATGGACCCATGTTGCCCCAGATTTCCCAAAAAACGTTGTTTAGGGCCTCAAAACGGCTCTAGAAGTTCAGGACCCGAAAAACTGCTAAAAAGAGTAAGTTGTGCTACAATTAAGGAAACTGAAAATGCTGAGAGAAACAATGGTGGGGGTCCAGGTGGACTTGGCAGGTGACCACCAATATCCACCTGGATCAAACAGTGCTAAGTCCAAAGAAAGATGGAGGCTGGAGAATGTGTACAGATTCAAGAGCCATTAATAAAACCACAATCAGGTACAGATTTCCTTTGCCTAGAATTGAAGATTTAATGGATTGCCTGAGTGGAGCAAAGTATTTTTCAAAGCTAGATCTTAAAAGTGGGTATCATCAGATAAGAATAAGAGAAGGGGATGAGTGGAAAACCGCTTTTAAGACAAATGAGGGATTGTATGAGTGGAGAATAATGCCTTTTGGGTTGTCAAATGCTCCAAGTACATTTATGAGACTCATGAATGGAGTTTTTAAAGATTTCATTTGTAAATTTGTAATAGTATATCTGGATGATATATTAGTTTACAGCAGGTCTAAGGAAGAGCATATGAGGCATTTGAATTATGTCTTACAAAGGCTGCAGTAGGAGAAATTATTGCTAAATTTGAAGAAGTGTTCATTCATGAAAGAGGAGCTAGTATACTTTGGTTTTGTTATTTCTGTTGAAGGGCAAAAGATGGATCTAGAGAAGATCAAGGCAATCATAGAATGGCCTTCACCCAAGAGTGTTTTTGAAGTAAGAAATTTTCATGGTCTTGCTAGTTTTTATAGAAAATTCATCAAGAATTTTAGTAATATTAATGCACCTATCATTGAGACCATAAATATGGACAAATAGCCATTTAGATGGATTGCTGAAGCAGAGAAGAATTTTCAGCTGTTAAAGAAGAAAATCATTGAAAAGCCTATTTTGGTTCTGCCTAATTTTAACAAACCTTTTCAAGTGAAGTGTGATGCCAGCGGAGAAGCAATTGGAGGTGTTTTAAGTCAGGAAGATAGACCAATAGCCTATTTTAGTGAAAATCTGAATGATTCAAAAAGGAAGTATTCTTCTTATGACAAGGAGTTCTACACAGTTGTGCAGTCATTAAAAAATGGAGGCATTATTTAATGTCAAAGGAATTCATCCTTTATTCAGATAACCATGCACTACAATTTATAATGCAGTAGCCAAAGCTCAGCCAGAAACATGCTAAATAGGTAGAATATCTTCAAGGTTTTCATTTTTTTTGAAACATATAAATGGCCAATCAAATAAAGTTGCAGATGCCTTAAGTAGGAGGAATGTATTATTTCAAGAGAGTCAAATCCAAGTGTTCGGCTTTGATTTTCTTAAAGAATTGTATGAGACTGATTCATATTTTAAAGAGGCATTTGAGGCTTGTAAAAATCCTATTTTGATGGATAGGAGTAAATGGTTGGATTACTTCTTACAAGATGGATTGTTGTTTAAGAAAAATCAGTTGTGCATACCAAACTGTTCAATGAGGGAGAATTTAATCAAAGAAAAGCATAGTGGAGGACTTGCAGGAAATTTTGGCATAGAGAAGACTTATGAGCAGCTAAACAGATTTTATTTCTGGCTGAAAATGAAATCTGAAGTGGAGAAGTATGTGAAAACTTGCAAAATCTATCAACATGCAAAGGCAAGAAGCCAAAACACAGGTTTGTATATCCCGTTACCAATTCCAGAAAGGCCTTGGGATATGGTAAGTATGGATTTTGTTTTGGGCTTACCAAAGACTCAAAGAGGTAATGATTTAATTTTTGTTATAGTGGACAGATTTTCAAAAATGACACATTTTTTTCCATGTTATAAAACTAGTGATGCTTCTCACATTGCTAGTTTGTTTTTAAGGAGATTGTAAGATTGCATGAGTTGCCCAAAAGTATTGTCTCAGACAGGGATTCCAAATTTTTTGGAAATTTCTAGAGGACACTATGGAAGAAGCTGGGAACTAAATTAAGTTTCAGTTCTTCCTATCATCCAAAAACTGATGCATAGACTGAAATGGTGAACAGGAGTTTAGGCAATCTTTTATGGAGCCTTACTGCAGAACATCCAAAGCAATGGGATCAAGTATTGGCACAAGATGAATATGCATATAATGACTCACCTAACAAGATTACAGGACAGATTCCATTCCATATTGTTTATGGAATGCATCCAAAAGGAGTAGCTAAGTTAAGAAACTTGGGAAAAGAAGAGATGAGAAGTGCAGAGGGTGAATATTTTGCTTCAGAAATGCAGGGAATAAATGAACAAGTGAAGCAACAGCTGCAGGATAGCAACATCAAGTATAAAACCAGAGCAGACATGAGAAGAAGAGAGATGAACTTTGAAGTTGGAGATCTGGTTTTAGCACATCTCAGAAAGGAGAGGTTTCCAAAGAGGGAGTATAACAAATTGAAGTTCAAAAAAATTGGACTATGCAGAGTATTGAGGAAATTTTTTGCAAATGCCTATGAGATTGAGTTATCCCCTGATGTTGAAATATCACAAATTTTTAATGTTGCAGACTTGTACAAGTATGAAGGTGAAAATGCACATGATACAGCACAAGATCAAGAGACCCAAGAGATTGATTGGGTAAAACAGTTACCTACAGTAAAGGAGTTGCAGCCAGAAAGAATTCTGGACAAGAAGGTGTTTAAGAAGACAAGAGGAAAAGAGTACTTCCAGTATTTGGTGAAATGGAAGGATCTGCCAACTGCTGAAGCTACTTGGGTTACAAAAGACGTGCTACAGAAACTGGGCAGTTCTGTAGATGAACTCATGGACAGGAGCCCATGAAGAATTTTGTCCTCGGGAGTCTGATGCAGGAGCATGTGACTTAGGGGGAAAAATCTTCAAACATATTCCAAAAATCCAAAAAAATCTACAGGAAAGGGAGTGGGGTCTTTTAGCCAGCAAATTTCCATGCTTTCCTAATTTAGGATAAGAATAGAATTAAGAATAAATCATGCTAAAATCCTCGCTTATGGATAGCTGTAACAAAACTTTACGCTTTAAATCACTCTATGTAAAAGCATGCTTTTGTAAAGGATAGCAGCCGAGAAGGCTTTATCTATTGATTATAAATAAAATTACGGGAAGGCTTATAGGGGGAGTCGAGCCCGAAAGCATTATCATCTGAAAACATCTCTCTCTGTTCCTTTGAATCAATGGTTCTCTATTAATTGATAATTGTATGCGTGTATTTATCCAATCGCTTTATTCTGAGTTTGAAAATCGATGAATTCGCCTTATTTTTGAATTAATGCTTAGGCTGGATCCTTTAGAATCGTTTTTCCTTCATATCGGCGAGCACAAGATTCCTAAATTGTTTTATAGAGTTTCGCAACCAAACTTTGATTTACACAGAGAAATTGTGATATTTCCTTAGTCGGAACATAGTTCTAGACCTGAAACTTTATTGGATTTGGTTCATACCCATATTGGGTCTAAACCGATATCGCAATATTGCAAGTGGAGAGGGGAAGGGACCTTCGGAACCGCCGAGTGTTGAAGCCCCAACAATTCGGACCCGAAACATTATAGAGAAGAGTGGAAAGGGTGTTGGGTCCGCAAGTGTATCACATTGCAAGTTCGGAGCAGGGGAGCCAAGTCCTTGGAATAGTAGGATCACCGATTGCGATATTTGATATATACATATATATCATCGCATGAGAAGAAGGAAGGATGAAGGTCCATTAAACGCACCGATAGTGTATATTGTGTATAACGCAATACTTTGAATATAAAAGCATCGATAGTGTTAATTCTTCGGAATTAACATAAATATTGTTTATAGACTGCGACAGTGGTTCTAAAGTGCCGATAGTGTATTTTGTTCCTTTAGAAAAAAACCTCTGCCAATTGTGTATATTGTGTTATAAGCGCATTTTCACTTGTTTAAAAGAAACTATAGTGTATTATTGTAATTCCTTTGAAATTACAGTCCCGATAGAGGATAAGGGATCTATGTGATGAATACCGCCTATAAGAAGGGTTGGGCGATCAGGGGAGAATCCATGAGGCTATCAGTTAATAGTAAATGACTGATACGCCAATACAAACAAAGGGAGAAATTTGGCTTGACATTGAAGAAATTGTAGCCAGATTGGAAAGGTTGTCTATATCGCCTGCATCCAGGCACCATTTTTCTATGTATACCTCTTCTTCTAATTCTCCATTCAAAAAGGTTGATTTTACGTCCATCTGATATACTTTGATCTTCCTCGAACATGCATAGGCCAAGAACATTCAAATAGCTTCCATTCTAGCAATGAGAGAAAATGTTTCTTCGAAATATATACCTTCAACCTGTGCATACCCCTTGAAGACTATTCTTTCTTTTTTCTTGGTAACATGTCCATCCTCATTCAACTTGTTTCTGAAAACCCACTTTGTTCCAATGAAATTCTTGTCCTTTGGTCATGGAACCAGTTCTCAAGTATCATTATTTTCAATCTGATATAATTCTTCATTCATAATTGCTACCCAATGTTCATTGTGACTAAACTCTTCAAAACTACTAGCCTCAAATGTGGCCAAGAGTGCAAGATGGGCTTGTTCTGGGATGTGTAGCTATTAGTTTATTTTGGTACCTAGGCCTTCATTCATGTCCCCAATGATCTGATCTAAAGGATAGTTCTTTTGATACCGTTTCTTGGGAGTATTCGAAGGTGCCTATTGTTCATTTCTTGTCTCTTCCTAGTTGGAATTTGTTTCCTCATTTGCTTGCATTTGCTTCGGTATTTCCTCTTTGACCTTTTCAAGTTTTGCCTTTTATGTCCCTAGTTCGCCTGAATATAAGGTTCCTTGTTCAATTTTTGGTCCATGAGCTTCATCAAATGTTACATTGATGCTTTCAACCATCTGATTGAGTCTCTGATTATAACTTTTGTTTGATTTTCTTTTGCATGAGTAACCAACAAAGATGCTTTCATCTACCCATGAGTCAACTTTTTATGTCTTCTTGTCTTCCCTTTAATGTAGAATTTACTTCCAAAAACTCGAAAGTGTTTGACATTTGTTGGTCTTCCCATCCATAGTTCATATGGATTCTTATCACAGCTGATTCTAAGAAATCCTCTACTCAAAATGTATATTGTTATATCGATCACTTGAACCCAAAATTTGTTGTCCAATTTTGAATCAATCAGCATTGTTCGGGCCATTTCTTCTATTGTTCTATTTTTCCTTTTGATGACTCCATTTTGTTATATGTCCTAGCTACTAAGAACTTCCTTTTTATTCCTTGTTCCTCATAGAAATGTGGAATTGATTTGGATGTGAATTATCCACCATTATTTGATCTCAAACATTTGATCTTCAAATCAATTTAATTTTCAACTATTTCCTTGTGGATTCTGAAACATTCAAATGCTTTAGAATTTTTCTTCAAAAATTTGACTGTTGTCATCCTGGTACAATCGCCAATCCTTAACATGAAGTATTGTTCACCATTCAATCCTTTAGTCTTCATTGGTCCACATATGTCAGTGTGTATCAATTCCAATGGTTTTGATGTGGAATGTTCTTTCATCTTGAATTCAACCCGTGATTGTTTCCCATGCTTGCAATGCTTACATGTTGCGTTGGTAGGTTTCAAAGTCAATAGCATTTCTCTTATAACCTCCTTATTACTAATTTTGACAAGGTTTTAAAAGTTTACGTGTCTCATCCATCTATTCCAGTGCTAACTTTCATCTTATTTTACCAAGAAACAACCTTTAGCAGTCTCATCCAAAGTATAGTATGTTGTTTGGAGTCCTAGTTGTGATAGCCACTAGTTGGTTGATTTTCTCTCTTCATATTTTACATTTATTCAAGTCAAAGAGTAGCGTGTGTCCCTGATCACACATTTTACTTACACTCAACAGACTACGATTCATATTTTCAATGAGAAGCACATCCTTTGTTGTAGCATCCTTGCTTCCAAGCTTGATTGTGCATGTTCCTATAACGTTTGCAGATTCATCATTTCCAAAATACATTGTTCCATCCTTTCCTTCGTTTAGAGATATAAATTTGTTCTTGTCTTCATTCATATGCATTGAGCAGCCACTATCAAGATACTAGACATTCTTCTTGCTTTGAGCTTTTAGGGCAAGTCCGAATCTTTTAATTTTCTTCCTCCAATCCTGAGCATTTTTATTTTGTTGTGATTCCTTTGGGGAAGTGGTTAACCTACAATCTTTAGCCAAATGTCCAAAGTTGTTGAATTTATGGCATTCTGCTTCATTTCTTAAATAACCAAACCTATTGTAGTTTTTCTTGTAATCCTCTTGTGAGTTTCCAAGATAATCATTCCTAAAATACCTTCCAAAGTTGCTTATGTTCCTACCATAGGCCCGACAATTTACAACTTTATCAAAAATATCCACATTAATAACAAACACCAAAAAAGATATTTTGATATCTTAGAGGAGGAGACCTTCTTCATGATATTGTTCTTCATGATCCTTCTTATTGATATTGAACCTTTTGTTCTACTTGGAATCCTCTTTACTTCTCAATAGATCCTCTAGCAAATGTTGTATAATTTTTATGTCCATCTTCCTTTTCTATAATGGAATAGGTTGAGTTTTTTACAAACGCTTCCTTGTATCCCAATATTGTCTTGTCACTATGTGCCCTTTGACTGTTGATGAGCTCATATAATACTCTGGAGTTGTTCGTAAAATTATCCAGAATATTACTTCTTTTCTTTGCTTCCTTTCGTAGATAGACTATCTCTACTTCTAAATATTCCCTTGTCTTGTTGCTTTCTTCAAGTTCTCTTTTGAGAGAATCTTCAATTTTTCTGGCTTCTTCCAATTGTACTTTAACGTTGATAATTGCTTCCTTTAATTCTTCATTCTTCTCATTGAGGCTTTTGGCATGTTCTTTTGCTATCTTTAGTTCTACTTCGAGAGATTTGACGTTTCCTCTCTCGACCCTGAGATGCTTTACATTTTTGACCATCTTGTTTTGAAATTCGATCTCGTCCATCTCTTCTTCTTCTTCTTTAGGTTCTTCCTTCATTTTGTCCCTAGCCATGAATAGTACTCTTCCTATGTTGTTTTCTTCATCATTGTCACTTTATTCTTCAAATGATTGTGAAATATCCGAAACTATAATCTTATTGAAGCAACTGGAATTTATTTTTCTAATTGTTAATTATTTTAACAATTTATCTTATACAACAAATATAAAATAAATCACACTTCAACCTTCACAAATAAAATATTGTGGGAATATTAGCGCTGGAAACTGATAAAATTATAGCACACACACAATAAAAATGACATTGTTATTTTTGGACAAATGTCCCCAAAAAAAAATGACTTGGGAAGATCAGTGCAAAAGCTGAGGGTTGTATTATTATGCAACAGTGAGAAATTCTGAGTACAATCTGGATGCCAAAATCTAGAAATCCTATAGAGAAAAATACTAGAAAAAATATAGTGAGGAATTTTCCTCACCCCATAGGAAAATATGGCATTGAAGGCCCACCTTTGAAACCCTCTACGTCTTGCCATGCGTCACCCTCTGTGTAGGCTCTGTGCAGGAAAAAAATTGTACAGCCTGGATCTCACACTTATCTTCCTCTTCTGCTTGCCACCAACTATGGAGATGTTCCTCCCGGCCTCTACAAAATTCCTCTGCCACCAGAACTCTGGAACGACTTCCTGAATCTGAAAATCAAAGTGCATATTAGATGTTATTATGTTCCCCTCCTTCAGCCTCACTATGGCTCTTTTTCCTCTCTGAAAATGCACTCGCTGGATCTGGAAATATTCCTCCAACCTCACTTTCCCTGCCCCTCACTCATTGCTTCAATTTCTAGCTCTCTGACAATTGACTGTTGCTACTCTAGAAATCGATTTTCCAAGGAAATAAAATTGTTAGTGTTATGGTGTATCTTATCCAAGTTCCATCAAATTCCTCTTATAATACACAGTTGTAGCACAAACGACCAAGATTCAAACTTAATTAATGGTTAGGATCATCTTGGAGTCAATCCGTGTGAGTTTCTAGATGATTTGCACCTTGACTTAATTAATTCTAATATTCCCTAAGTTTAGACTTAGGAAATATTTAAAAAGTTGGTTAATAATTTAATTAAGCCATCTCCAGGTGGAATTTCCATAAACAATTTTTGGGTTTTGGAGATCTCATGTATTCTAACCTCTCCACCAAATTTCATGACTAGAACACAGATGCTACTGAAACTAAAAATGATGAGTTGTCTTCTTTGGAGGAAATTTTTTTCTTAAAGTCTCTATTCTTAACGTGCATGTTGAATCTTCTTTGACCCTTCTCCCCTTTCCTGGGTGCTTCATCTTCATTTCTGGAGTTCTTATGAGGAAATTTAGTTGCAAAATGACCAATCTCACCAAAATTGAAACATATTAATGAAAGTTTACCTTTGAACTTACCTATTCTTCTTTTCATCTTTCTCACAAAATTAGCAATTTCTTCATCTAAGTATTCTTCTTATTCGCGGTAACTGGAGCTTGGCTTTTATTACTATTTATCCTTTTTGGTCATCTTGGATGTGTTGAATGTTGCTTCTCAATTATATGGACCATATTCTTGTTCAATCCTCATTTCACAAGATGTAAGAATCCCATGTAGCTCGTCCATGCTAAGGTTGTTTAAGTCTGATCTATCTTCTAGACATAAACTTTAGGATTAAATCTTGCTGGAAGAGATCTTAGGACCTTTCGTACAATAACATTTTTATCTATTGGTTCTCCTATTACTTCCAAGGGATTTTTTACTACATCCAAACATTGAAAGTAAGCTGCAATATTCTCGTCTTCTTTCATCTTCATTTGTTCAAATTTTTCTCTATAAATTTGAAGTTTTTCTTCTTTCACGTTTGAGATTCATCCATATATGTTTGAAGCTTTCGCCAAATTTCATTAGTTGTTTTATAGCCCAACACCTTAACATAGACAGATTTAGGGAGTCCACTCATAATGAAATTCTTGGCTTTGGCATCATATTCAACAAGTTTCTTACCTTTTTTGTCTATTGGAGGAGAGGCTTTTGCATCATAGCCATGTTCGAATATTTCCCAAATATCATATCCTTTTGCAAGTATATATACTTGCATCCTTCCAATCCATAGTGCATAGTTTTTCCCATTAAATAGACGAACTCCATTCTTGGTGCACTCCATGATGTCCCTTCAGCGGTTAGACTGATTGTACAGGGACCTGCTCTAATACCAATTGTTGGAAATACTGAGAGGGGGTTGAATCAATGTTTCTTAGCAATTAGTAACTTATTAATATTTTTCAGAGCATTAATTAGTCTTAAGCATCAATTCAAAACATATATGAGGAGTAGACAGTATACACAATAATTTTAGTTGGAAACCCCCTCCAAGAGAAAAAACCATGGAACACTTTTCTAATTTTGTGAGTACATCAAAATGATTCAACTCCGAATAAAAGGGAAACCCCAACTCCCTACTACTCTAGAAAAGCGTTGAATTTTCTAGCTCCAACGGGAAGGACGCTCCAACACCCTGGTTTTATTAGCAATCAGTTGAAAGGATGCTCCAACACCCTTGCGAGCTCCAAATCGCCCTAGCACCACCCTACCACCCTAAAGTGTTTTTAGGCTCGAACCTGAATGTGACTCCAACAACTTTCCTAGCACCACCTAGCCACCTTGAAAATGAATTTTGATAAAATTTTGTGGGCTCATGTACTAGGACAATGACCCACTTTACAATAGATTAATTGTTGCAACTATACTGAGCTCTTGTACTAAGGAAAATGGCCCACTTACAATGACAACCATCAAGAAATTTATACTATAAACCCTAATGCACAACCCTTACTACAAGAAATCAGTCAAACTACCCTTTATGCCAAACTATTATAACATAATAATTATGCCAATTAACAGGTTTACCTTTATCTGGAGAAACCTTGAGAATGATGAGATAGTTGTAAGATAATGAAGATGACACAGAAACTTAATGAACCTTTATTGTTGTAATGACACTAAAAACTTCTGAAATTGAGGCAACTACCAAATGTTGCTATGGAGATACTTGAAACATCCTGCTGAAAGAACCACCTCTGAAATAATTTATGAACATAAGAATTCAACTGCAATCAACTACACCTTTACCACTATTGAAGGCTACAATAAATGATCAAGGGTATGCCAATGTTAACAAGGTTGTAAGGACCATATTTGAATATAGATTAAAATTTGAAGCTCTTGCTACAACTTTAATGCCATAAATTGATTTTCAAGTCGTGCCACTTATCAAGGAGACATGGGCCGAGAAGATGTTGCTTTAAATTCACAGGCTCAATGATGATGGATTGTGTGCCATCTTCCAAATTCAAGTCTTTATGCTTAGTGATACTAAAAATAGAACACTTCTTGTGTCCATACTTGTACCCACTGTTAGGATTCTTCTTGATTCTAAATTCTTCAAAGAACTAGGTCAAAGTATGCCTCAAATGATCTCATACCAAATAGATAAATCATATGAACTGCAATAAGACAAATGAATCCCAAAATAGCTTTGTCATAACCACAAAGTCCATGCAAAAGATATTATTTAAATGGATGGATTGAGTAATTTTCTGAAACAACCTTTTCAACAATGTGTAACCCTTCATTGGCCTAGAAGTGAGTGATTCTTTAAATGATGTTCCAGAACAATTAATGCCATAATAATTCATTGTTTAAGGGCTCGTTGAACCTCCATATATCATAGGTCTTGTGTCATTTTATGCCAATTTGAATAATAGAACTCGAAAAAACACCGCAAGTCAACTAGGATAGGTAATGATGTTTGACCAGCCCTCAGTCTACTTCAAAACCTAGGCTAAGAGAGTTAATGGTCCTATACAAAAAATCATTGATTCTTCAATCCCTGTGCCAAGAAGATACACTACATATATTGGTGATATTGCAACCTCAAATTAGGCCTCCAATTTGATGCCCTAGATAACAATATAATGCTCATCCTTTCATCATAGATGATCTGCATATAAATAATGTGTAAGGCCTAGGCTCATTGTGAGGTAGGTCACTTGTCGACCTCTTATGACATAGAAATCTTCTTTTTATAAAATTTGACTGCAACCTTAAATGTTTTGTGATGCCAAGGGTGGAGTCTAAATAGGACCGAATTATTAGAGATACACACCTACAATAAGATAACAACGAATCTCAAAACTAACCAAAAACCAAAACCCTCTCTTCTGAACTTACATTGTCTCCTTAAGGGCCGAAGTATTTCAGAGCTTAAACACAAGATCATCATTGAACTTGCATACCTTTGGAGGTGAATGTGATTTCTTTTTATAGACTTAGGAGGGGATCCGTGAGAGGCAACGAGTTGCTATTATGGAGGATAACTTTTGAATTGGACATTTTATTTATGGAGGGAAGAACCCTTTGAGAGTTTTAAATTAAAAATTTAAAATACCTCCAAAACCCCTTCATTTTATTTTTGTTATAAAATTGTTTTGTAAAAACCCCAAGAATAATTTTTGCAATTATTTTATTTGTTGGAGAAGAGCCAAATTGCTTGAAAATTTGTCTTGAGAAAGATGAAGTTTCCACTTCACCGCCCTTTGGGGGTTTTTCCCACAAATTTGATCCTTTGACTTCAAACTAACACAACTCGCAAACCATGAGGCTTCTCGTGGCATGCCACATACCACCGAAATCCACTCAATGAGGAGAATTTATCATGTATTATCATGACAAAAAAGACCATAAATTTCCATGTCATATTATTCAACAGAATGTGGGGCATCTTATGGTGTTTCTTGGATTGACATTAATGACAACCATATATCAACAATTACCACCTAACTACTCTTGAAATCATTTTATCCCCAACTATGAGCTATTGAATAACCACTTAGCTTCTCCTCAATTAAATTGATCCCCAACACTATAATTGCTACATAACCACTTAATTTCTCTTTAATTTAATTTGTCCCCAACACTTAAACCGCTAAATAACCACTCAAATTCTCCTTAACTCAATCTATCCCCATTGTATTCTAGAAAGTATCTATATTCATTAGCATTGTATTCTAATTTTACCTTTGGAAACTCAATTTTATCACTAACTCCCATTATTAACTCTAATCATTAACTCCCATCACTAACCCTAAACCATCCAATAGCACTTGAATGTTTCACATTATTATACCAATATTCTCCCCTTCTAGATTATATTAATCTTCCACTTCTCTCTCTTAAACCCCCCTAACCCTCATCCAATTCCTGTCATTCAAATATGATAAACTTACCCTTAATTGACCTTGACCCACCTACCATCCAACTTCTTGAAAATGGATTCAACTATGCCACTGTCCTCCATCATATTTCCATTAAGGACATTATATATTCCATTGAATCCATCATGGATCATCTACCCACACACAATGTTGAGTGTTATTTTTTATAGCATCAGATGTGTTTTAGCCATGAGATTTTGTGGAGAGACTGTAATATATATATACATATATCTATCTATCTATCTATATATACATATATCTATCTATCTATCTATATATAAATATATATTCTCCAATACCTAGAAATCGTTTCTGGAAATTCCACCTAGAGACGACTTAATTAGATTTATTAATCAGTTTTTAATATTTCCTAAGACTAAACTTAGGAAATATAATTAATTAATTCATGGTGTGAATGTTCTAGAAACTCACACGGATTGATGGGGAAATAACTTGGGCAATCCATTATGTTTTAATCTTGTTCATTTGTGCTCCAATAGAATATTATAAGAAGAAGTCAATGGGTAGATGGAGAATATACAAGTGTAGTTACTCAGTTGCCCAGGCAGATCGATTTTCTCAGTGGCCGAAGTTCAGTAGAGGAGATAGAGCCGGAGGGTGAGTTTCACGAGAAGGGGAGAGGATATCAACAATGGTCAGGGAAGTGCAGGACGACTTCAGGAAGAGACAACATGAGGAGAGACGCAATCCACTAGAGCATTACGCAGAGGGTGACACAGTGACACCAACGTATGGGCAGAGGGTCTATCTCGGGGTCAGGGTGTCAATGTGGAGAGTGATAAATTTGTTACTAATATTCTCTCAACATTCTTCCTCTATTTTGTTGTCTAAATTCTTGTACTTGAATTACTGCTGAAAATTAATAAAGAAACCCTCATCTGCTGCACCAGTTTTCCTGCATTGGGTTTTTCCTAGGACAATTGTCCAAAAATTATTGTGTCAATATCTTTATGTGTGTGCTAGAATTTCTCTAATTTTCTAACATTTATTTTCTTCCACAATATTTGTTTTGTGAAGGTTGCAGTCTATATGTTTCAATATTTTTCATAGGAAACTGCAAATAGTTTATTTAATTAATTTAACAAATAGAAGAAATATTATCAGTTGTTGCAGTAGGATTCTAGGTTTCATAATTTTCACATGGTATCATAGCGTAGATAAAATTCTGAGAGCTTAGTTGCAAAGAGGAGAAGGAGCTTCGTAGCACTGCGTAAGTAGCTGCTCAAAACCCCAGACGCTGCGTAGTTCCCTTGATCGGGAGGGTTATCTTTAGGAAAAGTCTATGTCTCTGAGAGATTCGATAGAGAAATTAGATTTTATAGATCAAGGATTGTCAGAGGCAAGGGAAGTAGCAGTATTTTTTCTTGCAGAGTAGATTTCCAGCTGGGACATAGTATTTTGCAGCAGAAAAATCAGTGTTAGGAAGGAAAGGAGAAATAACACAAAAAATCATGGATAGAATCAACAGTGAGGAAACCTCATAATTATCTTCCAGTTTGGAGGATGAGTTTGCGTGCTTGTCAGGTTTTCCATCATCTAGTGTCTGGTATATTGATAGTGGAGCTTCAGCTCATATGACAGGAGTTAGAGAATATTTCTCTATCTATCAGAAGGAGCAGATGGACTTCCAGATCATTATGGGAAACAGAACTAAATGTACTCTAGTAGGGAGAGGCACCATAAAATTTCAGACAGAAACAAGAACCAGCACTAGCGCTACTAATGTATTGCATGTGCCAGGATTGGGTATGAACCTAATTTCAGTTTCCTAGTTACAGGACAAGGGGTACGATGTACACTTTATGGGGAAGAAAGTGTATGTCAAACACTCTAGCTGGAATAAGGTGAGACAAATTGGAGCTTGGAGCAACAAGTTATATAGGTTGTGTTAATTTTTTCAATTGCGGTAAAATTCCACCTTGGACATCTCAAAGGACCAAGATAATTATTGCATTGAATTCCTCTTTTCGAGAGGACCAAAATCGACCTAAAGATCACCCAATTTGGTTAAGCGGAAGTTGAGTTATGAATTATTTTATCCATGCATACATAATGGAATGGGTCGGCTTTAACCACATGAGTAACTGCTTGGGTCAATCTTAACCCCAAGTAAACCCCCACGAAAAAATATAAAAGGAAGAGACCTCAAGCTCATTTTGATACACTCAATCAAGACATTTTTTGTTCTTCTATTTTGTTTTGGCTCGCACAAGTTCATCGACAAAAGTTCGTATTGGGTCTAAAAGTACAGGCGTAAGGTTCGATCTGGGTTTGGGTAATCTGGATCTCGGTCACTATCACAGATCGGAATTTTTTTTCCACAGTCGCAAGCATATAGTGGTCAAGAGAGCGAATTTGGCTCTCTGGTCACTCAAACACAGTTCATAGGAAGCGACTCTAAGTTCTGAAGGGTTTAGTCCCTGGTCACTCGCACCAGGAAGCCCTTGGAGCGACTTTGACAATATGCTCACTAGCACAGCTCAGCCAAAGAGTGAATTTGGCCCTTCTAGTCACTCACACAACTCCTTAAGGGTGCGACTGTGGGTTTTTACAGTCTGGGGCGAAGGTCACCCCCACAGTGACCTCGTGATAACAACTGTGCAGTTACAGTTGTACGCATACAGTCTTCATGAGAGAGACCCTGAAATTTAAGTCGCCCACAGACAATGTTTCTGAAGGCGACCCAGTCCAGATCTAAGTTTTCAACATCTCGGCTTCAGTTATCTTCAGTGATCCGTTAGATCTAAGTTTCTCTGTTATTATTATAGATCTGTAAATCTATAGATGTGATGTGTTAGTTTCCACTGCAAACATATGAATTGGGATCATTGACAGTGACAACAATACCTAGTAGTATTCAACACACTGACAACAATATACAACAGTTGACATCATTTTGTGACAACACATTACGGTCATCAATATGAGGGCTATGATTCCTAGCATGATTAGATATGTTTCATAAATATCCTTATTGTTTTTCTGCATAGACAAAGTGATGGATCATTGTACTCTCTTTTGTTGCATCATTTGATGACAATCTAAGAAGAAGAAGATTTGCAAGGGTTTTCCCCATAGTGGGTTTTTCCTTGGTCTCAGACCAATCCTAGTGTCTCTATGTGTGTGCATGCTTTCTTCTACTGTTCCTTTTATATTCTACTGCATTGATGATGATGGTGATGTTGTTTCTTCCTATGTAATTGCATATGTTGATGTATAATGGTGTAGATATGAATAATGTAATGATGAAATGGGGTTAACTTAAAGTATTAATGATGAAATGCAACTATCATAGCAAAGAACAATGTCGCCTTAAGAAAAATTAACATGGGATCAGAGCAGGGCTGAAGAAAATCCATGGAGATCACCCCGATGATGACACCATTTATGGAAGCAAGAAGAGGATGGTGGAGACCTAAAATAATTCTAGGGTTTGAAGAAAACCCTAGGCATCTTGATGATTAGGGTTGATGGAATCTATGATGTTAGGGTTGGAGAGAAAACCTTGGTTTATGGAAACTATATGAGGTATAGTATGGTCAATGATAATATGTTGAAGCACTTGTGGGAGATTTAATGAAGCCCTATATGGGATAATCCCTAGAAAATCTGGTCGGATACTTGAAGACAACATTGGTATATGGACCACAGACAATGATGGCTCTTGAATATTGGTTCAAGAGGGAGAGGATCACCTCTCATTGAAGATAAGTATTTCTTGACTTATGATGCTTCTTACTTGTTAGACTTATGGATCTAATGATTATGTTATTGCTTGTACTTCCTGCATATGTATATGGATGTTTCTAACCTCCTTTACGAGATGTGATGTGTAGATCCTTCTTGAGGATCATTTTGAGATGTATATCTGGAAAGAGGCAAAGACTTAATGAAAAAACGATAAAGTGCTTCAAGTGGCCTATGAACAATGAGTAGGTGCTAAGGTATTTGAATACCTCAAGGTAGGCATGGTATGTTGTGTTTCAACTACTGGATCAATAAGCCCTAAGGTATGATGAGAATGCCTCTTTCTTTAATGGATCATGCATGCATATGAAAGTGACTTGGATATATGTCTCTTATAATGAAATTATGCACTTGGTGTTGAACATTTTGACCTTCTTGAATTATATGAGGCTATCTAATGTTGATACATTGATACCCTTAATGTTTGGCCAACATCTATGGTCTATCTGTTAGATATCTTGATCCTATAAAGAAGGCTAACACCTTGGCTCTATTAAATAATAATCTTGATACTTGTCATGATGTATTTTGTTAGAAAATTATATATTACAGAGCAATGTAACATATAAAATATTTTGCAGAAATATAAACACAAAAAATGCATAAAACAGGAGAGACACAAATATACGTGGTTCACCCAATTTTGGCTACGTCCACGGAGAAATAGCCAGTCCTTCCTTTTATATTATCCAGTAAACTGAAAAGATACAACCTACAGCAGATCTGTTGTAATTCCCTCTTCGCTCTCACACAATCTCCTCTCTCTTTCTCACTCAAAATATAGATCTACATAGACGCAATACAATTCCCTCATATATAGCAAGGGGTTGCCTTCTATGGAAAAAAAACCCTAAATTAAACATAACTTCTACCATCAGATCTCTGCCTAATGAACTGCCCAGATTAACTATGAAATTACAACATTTTACAAGGCAATTTTACATCTATTCCCCCCCCCCCCCCCCCGAGACCCCCCTGGCAGCGGACATGTTACGGGCGGCGTTGCGGCCACATTACGAACTGGGGTCCAAGGCAGCGATACCTCTAAATAAAGAGGATAATCAGGCTGCAGACCCAACATATTTCATATAGAAGGATAATTCATTGACTTTTATACATGTGTCTGTTGGTAATGCTTGTGAAAAGCATGATGAAAGCATATGGAAAGAGCGATTAACACTCTTGTTATTTTTGAATGAACTAATTTGATCTCATTGGTCCTAAAGTGCATGTGAGAGGTATAAGTGTAATATGGATATTCTAGATCTATTACTACCTTGTCTTGATAGCATATAGTTAAACTGGATGCAGTAACCTGATGTAGTGACTTGATAGAAAGTTATATTGTGTGCATAATCTTTTAGATCTATCTGTTGAATTGAGTCTAAGCCTTTGATGAAAGATTGATGTCATCATGTTTATAACCATATGTTTATGATCTAACAGATCTGATGTTGAATGAATCTAGTGGAGACTGGTTTCTTACATTAATGAATATGAATGATGCAAATCCCCAGTCAAAGGGAGAATCACTTCTCAAGATTCTTACCATTATTACTATTTGTGTTATATGTTGTTGAAGTATGATTTATGTGCGTCTAACAATATTGATCTGCATTAGGGTCTTAGATATGAAGCCTGTACATAAATTAGGGTTTGTTCTCTAGTCATAGTCACAGATCTAGGATATCTTGTCCCTAGTCGTACTCATGATAAGGCCTAGTCAGCGTCCAGGAAGCTAAAGTCGCTCCCATGCTAACCTGAAGAAAGCAACCAGAGGTTTGACTATTCTTGACCATCATCTGAAGTTATCTAAACTATGAATCATGATGTTCCTGACATATTCTACCACTGTTAACTGATTTATGAATTTGTTGAGTTAAGTTGTTGATCATATAATGAAGTATTGTGCATGAAATCAGATGGTCACCTGGAAGATATTAGTACCACAGATGTATTGCAGATAACAACAATATTTGCTAGCAGGAAAAGGTTGAATGTTTGCCATAACATGATCATTAAGACTAAAAGTGTGTTTGCAGGTGACTAGGACATACATATATACATGTCGTTATGTTTGTGCTACAAGAGGTTGGCATGATTTGGCATTACTAGTATATATGAAAAGTGTTTTTTCATGATACTTGACAATAACTTTGAATTGATGATTGAGATGGCATTTGACTGTAGATCTCTCTATGATAGAAATTTGAACTTGACCTGATGTATAGTGATTTGATCTGACAATTGTTGATTTGCCCTGATATTGTACTGTGACGGCACGATGACTTATGTGGGTATTTGGAGATTGGCCTCCTTATTCTTAGCACAATGGTTGGAATGATGATAGTTGTGATTCAGCATGAAAAATGGAACCTGCGGAACTCATCCTTGATGTATGCATTTGCACCTAGGGACATGATGACTTATATTATGATTATGAGAATGACTTAATAAAGCTGCATGACTTGTTGGCATGATGAAATCTTTATTTGATATGAGCTACACCTGTCTCCTGGTTGGAACTATTAATACTATGATAATGATAACTTTGATAATGGTCGTGATTTGAATTCTAAACTATGATGAGTTGACTTTGTTGTTGATGGTACAAAATTGAGTTATGATTATGTTGGCTTGGCAAGGCATTATGCTTAGAGCATTGTAATCTAGATATGGGCAGTTATCTATTGAAGTCAGGATGATGAGTTCCAAGGTATGGCTTTGATATTGATTATGGTTTTGGTTTTATATTCTGGTGATATACTTGTGACGTGTAATGAGCCTCTGATGATATAATCATAGGGAGATGTCTTATGAAGCCCGAAATAATGTATCATGGCATGATGAATCAATTTCTAGAATTTGGGAAAGAAATTCCACATTGCAAAGCTATCGGAAAATGTTTTGAATAATGAAAATGAAAATGAAAATCCATGGATACTTTTATTTGAACTTGACATGGAATCCCACGGTTGAAGCATTGATGTTCCATTTTGAACATCCATCTGTATATGTATGATGTGCATAGAACCTTAATGAATTCATGAGTGAGTTGCTTCACTCACATAGAGTTTCCATCAACATGCTTTGAAATATCTGCATGAGGTATTCTATTTTGAGAATAAGATATTTCTCCTATGATATGTATCTGCACAGATGTATTGTTGATATTTGAGATTGATGTTGATAAGCACATTTGGATGTTTCTCTAGTATATGATATGCCATGATATCTTGGATGAGAGGTCCATAGTATGACTGAGGCTGATCATGATGTTGCTAGCATGGCTAGCTATGAGGTAGGGTACAAAATCTCCTTAGAGAGTTGTTTGAGCATGATCTAGATATGACATGGATACATTGGGATGATCTAATTAAGTCCCATATTTATATTTGGGACCGAGATACTCTCATACAATTGAGACAGTGCAGTTGTTCGAAACAAGCTTAGGCTTGTGGTTGGCACCTCCTTGAGAGGGAGGATGATTATAGTATCATTTTGTGATTTATATGATTATATATGATCTGACATGATATTTGATTTTTTGTATGAACAGGAAACAACTGCAATTGAGACAATCTGATGATGAGAGCGGTGTTGATCGAGAACATTGAGCCAACTTTTCCCCCATGTTTGAGATCCCGGGGTGAGGTTTTTGAGGGATAAGGGCTCCTGGGGTTGAGGGAACTCTAGAAAATAGGGTGTTACCCCTATCTTCTACCCATAGGGTTGAGGGTTTTACTCCCCTATATAGACTTTGTAGAGTATACCCCAGTTGGCATCATACCCACAAGTAGGGCTTATTGGGAATATTACTCCTCGTTTGGCCAAGGAGTGGAGGGTCTTCTTGAGGGTTTGAAAAACCCAAGGCAATTGTGATGTAGGTGTTCTACCACATGACTAATGAGAGTCATTGTTGGAATATTGGTAGGCAATAGGATTTTGGGTTGAGGGTTAAAGCTCCCCGATGAAATTCTGGGTTGAGGGTAAATCTCCCTGATGAGATTCCAGGGTCGAGGGTGTACTCCCTTGTGTGCTCCAGGGTCAAGGGTGTACTCTGCTATGTGATCCGGGGTAGAAGGTTTACTCCCTTGTGTGATGATTTATCCTATTTCTCGGTATGGTGGAAGCTATTTCTCCCCGATGTGATTCCAGGTTGAGATGTGTTCCCTAATGATATGCTCTCTGATGAATATTGATGATGATATTCCAGGTAGTAGACCACTGACATAGATTCCATATAGCAGCCTGATGGATAAAGGGTGGTAGCTTGACCTCCCCTTCGGTAACAAATTCTTCTTCTTCTAGTTCTGAGAATGTTCATCATACAAGCAAGAACAATCAAGAGATAAGCAAGTATAATAAAAGGATAGATCGATATGTATAATGATGATTTGTGATGATGAGACACTTGATATGGAAATGGCACGATGACTTACATGACATATATGATCCGCTATTATTCATGATGACACTCGAAGATTCTAGAATGGAATATTGTTTGGTGGACAGATATCGGCAAGTGGAATTCTCCTTAATTGAGAGGGAGTGTTAATTTTTGCAACTGCGGTAAAATTCCACCTTGGATAGCTCAAAGGACCAAAATAATGATTTCATTAGATTCCTATATTCCTCTTTTCGATAGGACCAAAATCGACCTAAAGATCACCCAATTTGGTTATGTGGAAGTTGATTTATGAATTATTTTATTCATGCATACATTATGGAATGGGTCGGTTCTATCCACATGAGTAACTGCTTGGGTCAATCTTAACCCCAAGTAAACCCTCAAGAAAAACTATAAAAGGAATATACCTCATGCTCAATATGATACACTCAATCAAGACATTTTTTGTTCTTCTATTTTTTTTTTACTCGCACAGGTTCATCGACAGAAGTTCATATTCGATCTAAAAGTACAGGCGTAAGGTTTGCTCTAGGTTTTGGGTAATACGGATCTTAGTCACTTTAAAAAATCAGAATTTTTTCATCCACAATCATAGGCACAGAGTGGTCAAGAGAGCAACTTTGGCTCTTTGGTCACTCGGAAATAGTTCAGAGGGAGTGAATCTAAGTTCTGAAGGGTTTAGTCCCTGGTGGCTCACACCAAGAATCCCTGGGAGCCACTTTGATAGTACGATCACTGGCACAGCTCAGCTAGAGAGTGACTTTGGCCCTTCTTGTCACTCGCGTAGTTCCTTAAGGGTGCGACTATGGATTTTTACAGTCTGGGGCCAAGGTCACATGCACAATGACCTCCTGAGAGTGACTGTGTAGTTACAGTTGCATGCATACAGTCTTCATGAGAGCGACCCTGAAGTTTAAGTCGCCCGTAGACAATGTTTATGAGGGTGACCAAATCTAGATCTAAGTTTCTGGCATCTCAACTTCAATTATCTTCAATGATCCATTAGATCTGAGTTTCTCTATTGTTATTACATATATGTAGATCTGTAGATCTGATTTGTTAGTTTCCGCTAGAAACATATATATTGGGTTCATTGACAGTGACAGCAGTACTCAGCAGTATTCAGCACAATGACAACAATATACCGTAGTTGACATCAGTTTGTGACAGCACATTAGTCATCAATATGAGGGTTTTGTATGTAGATGACCTATTTTTTACAGGATCATCAGGGCTCATAAAGGATTGCAAAAGGAACCTTGAAGCGGAATTCGACATGAAGGATATGGATTTGATGCACTATTTTATAGGATTGGAAGTATGGAAGAAGAGTGAGGAGATCTTCCTTGGTCAAGGGAGATATGCTACAGATATTCTGAAGAGATTCAGAATGAAATATTTTTGACCCATGACGATGCCAATGATCACAAATTGGAAGAAGATAGATGTATCAGGGGACAAGGAAGTCGACCCCACCTTGTACAAATAACTCATTGGGTTGCTCATGTATCTAGTTAACATTAGGCTATACATTTGTTTCGATGTCAATACTCTTAGCCAATTCATGGTAGAAACGAGAAAGGTACATTGGGCAACAGTTAGGCACATTCTTAGATATGTGTGTAAAATAGCCAAATATGGGTTGAAATATACTCGAGGAGATGACATCAGATTATGCGAATTCATATATGCAAATTGGGCAGGTAGTTCAGTGGACTGGAAAAGTATCTCTAGGTACTGCTTTATTGTTGGATCAAGGATGGTATCTTGGTGCTGCAGGAAGAATAAGTTAGTAGCACTAAGTTTAGCAGAAGCTGAATATATGGAAGCCAGCATAGCTAAGTGCGAAGCTATATGGATTAGAAATATTCTCATGAGTTTTTTTCCGAAATAATATGGGAGTGACCAATGTTTACTGTGATAATCATAGTTGCATAAAACTTTATGATAATTCATTATTTCATGATAGGTCGAAGCACATTGATATCAGATATCATTTCATCATAGACTACATTCAGCATGGGGTAGTTGAGTTGCAGTATGTTGGCACAGGAGATCAAGTAGCATACATACTCATGAAAACTCTAGGGAGAGCTAAGTTCATCTCTTTCAGGGAATAGATGGGTATGGTGGAGAACTCATTTCAATTACAGAAATAGATGGATTCTCAGTTGCAATAGTAGCATATGAGAGGGAGTTGCAGTGTAGATGCAGTAATTGGTAGCAGTATAACAGGATCGGTAGCAGCACAAATGCAGTGCATATCGGAGTTTCGCAGTAGTTCGTTGGCAGCAATAGCTATACATCAGCATCGTGACAGGAGATGGTGCAGAGACAGATGTTGTGGCAATAGTTTCATCACTAGAACACTTTCCTCGCTAAGAGGGAGTGTTATTTTTTGTAGCATCGGATGTGTTCTAATCACGAGATTTTGTGGAGAGGCTAGAATATATGCATTCTCCAATACCCATTAATCATTTCTGTAAATTCCACCTAGAGATGAATTAATTAGATTTATTAATCATTTTTTAATATTTCCTAAGTCTAAACGTGGGAAATATGATTAATTAGTCAAAATTAATTAAGTCATGATGTGAATGTTCTAGAAACTCACACGAATTGACAGGGAAATAATTTGGGCCATAAATTATGTTTTAATATTGGTCATTTGTGCTCCAAAATAATATTATAAGAAGAAATTGATGTGTAGATGGAGAATATACAAGTGCAGTTACTCAACTGCCCAGGGAGATCGATTTTCTCAGTGGTTGAAGTTCAGAAGAGGAGATAGAGCCAAAGGGTGAGTTTCACGAGAAAGAGAGAGGATTTCAGTAGTGGTCTGGGAAGTGCAGGATGAAGTCAAGAAGAGACAACGTGAGGAGAGACACAATCTACTAGAGCATTGCTTAGACACTACGCAAAGGGTGACACAATGACACCAACGTATGGGCAGAGGGTCTATCTCGGGGTCAGGGTATCGCTGTGGAGAGTGAGAAATTTGTTACTAAATTTCTCTCAACGTTATTCCTCTGTTTTGTTGTTTGAATTATTGTACTTGAATTACCACTAAAAATTAATAATGAAACCCTCATTTGTTGCATCGGTTTTCCCGCATTAGGTCTTTCCAGGGATAATTGTCCAAAAATAAATTTGTCAATATCTTTATGTGTGTGCTAGAATTTCTCTAATTTTCCAACATTTATTTTCTTCCGCAATATTTGTTTTGTGAAGGATGCAATGTATATGTTTCAATATTTGTAGTATGAAACTGTAAATAGTTTTTTTAACTAATTTAATTAATAGAAGAAATATTATCAGTTGTTGCAATAGGATTCCGAGTTTCGAAATTTTCACATTGAGGACATTAGGCATGTGTGGTATGATTATTATACATACCAAACTTCCTAAACCAAATATTTGCAATGAGGAATTTCAATCCATTTAATGACTTAATGTAATAGATAAGGGTAACGTTATGGTTATTATGAATACCATCATTTATGAAATCATTTTCTAGTGTTTTCCAAATTTCATGTCTCTGGTTTGATTTACGTGTGATCTAGTTTCCTTAGGCAACGTTTGTTGTTTGGAAAGGGCCCACCAACTCAACCAGGTTGCCCTTTTGTTCCATAAACTCCATAATGTATTTATTTTTTCTTCATTATTTACATATTGTGTGTATCATTTTACCATGCTAGTATCATTATACATATTATGATATTTATTTTATTCCTAGGTCTATTATGAATGCATGTTTAACTCACATTACTATAAGAATGTGCAATTATCCTTTTCTGGTGTGTCAGTGTATGTTTTGATTCTTCATGCCATGTGGTTTGGATCAAGTGCTAGTATTCCAATAAGCTTACACAACTATTTAATTCTTATTGTTTACAATGGAAATGTGGGTTTAATATCCCCTTGTTTCCTTATTAGAATTGATGCTAATCTCCTTGACATTTAACTTGATCTGTAGATCTATTTATCATATTCATTGATGCTATGTCTCATTATATATTATACTTTGATTACTTTTCTAGAGGCAAGATAAGACATTGAAGGGTAGTGAAAACACTTTGCAACTCTTAGTGTTGTCTAAACACATTATTTAAAAATGCAACACTGTTCTTATTCTAGCAACCTCAAGAGGCTCTCACATTCATTGGATCAGGTCGAGGGTGGTTGAGGGACACCTTAGTCTCTGGTCAAAAAAGAAGTCAACCAAGACCTCAGTTCTGAGCACTCAATAAAATTATCAATCATGTGCAACAATCCACCAAAAATTGCATATGCCAAACGATTTTTAGTTGCAAAGGGTCGGATGGAGGTTTGATATTGTAAGGGTATCCAATAGTATCACCCAATTTTGATCTATCGTGGTTATGCTTAATAGCTCCAATGCATGAGACAGGGGATTCATTGAATGATCTTGTTGATTGCATCAACTATGTAAAAATTACATATGGTGACCCCTTAAAGCAGCAAGAGGTTGATTGGTCTAAAACAATACATTGTAATGTTGTTAGTTTGAGGAATGATCGATTTGATTGTTGGGTGTCTCTGAAAAATTTCCATGTATATTATAGAATCGTTTGTTGGTGTTTTCCAAATTGCATGTCTCTGGTTTGATCTATGCATTATCTAGTTTCCATAGGTAATGCATGTTGGTTGGTGAGGGCCCACCAATTCAGCCATGTTTCCCTTATGTTCCATAAGCTTTGTAATGTAGTTTTGTGTTCCTTGTTATTTACATATTGTGGATATTAGTGTACCATGCTAGTATCATTATACATATTATGAGATTGGTTTGATTCATAGTTCTATTGCAAATTCATGTTTAAATTTCCTTGTGATTAGGCTATGTGATTCTCTCTTTCTGGTGTGACAAAGTATGTGTTGATTCTTTATGTCGTGTGGTTTGGGTTGAGTTCTAGTTTTCTAGTCAGCTTGAACATAATTTTATGCTTATGATTTACAATGGAAATGTGGGTTTAATATCCCCTTGTTTTTGTTGGCTAGTGTGTTTTCATTGATGTCAAAGGATGTTTGGAAGCCTAAACAAGCTTTGGTTTTATTGAGTTTTTGTTGAAGTAATGTTGATCAAACAAGCATGTAAAGGGTTTGGTTGGATAAACCCCTCAAAGAGCATTCCAACGATATATAGTAGTCGATCAAACTCTCAAGGAATCAAGAGAAAATCTTATTTGAAGTCTATTAGTGCACAAAAGGGGTCAAACCCCAAAATTATTAAACAGTGCATAGCTTTGATGGAAAATTGGCCATATAGTGTGCAAGCTTAAGAAATTGACAATGGCGAAGGTCAAAACTAGCACGAATTTTAATGATTGATTGGTGTTCAAGTTGAATGGTTGAATGACTACCGATTTCGATGAGCCTAGATCAAACGACTCTTGGTGCATCACGAAGCTAAAATACAGACAATGGTTTTGACATGGCGCAAATGCGGCCATCACACAAGGCAAACAGGATGGCATGGCCAACTCACTGTTGAAAAGTGTAACTAGGTTCGATCTTCATAATGACATATGTAAATATGATTTTATGTACTTGATGTAAAGAAAAAATAAAATTGACATATGTAAATATGATTTTATGTACTTGATGTAAAGAAAAAATAAAATTAATTTTGTAATGCTTGTCTCATGGGTTTCATCAACAAGGAATTTTATTTTTAGTAATGGATCCAATTGTGAGCCCTTAGGACTGGTCATAAAGTCAAAAAGAGTCAATGTCATGTATGAAGGACCCATCTTGGGCATGTTACATTTGTATAAGAGTCAATAAAAGTGTCAAATATCCCTCCAGTAAAAACATAAGCATATCCATTCAAGTTGACTTCAAGAAGAATAACAATACCTCTCTGAATGACACATTGGCCCAACTTGTTGTCAAGTTGGCTTATTTTGATGAGTAAAAAACTATTTATAGGGTAGCTTGGCATCATTTCAGGAAGAGAATTTCAATGAAGCATAAGTATGAAACAGAAGTGTGAAAGGGTCAAGGAAGGCAGCCTATAAATAGCGAGTGAAAGAAGGAGAAGATCGAACTATTTCAATTCTATTTTGGGCTCTATCTTGTCACACGTGCGAAGTAAGGAGGAAAAATCTGTTGCAGAAGTAATTGAGAGTATTGTTGAAGGATCCAAGGTTGGTAAGGTCACTAAAAGAAGTTGAAGTCATAAAGCCAAAGTATGTGAGAGAGTCTCCCCTCCAAGAAAAGTGGTGAAAAGGTATAGAAGTCTATTATCATACTTATTACATGATGTAATTAGGGCCAAAATAAGGTACAAGTCTGAAGCAGAAGTAAGTCAAAGTTTAAGGGTAGCCGAGAAGGAAGAAGAAGCAGAATATTGACAATCTTTAAGGATCTCATCAAGGAATATTTGTGTCTTGGCCTTGGAGTGGAAAATAGGTCAAGGGTATTGGTATTGGTATTTTTCAATTAAGGTCTCTATAATAAGAAGAATTTGTTTGGGTTTTCCTCTCAAGTGGGAGAGGTTTTGGCCCTAGATGACAAGATATATTATGTGTCTCTTGTCTCTTTATGGTTTAATATGCATTTGTATTTGTTTGATGAAGAATAACACTATTATAACATAAGTAAAAGAAGATCCTAATCTAAGAAGTAAAAGCATTCACAAGCAATTATCAATAGAAGATAAATCACCTAATTACTATTCCCTATATTTCTCAACATGGTTTCAGAGCTAAGGTGACTAAGTCTGGAAGGGCATATTATCAAGGGACACTCAAGGATCAAATCTCAAGGAAGGAATCAAAGTGAATATCATCTTGAAGTCAAAGGAAGTATGATAACCCTAGATCAAAGAAGTCTACAAAGAAGTATTGAGATCAACATCAAGAAAAGAAGGCCAAAACCCTACATATACTCAAGTTGAAGAGATCTATGAATCAAGTTAAAGTGTTTTGAATACTATTCATCCAAATAAATATAGATCAAAAGGTGGTGTCATTTCACTCTCTATGGGATTAAGGATTATTCTTGAAGAAAAATACCTTCATCAAGAAGAAGTTTTATGTTCTCTATATCATCATCAACATCAAGGAAGTATCAAGGAGGAGCATCCTATAAAGTAAGTATATTTATGTCCACATATGAATCTGTCAAAATGTCTTTTTACAAGGAAAGCAACAAATTGGTTGGGCCTTCAAACTATCCTGCATGGAAGAAAAGGAAAGATCTGAATCTCATTGAAAATGAGGTTATGGAATATGTCAAAGGATCAATCATTAAACCAAGAAAATAATATGATCAAGCTCTTGAAAATTATATGAAGGGGGAAGTTATGGCTCAAAGGATTCCCATAGAATCCATCGAGGATCCTCTCATTCCATATGTATCAAAACTTAAAACTTCAAAAGAAATCTATGACAAACTGGTAGAGTTGTATTCTGTAAGCGTTGTTGGAGAAGTCATCTCATTAAGGAAATAAATCTACAAGTTGAATATGTCAAGGGAATATGGAATAGACTCATACTTTATGAGGATATTTGAAATCCAGGATCAACTACAAGGTTTGGGAGAATTCATGTCTGACATAGAATTGACTACGGTTGTACTAAATGCACTACCAGAGGATTGGGCTAACTTTACTTCAAGTATTTATGGGAAGAAAGAAGCTACGCCATTCTAGGATCTATGGTCCTTGTGCAAGTTTTAAGAATCTAGACTAAAGGAAAAATTTGATGTGGGAGTGGGTGAGCAAAATCAAGCTTATGCTACAATGACAAGGAGAAATGGTAGAAAGTTAGTTTCTTGGAAAAATAAGAAGGATATGACTAAGATCCAATGTTATGGGTGCCAAGAATATGGGCACTAAAAAAGATATTTCCCTAAGATCAATAAGGACAATAACAAAAGAGGAAGAGAAGAAGCCCGTATCATCTAAGAAGTGGAGGAAGCTGAAAAAAAGAAATCCAAGAATGAGGAAGTAAGAGATCTCTATTATGATTGAGATAGTCTTCCTCACCTAAGTTATTTTCAAGTTCCTAAGTCTTCTGTTGTAATGTATGGCTATCATAATAAAAATGATGGGATGCATTAAGGAATCATAAGAGCATTGAAAGCAAGAGATCGGGACATCATCATAGAGAAGCATGAAATATGGTTAAAATATATGGCAGTCATCGAGGAAGGATATAGCTCTTCAAAACCTCATTTATAACATAGGTGGAACTTATGGAAGAGAAAGAAAAATGTCATCTAGTACAAGTCTCATCATACATTTATCAAAAGGAAACATCTTTTGGATGGGGATACTTTAGATCCTCGAGATTCTCTGATGGAATCTTCATTGAAAGGTTCACCGATCAAGAGAGGAAGCAAGTGTTTCATCAAGAATTCCAAACTTGTGTAATCCATGGGATGATGATATGATGACATAAAAGGAGAAGTAGATCAAGGGATTGAATTTCTTTCAGTCAAGGGAGCTGCTATAGGAAGTCTTGATGACCCAAAGGAAAATTAGATATGTATGCTTATATTCAATATTGAAGATTCATGTCAAATGGTTGCAGGTAACATGGAACAATGATTTATCTTGAGAACATGATCAAAAGAAAAAGGATATTCTCCTCTAAAAGAATGCAATAAAGCCTGGGTCACACATTCACTAGATGAAATCAACATAATATGTCCTCATATGTAATATGAGGTGGTTGACAATAATTGGAGGAACTCTTATTGAAATTTCCTGGGAATGAAATTTGTCAAAGAAAGGAAGGAAGAGATCGTGTAATATGCAACCATGGTAAGGGCAATCAACATCCGAGAAACCAAGAGATATTACTAGGATATCTCCAAGAAAGATATGTAGACTATGATGAACTCTAAAAAAAGAAAAATACCCTTGACAATATATATCTTTGGGAGATGTGTCGATATGTATGCAGGATGTTGATGCAAAGTAGAAGATGGCATGATGAAAGACCATAAAAAAGGTAACTTTGATTTAAGTGTTCATTTCTTATTTTTAAACAAATATCTGGATGGGCTTATGCAGGTCTTTCAAGGGAAGATATATGGATATTCCACCATCAATGCCCATGTAGTAGGATGAAATATCCTTATGGAAACATAGCATGAATAAGGCAACATGGCATGAAGGAAGGCCAAATATGAATAGATGGATCACTTTCTGATGATGACATCACTGACTTATGGATGAAATTAATGGATGGTCTATGCCCTATGAAGAAGTCCCAAACATGAATACTCCTAGATAACAAAAAGAAGTTCATGACATCATGAGGAGGAGTTCTTCAAGGAGCTGGTTGTCCCATCATCTCCACCTAAGGAGTTGTTGTAGGTCCCTAATTAAGAGGGAGCCTGGAAACAAGTTTCTTAATTGGTAGAAACTTGGAAGCAAAATTCCTAAGCCAAGAGGGAGCCTAGGTACATTCCTTCCATAGGAATGAGTACATTCCTTTATTGGAATAGATATGTCCTCCATAATTAAGAGGGAGAGATAGATACATCATTCTTGTCTTCACTTGGGAAGACAGCATGGGGGATTGGGTAAATTTCTGGCATCTAATGCTCTTTGAGGATGTTTTAGGGCATCCAAGATAAGAGTAGTCATAGACGACCGATATTATTTGAGGACTAGGAATCTAAGATAAGAATAGTAATGGTGGAACACACCTTAAGAACCCAGGTGGGGTATGTTCCGGGAGAGACAATATTGAGGGTGTCTATACATCATTGGTCTCGCCAGCATTGTGCTCAGATCTCGTGGAGAGATAGAGTTGTTTGTCAAGGCCTTTCTATGTGAAAATGTTAGCTGATATGATGCTATATAGATGGGTTACCAACTGACTCTTCTTATTAGAAATTCTTCAGATTGAGAATGACCAAGTACCATTATGAATACCTCCCTAGTTAATAGGGAGCGTTGAAAAGTGTAACTAGGTTCAGTCTTCATAATGACATATGTAAATGTGATTTTATGTAATTAATGTAAGGAAAAAATAAAATTATTTTTATAATGCTTGTCTCAAGGGTTTCATGAGCAAGGAATTCTATTTTTAGTAATGGATCCCATTGTGAGCCTTTAGGATTGGCCGTAAAGTCAAAGAGAGTCAATGTCATGTATGAAGGAGCCATATTAGGTATGTACATTTGTATAAGAGACAATAAAAGTGTCAAATAGCCCTCTAAGACAACCACAAGCATATCCCTTCAAATCGGCTTCAAGAAGAATAACAATACCTCTCCAAATGACACGTCGGCCCATATTGTTGTCAAGTTGGCTTATTTTGATGAGGAAACAACTATTTGTAGGGCAGCTCGACATCATTTCAGGAAAATAATTTATGTGAAGCATAGGTCTGAAACAAAAGTGTGAAAGGGTTAATGAAGGCAGCCTAAAACAGAGGCAGAATCTATTGAATAAGTAACTGAGAGTATTCCAAGGTTGGTAAGGTCATTTAAAGAAGTTGAAATCATCAAGCCAAAGTATGTGAGAGAGTCTCCCCTCCAAACGAAGTGATGACAGGGTATAGAAGTCGATTATCATACTTCTCACATGTTGTAATTAGGGTCGAAATAAGGTACAAGTCTAAAGGAGAAGTAAGTCAAAGTTGAAGGGTAACCAAGGAGGAAGAAGAAGCAGAAGGTTGAAAATATTTAAGGATATCATCAAGGAATCTTTATGTCTTGGTCTTGGAGTGGTAAATAAGTCAAGGGTCTTGGTCTTGGTATTCTTCAATTGAGGTCTCTATAATAAGAAGAATTTGTTCGGGTTTTCCTCTAAAATGGGAGAGGTTTTGGCCCTGCCCGACAGCCTATATTTTGTGTCTCTTGTCCCTCTATTGTTTATGCATTGGTAGTTATTTGATGAAGAATAACACTATAATAACATAAGTAAAATAAGATCCTAATTTAAGAAGTAAAAATCATTCACAAGTAGTTATCAATAGAAGGGAAATCACCTAATTTTTATGCCCTAGATTTGTCAACACTCACAAGGGTCTGCAAACCCACATGGTATGACATGGACATGATAGGTGGTAAGCGAAATGGCATGGGCTCGATGCATCATAGGACCAATGACATGGAAACAAGTGGATAACAGGATGATGACGCAACACTTAGGAAAGAGGTGGCAGTGTACAGTAATTGATATGTGCCATGGTGACAACGTGACACGTGGCATGCTAAGTTGGAATCTGGGTGGCCAGCTTGGCCATTTTAGGACGACATGTGGCACCACCCAAAGGGTTCCACATGGTACGATGACATCAACATTTTTTCATGTTGACATCAACACCAAAATGTCATTGAATGGTTAAGTGTGTAGTCATATGGCTTGGTCATGTTGTCACTCAGATTGTACAGGCACCGTGACAACGGCTCAGAGCAGGGTTTGTCACCCTGATCCCTACCCACAATGTTCTAATTTTCTCCCAATAATAGGCTATGGGGGATAGTCCCTATGGAAATGTGAAGGTAAAGGAGAAGTTTGAAACCAACGAGTCTGGGAGACACGATTGAGTGGCCTAGCTACATGGTTAAATTTAGCAAGATTTAAGAATTAGATTTGATTAAGATGTGAGACTAGTGCCTTATGCCGTCAGCTTCTTGCTTATTATTAATTATAGACCAAGTAACTGGATGGAAAATCGTTTTTTAGATGCTCCACTAAGTTATGAAAATCCTAAATTCTAGGTGTAATGCAAGGATCTTGGTTTCTTTTAATTATATGTTTATTATAAATAAGACCTTCCTCCTAATTGTTTTGGAACTATTCTTTGGAGTAGTTTGTAGGATGGAAGCCAACAGGAAGAAAGCAAAGGCTTGATTAATGATACATCCCCCTGTGTTCCAACCACCCAGTGCCTTCGGTGCTACAGAGACTGTGTCTCTGACAACTACAAGGTCGTTGTGTTAACCACTAGAAAGGTGTTGAATCCATCAATTTAAGGGAGAAAGGGTGTCCCTAGGATTCTATAAACCAAGATTATGCTTGGAGGTAAATTATTATTGCAACTAGATTTAGGATGCTTATGCAAGGTGGGTGAGTGACTTCTTAGGTTGATATTATTTTATGTTCAAGTACTTAAGTTAAGATTAGCTTCTTATGATGAGAGTAATTAATGATGAATTTTGAAACAACCTTATAACCAAGAATGTGCCAAATTATTAAGTGCAAATGCTAAATAATAGATCAATCTGAAGGTGCTTAACCAATGATAGAAAAGTTAGAACATGAATCCAATTTTAACAATGACAATCACTTGAGACAATTTAAGATATGTAAATGACCAATGTTAAGAGATGCTTACTTAGAATAATAACCAATAAAACTCAACATCCTAAACAATAAAATTATCCAAGCTTCTCAAGATTATGAATTAATCTCTTAACGATGCTCAACACAAATCATGATTACTCAAAATATTCCAATGATGATTCTACAATACAATTATCAATAATATTATGCCAATGTTACTTAATGCCAACCAAGAAAGATAATTAGATCAATATGCCCAAAGAAACTTGAATTATTCAACATCAGGTGATTTGAGAATAGAGTGCTTTAGTGAGTGTTATTATTAGATGTGAACTTATAGAGAATGAAACAAGAATAACTACGATCTATAGAGAATGAGCAAAGAGATATCTTATGTTACTTATATCCCAATCACATTTAAGTGAGCAATTATTAAACTTTAAGGAAAACAGCAAGTAAATGACTTTAGATCCTAGAAATGACAAGAATGTAACCACCAATTATGATCAATATGACATTAACGACTTGCCAAGTGAGAACAAAATTTATCCAACCTTCTTATGATGATTTATTCATTATATCAGATCTGGAAACATTTATGACAACAGTAAGGAAACAGTGAAAACAATGAGCTATCAATGTGAGAGTGTGTGCCAAAGGGTGCCAAAAAAAATTGAATGCCAAAGACAAGTTTTCCAATATGAAATTATGAGTTCTTTATCCCTTTAGGATGTAATTTTCAGATCTGATCCACTGATTATGCAGAGATATTTCAGTCAATAAACAAGTAGATCTATGCCCAAAAATTAATGCCCAATTTACCAAAACACTAGTAAAATTTTACCATAAATTTCCTAGTGTGTTTAGGCAATTTATAGGTAGATTTTAGAGCATTTAAACATGAACTTTACCATTGTTATGAATGATTCAGAGAGCTGTAGCAAAAATTGAGTTAAAATGAGGGTTTAGAGACCAAACCCTAGGCCCAAAACCTATGAAAATTGCTTACACAAGTTGTCGAAATTTTACCATTGGACTTGGCACCTGAATGTAGAAATTCCTTGTAGATTCAAACTACAAATTGTAATATGCTAAAACAATTGAATTGAATCTACTCTACTCATCAGCAGAAACAAAAATTTATCGATGAAATCACAAGGCAGAAAAGGAAGAATTTCAATCACACATAACACAATAATTTTCTGGGGAAAGCCATAGCTAAAAACCCCTACTCTCTGTATATTGCTTTAATCAGAAGATCCAAGAAGAAAATACAATGCTTGTTCAACCTAAACAATCTTTGCACAAGTACAATCTATCCCACTGCTTTACAAACGGGTCAAGCCAATACTTAGCCAAATTTGTTGCCTGTCAAGCTCCTACTTCCTTGAGTAGTTTCCTAGGCAATTAGCCCATATTTAATTGGGAAATTCCTCATCCATAATTGCACAATCCATCCATAGTGATTCCTTTGATTACATGCATCACCTGTTTAATTTAGATTATTTTACAACTGATAGTACATTGTCCCTGAACTCTAATCTCAATTGGATCTTTCTCAGAACTAACATGCATGAGTTATTTATGAGTGAATTATTAGTTATATGATTGATCACTGCATGTGAATTAAATTCAAATTAATTCACTTGACCTCTCACTAGTTCCTCCATCAGTTAAAACTAGTTTAACTGAATTTAACTCAATTAGAACTAGTTTAATTGAATTTAACTCAATTAAACTGAATTAAATAATTACAATTCAATAATAACTCAACCTGGGACCCTAAAATTTAGGGATCACTCTACATGACTCTATATAGACTCCCAACTCGAATTTACTAAGCCAACTAAGTCAAATTAACTTAGTTAGATGTTACAAGTTTCTATGAGAATTAGAATTATAATTTGATTCCTAAGTTAATTCAAGGATAAATTAAATTATGATTTTTCTTGTTGCATTTTTTCAACACTCCCTCTCAACAAGAAAGGGATTATCTTCTACCCTGATCCTGCCTCTATGAAACTCAAATTTGCATCTTGACAATTCCTTTGTCAAAATATCTGCATCCTGCTCCTCTATAGGAATGTACTCCAACAACATGATTCTCCTCTATACACAATCTCGATGATGGTGATACTGAATTGTAATATGCTTGGACCGATCATGAAAAATTGGATTTTCAAGGAGTTTGATACAACTATGATTGTCACAGTAAATCACTATAGGATCTATCTATTGAACGAACAACCCAACAAGGATCTTCCTCATCCAAATAGCCTCACAAGCTACTTGACTAGAAATCATGTATTCTGCTTCTGTTGAACTGAGTGCAATTGATCTCTACTTATTGTTGTACAAAGAAACTGTTTCTGACCCAATACTGAAGATTCCCCCTAATGTGCTCTTCCTGTCGGATGGACTGTTGGGCCTCCAAAATTTCTTCAAATTGACATCCACTTTCACCTTTATCACCACCATTTCACTCACATGTCACAACTCCATAACCATATAACCTTTCATTAGCCACCATTTTCATAAATATATGGGTTAGAATCCTTATTTACCAAAGTTATTTACTTTTTGTGTTTAAAGTGAATTTATGATTAAAAACTAGGAAATTAACATGGTTTCATGTATCTATATATGTGGCTTGAGTTTCATGACACGTGTAGGTCACTTGGAAGCTTCCAAGGCACCCTTATGTGGCCTCCAATGCTCAAATTCGAATTCCCTTCAAAGGAGCTTTGGATAAAGGTCAAAGAAGGATATGTGTCCTATTTGGATTGTAACTCTATGAGGTGTCTCTTCATTTCTTATTTGGATTAGAACTCTATGAGACACCTAGGGGATATGTGTCTCATTATGAGCTATTTGGTTGTAACTATATGAGATTTTAGTGGATCCTCATTAAATTGAGTAGCTTCTTATGTTTTTGTATAAATAGGAGAGCCTTTTCCTTTGAAGGCATGTGTAAAGTTGGGGAAATTCTCATGTTTTTAATAGATAATTTGAAGCTTATACTTGGAGATTTGAAGATTTAGTTTTGCTTGCATATGAAGCTTCTTTACTTGCCATCCTCATACACCATTGGAATGGACATCTAATGATTGTGAGATTTAATTGCTTTTATATATTAAAATTCATTTGCTTTTTTAGTATTAGTTTTAGAATGACTGACAATTCTTTGTTTTTCTAAAAACATTTCAATAGGGAAGATTTATGTATTTTCTAATAGGATTAAGTTTGAGGCAAGGGCTCATAGTTATTTAGTTTCCTTTTATGTTTTGTTATTTACTTTCTTAGATTAAACCATCAATTCATTGTATAATTGAATAAAGGATCAAGCCAAGAAGGTGACTTCAAATTGGGTGATTGAATGTTCAACCTATACAATCATTGAGCTTTAATTTTTCGTGCTTTTATATTTTCTTCTAAGATCCTCATTTAATTGCATTAACTGATATTCTTAAAGATCATTCTAAGAAATTGATTTAATCATTTTTTTCTTTTTTCTTTTTTTTTTTTTTTTTTTCACAGGTTAGTTGAATTTCATTTTCATTATTTGATTTCATAGATTAGATGAACTGGTTTTCGTTATTTTGTAGTTAGATTGATCTAAACTGAAAGACAATTTCTAGCACATACAGTGCATGCATGCTTCACAAGTTTACGAAACCCCCGGGTCGACAAATTAAATGATAGGCAATCACTTTGCCCCAACATTTTTGGCCTCGTTGCCGGGGAAGTGTGCATAGGAACTAACTTTCAGTTTAGAGTGTATTTTATTTGTTTTTGTTTTTACTAACCATTTATGGACAAAGGATCTAGAATGCAGCCCAAAGACTACATTGAGGAATGGTATCAAGAAGCAGTTACACCACAATATTCTTCAATTCTTCAAGAGAGCCTTGGGGTAAATCGAAAGGTCAAGTCAATTTCGCATATCCTTACAAACAATTAGGTATATTTTTCAAGTTGAGATATGAGCAGTTCAAAAATTCTACTCCGTAAATGGCTTCATTAGAAACATGAATATACTTAAAAATAAATAAATAAATAAAATAAAATTTAGATAGATAGGAAAAATAAAAATAATTTTTTTATAGTTTTTAGAATAAATTTGATGTTTTATGGTGCAGTAAGAACCACCCATCTACTAACCCTTGGTAGGAAAAAATTGCAATAAAACAAATGGTTGAGAACAAAGAGTGCAAGCAAAGTTCACAAATGATAATTTAAAGTATGAGATCAAGCCTTCTCATTTTGTTTTTGCAAAATTTACAGAGGAATTAGTTGACAAAATCTTGACTATGATAACAAAATAGATCTCTCAAGTATGCTCTCCTTCTGCACTTCGTATGACCTGGAGGATCAGAAAAAGAAATTGTTTCGTTAGTATATCATAAAAATTATTTAGCTACTGTAAGACTTGCAAATCCATGTGAAAAAATACTTACCTCTGTAATGCAAGAGTTATATCTTCTATTTTCCTTTGCTAGAAGACATCCATGCCGCCACAAGCCCAGCCTTCAAAACCTGCAAATCAAAAATCATGGGAACATTTCTAGAAAACGCAGCAGCATAGACACCCAATTTTAAAACAAATTTTTTGAGCAAACCCGGGCAAATCTGAAAAAACTGAGACATGGGTTTTCTTTGGAACATGGAAAATTAGGCAACTTTTGAATGATTTCCCCGATTTTGCAACTGTTTAGGAGAAATTCGAAATTGATTTTTGCAGAAAAAGTAATTTCCAGAAAACGTAAACTATATTAACACCTGATTTTAAAATGAATTTTCTCAGCAAAACAAGGTGAATCTGAAAAAACTGGGACATGGGTTTTTTCGGGAACGGGATGAATTTAATAAGCCAGAAACCGTTTCCTTGGATTCCTAACCATTTGGGAGAAATTGATGGTTCTTCATAGCTCCATTTTGGAAATTACATGAGCGAAAAATGATTTGTTTTGAATTATTTTAACATGGCAAGTTGAAAGTAGAAAAATCCAAGTGAATAACAAACTCTGATCCACATGGCATGTGGTCTAAGAGTCCAATTATATTTAATAACTTTGATTTTAAAAGGATCCAAGTGAATAACAAACTCTGTTCCACATGGCATTAGGTCTAAGACTCCAATATGATTTAATACAGTTGATTTTAGACACATATATGTCTTATTCCCTATGTATCTCATGATTAAAAAAAGAAAAAATAAAAACCAACAACAAACAAACAAACAAACAAACAAAATTGAAAGAAACATGCAATTGTCACTGGATTTTGGCTCCAATAAACCACAACATTGTTTATTGCTATTTGATTTCATTTTTGGTTACTTACTGACTTGGGTTGTTTGTTCAAGATTTTAGCTACAGAAACTGTGCACATTCTGTAGCTGGAAAACAATTCTGCAGCTATGCATTTAACCCAATGATTTATTTGTCAAACAATGCATTCTAACCAAAAATCCATGATCAACATGCCATTTCATTTGCTTACATCATCTTTCACTATAGCATCATGTTCCATGCCACATTTTACATGACAATTTTCACTGTATCATAAAAATTTCAAAACAGTCTAACTTTCTCATACGACATCGGAATTTGATGATTCAAGCATCATTGGAAATATCTCAATGAGATCTACAAAATGAGGAAGCTATTATCAGATTTTGAAACAGTAAAGAATGAAGAAATTGTTGAAAAGGAACAACAAGTAATTTGAGGCACTACTTTCGACACAAGTATAAACTCTTTTGGTTTTCTTTCATGAACTTGTTTAATAGTACTGATTCTTATTTTTTTTATGTAAATGTATTTAACAGAGAAATTGATCACCTCTCTATTTTATAACCTTCCAATCCATTGGAGAAGAGGTACTAGTTTTTTGTAGGTTCCAGGAGGAATAACAGATGACCATAAGCAAATAGTGTCTTTCAAAGACCACATTTATTTCACAAGAAAATGATCAGAGTAGCAATAGAGATGAAACATCAATACATGAGCACAAGCTAATGCATATCAGATCTAGCAGTTGCAAACCTTTCAGATGCCAGTGTTTCCATTGCATCCATACTCCTTCAATCATTAAAACCTTCATCTCATTTCCTTTGCAGTCGCATTGCATTTCACTTAGTCAGTCAATAAAATTTTCATCTCATTTTCCTTCACTACTCATTTTTTTTCACGCCTTGCTTTCACTAACTCATAACCCATTTTCATAAAGACATTCAACTCACTTACATGTTGATTTGTCCTTTTATTTTCCATTCACTTGTCATTTTCCTTTCCGTTAAATAAACCTTGATCCACTGCAAAATTTTCCATTCATAGTCCTTCAAAATCATTGTTTCATACTCGCATTAGATGATGGAGGATTCTTTAAGGCTTTCCTTCTAACAAGCCTTGGCCTATTGACATCGACACATTATCTAGGTTCAGGGCTAGAGTCCTCATTAGTACCTTGAGGCTTGTATGCCTTAATGACAGGCTCTCTCTCCAACAATCATGGGAATACATCAATTTCCCTTGATCATTGCATCTTGCAAGTGGCTCGACAACGGCTCATTTATTCGCCCTTCACAAGATGTACTTAGGTACCTTGGCACTCGTTGACATTAATGGCGAGTTTGCCTTGCATTGGTTAACGATATTCATCAATGGTCGGTAATCCAATGACCTCTCTTCATGCTCGACATCGACACATTTATTCGCATGACTAGAGTTGTACCATCAGTTTTATAGCGATTGAAGATTATACCATTTCAGCATTTTGCAGCAGATACAACAAATTTAGCAACAGAAATAAATAATCCACTTCACAACCTCATCCACCATTTATGCAACCAAGAAGCAGATGAATTCTACATTTCATTCTATGATCTAGAAGCAGCCACACTCTTCAATTTCCATAACTCATGCACATTGAAGGTAAGTGAAGGTATGTGGTTTTCTAATTTTTAGTCATGCAATTCCTTAAAATACTAAAATTGTAACTTTGGGAAACTCCTCACTTCATCTTTCACATTGTCATATCTCTAGTTGGGGGGAAGGGACATCATTTCATATTCATATATCACCATCACACATTTTCACTTCATCCTAACATACTTGCCCTAATCAATTATGATTGCATTATGGTTCAAAAAGTTATATGATTTGAAAATAATGTCTAAATTAAACAACACACTATATGGCTGATTTTAAAGATGCATTCTTAAATATGTTCAATAAACATCGCTACAACAAAAAGAAACAAGGTATTGAAACACAAAAACCAATACCAATTAGAATTTGGTTGAAACACAAGAACCAACCAAACATGTTGCAATTCAATGTGTGACAATGAATACTTTGCAAAAATAAATAAAATTGTCAAATGCAAAGTTTAAGGACATATGATATAAGCCAAGTTCATTCAGAAGCAAAGTCGTTGCGAGCAAATTAAAGGAATTAATGCAATATTTGCATGCGGATATGCAAGTACTCTAGTTGGGGAGTATGTTGGGCCTCCAAAATGTCTTCAAAATGACATCCACTTTCACCTTTATCACCACCATTTCACTCACATGTCACAACTCCATAACCATATAACTTTTCATTAGCCACCATTTTCATAAATATACGGGTTAGGATCCTTATTTACCAATGTTATTTATTTTTTGTGTTTAAAGTGAATTTATGATTAAAAACTAGGAAATTAACATGGTTTCATGTATCTCTATATGTGGCTTGAGTTTCATGACATGTGTAGGTCATTTGGAAGCTTCCAAGGCACCCTTATGTGGCCTCCAATGCTCAAATTCAAATTCCATTCAAAGGAGATTTGGATAAAGGTCAAAGAAGGATATGTGTCCTATTTGGATTGTAACTCTATGAGGTGTCTCATCATTTCTTATTTGGATTAGAATTATATGAGACACTTAGGGGATATGTGTCTCATTATGAGCTATTTGGTTGTAACTATATGAGATTTTAATGGATCTTCATTAAATTGGGTAGCTTCTTATGTTTTTGTATAAATAGGAAAGCCTTTTTCTTTGAAGGCATGTGTAAAGTTGGGGAAATGCTCATGTTTTTAATAGAGAATTTGTAGCTTATACTTGGAGATTTGAAGATTTAGTTTTGCTTGCATATGAAGCTTCTTCACTTGTCATTCTCATACACCATTGGAATGGCCATCTAATGATTGTGAGACTTAATTGCTTTTATATATTAAAGTTCATTTGCTTTTTTAGTATTAGTTTTAGAATGAATGTGTAATCTTTGTTTTTCTAAAAACATTTCAATAGGGAAGATTTATGTATTTTCTAATTGGATTAAGTTTGAGGCAAGGGCTCATAGTTATTTAGTTTCCTTCCATGTTTTGTTATTTACTTTCTTAGATTAAACCATCAATTCATTGTATAATTGAATAAAGGATCAGGCCAAGATGGTGACTTCAAATTAGGTGATTGAATGTTCAACCTATACAATCATTGAGATTTACTTTTTCATGCTTTTATATTTTCTTCTAAGATCCTCATTTAATTACATTAAATGATATTCCTAAAAATCATTCTAAGAAATTGATTTAATCATATTTCAAGATTGAATGGTTGAATATTGATACATGAAATTACTGAGTTATTTTCTGCACACTTTACTTGCTTTTCTAGGACATTAGAAGTTAAAGTATAAATAGTTACTTACACATCATCTCAAGAAGGTAACACTTCATAATTGAATGCTGGAGTAACTAAGTATACATTAGTTGTTTTTTATTTTATTTCACAAGTTAGTTGAATTTCATTTTCATTATTTGATTTCATAGATTAAATGAATTGGTTTTCGTTATTTTGTAGTTATATTGGTCTAAACTGAAAGACAATTTCTAGCACATACAGTGCATGCATGCTTCACAAGTTTACGAAACCCCCGGGTTGAAAAATTAAATGATAGGCAATCACTTTGCCCCAACATGGACTCCCTACCTAATCTACATTTGTGAAGCCTTGAAGCTTTACTCCCTTTGTCTATATAATCATTTGTCATAATCAAATCATCGACATATAATACTATAATCAACAATTTACCTTCAACCATAATATGGTAAAGTTTTGCACCTGATTCACTTTTAGTGAAACCCAACCCAATGAAATAGTTGTGAATCCTGGTGTACCAAGAACGAGGTGCCTGTTTTAGTCCATACAATGCTCGCTTGAGTCTACACACATGTGACTCTATGTTGAAGGTCTCAAATCATTGTGGATGCTCAATATACACCTCTTCCTTAATCATATTGTTGATGGATATTGTATTTACATCCATCTAATGTATCTTCCATCCCATCTGCACTAACAGTGCGAGAATAGATCTGATTGATGAGTACCTTTCTATGGGAGAAAAGGTCTCATCATAATCAATTCCCTCTGCCTGATAGAATCCTCTGGCCACAAATTTGGCCTTGTGTTTCTCTACACTCCCATCTGCTTCTTGCTTTACCTTGTAAATCCATATGGAAATCACCACTGACTTGTCTGTTGGTCTTGGGACCACCTCCCAAACATTGTTTCTAATACTGGAGTCATACTTCTCAACCATGGCATCAATCCACACTAGTTTCTTCACTGCTTCCTCGAATGAGGATGGCCCAATATCTACACTCTTGCTCATCAGATCCATGTAGCTAGTGTATCGATCTGGTGACCTCCTCTGTCTAGGTTGTGATGTCGGTGCTCCCACATTCTCTCGAGCATCATGCATAAATTTTTCAACCTCTACGGTGCACTTTATTCCATTTCTAGAAGTTTATGCATGAGTGGGTGTTTTCACTCTCTACTCCTCTACATGTGGTTGCTCCACATCATCCTAATGTTCCTCCTTTGGAGCTAAAATCTCCTCATCTGTATGTAATTGAAGCTCCCTCTCAAGGGAACATCTCATGGCCTTCTCTTCATCAAACTTCACATCTCTACGAACCATTGTCATCTTGTTGGATGGCAGGTACACCTGATAGTTGTGAAGTGTATTAGTGTACCCCACAAATATGCCCAACTCATCTGTTGGCTCTAGCTTTTTTGTGCATCCTTGGTAACATGACAGTAAACTAATGAACGAAAGATCCTGAATTCTGCCACATCTGGTTTCTTACATGAAAAATCTTCTTCTGGTGTACTCATCTTGAGAATTCGATGAGGGTTTTTGTTCTGCAAATAAACAATTGTGTTGCATGCTTCAGCCCACAAGTGCAACAGTAGGCCCTGACCATGTAACATCAACTGTGTTTCTCCCACAATACTGTAGGTTTTAACCCTGTATAGAAATTACCTGCATACGAATTATAAAACACAAAAAATAAACAATGCGAGAGCATAACAGATAAAACACATATACACAGAGATTTTCCCCTGGATCCCAAAATCGAGACTAATAGCTTTATTTTTCATTCTATTCCTTTCAATGTTACAACACATATTTATACATACCAAAACATCCAATACCATGGACCGAAAACCATCGCATCCAAAACCATGGACTGAAAACCATCGCATCCAAAACCATGTGCGAAAATCATTCACAAAACCATAGGTAGGTCCACCCAACCTAATATAGGGTCCAAAAAACAAAATTTTTTGGGGCGTTGCCTAGGACCCCATAGAAGGGGGTTACCCGCACCCCTCAAACCCCCTGTGTCCCCCTGCTACGCAATCAGTGCAACGAAGGGGGGGCTCTGCCCCTCTTTAACCCCTCGGTTAACTACGTGGGCTAGTCGTGGACAGAATATAACACAACCCAACAAATACTTATGTTCTTACTTTCAGACACCCCATTTTGTTGTGGGTTATGAGGTGCTATTGATTCCCATTGAATGACTTTCGAAACACAGAAGCTATTGAATTCATTCGACACATATTCTCCATCGTTATCACTTGTGAGAGATTTAAATTTCCTGCCAGTATCTTTCTCGACAAGTGCTTTAAATTCACAAAATTTAGTGAACGCCTGATATTTCTTCTACATGAATAAAATCTAGCACTTACGAGAAAAATCATCAACAAATATTACATAATACATGTGCTTCACCATGGATGTTGTCGAAAACGATGTACACATATCTTAGTGAACTAGATCAAGGATCGCTTGCGCTCGACTTCCTTTATCATGAAAAGAAGCTTTGGTGTACTTCCCTAATGTATACCCTTTTCATGTGTCTCTATGCTCTAGTGTACCCTTGGGAATTCACGCAGAAATTTTTTGCATGATCTTCAAGGCTCTGTGGCGGAAGTGACCCAATATTCTATACCACAACTCACTGATGTCTCGTCTCTGCACCTTCCCTACTTTAGTTCTAAAAGCAGCACAATCTTCTACATCCAATTTGTAGAGTTTCTTCACCTGAACCCCGATCTGCTTCACTTGCCTTGAGGCTATGTGATGAAGTAAATTCTTTCCCTTACTAAATATCACAACGTAGCCATGAGCCTCCAACATGGAAACAGAAACCAAGTTCTTTTTCAAACCCGGAACATACATGACATATTTTAATGTGAGGGGAGAACCGGAATCCCTCTGAAAGATAATAGTACCAATGTTGGTCACACTTACCTCCCATCATCTCCCATCTTGATGTGCTTCTAGACGTCCTTCTCATCCAAGTCACTGAAGAACTCTTTGTTGTCGGTCATATGGAATGAGGCTCCACTATCCAGGTACCACAGACTACCCATCATTGATGTCACCATGCAAGTGATGAGGGTGAAATTCAATTCGAATTGTGAAGCAAGAGCTTCACCTACTGCTCCTCCTAAGGGCTTCTTATTGGCCTTCATGTGTGGACACTTTATGGCATAGTTTCCCAGCTTGTGACAGTGAAAACATTTAATTTTCAACATGTCCTTATTCTTGTCGCCCTGACTAGAATCTGATTTGAAATGGGATGACTTCCCTTTCCCTTTCTTTTCCTTTCCATATAAGGCATGTTTATCCTCATTTTCATGCTTGGATGAGGATCCATCTCTGGTGTTCCACTGAATCTCTTCCTATACCAAGTCAGACCCAATCCGCTCCCACTCTGGAAGATTCTCCTTCCCATTAGCTGAGTCCTAGTAGTTGTGCGAGTTCTTGGGAAGTCCTAGAAGTGTTAGGCTCGCTAGATCTTCTTCAGCAACGATAACACCAACACTTCCAAGCTCATCCCGACATTGAGTGAAATTGGTCATGTACTTTGATATTGATTCGCCCTTCTCCAACTTGATCTTTCTGAGCTTGTCCTTCAATATCAGCTTCCTATGGTCACTAATGTTTTGAAACAGCTCTATTAGAACCTTCCACATTATAAATGGAGTTTCCTTACCGTGGAGGTTCAAGACTGATGAGCACCAGTATTGTAGCAAGAATGTTGCAACTCCTGGGGCTACCAACCTTACTTCATTAACCTGGGGTTCGTACAAACTTGGAGGTGACGGTGTTGTATACAAAAATAGATGCAATGGATCCACTCTTTATCACTGCTGAACTAGCGATAAACCAATAGGGTTTCTCAAACCAACCTTCTATTGATTTAAAAGAATTTTGATTACCAATGGAGAAAGGGGAAATTTACCCTAACTGATAGAATTGAAACATTATCTACTGTAGTAATGAAAGAATGAAATATATGCTTAAAACACACCACTCATCTAACTATTTGTTAATATATCTTGCTTCAAAATAATTCTAAGCTAACATATGTGGAACCCTAACTATCCTAAGCATGCAATCTGATCTAATCAAACACTTTACTATTGTCCATATGAATGAACATAACAACCTTTTTCTTTTTGTCCTTTTTGTGAAAACAAGAATTCTAATTCTTCTTGATTGTATGGCAGGTAGGTTAGGTGTGGAGAGAGGTGGTTATGAAGGTTCATATGGCTTGAGAGGTAAGCATGGTCCTTCTCCTATCTTTCGTGATGCATTTCTCACAAATCGACCTCAAAACATGTCACTATAGGTCGTCCTACAGGATGTCCTAATTCACCTACAGGATCCCTTGTGTTCCTATAGGAACAGGAAAAAAGCATAAGGAGTGATTTGGATAGTGGTATAGGGCTTAGGGAAGGTGAGTGATGAAAGGAATAAGGCAAGGAAGTGGCTAGTACTTCCTCAGAACTCAAACCCAAGTTTGTATGATGGTTGGATTTGCTCAACAAGCATGGCAAGTTGTTCTTATGAAATGATAACTCGGTTTTTGGACTTAGTGGCTTTTGGAAATCATGAATGGGTGAGGTTAGGTTGGGGTTGCCAATATGAGGTCTTCCTACACTATTGAAACTCCTGCAATACACACATCACTGGCATTTACCCATAGATCATGTCAAAACAAGAAAGATTTCCAACAACATAAGAAAACATAATTTCATCATTCATTTGCATAGTTCATGCATGGAAATGCTTGCATCCTATTGTGAAACACCATGAAATCTAATACAAAGTTGGATATATCATAAATAAAAATTGCAACCTATCCTTGAAAACTAAAAGATGCTGGCCTAATTAGCAGAAAACCCTAAATTTCATAAGAAATCAGAATCCCGTCTTTTTGGGGTTGAATGGGAGTTTTCTCTCAAACCATGGTCCCTAAAGGGAGGAGGCAAGATCCACCTGTTATCAGCCTTTTTGGTATTCATTTATCTCTCTAAAGCTACTATTAACGTTGTGCACAAATGGAAGCAAACTAATCAAAGTCGCCAATACTTGCAATGAAACAATGCCAAAATCAATTCAACTAGTAATCTATGTGTTAGAAAATTATATATTACAGAGAAATGGAATACATAAAATATTGCAGAAATATAAACACAAAAAACGCATAAAACAAGAGAGACAGAGATATACATGGTTCACCTAGTTTGGGCTACATCCACGGAGAAACAGCCAGTCCTTCTTTTATTATATTATCCAACAAACTGAAGAGATACAACCTACAGCAGATCCGTTGTAACACCCTCTTCGCTCTCAATCTCCTCTCTCTTTCTCACTCAGAATACAGATCTACATAGACGCAATACAATTCCCTCATATATAATGAGGGGTTGCCTTCTAGGCCAAAAAACCCTAAATTAAACATAACTTCTACTGTCAGAGAATCCGCCTAATTAACGACCCAGATTGACTAGAAATTACTAGACTTTTACAAGGCAATTTTACATCTATTTTTGGCTTCAAGGGAGCTACCTCGAAACCCCCACCGGGGGACCACTGGCCCCCGGACCCCCCAGCCGGGGGGGATTTACCCCCCCCCCCCCCCGGACCCCGCCACGTGGAGGGGTGTACAATCTTCCTGGGGTATACATCCGGCTAAAACCTTTGAATACAGAAGATAATCAGGGTCCACACCCAACAATCTCCCACTTGGAGACTGATTATAGCAACTCCACCGCTGCTTCATTTGCTAGACACTGAATCCACTTTGTACCTGATTGTTTCTCATCTTCTTCATCATACTTGAAGACCAATTGAAACTGAGCATATTCTCAGTTTCTCCCTGGTTACAAATTTTGTTAACGTATCTGTAGGATTCTGGCTAGTGTGTATCTTTTCCAACTTCAACTCTCCATCTTCCAACACTGATCGTATGAAATGGTACTTGAGATGTATGTGTTTAGTCCTAGAATGAAACGTTGAGTTCTTTGCAAGATGTATGGCACTCTGGCTGTCACTATATAACCTGCCCAACTCTTGCTTCTTACCCAATTCATCCAGAAACCTTTGTAATCAAATAATTTCTTTACTAGCCTCTGTAGCAGCAACATACTCTACTTCTATTTTTGAAAGTGCAACAACACTTTGGATTTTTGAAACCCAACTGGCAGTTGTTCCACCTACAGTAAACACATACCCTGCTGTGCTCCTCTTGTTATCTCTATCACCTGCCATATCTGCATCAACATATCCCTGTAGAGAAATGTTTGAACCACCAAAGCATAATTCTTGATTTGTGGTACCTCTCAAATACCTGAGAATCCACTTCACTGCCATCCAATGTTCTTTTCTTGGATTGTTCATGCACACGCTTACAACTCCCACTGCATGTGCAATATCAGGCCTTGTGCAGACCATTGCATACATTAAACTTCCAACTGCTGATGCATATGGAACTTTAGACATATGAGCCATTTCTTCCTGAGTCTTGTGACATGCCTCCTTACTTAATTTGAAATGGCTAGCCAAAGGTATACTAACTGGTTTTGCATTTTTCATATTAAACCTTTTCAACACCTTTTCTATGTACACACTTTTATACAATGTTAATTTGTGATTCTTCCTATCTCTAGTTATTCTCATACCAAGGATTTGTTTTGCAGCACCCAAATCCTTCATTGCAAATGAGTTTGCCAATTTTATTTTAAGCACATTTATTTCCTACATGTTAGAACCTACAACAAGCATGTCATCTACATACAATAACAATATAATATAGCTGCCATCATTTTGCCTTTTGAGATAAACACAATGATCAGAGTGACATCTAGTATAACCTTATTCAGACATAAACCTGTCAAATTTTAGATACCACTGCCTTGGAGCCTGTTTTAAGCCATACAAGCTCTTCTTCAACTTGCACGCTAGTTTCTCCTTCCCTTTTACCTCATATCCTTGTGGCTGCTACATATGTATCTCTTCCTCCAAATCCCCATGGAGAAAGGTTGTCTTTACATCTAACTGCTCAAGATGCAAATCTTCAACTGCTACTAGACTTAAAATAGTTCTCATTGAAGTCATTTTAACAACAGGAGAAAATATTTCATCAAAATCAATACCTTTCTTCTGTGCAAACCCCTTCACCACAAGTCTAGCTTTGTACCTCTGTTTTCCTCCATCTTCTTCCTTCAACCTATAAACCCATTTATTTTTCAATGTTGTTTTACCTGCACGCAACTTGACTAAGTCCCAAGTCTGGTTATGTGCTAACGAGTCCATCTCTTCTTTCATGGCTTGCCCCCACTTCTTCCTAGTTTCTACCTGCACTGCTTCTTCATAAAATTCTGGTTCACCAGACTCAGTCAACAATACATAATATAATGAAGAAGAGTATCGTTCAAGGGGTCTACTTATCCTGGTATATCTTTTAACACCACTTTCAGGTGTTTGAAGTGCTTGTTGCTGTTGTGGTTGTCGTTCTGGCTGTTGATCATTATGATTTTCAGGCACCATCACTTTTCTTGTGATATCGTCAAGCACTGTATATTCTCTGTTTTCTTTTTCTTGTTTTTTTCCTACAACTAATTCTTATACAAGACATTTTCATTGAATATTACATCTCTGCTCCTAATGATTTTGTGATTTTCATAATCATATAAGCGATAACCAAAATCATTAACACCATATCCAATAAAGGTACATTTCTTTGATTTTGTCTCAAGCTTTGTTCTATTTTCTTTGTTAATGTGGACAAAAGATTCACAACCAAAAGTATTTAAAAATGAATAGTTTACCTTTTTACCTGACCATGCCTCCTCTGGAATACCACCATCCAAGGAACTTGAAGGCCCTCTGTTTATTAGATAAATAGCAGTATCTACAGCATCTACCCAAAATTGTAAAGGCAATCCTGCATGCAATCTCATGCACCTTGCACGCTCCATGATTGTCCTGTTCATCCTTTCTGACACACCATTTTCTTGCGGTGTTCCTGGAACCATCTTCTCTCTGCGAATTCCATTCTCTGAAAAGTACCTATCAAACTCTTTTTTGCAATATTCACCTCCATTATCTGATCTGAGACACTTCAACCTTTTTCCTGTCTCATTTTCAACCAAAGCTTTCCATTTCTTGAAAGTATCAAATACATCAGATTTATTTCGAATACAATAAATCCAATTTTTTATGGTTGCATCATCAATAAAAGTAACATAATAACGAGAGCCACCAAGAGATGATACCTGAGCAGGTCCCCATACATCTGTATGCACACACTCTAATTTTTCGCTTTTCTTTTCTTTCCCAACTCTAAGGAATCTTGTTAAGAAATTTACTGCATAACATAAATAATTACTGAAAGGAATAAATATAAAAATAACCAGTAACAACCATAAACATATAAACACAAATGTTTATCCGGGAAAAACCCAACCTAATAAGATCTCATTAGCATTGGCCAAAACCCAGGGCAATCCAACCAAGTGAGCTTTCACTGCTTACCTATAGGTCTTTCATTACAATGAAGTCCTTCCAGCCTTTTATAGGCTCCATTACATATAATACCACGGGTAGAATACTATGGGTGCACAATACCATGTGTCCCAAAACCATCACTATTTAACCTGGTCAACTTTGACTCTATCCTGAGTCAAGTTTATCTAACAAATCTGACTCTCTTCTGTTTTCCATAAACAAAATTCTCACAGAATTTTAAATCAACATGCGTCAAACCTGGAACAAATTTCTTGAGTGACGAATCTGCATCCCCTTCTCACTCATGTGCCCGAGCCTATGATGCCACAATGTCGTATCTTCTCCTATAGAGGTTAAAGCATTAACAGAATTAGAAATACCATTGCATAAATACAATGTACCAACCTTTTCTCCTTTCATTATTACCAGGGATCCTTTAGTGACCTTCCAGGTTTTATCTATGAAAGTAGTTATGCAACTTTCACCTCCCAACTGCCCTGTTGAAATCAAATTTTTCTTCAGATCTGGAACATGCCTTACCTTCTTCAATAGCCACTGATTTCCATTTTGCTATTTTATGAAAATTGTACCCATTCCAATGATTTTACAGGGTTTATCATCACCTAATCCACAGAGAAATAGCCAGTCCTTCTTTTATTATATTATCCAGCAAACTGAAGAGATACAACCTATAGCAGATCCGTTGTAACACCCTCTCCGCTCTCAATCTCCTCTCTCTTTCTCACTCAAAATACATATCTACATAGACGCAATAGAATTCCCTCATATATAGTGAGGGGTTGCCTTCTAGGGAAAAAAACTCTAAGTTAAACATAACTTCTACTGTCAGATCATCCGCCTAATGAACGGCCCAGATTGACTAGAAATTACTAGACTTTTACAAGGCAATTTTACATCTATTTTTGGCTTGAAGGGCACTGCCCCGAACCCCCGCCAGGGGACCGCTGACCCACGGACCCCCCAACTGAGGGGGATTTACCCCCCGCGTGGAGGGGTGTACAGTCTTCCTGGGGTATACATCCGGCTGAAACCTTTGAATACAGAAGATAATCAGGCTCCACACCCAACACTATGAATTAACCTAAGCATACAATTATAGTAAGAGGAACCTCTACTACTAGAGTTGGGACCTAACCCAAGAGCTTTAGCCCTCTAAGTCAACTCAGTGTTGGATCAAGGAAATGCTCATTTTCATTAACATATCAAAAAAATACATAACAGTGTTTTTCCACAATCCTTCAACTTCAAAGTGCTTAGTTATCTTGCATAAAAAATCTGAATCCTAATGAGGCTCTAGGCCTCTTTATTTATACAACTGAAGTTTCCAACAAATTCCTTAAATCTAGGGAGGCTTGGCTTCCAATCTCAAGATAAACTAGTTCTTAACTATCATTGGCTCGGCTGCCAATGATTCTCATGACTCGGTTGACTGCAACTCTGAGCTGGTGTGATTTGATTGAGGGATATTTGAATGAGTGAGGACTTAATGAGGAAAATCCATCTCCTATAATCTCTCCTTGTCTCATTCTAGTTCCTGCACCTTAATTAGCCATAATTTGCCATAATTTTCTACCAAAAACTTGCAATCAATGCACATTAGACCACTAGACATAACATCTTACTTTTAGTCATCTTATTAAGCAAAATATAATTAAAACATCTAAGGAATGAGAAGAGTTGATTTTAGTAAGCTTGGAGGTGTATTAAGGTCCATATATTTACCCAATGATGAGCCTCATCATCACCCCCCTACTGAAAGTGTTGCTCATCCTCTGAGCAACTTAATCTATGTCCATGTCCTTCATTGCTCTGGTGGCTTCCTTGACATCCCATGCTTTTGTTGTAGTCTCCTCTTCCTATGAATAAAATCCTGCCTTCCTCTCTATCTCTTCCCACTGCTTTCTTTCTTCTTCTTATTTCCTTCCTTCCAACATTCCTAAAAGCAATGGTGGACTGAGCCTCAAGCCAATCCAATTGAATTTGTGTCTTTGTAGAGCCTTCTTATACATGGGGTTCTATTTAGTGCCTCTCTCATTCTGTCAGGAGAATGATATTCTCTAATTTTTAGGATGTAAGGCAAGGTGTTCCATCTCCTTTGGCAAGCTTGCATGCTGTCATCTCCTAGAAATCTGAAAATGTCTTCAAAGTGTGCGACTGCTTGTTTGTGTGCAGCAAGGCACCTAAGTGCAAGCTTGGGATCATTTGCAATGAGGTTGTGGGTGTTTATGAGTGTTTATGATAGCCATTAGGTTAGATTGTTCAGCTCTGATCATAAGCGGTTTTGTCTCCTTTTTCCATTACCTTTTTCATCTCTGAAGCTCTTGCCTCCTCATGATTCATCCCTGATGCTAAAGCCATCAATTTCAAGTCCCCTAGCTTGGGATTTGCGTCCCACACATTTAAATCTGTCAAGGCCAAATTGTGTAGGTAGAACTCAGATATTTTTTCTTTATCTTCCAAGGTGCTTTGATCACAGAGATCAATGAATTTTCTGTAGTATTGGAAGGCCATAGTTCCTCTTTGTGCTAGGGTCTTTATTTGGAATTGTAGCTATTGTTCCTTGAGATACAAGGCATAATACTTTGTAGGAATCCTACAATGGAATTCCTCCAAGGATAAACTGGCCATGGTTGCCAACTAGCTTTCCCTTTCTTGTAGTTGTCCCCTTAGCCATGTGTTCTCAACTTCTAACTGAGACTTCATCATTTCTTCTCTGCCCCTGATGCTGCTCAGTTCTCTGCCCATCTCCTACAATATTTCCTCCATGTGGCCTACATCCTCCACCCCTTTTGATTTGGCAATTTGCATCTACCTGTGTGTCCTTGATTTCTCTTTTTCATGTTCAAAGAATAGGGGAATGGAAAAATTTTGTGATATTACCCTACCTCCTTCAATGAACCTGTAGTAGGAGTTGAGGTTTGGTTGTGGACTAGGTTCTCTCAGTTCTTGGTCTTCTTTCTTTTTTTCTTGTTGAGTGATACCTTCCTAGTCCCTTTTCTATGTTTCCTATAGGTTTGACAAAGTTTCTTGTAGGATGGCCTCTGCTTCTTGTAGGTTTTTCTGTGTCTCCTATAGGAGACCTTTTCCCTTTGATGAGGCTAACCTTATGACAGGCCTCCTAACATAAGTGATTGGATATTTGGGAGAGGCTTGTTCTAATCATCCTTCTCCTTGATTTTTCTCTAGAGGGGTTGCCTTTTCTTACTGCTTTGGTGAATCCTCAATGAAAATTGGAGTTTTGGTGGGGGTTTGAGGTCTCCCTTGTCTAATCCTAGTGCTCTTTCTTGTCCTAAAGTACAGTGGGGTTTGTCTTTGCCTCTTCCCCTTTGATTTGATAGGTGTACTTAGGGCAATAATAGCAGTTTCTACCTCTTTCTTTGTGGGATCTAGAGATACCCTTGGTGATTCTTATCCTTCTCTGTCTTGAGATGTAGACATTTGTTCATCCTTATGTCCCATTTCCTCTTTTCCATTCTCTTTCTCATCCTCTTCTTTGTCTCCACTTTCCTCTTCTTCTTCCTTTATTTCTTCACCCTGCCCATCTGCCTCTTCTTTTGTTTCTTCCTCTGTCTCATCTTCATTATCCTCCTCTATTTCTTCTTCATTCTCCTCTGTTTCTTCTTCATTTTCCTCCTCCATTTCTTCTTCATTCTCACTAACAGAGTGGCTTTTGCCATATTAAATAACTTGAATTTCTCCTTCTACCTGCATGTCTTTAAAGGTTTTCCATGCAATATGGAGTCTTAGGTTTTGTAGATTATCTTCAAGGATGAGTTTGATCAACCCATGATGGGCTATTTTTTGATGTTTTCCCTCTTTCACTTTGATTCTCATGTTTATCATTTATTGTAGAATAAAATAGGTTATACTCAATCTATTTTGAGGAGGTGTGTTCTCTCCAAATCTCAGTTCTTGGAGGAGTCTGAAGTGGTATCCATACACCACAATGTATCTCCCTCCACATGATATGTATTTGAGGTGGTAACTGACTTCATTCCAATGGTATGGAATGATTTCCCTTCTAACCCATTTTTTTCCTCCATTGGCTCCTCTCCTTCCAAAAAGAATATTTTCTTTGCAAGGGTGTTGTTACCCTTGTCTTCTTTTCTCCATGGTAACCCTAAAGGGAGCGTAGTGATTCTGATTATAACTTTAGGGGTAATTACTACTGATAAGACCTTCACCACAACAGTGGCATTCATCCTAGTGAGGCGTATGAGTGAGAGGGAAAATTATCTAGCCACGTCATCATCATACCCTCTCATCCTCTCAAAGAACCCCATCCATTGGTGCCTTGTGAAAATTTCCACTACAGGAGGATGCTGGTGGATTATTGTTGTGTTTGTGGGTTCTCTCTTGTTGAAACCTCTTGTCATATTTCCCTGGTAATTGTGGAGCCTTGTATGGATACAATTCAAGAATTAGAGTAGGTGAGGGAGGTTTGAATGTTAACTTTTAGTGACATGCAATACAACTCTCCTATACTACAATTTCCTTGATCAAATTGAGGATTTTTTCTTATTTCCTATGGAAAATATGGAAGGTATAGCTCCTACCTCACTTTGCTACATTCTGGTGAGGATAACCCTCGATTTCACCACCCTTAGTGCCCATTGACAGTCTCGTAGGTTGATTCCTTTATACCTTGTAGGTTTCATGCGTTGTAGATGTTGACTATTTCCTGTAGGTGTTGCTGCAATAAGGCCGAGAGAAAATTCTTCGTTTGAGGAATCCTCGAAGTTGCTTATGCTCTATTTGTATAGGAATCAGTGTTTTATTTCCATGTACGGATGATTGTGTGGGGTGGTGTATTGGCTGTCTAAGTACGAGAACATCCTTTTGGACCATTGGTCCCACTATCAGTCCATCATTCCACCTTACCTTGTAATCATCTCCCACTCCTTTCCTTCATAACTTAACCACTTTTGGCTTTATTCCCTTTTCCTCTTGTTTTCACTTTTGCCACGTGTAGAGTGGTGTAACTTTTTTCTTCTCATCGATTGGCCGAAGGTGGCCAAGTTAACTGGCCACCTTTACTTATAAAATCAACTCTCACATAATCCTACAGTTCTGATCATATCGTACTAATGAGAGAGCATGAGTAAGATGACATACCTATGGGTAAGATGCTTTGATGATGATGCATGCTAGAGAGTGATGTTGGTGATATTTTTGCTATTGTTGAGCTCTGGATGAGCTTATTCATCCTTGGATTCCTTCTTCTAAAGATGGATGAAAACTGTGTGGTTTCCTTTGTGGGATAGGCTGCTACGGGATACCTACAGGATGTCCTGTAGCTGCCTCTCCCTTAAACTTTCATAATTTTTCTCAAATCTGAAGCATAAGGGATGTTGAAATGAGTGGAGAAGGGTGATAGGGAATGGTAGGTGAGAGATGTTGTCTCTAGGTATTGTTCCCCTTTCCCTCTTCTCTCTCTCTGCTGCCTTTTTATTTTCTTTTTGTAATCTGTAATTTTTTTAATTTTTTTTATTTGATGGATGCAGGGGTGACATGGTGATGAAAGGAATGGATATGATGTGGTGAAGTAAATGGTTTTTCATCCAAACATAGTCTTGTTTCATCCCCTTTCTCTCAGACTACCTTTCTTTGGATTTTCAAGGTCACTTTAATTCCTATAGGAAACTCCTGTAGGTTTACAGGGAATCTTGTAGAATTACAAGGAATCCTGTAGAAAACACAAAGTTTGTATAAGATGAGCTGGAGGGGTTTATAAGTGGAAGAATAGGTGAATAGTGTAAGATATGAGATGGGTGGATTGAAACATGGCCCTTGTAGGTCATTCTCTCCCTCTCATGTTGTGCTTATCCTCATCTTGCTGACCTGCAAAACCAAATTTCCAATTTTTTGTATCCTTTCTCTTTTTTGCTTTTTTTTTTTCTTTTTTTTTGTACAACAACTAGTCTGCCTCCAAGGAGGTTTTCATCCTAGTTTCCTACCCTAGGTTCGTCAAAAGAGGTTTTCACCCAGAGATCTTTTTATTTTTCCTATTTTTTTAAAACACACTTGGGCTGCCTTAAGATGTTTTCAACCCAACAGTGGGACTCAGGTGCCTCGTGGAGGTTTTCACCTAAGTCTCTTTATTTTATTTTTTGTGTTTTTATTCTTTTTTATTTTTTCTCTTATGGGATTTGGTGAGGTGGAAGTTGAGACTTTCTCTACCACCATCACTGTCTTGTTGATGCTATTGATGAATTCTTGTTTTAACAAGGGCTTCTTGTAGATATTTAATCTATACTCATTTACAAGCAAAGGGATAGACTCTGCATCAATGGTTCTTATCTGTACAACACCATTATCATGACACTTTTCTATTTCATAAGGCCCTAACCATTTAGTCCTTAACTTACCTTTAAAATCCTTGTACTATGAATCATACAACAAAGCCCAATCACCTTCTTGAAAAAATTTATCTTTTATATTCTTGTCATGCTAGATTTTCCTCTGAACTTGAGTCACCTCTATGTGCAGGAGGGCATACATCCTAAATTCATCTAACCCATTCAGCTAGAGAAAAATTTCTTGTTCTTCCCTAGTGAGATCTAGATCCAGTTGTACTACCATTCTTAAGGTGTTGTATTCAAATTCAATGGACAACGGGGCTTTCTTCCGATAGACCAGCTCATAAGGAGTGAACCCAATGGTGGTCTTCTAGCCGGTATTTTAGGCCCAAGTGGCCTCAACTAATCTGTCTACCCAATCCTTTCTGCTATTGCTAATCACTTTGGTCAGAATTCCTTCCAGTGCTCTATTGGTTACCTCCACTTGCCCATTAGCCTGTGGGTGGTAAGGAGTGGATGTTTTGTGCTTGATCTTGTGCTGGCTTAACAAATTTTCAATCATGTGAGATGTAAATTGACTGCCTTGATCGGTGACCAATTCTCTAGGGTACCCAAACTTATAAAACACATTTTCCCTTAAGAATTCAGCCAATTTTCTTCTATTGCTACTTTGATGGCTTTGGCTTTAGCCCACTTGGTTAAATAGTCAGTGCACACAATGATGTACTGCTTCTGTTTGGATGGAGGGTCAATGGGCCCGATGAAATCCATGCCCCACTTGTCAAATGGCTCAAAAGTCACTTGAGGTTGTAGAGGCATTTCATCCCTTGGGGTAGATCTCCCCATCCTTTGGCATTGATCACACTGACTGGTATACCGCCTCACATCTTGGTGAAACGTGGGCCAGTAATAACCGGCTTGTAGTACCTTGAATGTTGTTCTTTTGGCTGCAAAGTGACCTCCACAAGGCCCATCATGACAAATCAGAAGGATGTCGAAGACTTCCTCCTCCCTAACACATCTCCTTATAATTTCATTCGGGCCTAGCTTGAAGAGATTTCCCCCAATCCAAGTGAACAGGGTGCTCTTCCTTATGATCTTGCTCTTTTCCTTGGAGGACAAGTTTGGTGGAAACTGTGCAAACACCAAGTAATTTTCTATGTCAGCAAACCATGGAAAGAGAACTGAAATGGAAAATAAGTGTTCATCTGGTAAATGATCATCAACCATTCCTTCCTCCTCTGCAGGCAAATTCAATCTAGATAAAAAATATGCAACAACATTCTCCTTATCGAGCTTATCAATAATAGTTAAATCAAACTATTGCAATAAAAGTAACCATCTAATAATATGGGCATTTACATCAAGTTTATTCATCACGTATTTAATTGCAGCATGGTCAGTATGTACAAATTTTTGGTAACCAGTAATGTAATGATTAAATTTATTCAATGAATGCACAACAGTTAGGAGCTATTTTTTAGTCATTGTGTAGTTCATATCGGCTTTCGACAGATTCTTACTGATGAAGTAAATGGCATAAGGTAGATTTTCATCTATATGGCCTAGAGCTGCTCCTATGACTTTGTGGTAGTCATCGGAATGTATATGAAAAGGAAGAACCCAATTTGGACCTCGGAGAATAGGTGCAATAGTCAACTTTACCTTTAGGGTGTCCAAGGCTTCTTGACAGCTTTCTAACCATAAACATTTGGAGTCTTTGGCCAATAACCCAAATAAAGGAGAAGCTAACTTACTAAAATCTTTTGTAAATCTCCTATAGTATCCGACTAAACCTAAAAAACTTCTGACATCCCTCTTTTTTTCCAGAGTCGGGACCCTTTTGATGATGGCTATCTTATTTGGGTCTACCTGCAGTCCTTCCTGGGATATTGAGTGACCTAGAACAATCCCTCCAGTCATCAAGAACTCACGTGTTTCGGTACTAAGGGATAATCTAATTTCAATGCATTTGTTCAGAACCTTACCTAGGTTAGAGAGAGCCTCCTAGAAATCACACCCATAGGGTGTAAAGTCATCCATATAAATTTCTACTACATCATGGACTAGCTCGGCAAAGATACTCAGGACTACCCTCTGGAAAGTGGAAAGGGCATTGCATAGACCAAAAGGAAGGACCCTATAAGAGAAAGTACCCCAAGGACAGGTGAAGGTGGTTTTATCCTGGTCCTCTGGCCTAATCTAGATTTGATTGTACCTATTGAACCATCTAAGAAAGAGAAAAACATTTTCCTTGCCAGGCCATCTAATACTTTATCAATGAAAGGTAGAGGGAAATGGTCCTTCTTTGTTTCTTTGTTTAACTCTCTGTAATCAACACAAATCCTCCACTTCCCATTTTTCTTTGGAACCAACACCAAAGGAGACACCCACTCACTGTCCGAGATAGGGTAAATGAATCCTACATCCAGCAGCTTTTTCAATTCTTCTTTGACTATATCCTTGAGAGCTGGATTCATTCTCCTTTGGGGTTGTTGGATTGGTTTGCAACCTTCTTTGATATAAATGTGGTGAGTACACACCTAGGGGTGAAATCCATCCATATCTTTGTAATTCCAAGCAAAGAAATCCAAATGCTTCTTTAGCATGTTACATAACTCTTCTTCTTGGTGTACAAAACGATAGGGGTTTATTTTCAGAGTTGTTTCAGGGCCGAATTCTATTGTCTTGACACGAGTAGGATTTGAGTCAGCTAAGCATATATCAATCTGATGTTTTCTCTTGGTTTCCTTCACTACTTCCTCTAGAGACAAGGTGTTTGGAATTGGATTTTGGAGGATGTGTTCAATCAAATCATCTTCATTAGGTTGTCCTCCTCCCATGGCAGTTTCTAGGGTATAGAGTTGGGCGGAGTATACTTCATCTTCTTCCTCCTCTTCTAGCCATAAAGGTGAATCATGTTCTAAAGATGGCTGAGCAGGAGAGTACAAGACCAATTGCTTGGATAGATGCCCATTTTTTCTAGTCATTTTTCTAGCCCTGCAGTTGATGTAAGCATCGGCAGTGGCTAACCAAGGCCTCCCAAGTATGAGAGGATAACCATCAAACTTGGTCTTAGGCTAGCGAACTAGGAAGTTTGCAGGGTACTCCCACGAGTCAATGGATACCATCACATCCTCAACAATCCCCGCAGGGGCTACTATGGATCGGTCTGCAAGCTGCAAGACTGTCGTGGTCTTTCTTAAAGGACCCTATAGATTCAGCTTGAACATGGTGTCCTTAGTCATTACATTAATGGCAGCCCCAAGATCAATCAAGGTATGTGGAAAAATGGTGTCGTTGATGTGCACATCTACTACAGGGCTTCCAGGGTCTAAATAATTTGGGAAAATTACTTGCCCCAGCATTAAGTTAGGCAGTTGTTCAAAGACATTAATGGTATGGGTGTCTCTTTTCCACCTCCCTGGATGTTTGAAACTCTTCTCTTTAATCAGTTTGTTGTAAATAGGTGCATCCTTAATTGCTTGGAGAAGTGGAATTTTGACACAAATTTATCCATTCACCCAGAAGTTCATTCTCTTCTAGGGTAGGTTGGACTGGATGAGTTAAAATTTTAAGAAAGGGTGGTGGATTCACTCTAGGCATACTTTCCTCTCTGTCCTCCTCATTCTCCCTGGGTGGAGATGGACGTTGGTTATCTAGGAGTACTCTCCCAAACCTCGGGTTGATTTCCTGAATTTCCACAGCATAAGCAAGGTAGGATGTCTCTCCATTGTAGACTTGTTGTGCATGTCTGTTGTTCGGGTTCAGATTTGGTTGGGTAGGCATCTGAGATTGTTTAGGTGGAGCATGGTGTAAAAGTTGTGGTTGAGTAGGAGGTGAAGGAAATAAAGCTGGAGCATTGTTGTATGGGGGCCTCCACCCCTAGGGTGGTGCATTCCACTAAGGTTTTGGAGGAGTATATAGCTGAAATGGTTGGTTGGTTGGTTGGGAATGGTACTAAGGTGAAAAAGACCAGGGAGAAGGTGTAGACTGGGAGGGCTGAGTAGGGGGGCCTCAAGAGGGAATGGAAATGTTTTGGTTAGGGTTGTAATATGCATAGGATGACCCTTGCATGCCTTGTTGGTATGTTCGAGGCCCATGAGGCCTCCTATGATTTATGTAGCCGAGTTGTTCAGTCACCCCTTCAGTTCCTTGATACAAATCTTTTAGTCTAAGTAGAGAAGGGAACTTATCTGTGGAGTGGTTTTCTTCACAGACTGAGCAAATTTCTATAAGGTTTAATGGACATTCATTCCTAGGGTGCCTCATTTTGCATCTAGGGCAGAAGATGGATAATTCTCTCTCTGCTTACTCATGCTTCCTCTTGATTTTCATAGTGTCCATCTATAGCGCAAGGGTTTGCAGCTTTTCACTCTTAAAATCGTCCAACGTGTTTCCAATTTCACCTTTTATAGATGTGTTGGAAGAGGATGAGTTGGCCACTATTTGACTACCCCTACCCTTTTTCCTATCTGCCCTAGAATGGTTCTTAAAGACGGTCTTGATATCTTCATAGGGTAGCTAGTAGATGTCCCCTCTTGATAGAAGGTTTAGGGTATCCATACGATCTTCCCTGAACCCCCTGATAACAACTAGCTTAAATGACTTAGGATCAAGTGTGCACCTGACCCTTTTGTAGCTAAGCTGGAATATTTCCTCATAATCCTCTAAGGACTCATCATGCCCCAAGGTCATTCTAAAAATTTCCTCTTTAGTGTCTTTGGACCTATAGTAGTCCCTATACTTGTTGTTGAAAGCTAGCTGCATCTGAGCCCAGGTGATGATATTATCCCCAGGTAGACACATGAACCAGTGCAGAGTTGCATCCTTGAGTGTGGATGGGAATAATTTCAACTTCTGATCATCAATGGTGTAATCATAAGTTCTGCATATGACAGCAAATTCAAACAAGAAAGTATCTAGAGCTTCTGAGGTCAAGCCATGGAATTGATGAAGAGAAGAGGGGCTTATGTTTTTCATCTTGGCATCCCCATTGGTTTATCTGATGGGAAAAGCACCCTCAATTCTTTTTCTATCTCCCCTTTCATTTATGTTTTCAACCATTATGTCAGTTCAAATGGGTTCTTCTTCTCCTTCCCCTATAGGCTCTTAAAAAATATATGGTTGTTCACCTAAGGGGTCTTCTAATTCACAGCCATCGAAGAAGAGGGAAGGTTGGTTGTTTAAAGTGGTGGGGCTATTTGGTAGAAATTTTCCTAAGTTATCCTTATTCCTACAGGGCATGAAAGAAGTGTTTTTGTTTTGTTTTGTTTTTCAAGCTCTAAGACTAATTGCAGAATTGAAAAGACAAACTGAATTGAAGCTAACTATTGAGTGAACTTACTTGCAGAATGGAAAGGAAAAAAACCAACTTACAACTACTTTTAAAAAAATGAAGCTAATAGCAGAATGAAAGAGATAATAAATGGAAGAAAGAAAGCAAAAATCACATCTACTCAAACACCTCCCCGGCAACGACGCCAAAAAGTGATGAGCACCAGTAATTGCAATAAGAACGCTGCAACTCCTAGGGCTACCAACTTCACTTCATCAAATCGGGGTTCATACAAACTTAGAGGTGACTGTGTTGTATACACAAATAGATGTAATGGGTCCACTCTTTGTCACTGTTGAGCTGGTGATAGACCACTAGGGTTTCTCAAACCAACCTTCTACTGATTTAGAAGAAATTTGATTACCAATGGAGAAAGGGGAAATTTACCCTAATTGAGAGAATTAAAACATTATCTATTGTAGTAATGAAAGACTGAAATATATGCTTAAAGCACACCACTCATCTAGCTATTTGTTAATATATCTTGCTTCAAAAGAATTGTAAGCTAACACATGTGGAACCCTAACTATCCTAAGCATGTAATCTGATCTAATCAAACACTTTATTGATGTGCATATGAATGAACATAACAACCTTTTTCTTTTTGTCCTTTTTGTGAAAACATGAATGCTAATTCTTCTTGATTGTATGGTAGGTGGGTTAGGTGTGGAGAGAGATGGTTGTGAAGGGTCATATGGCTTGAGAGGTAAGCAGGGGCCTTCTCCTATCTTTCGTGATGTGTTTCTCACAAATCGGCCTCAAAACAGGCCACTACAGGTCATCCTACATGATGTCCTAATTCACCTACAAGATCCCTAGTATTCCAACAAGAATAGGCCCAAAGCATAAGGAGTAATTTGGGCAATGGTATAGGGATTAGGGAAGGTGAGTGATGGAGGGAATAAGGCAAGGGAGTGGCTAGGACTTCCTCATAACTCAAACCCAAGTTTGTATGATGCTTGGATTTTCTCAACAAGCATGGCAAGTTGTTCTTATGAAATGATAACTCGGTTTGTGGACTTAGTGGCTTTTGGCGATCATGGATGGGTGAGGTTAGGTTGTGGATGTTGGTATGAGGTCTTCCTACACTATTGAAACTCATGCAATACACACATAACTTGCATTTACCCATAGATCATGTAAAAACAAAAAAGATTTCCAACAACATAAGAAAATAGAATTTCAACATTCATTTGCCTAGTTCATGCATGGAAATTCTTGCAGCCTATTGTGAAACACCATGAAATCTAATACAAAGTTGGAGATATCATAAATAAAAACTACAACCTATCCTTGAAAATTGAAATATGTTGGCCTAATCAACAGAAAACCCTAAATTTCATAAGAAATTAGAATTTTGTCTTTTTGGGGATGAATGGGAGTTTTCTCTCAAACCATGGTCCGTAAAGGGAGGAGTGAGGCAAGATCCACCTGTTATCAACCTTTTTGGTATTCCTTTATCTCTCTAAATCTATTTCTAAAGCTATGCACAAATGGAAGTAAACTAATCAAATTCACCAATACTTGCAAAGAAATAATGCCAAAATCAATTCAAAAAGTAATCTATGAAATAACCTAAGCATACAAGTACAATAAGAGGAACCTCTGTTGCTAGGGTTGGGCCCTAACCCAAGAGCTTCAGCCCTCTGAGTCAACTCAATTATGGATCAAGGAAATGCTTATTTTCATTAACATATCAAAAAAATACATAACAGGGTTTTGTCACAATCCTTTAGCTTGAAAGTGCTTAGTTATCTTGCGTAAAAAAATTGAATCCTAATGAGGCTCTAGGCCTCTTTATTTATACAACTGAAGTTGCCAACAAATTCCTTAAATCTAGGGAGGCTTGGCTCCCAATCTCAAGATAAACTGGTTCTTAACTATCACTGGCTCAGCTGCCAATGATCCTCATGACTCAGCTGCCTGCAACTCTGAGCTGGTGTGATTTGATTGAGGGATCTTCGAATGAGTGAGGACTTAATGAGGAAGATGCATCTCCTATAATCTCTCCTTCTTGTCTCATTCGAGTTCATGCACCTTAATTAGCCATAATTTGCCATAATTTTCTCCCAAAAACCTACAATTAATGCACATTAGACCACTAGACATAACATCTTACTTTTACTCATCTCATTAAGAAAAATATAATTAAAACATGTAAAGAATTATGAGAAGAGTTGATTTTAGTAAGCTTGGAGGTGTATTAAGGTCCATATATTTATCCAATGATGAGCCTCATCAGAGACAATATGATCTCGAACTCCTTATAAGATAATCCTTCTCGCCTTTTCCATACACTTTCTCCACTCTGTCGAATCTTTAGCATCATATTTTGGAGGCTTCATGATATCATGATTTGTGAATTCCTTCAGCCCATTGTCTTCCAACATTGCCTTCATCTTGTCCTTCCAAGCAATATATTTCAAACTACCCTCAAGGGCATATTTGAGTCTTAATCTGTAGAACGACATCCTGTTGGCTTTTAAGTATGATACTGTAAATCCAATTTCTCCTGCAAAACAAATGCATATTCTCCTCTTCTACAGTGATTTCAGCTCTTATACCATGTAGAAATTCCTTTTAGATTCAAACTACAAATTGTAATATGCTAAAACAATTGACTTGAATCTGCTGTCCTCATCAGCAGAAACAAAAATTGATCAATGAAATCACGAGGCATAAAAGGAAGAATTTCAATCACACATAACACAATAATTTTTTGGAAAACCCACAGCTAAAAACCCCTGCTTTTTGTATATTGCATTAATCAGAAGATCTGAGAAGAAAATACAATGCTTGTTCAACCCGAACAATCTCTACACAAATACAGTATATCTCACTGCTTTACAAACCAGATCAAGCCAATACTTAGCCAAATTTGGTTCTTGCCAAGCTCCTAATTCCTTGTGCAGTTTCCTAGGGAATTTTCCCATATTTAATTGGGAAATTCCTCATCCATAATTGTGCAATCCATCCATAGACCTTCCTCTGATTTCATGCATCACCTGTTTAGTTTAGATGATTTTACAATTGATAGTACACTATCCCTGAACTCTAATCTCAATAGGGTCTTTCTCAGAACTGACATGTGAATTATTAGTTACATGTGAATTAAATCCAAATTAATTCACATGACCTATCACTAGTTCCTCCATCAGTTAGAACTAGTTTAACTAAATTTAAATCAGTTAAAATAAATTCAATAATTACAACTCAATAATAACTCAACTTGGCCCCTAAAATTTAGGGATCACTCTACATGAATTTAGATAGAGTCCCGACTTGACTTTACTAATGCAACTAAGTCAACTTAACTTAGTTAAATGTTACAAGTTTCTATGAGAATTAGAATTACAATTTAATTCCTAATTTAATTCAAAGACAAATTAAATTAGAATTTTTCTTGTTGCAATTTTTCAACACTAAAAACACCAAACTTCAGTCGATTTCTTCCTACAAAACCCACCAATATTCAGCCCAAAAATTTCATAGATGGGTTGAAGGAAAAATAGGTCCAAAGGATTCTAACGTGAAGCCTAATAGAGCTAGCGTTGGGGTGGGAAAGCTCTATAAGGCCTAACAGCTAGAGGAAAGTGCCAAATAGGCTGACACGTGGGCTAAAGGAGGTTGAAAAAGAGGGTAGAAGGGTAGAAAAGGCAGCAGAGGGTTGATTGGAGGAGTCCAAGAGGGGAAAAGGGCTAGAAAATTTGATGACACGCCCTTAGGGCTGTCGTCTAGGGTCTAGGAGGAGGGTCGAGGTCTTCTAGGCTCACGACTAGATCAGAAATGGCCTAGAAAGCCTGAAATAGGGGCTTAAGAGGAGGTTGAGGCCCTCTAGGGCTCACCACCAGCCTCTGAAAGGTTAAAATTGATGACGCTAGGCTAAGAGAGGCTGACATTGGGCCTTGAGGCCCTAAAAATTTTACAAACCCTCAATTGAAAATTTTATTTTACTTCAGATCTTCAATTTCTGCAAATTTTCTCTTAATAACTGGCCCTACAAACAAAAATTAGGGGCTATATTTTACCCTCAAGGGCCTAGATCTAACTTTAATCCAACTATTTTCCTTTGATATCACCTACACAAATGAATTTACAATAGCCCAAAACCCCAATATATACAAAGTTTCAAAATAAATCAAAACTCCAACTGTGAAACAAAGGTTAAAAAATAAACGATTTACAAAAGTTTATTTTACAAATATATTTTCAAAATATACATGTGCACAATGCTTGAGAAAATTTTGAGAAATACTGTTTTTGTAAATCTTTGATAATGGCTAAATCTATTTTCAAAATATATATGAAAAATCCACAGCCTTAGTGAAGTTAAAAAACCATAAAAATATTTAGAGTCCAAACATAGTTAGCCTCTATCCGAAGTTTGTGAACTTGGAAAACAAGTGTTAGGGAACCTGGAAACACTACATATTTTCTAAAAGATAAATCGTTAGAACACACGGTGAATCGGATCACCTAAGATAAGCCCACAGCTTACCAATAGAATGTTCCTATCACCTACAATGAAATAATGATTAATAACAATTATAAAGCACAATATAGGAATGCACATACCCAACACACACCACAAATCAATAGATCAAAAATACCATGAACTGCACCCCAAATCCTTTATTATGATTATTTGAACTTTCTCAGTGGGACATTAGTTTACATCATCTTTTCAGAGTTACATTAGCCAAACATGGGATGGTTTGAGACACAAATAACTCATAATTTATAGATAAGTCGTCCAAGTGGAAAAGTAACGATTAGTTTGATTGATCCTTGTCAAAATAATCTTGATTGTTGATAGATCATTGATCAAATTTTAATATATGTCATTGAAAATACTTAATTTTGAGGAATTTTCGAATTTCTCATTTAACCCATTTTTTATTAGCTAAAATTTCATTATTTTGAGCTAATTACCTTAAAATTTTGAATTTTGACTTAACCACCAAGGTCAAATAGTCCAAATTTTCTTGAAATATCCAATTTTCCCTTGGTGAGGAACCTACAAAAATTAATTCCTTTGAGACCCATGAATTTTTCCAGTTAGAGAATTTAATTTCTCTAGCAATTTGATTTCTGATTCTAATTAATTAATTTTCTGTCTTACCATTAGTTTTATTTTTTCCAAAAAAAAATAATTAATTGACACATGAGGGGATTAAATATTTTTCCGCCCTCTAATATTTTAACCATGGTGTCTAAGTATGAGGGACTATGTACTAAAATATTTTTTACATAAGATAATTACATTTCAACACTCAAAGGGGGAACACCTGTTCGTTATAGACCCTGAATATACACACTCAATTTTTTGATACGATATGATCTAGTAGACCAAGTGATTTATAATAAAATGATTTATCTAGTTAGCTTAAATTATTCCCAAATAAATTTTACAGAACACTCGACTAGAGCACTAGGACTTACCTAAGACTTTAATGATAGATTTCACCCTAGCTTTGGGGTGAGGCTAGAGGGAAAAATTATGTCGATCATCCGTGTTTAAAAACACAAATGAATCGGTGAGATGAAAAACCTCCTAGGATGAAATTATCGCCAAAATAATAGGGTTACCTAGGTTGTTACATACATATACAGTCTTACTAACATCATTTACATTACAACTTTGCAGAATGGGTTTATAATGACTTGAAATACTAATGGATGATGATCTTGATCCTTTGAAAAAATTGGTACATATTCTCCCTTAGAACTTTGATAAAATGTGTGCAATAGGTCACATGGGGAAAAAATTTAAGCCCCCAAGGGCCAAGTGGCTAGAACTGGACATGTTGGCTAAGCACATGGTTTTGAACATGGTCATATGGGCTCAAAAAATAGCCCTTGAGGGCATCATCATCGACCATGGAAAAACAGGTCTCATCCACACTAACATCAATCAAAGCATAAAGTACGTGGTCAATCGATTTGTAATTATTTTCCTTGGTATATGTTTGATAGTTTCAAGTTTGCCCCAATCCAATTTCAACCATGTAAAACTATATATTATGGCATTTGATGGTTGTTGGGTGTGAGGATTCTTGCAAAGTAGCACAGTGGTTTCTAATGTGAGGAGTGTTGTGAGGGATTTCAATCTTGGACAAGAGATATAATAAGCAATAATTCACAAGGTTGAGAGCACAACTCTATTTTATATTTGTTTTTTGTTATGGGGATAAAATTTTGTTTGCGGGACCAAAGTATTTTGCATGCATTTTCTTTCATGGGCTCGCTCTAAGCTAAGGACAAAGCTTTCTCTATAGGATAATTTTACTTGAAGGGCCAAGTTTGCATTTGTTTTTAAAGGACCAAACCTATTGTATTGCATGGGGACGAGTATGAGTTTGTTCGAATTTGCTATGGAAGGTCGAGCGTGTTTGAAAGGGGATGAATTCATTAGTAGACAAGGTCAAATTTATTATAGGTCTTATGCTGTTACAATTTTGTAGTATTTGTGATGAAAAGTCAAGAAGATGAGTAGTGACTTGAAGCTTATCATTAAATTTTTCTTCTTATATAATTGTTGTTGATAATGTTGAACTCATAAATTTTGTGGTTCATTAATTATGAAAATAAAACTTTGTTGTCCATAGAGTAATGAGTAATGAAGTATGTTGTAATTAAATCAATCAATGAAGTATGTCTTCCTTGAGGTACGTTGTCATGTTGAAGTATGAGTAATGATTTTTTTGTTGATAAAGTGTTGAGTATGAAGTATGTTATTGATTTGAATTGGTTGTTGCTGAGCAAAGATGAAATTTTGATTTGAAGATTGAATTGAAGCTTATGGACCCAATGTGAAAATGATATGAAAGGGAGGTCCATTGATATTTTGGGGTTGGTGCCTCTATAGAAATTCCTTGTAGATTCAAATTTCTTATATAATTTTCTAAAACAAAAGACTTGAATCTACTCTACTCATCAGTGAAAACAATTAAACGATCGAGAAATCACAACATAAACATGAGACAAGATCCAGTTACATATGCTCAGAGATTTATCTAAGGGGAAGCAACTGCTCAAAACTCCTTCCTATTTGTATTGCATTAGTCATAAAATAGAGAAGAAATACAATGCTTTCTCAAGCCCGAGCAACCTCTGCATTAGTATAATTTATCTCACTACTTCCTAGACAAGCTGTGGTCAGTACTTAACCAAATCCAAGCCTGCCCAAGTCCATATTTCCTTGTGTTGTTCCTCAAGGAAATAGCCCCCTATTAATTAGATAAATTCCCAATTAGAATTGTGCAATCCCTGTAGGCCCCTTCTCTGACTACATGCACCACATGTACAATTTGGAATTGTCTACAACTGGTAGTACACTACCCTTGAACTCAAATCTCAACTATTTAACTCAAATTCTCTGCATGCATGAGTTAATTTAGGTTGATTGATCAATTTAACTGGATGATCACTCAGTGTGAAAAAAGTTACACACCCTTAATTGAACCTCCACTAGTTCTACTAATAGTGAAAACTAGTTACACTGAAAATAACTCAAATTAACTGAACTACATTGATACAAATTAGAAATCAATCATGTAGAGCTAAACTCAAGTGTCTCCAACTTGAATTAACTAGTTTAACTGAGTGATAAGAGCCATATCACTTTAGTTAAATTCCTCCAAGTATTTTTATGAAATTAGAATTCAAATTTCCCCTAAATAATTTTTGGCAAAATTAAATTAGGAATTTCTTGCTACATTTTCAACACTCCCACTCAGCAAGAAAGGGATTATCTGCTACCCCAATCCTGCCTCTATGGAACTCGAATTTTCATCTTGACAATGCCTTTGTAAAAATATTTTCATCTTGTTCCTTTGTAGGAATGCACTCTAACAACATGATTCTCCTCTACACACAATCTCGTAGATGGTGATACCGGATGTCGATATGCTTAGACCGATCATGAAAAAATGGTTTCTCATAGAGCTTGATACAACTCTGGTTGTCACATTAAATCACTGTAGGATCCATCATCTGACCAAATAATCCAACAAGGATCTTTCTTTCTCATCCAAATAGCTTCACATGTTGCTTGGCTAGCATCCACGTACTCTGCCTCTACTGAGTTGAGTGCAACATATTGTTGCTTCCTGCTATACCAAGAAACCATTGTTGACCCAACACTGAAAATTCCTCCTAATTTTCTCTTCCTGTCTGATGGACTACCCGCCAATTTTCATCTGTAAATCCTTTCTCCTTCACTCCCTATATCCACCTATACCAAAAACCAAAATGAGTGGCGCCTCTGAGGTATTTCAACACATGATTTTCTACCTTCCAACACAATTTGGTCAGATTAACCATATCTTGACTAAGATGGTTAACTTCGTAACACATGTTCGGTTGTGTGTTCACCAAATACATAAGTGAACCCACAAGCTTCCTGTAGATGGTAGCCTCCACTACTTCACCTAAAGTAGCGTCTTCCTTCCTCCAATTCCCTGCTAGAGGAGTCTCCATGGGTTTACTGCTCTCCAAGTGGAACTTCTTCAATATCTCATTGGCATACTTTCCTTGAGAGATAAATAATTCCCCATCTCCTTTCCATACTTCCATACCGAGGAAATAATGCATGAACCCCAGGTCCTCCATCTCAAATTCTCTTGCAAAATCCTCTTTGCAAGACTTTATTAGGTTCTCATCACCGGTTAAAATTAAATCATCGATGTATAATACTATAATCAATAATTTACCTTCAACAGCAATATGGTAAAGGTTTTCATCTGCTTCACTTTTAGTGAAGCCCAACCTGGTGAGATAATTGTCGATATTGGTGTACCAAGCATGGGATGCTTGTTTCAATCCATACAATGCTCAATTGAGTCTTCACACATGCAACTCTCCATCAAAGGTCTCAAATCATTATGGATGCTCAATGTACACCTCTTCCTCAATCACTCCATTGAGCAATATTGTCTTCACATCCATCTGATGTATCTTCCATCCCATCCGCATTGCAAGAGATAAAATTGATCCAATTGAAGAGAACCTTGCAACTGAAGCAAAGGTATCATCATAGTCAATTCCCTCCACCTGAGAGAACCATATGGCCACAAATTTGGCCTTGTGTTTCTCGATGATTCCATCTATTGCTTGCTTCACCTTGTAGTTTCTCCTGGAACCTACCACTGACTTGTCGTCTGGTCTTGGGACCACTTCCCAAACATTATTTCTAATAATGGATCCATAATCCTCTACCATGGCATCAACTCATGCTATTTGTTGCACTACTTCCTCGAATGAGGATCGCACAGTTTATACAAGCTCACTCATCAGATCTATGTATCCAATGTATTGATTTGGTGACCTCCTTTGCCCGATGTGATGTGGGTGTTCCCACATTCTCTCAAGAATCATGCAATAATGTGCCAGCTTCTCTAGTGCGCTTCCTTCCATTTATGGATGTCTTTGCTTGAGTGGAAGTCTCCACTCTCTCTACCTCTGCTTGCAATAATGTGCCATCTTCTCTGGTGCGCTTCCTTCCATTTATGGATGTCTCTGCTTGAGTGGAAGTCTCCACTCTCTCTACCTCTGCTTTTGGCTGCTCCACAACTTCCCGAGGTTCCTCCTTTGGACCCAAAATATCCTGCTCTGAATGCAATTGAAGCTCCCTCTCAAGCGAACACCTCATTTCCTTCTCCTCATAAAACTTCACATCTCTTTTGACAACTATCATCTTGAGAGATAGCAAGTACACACAATAGTTGTAAGGTGTATCAGTGTACCCGACAAATATGCCCAACTTGGTTCTAGGCTATAGCTTTTTCCTTGCATCCTTGGAAACATGACAATAAATTGATGATCCAAAGATCCTGAAGTATGACACATTTGGTTTCTCTTAAACAATTTCCTCTGACGTACTCATGCCAAGAATACTCTAAGGAATTTTGTTATGCAAATAAACAGTTGTGTTTCGTGCTTCAACCCACAAGTGAAACGGTAGGCTCTGATCATGCAGCATGGCCCGTGTAGCTCCCACAATACTTATGTTCTTACTCTCAACCACCCCCTTCTGTTGTGGGTTATGAGGTGTTGTCAACTCTTGTCAAATTCCTTCTTTTTCACAAAAGTTCTTAAATTCATTCGACACATATTCTTCACCGTTGTCGCTCCTAAGAGCCTTCACTTTCTTGCCAGTATCTTTCTCAACAAGTGCTTTAAATTCAAAAAAAATAGAGAATGTCTAGTTTTTCTTCTATGTGAAGAATATCCAGCACTTCCATGAGAAATCATCTACAAATATCACATAATACTTGTGCTTGGACGTGGAGGTTGTCGAGAAAGGTCCACACACATCCGAGTGAAATATTTCAAGGATTTCTTGCGCTTTACTGTCCCACTCATTGAAGGTGGATTTTGTGTGCTTCCCCAATGTACACCCTTTTCATGTATCTCTCTGATCCAATGCACCCTTGGGAATTCTTGTAGAAATTTGTTGCATGATCTTCAAGGCTCCATGGTGAAAATGGCCCAATATTCTATTCCATAATTCACCAATGTATCGGCTCTGCACCTTCTTTACTTTTGTACTCAATGCTACACAATCTTCTACATCCATTTTTTAAAGGTTCATCACGTGAACCCCAATTCGCTTCACCTATCCAGTGGCGATGTGTCTAAGGAATGCCTTTCCTTTGCTAAATATCACATTGTAGCCACGGTCTTCCAACATAGCAACTGAAACTCTTCAGACCCACAACATACATCACATATTTTAATTTGAGACGGGAGCCAGACTCCCTCTGAAAAGTAACTATACCAATACCAGTAGCACTATACATTTCGTCATCTCCCATTTCGATGTGCATCTCTAGGTCCTTCTCCTCCAAGTCATCGAAGAATTATCAGTTTCCTGTCATATGGAATGAGGCTCTACTATCTAGATACCACACACTACCTGTCAAGGCCTCGAGTCAACATCACTAGGCTCAAGTGATTCGGGCTCACGGGACACTTAGGTGAGTCACAGGTACGAGCGCGACCATGTTTGTGTGATGAGCATGTGGATGTAGTGTCGAGAGCGTTGTAGTGGTGGGTACCTGCCAAAATCGTGATCAGTTAAAGGTGTGTGAATGATGATCGGTTAAAGGTGTGTGGATAGAATTCGGTTAAAGGCACGCGGCTTAGTGGTCAGTTAAAGGTGTGTGGAAAGAGGAGTGGCATAACTGTCAGTTAAAGGCAACACAAAGTTTGTTTAAATGCGTCAGGTAGAACGCACGACTGGGGGTGCACACTTGGGCGCAAGCAGGCGAAAGATTGTGACAATGGGAAACTGACAGATCGGCTCAACACAGCATACGAACATGTTGGACTTGGGCGTGCAGGTCAGCCAACAGTTCGTCTCGCCAACCAAAGGATGCGACAATTCAAAACACATGTGGAGGATGGCATATATATAAAAGGAGGGTGTTTGGTTGAGAGGCATCATTGAACCGCAATCAATATAACATAACACAGCAGGAAAGTCACAGTGCGAGGAGTTGCGGGCAAGTGTTAGACAAGAGGGTTGTGGGCAGAGACGGGTATCATGTAGGGAGAAGCGGTCGGGTATGATCCACCCTGTGAGAGGACAAATACGCATTGCAATCACATGTAGACAAAATTACACATTGCGGAACTTGGGAAAACCGTGATGACTATGTAGAAATTCAGGTAGAGTGTTGCACCCATTCAGGGGCAACCTCCCTTTGTAAAATAAATGGAAAATTCTGAAAATGATAATGAAATATTGAATTGTTTAAAATTGGTGACTTCTCTCATGTTTGGTATTGTTGCACTGTTATGTTATGTTTTCCACACATAACGAATATTAATCAAAATAGAAATACTGTAATAAGATAACAGTGGTAGGTGTAGTCTAGAAGATGAAAGAAAAAATGATAAGTAAAATGACTCTTGTTGGTGTCACATGACACCCTGGTTGGTGGAACCAATCTGGGGGCATGACAGATGGTATCAAAGCTAGTGTAACGAAATGCAGTAGAGACCAGAGATGTATGTAGGTTGGGGTTCCTAGATAAAACAAGTGTTGGTTGCACAGTTTGGAATTTCTTGACTTGTATATTCATGGAAGAACCATCCAAGATTTGGTGGACACAGGTGCCGCACATAATTTTATGACGACATGGTTAGCGAAGGAAGTTGGGTTTCAACTTACCCCCAATAAAGTGGAGGTCAATACAGTGAACTCAAGGGCTAAAGTGTCTGGATTCGAAAGTGAAGTGTTAGTCTGAATTCCATATTGGCAGGGTTGTTTAGACTTCATAGCGAAGGAGATGAGAAACTTTGACATGATATTAGGGTAGGACTTTTTGAAGGGAAAAAAATCCATTGTTGTGTCGTTTTGCGATGAGATTATATTGATTGGAGACACATGGACGTGGACCTTTCCTACTCACCAGTAGAAGAGGGAAGTGAAGGTGGAATATGTTTGTGCACTAAGTATGAGTAGGGAAATGCGAGATTTGGATGTTGAGAAATATGGGATTGTCATTCGAGAGATTGAGGATCATGATGGAGTGGGGACATCTATTCACTCTGAGATTTCAGACGTATTAGCGAAATATACATATCTTATGCTCGATGATTTAGCGAATGTACTACCACCGAGACATGTAGTGGACCATCACATTGAGCTAGAGTTGGGGAAGCAACAACCAACAAAACTCCTTATCGGTTATCAGGGCTGGAGTTGGAGGAATTGAAGCGACTGTTGAAGGAACTGGTTGATGCGTGATTCATTCCACCTTCAAGGTCCCCATATGCTGCTCCAGTATTGTTCTAAAGGAAGAAAGACACAAGTGAGTTGCAAACGTGTTGTGATTATCCTATATTAAACAAGAAAACAATAAAGAACATGTATCCACTACCACTTGTTGCAAATTTCTTCTATAAGCTTATGAAATCCCGAGTGTTTTCGAAGCTTGATTTGAGGCATGGATATTATCAGGTGTAGATAGCAGAGGGTGATGAGAAGAAAATAGTGATAGTGACGAGGTATGGGAGTTTTGAGTTCCTTGTCATTCTGTTTTTATTGTGCAACACTCCTACCACGTTTTTCACTTTGATGAACGATGTCTTGCGTCCATACTTGGATTCGTTCGTAGTGGTATACTTGGATGATATCATAGTATTCAGTGACAACATGGAGGATCAAAAGAAGCACTTGGATTTGGTATTTGAGGCACTGAGGCAGAATCAGTTGTTCTTGAAGAAGTTGAAGTGTATTTTTTCTCAGACCGAGATTCTGTTCCTTGGAAACATAGTGGGTCAAGGTCACATATGAATGGGGACAAGCAAGGTGTAACCAAAAAAGGATTGGGCTGAATCAAGTAATGTCCATGATATGAGGGTCTTCTTGGGACGATGAAATATCAGCGAAAGTTTTTAGAGGGTTATTCCAAGGTGACTACGCCACTGACAAATTCGTTGAATAAGGACAAGCAATGGAGTTGGACCGAGAGATATCGTGATGCATTCAAGCATTTGAAAAATAGGATGGTTACAACTCCAATATTGAGGCTACCTGACTTCGAGAGACCATTTGTGGTGCACATTGATGCTTCTGCTTTTACGATAGGGGGAGTACTCTTGCAGGATGGGCATCCGGTGGTATATCGGAGTCAGGAATTGCAGGAGAGAGAGTGACGGTATTTGGTCATGAGAAGGAGATGACTATTATCATCCACTATTTACAGTTATGGGGACACTATTTGATTATGAAGCCATTCGTTTTCAATATTGACAATGTTGCAGCGAGTTATTTTTCATCCCAAACAAAGTTGTGAGCGAAGAAGGCTCATTGGCAGGACTTCTTAGTAGAATTTTACATTACTAGTGAGTACAGGCTGGGTAGACTCAATGCAGTTGTAGATGCCCTCAATAGGAAGGTACAATTGGCAGCATTGGAGGAGAAGGGAAAGTCTCATGCTGAGAGGAGTAGGACTCAATTTCATATGACCGACGAGATGCAGAGTAAACTATGTGCGAGTGTAAAGACCGATACTCAAGAAAATAGTGTTCTGAAGCAGGTGAAGGAAGGGAAGATAAGAAAGTTCTTTTATGAGATGGACTTTTACTTCTTTTTTTTCCATCTCTACATTATGAAGTCATTTGAACTTAGGAGGCACCTCTTGAAGGAGTGCCACGATTCTACTTGAGCTGGCCACCTAGGGTAGTGTCGCACTTTGGAATTATTGGAGAGAGGTTACTTTTGGGAGAAGATGAGGCGGGATGTAGAGGAGTATGTGCATACATGAATCATTTGTCAGCAGGATAAATCAAATAACCAAAGATAGGGAGTATTGTTACAACCTTTTTTGATTCCGGAGAGACCTTGGATGACTGTTTCAATGGACTTCATCACTCAATTATTTCAAGTACACAGGGTATAATCGGATCAGGGTTATTGCTGATCATTTTTCTAAGTATGTCATCTTCATTCCAACGAATATACATTGTGGGGCCGAGAAGAGAGTTGAGTTATTCTGCAAGTATGTTGTGAAGTACTAGGGAGTACCTTTGAGTATTATGTCAGACCAATATCGCATTTCACATGCATATTTTGTACTAAATTGTTCAAGTTGTTCAGAACAGAATTATTGTAGAGTTTGAGTTACCATTTGTAGATAGATGGGAAGACCGAACGTATCAACGAAATACTGGAGGCCTACTTGAGACATTATGTGAGGATTGATCAGAAGAATCACCCTGAACTCTTGGACATGGCTCAGTTTAACTACAACTTGCAGAAGAGTTCTGCAACTGGGTATAGTCCATTTCAGTTTGTTAATGGACAGGTGTCACTTCCTCCACACACCGTGTTACCAAGAGAATTTTTGAGGAGTCCACATGTGAAGAGATTCTTGATAGCATGGGAAGATTCCTTGGAGTTAGCATGAGTCTACCTAAATGATGCAACATGAAGAATGAAGAAATGGGCAGACAAGGATAGGACGTACGTTCACTTCAATGTTGGGGACATGGTTTTTTTGAGGATTACCACATATCCGTTTCAGCCACTGAGAGGGACTACGAGATCTTTGACGAGGAAGTATGAAGGACCATTTCGGGTAAAGAAGCGAGTGTGTGAAGTTGCTTATGATTTGGAGCTGCCAAACCACATGAGTTTGAAACATCATGTGTTCCATCTCAGTCAGCTAAAGAGATTTCCACTTGATGCATATCATCCTAATAGGACAACACCACCAAGAGGGCTAGCCATGATTGTGGACAGACCAAACTTAGTTCTAGATAAGATCTTGTATCTTAGAACTACATGTATCAGGAGTGTCATGAGGAGGGATTTCTTTGTTTAGTGGAAGGACACATCGAAGGAGAGTGGTTGGGAGACAAAGGATTCACTATGGAGATGGAAGAAGGAGATTACGTAGTTTTAAGAGAAGTTGGCACGATCAGTAGGATTTTTGACGACAGCAATGACTCATGGTGGGGGAGGATGTCAAGGCCTTGAGTCGACATCACCACCCTCTGGTGAGTTGAGCACCCAACTAGGCGCACATGACACTTAGGCAAGTCGCGAGTACGGGCGTAACCAAGTTTGTGTGATGGGCGTGCATACATAGTGGCAAGCACACCCTAGCAGCGGGCACCCGCCCGACTCGTGTTCAGTTAAACGCGTGCGAGTGAATATCAGTTAAAGGCATGCAGATAGTTTTCAGTTAAAGGCACGCACCATAGCAGTCGATTAAAGGTGCATGTCAAGAGGAGCGGCATAGCAGTCGGTTAAAGGTGACACAAAGTTCGGTTAAACACGTCGGGTGGAACACATGACCTGGGGTGCACACCTAGGCAGGGTGCCCAAACTCGGGTGGGCGGGCGGACAAGTGTGATGATGGGAAACTAATGAGATGACTCAACATAGTGGACAGGCGTGTTGGAATTGGACTTGTAGGTCACCTCACCAACCAAGGGAAGTAATGGTTCAAAAAACATGTGACAGATGGCATATATATATAAGGATGGTGTTCGGTTGATCCAAAATGGATCCAAAAAACCCTCTAAGTCTTCAATACACTCTATCGCATGGGAAAAACCTTCAAAAAAGGCAGAAAACACTATCGCATGGGAAAATTATGAAGAAATGGTGAAAATAGAGGCTATCGGATGCCAAAGAAATGTTGCACAGGAGCTGTCGAATCTGGACGATCAACGGTCCAGATCTAATCGGCATATCGTAGTCGAAGGTGGAAAGCAGATTCCATCAAAGGCAACCATATGAAAATCGCCACAGCGATCAGCATGAGTCAACGAGGACCATCGATCAAGCGCAGAGATCAACGGTCCAAATTCACTCGCAATATCGCATCGCTAAAACACAAGGGAGGACTTACCAATAGCCCGAAGACCATGCGATATGTGATTGTGATATATCGCATCGCAGCGATACCAAGGAGTGGGGCCGATGCAACATGCCACAGGCCAGCGACCATGCAATACGTCAATGCGCCGATAGTCAATAAGGCCGATCGGAGTAATCGGTGATCGGAAGCCAAAAGGGATATGCGATAGCGATATATAGTCGAACCCGAAAGGGTTATGAATGCGATATTATAATATTTGAAGTCCGATATGGAGCATTTTGTTGGGTTTTCCTTTGTATTTGGGGTTTTTCGCTATAAACCCAAATACGAAGGAAACCACGACTAAGCAATTTGTGATAGCGATTTAAAGGCAAACCCAATGGAGTTTAGGGCGGATTCCATAATATTTCAAGTCCGATAAAAGGAATTTTTGTGGATTTTACAGCGTTTTATGTGTATTTCTCTGTGTAAACAGAGGAACAATATTTTTGGGATTTTAACGCGCCGATGGTCCCTTCCATTACAAAATAGCTGGCCACCATCCTTGAAGACATTTAACAATGATTGTTTAACACTCATAGGGGACTTGAGTGGACATAGGCAAGAGCCAGAGAGCCCGAAAGGGAAAATGAACAGTCAACTGTCGATTGGCTTAAAATCCACTTAGTGATAGAGACAGGGGCAGGCAGTGCTGAGACAGAGAGTGAGAGGGATAGACTGTGTACTCAGAAAGACTTGGGGGGTCCAAGTAAAGCCCTATTGTTTTGTTCCTGTTGTGTTGAGACTCAATTTGAGCTCACATTTGTAAAAACTCTGTTATTGAAGACATAATAGAGAGGTCACCACTGAAAGTTGGACCAGGACACGTAGCCCAAGAGTTTTGGGTGAACTCCTTGATTATTTGTTGTGTTATGTGTGTTTGTCTATTATGTTTCTCTAACTGCTCATTATCTATATTATTTGCAATCTTTTCAATCCGTTGCACTAAGTAATATAGGAAAATCATGCACATGAGTCTGTAATACCTTAAAAATAATCTAAGATCTTCATTTTCAAATCAAGTGGTATCAGAGATTTTGGTTTTGGTTTTGTTAAAGTTAGACAAGCTTGTGCTAGATTTTGTATGCTAAATAGGTCAAAGCTCAAATTAGGAGAAGGAGAACTTGTAGAGGACAATCCAGAGATTGGAAGAGTCTATCCTAAGAGGAGAATGGACAAAGAAACTCCATTGGAAATAGAATCTCAATTCATGAACAGTTTTATGGCCATGCGAGCCATGGTGGAAGAGATGTATCGGGAATTTAAGAAGGGTCGAGGTGAAAGCACTTCAACACCCAAACAAGACAAGGGAGCAGAAGAAACTTCTCTAGTTGACCCTTCAGAGGGCAAAGGGAAAGGGGAAAAGCCTCCTCCATCATATCCTCCACAATCTCCTTCATCATCCTCATCTCCTAGCCCTGATAAGAAAAAGAAGAAAGCTTCTTTGATTAAATTAGATGTAAACTTTGATTTTCCAATTTATGATGGAGAACTAAATGCAGAAAAACTAGATAATTGGATTAGACAGATTGGTGTATATTGCAGGGTGCAGAACATTGATTCAGAAAGGAGAAAGATTCAATTGGCTAGCCTTCGCCTTGGAGGAACTGCACTAGTGTGGTGGGAAGGTAAGACACAAGTTGATCTGAAGAGACATGGTATATTGGAAATACTGAGATGGGGGGGTGAATCAGTATTTCTTACATTTTTTATTCTAGTGATTTCCAAAAGCATATATAGATATGTATATGTATACACAGAACACAGAAACCAGCAGCTGGAATAAATGCTTTTATTAAAACTCAAGACAGTACAATGAAATAAATACAATATAAGTATATATCTGACTGTGAATAGTTTCCAAGCTCCAACTTGGACTTCAGTGAGGCTCCAACCTCCAGAGCACCAACTTTGTTTAGCAGTGGTTCTGCACTTAGGAGCACCTACCCCTAATGACTTTAGTCCTGTTCAGTTCTGAGGCTCCAACCTCTTGGGCTCCAACCCAATCTTGGTATATAATAGTATGCTTCTGCACTCTATTTAGCTGAGGTTCTCTCACTCCTACTCTCTTGCCTCTACTGCTTCAATAGCCTTCGCTGCTTCTGCTACCTCTTCTACCTCTGCTGCTTCTGCTTCCTCACGCTCTGGTTCTTCACCACAATAACAGCACCAACAGTTCTTTGTTTTTACTGTTTTATACATTTCCATCTCTTTGTCCATTCGTTTTCGCTTTCTCGCTGGCTCTTTGGCTTCCTCCTCGCTCGCTTGAGCTTCGGCTTCCTCAACACTTGCTTGACCTTCTAGCTTCCCTCCTCCATTCGCTTTAGCTTCCTTTGCGCTCGAATTAACCAATGCTTCACGGGACACGTTGAATCAATGGCCAGGTCCAAACGATCCACCGGAGAACACATCTTCCCGGTTAAATTGTAACAGCACTCCTTTCGACAATGATAGTAGGCATACATAGAGCTTTACAGTGTAACAGACATGCCATGTCCTATCGTAATCGCAACCGACGTAGTTCAGCCTCCTAAACTATCGGAACAATTATCATATGCCTTTTGGCCTAAACTAACCCGCGCAACCCAAATATTTAATTACACAGAGAATATGATAAAAACAGTCCAAAAGACTAAGGGGCGGACTTCAAGAAATATTACACCCGCATCTAAATTGTATCGAGTCCGCAGCTTAAATCGCAATCGGAAATTCGTGAGGTCCTTTATATATCAGCACCCATGACTCTGCCGATGGCTGACAACCGATCCTCCACTGCTCCGATGGACCGGATGCGATATGGTATTAAACCATAATTTATATGCCCATCGGATCAACATGCTTTATCGCAATCGGCGCTTCTGGTCGGATAACCCTCTGTGTAGCATTATGATGGGCGGATGCGATAATGCATTCAACCATAACACAATTCCACATCAGGTCCGCATGCGTCATCGCAATCGGCGCATAGCAGGAGGACAGTCCTTTGGGTATTGTGATGTGAGAGTCCCGATAGGGTGGATGCGATATTGCATTCAACCATAGCACAATGCCGTATCGGGTCCGCATGCATTATCACAATCAGTCAAGAAATACGTGCAATTAAACTTGTCGTCCGATCATTCATCAGGCGATCCGACGACATTCGCTCCTCCTGATCCCGTGAACCGCCTATGTGTTAACTAACGATAAAGCAGTTTTTTCCCTGTCTCATCTGCCACGCGTTGCTCAGTTATTGTGATCGCTCGCCAGTGTACGATTACCACGCACCCTCCAAAGGCGGTGCGAACAATATCGTTTACTGTCGTCCCCGCTCGTTATCTCCCGTGAATCTTTATCGCCCAGTAGCCATCGGATCTTTTCGCTAGAAATCTGACTGCTCATGTTTGTTTGCTATTAAACGCGTCCACTGCTCCTCTGATAGCTCTTGATAACTCTGTTTTCTTCCTCTATGGCTCTTATGGCTCTGTGTGCTCCTCTTCTTTGGCTCTGTCTGCTCCTCTCGTCTCCATCTGCTCCTCTGGTGGCTTTGTCTACTCCTTGAATATTGCCATATTGACATCAATGACAATGCGTGTCCATCAATCTCCCCCTTTGTTATTGATGGTAATATTATTCTGCTCTCTCCCCCTTTGACATCAATGGAAAAGGAATGCATACAGACTCCCCCTGTCCTGCTGCATCTTTATGAATGAACTTGAGTAATGATAAAGAAATAACCCCCATCTTTTGACACAGATGTTTGAATGCTTCTTGAGGAAGAGGTTTTGTGAAAATATCAGCTATCTGCTCCTTTGTATTGATATATTCCAAGACAATGTTTTGTTCAGCTACTTGCTCCTAGAGGAAATGATACTTGATTGGTATGGTTTGGTTTTTGAGTGCATCACTGGATTTTTGCTAAGACTGATAGCACTTATGTTGTCACAATAAATGTTAATTGGTTGATCTGTACATATGTTGAGATCTTTTAGAGCTTCCTTCATCCATAGTATCTGAGTACAACAGTTTGCTGCAGCAATATACTCGGCTTTGGCTGTGGATAATGATATGGATGACTGTTTTTTGCTGAGCTAGGATACCAAACAGTCTCCTAGGAAGAATGCATTTCCACTAGTACTTTTCCGATCATCTATACTTCTAGCCCAATCAACGTCGGTGTATGCAGTTATAGTCAGTGTTGAGTTCTTTGGGTACCAAAGACCGAAATCAGAAGTTCCCTTCAGATATCTAAGAATTCTTTTTACAGCTAATAAATGGGATTGTTTGGGAGCAGATTGAAATCTTCCCACCATTCCTACTGCTTGCATTATGTCTAGTCGTGTAGTTGTTAAGTATAGAAGGGCTCCAATCATTGACCTGTAATGAGTTGCATCTACTAGAGGGGAGTCATCATCCTTGCTCAGTTTGCAGTTTGTGGTCATAGGTGTGCTCATGGGTGCACAATCCTCCATTCCATATTTTTTGAGCATGTCTTCTAGATATTTGGTTTGAGATATACACAGTCTTGATCTGGTTTGAGATATTTGAAGTCCAAGGAAGTGGGACAGCTTTCCTATCATTGACATCTCAAACTCTTTTGACATGTTTTGAGAAAATTCATGGCTCATTTCATCATTATTACTAGCAAAAATCAGATCATCGACATAAACAAGAGCAGCTAGTAACTTACCTTGATGTGTCTTTATGTATAGATTACTTCCAGCCACTCCCTTTTTGAAGCCTTGTTGTTGTAGATAGTGATCCAGTCTTGCATACCAAGCTCTAGGAGCTTGTTTCAACCCATATAAAGCCTTTTTCAACTTACAAACTAAGTCCTTTCCTATTGTTAGATCAAAACCTTCTGGCTGCTCCATGTAGCCTTCCTCCTTGATTTTCCCATTTAGAAATGTTGATTTCACGTCCATTTGATATATTTTGAATCCTATTGAGCAAGAAAATGCCAAGAACATCCTGATAGCTTCCATACGGGCCACTGGTGCAAATGTCTCTTCAAAGTCAATTCCTTCAATTTGTGAATAGCCTTTGCAGACAAGTCTTGCCTTGTTTCTGATAACCTGACCTTCCTCATTCATTTTATTTTTAAACACCCATTTGGTTCCTATTATGTTTTTTTCCTTTGGACGAGGTACCAACTCCCATGTCTTGTTCTTCTCAATTTGGGTCATTTCTTCTTCCATGGCTTTTACCCAATGAGGATCCTTGCTTCTGCAAATGTTTCCGGTTCTATCATAGATAGGAGGGCAATGACTTTTCTCTTGGGTGTAATTGTTATCCTTCTTCGGGTCTGCACACCGTCATCTTTATCGCCAATGGTCTGCTCTTCCGGATGATGTCTTTGGACATACTTCATCTTTGAAGGGGTATTAGGTGGTTCCCTTTCCTCTTCTTCTTCTTCTTCTTCTTCCTCATCTATTTCTTCTTCTTTAGGTTCTTCTTCTTCAATGAGAAAATCATCTTCATGTTCTTCAATTTCCTTTTTTGGAAGATCTTCATCAACCTTTACATCAATGTTTTCCACTATTTTCTTCAGTCGATAATTGTAGCACTTGTAAGCCTTGCTCCGTGTAGAGTATCCAAGAAATATCCCTTCATCAACCCAAGAATCAAACTTTCCGGGTGAGCCATCATTTATTTTTATGAAGCACTTGCTTCCAAAGGTGTTGAAGTACTTCACCGAAGCAGGTCTTCCTTTCCATAGCTCATAAGGATTTTTTTCACAATTTGGTCTTAATTGAGTTCGATTCAGTGAATAGATAGTTGTTCCTACTGCTTCTCTCTAGAATTTAGGATGTAAGTCTACTGATAATAGCATAGTTCTTGCCATTTCTTGGACTGTTCGGTTTCTTCTTTCAACTACCCCATTTTGCTGAGGTGTTCTAGCAACCGAGAATTCCCTTTTAATTCCATGAATATTACAGAACTCACTAAACTCATTTGATGTGAATTCTCCTCCTTTGTCTGTTCTGAGGCACTTAATTTTTGAATCTTTTTCATTTTCTACAAGGGCTTTTAGATTCTTAAAACACTCAAAAGTTTCAGATTTATACCTTATGAAATATATCCACATCATTCTAGTATAATCATCAACAAATAACACAAAGTACCTTTCTCCTTGGAGTGCTTGATTTCTAGTTGGCCCACACACATCAGCATGGATGATCTCCAAGGGCTTCGATGTATAGAGCTCCATCGTCTTGTGGCTGGTTCTGGTCTGCTTTCCATGTTGACATGGACCACACACTGCTTGATTTGGTTTGGACAGCCTTGGGATGTCTCATACAGCTTTGATCTTGTTGATATTGATCAGATTTTCGAAGCTTGTATGTCCAAGTCGCTTGTGCCACAGCCAACTCTCATCTATATGACTTAAGTAGCATTTATTTTCTTGAATCTTGTTCAGAATGTAAATGTTGTCTGATGTTCTCACCCCTTTTGCCACAAGTTTCCTTGAGGCAGAGTTCCTTATTTCACAGTCTTTGGTGCTGAAAACGACCTTATGTCCTTGATCACAAATTTGGCTGACACTCAGGAGGTTGTGTTTGAGCCCGTCAACTAACAGAGCATCTTGAGCTTTTCCTTTTCCATTGATCAGAGTAACTATTCCTTTTCCTGCAATTCTGCCTGATCCGCTTCCAAAGGACACATTCCCTTCCTTTTTACTTAGTGAGACAAACTTCCTTTTGTCTCCTGTCATGTGTCTGGAGCACCCACTATCTACAAACCACTGTCTTTCATTATTTTGAGCATATAGAGCCAGGCTGCATTTGTCCATGCTGGAGTTCTTGCTACTCATCTTTCTTCCTTTGAGTGGGAAGTCTTGTTCATAGTGTCCATTATTGTAGCAGAAAGAGAAAATCAGATCAAATTTGGTCAAGGGATCAAATGAATTGAACGTTTTGATTTGTCCCTGCCTTTTGGAGGCATATGAGTTTATTATTCGGTCCTTTAGCTTTGTCTTTTAACTTCTGCAAACCATACAATGTCTGGCTTGATGACCGAAGTTTTTACAGTGAAAGCAGTGTCCAAGAAAGATGGTTTTGTACTTGTTGCAGCAACCACGGTTTGAGTCGATTTCCTTCCTGGGAATTACTCCTCCCTCATTCTTTGGATTTGCGATGGGCCCTTGGTGGAGTACAGGTTTGTATTTGTTGTAGTGTCCATGATTCGAGTCCACATTCTTCTTTGGAGTAATTCTCTCTTCATTCTTGGGATCTGGGATGCACTTTTGATAACATACTTTTTCATCTTTTGGATTGCAGGAAAGTGCATCGGCATAACTTTTTGTATTATTCTTAGTGCTTGAGGATTCTCCTTTGAAACCTATTCCAGACTTGTCATGTTGAGGTTTTTGATTTTTCAGAATAGTCTCAAGTATTTGAGAGCTTTTACAGCCTTTTTTAATTTTCTCCAACTCCTTTCTCAGAGACACTATTTCGGCCTCGCATTCTTCACAAGTCTCTTCCTTTTCTTTAAGCTTTGCTTCCAAGAGATCTTCTCTCCTTCTTATTTCTTCGTTTTCCACTTTGAGAGAAATGATTTTGTTCCATAGTTTCTCATTTTCTTCAATGGCACTTATTAATAGTTCATCTACATTTCCTTCCAGCCCTGAGTCATCATCGTCTACGAGTGCCATGAATAATGCTTCTTGGCTTTCATCATGATCACTTTCCTCATCTGATTTATTTTTTATGACCATAAACTCATCCTCATCAAACTCATCTTGCTTGGAGAAGAATTTTTTCTTATTGAACTCTTTCTTTTTATGTGTCATTCTTTTAGAATTTCCTTCATCATCATTGTCATGTTTATGAGGACATTTTGCTGCATAATGACATATTTTACCACATTTAAAGCACATAAGAGGATACTTGCCTTTAAGCTTAGATCCTCTCTTCAGCTTTCGTACAAATTGAACCAATTCAGACCACATCTAACTCATCACTACAGTCATTCCTTTCTTTCCCCTTCTTTGACTTTGAGGCCTTGAATGTTGCATCTTTGGAGCTTGGGCCACCTTTCCTCATTTCATAGGCAGTGAGAATTCCATGGAGTTCATCCATTTTGAGGGTATCTAGATCCTTTGCTTCTTCTATAGCGCTTATTTTGGAGTCAAATCTGTCTGGAAGAGACCTTAATACCTTTTGAACAATGGTACTTTCTTCCACTTTTTTTTCCAATCCTTTCAGGGAATTTACCACTTCAGCTACTCAGAGGAGGTATGCTGCAATATCTTCTTCATCTTCCATCTTCAAACTTTCAAATTGTCTTCTATGAGTTTGAAGCTTTGCCTTTTTTACTTTTGAGTCTCCATCGTACAAGCCAACTAGCTTCTCCCACATTTCTTTGGCAGAGGTACAGTGCATGATTTTTGTAAACTTGAAATTCGAGATTCCACTAGTGATGGAGTTCATGGCCTTTGCATTTGCAATGTAGGCTTTCCTCTCGTCTTGGTCTCTTGGAAGAGTGGAAGTGGTTTCATATTCATTTTTAACAAAATTCCAGACTTCAGGTCCAAGGTACATTAAGTAGTAGGTCATTCTTTTCTTCCAGAAACCAAAGTTAGTTCCATCGAACAAAGGAGGTCTTATTGATGTTTCGTGATTTCTCATCATGGCTATGGATCCTTCTTCAAGCTGTTAGGCTAGTATGAAGAAGCTTGCTCTGATACCAATTGTTGGAAATACTGAGGGGGGGGTGAATCAGTATTTCTTACTTTTTTTATTCTAGTGATTGCCAAAAGCATATATAGATATGCATATGTATGCACAGAACACAGAAACCAACAGCTAGAATAAATGCTTTTATTAAAATTCAAGACAGTACAATGAAATAAATACAATATAATTATATATCTGACTGTGAATAGTTGCCAAGCTCCAACTTGGACTTCAGTGAGGCTCCAACCTCCAAAGCACCAAATCTGTTTTGTAGTGGTTCTGCACTTAGGAGCACCTACCCCTAATGACTTTAGTCCTGTTCAGTTCTGAGGCTCCAACCTCTTGGGCTCCAACCCAATCTTGGTATACAATAGTATGCTGCTACACTCTATTTAGCTGAGGTTCTCTCACTCCTACTCTCCTGCCTCTGCTGCTTCTACAGCCTCCGCTGCTTCTGCTGCCTCTATTGCTTCTGCTTCCTCACGCTCTGGTTCTTCACCATAATAATAGCACCAAGAATTCTCTATTTTTACTGTTTTATACATTCTCATGCCTTTGTCCATTCGTTTTTGCTTACTCGCTGGCTCTTTGGCTTCCTCCTCACTTACTTGAGCTTCGGCTTCCTCAACACTGGCTCGACCTTCTGGCTTCCCTCCTCCATTCGCTTTAGCTTCCTCTGCACTCGAATTAAACAATGCTTCACGGGACACGTTGAATCAATGGCCAGGTCCAAACGATCCATCGGAGAACACATCTTCCTGGTTAAACTGTAACAGTGCTCCTTTCGACAATGATAGCAAGCATACACAAAGCTTTACGGTGTGTTAGCGCTTGAAATTTCACCTCAGGCTGAGAAAGGTAAACCTCAAGGCAACATCAAACCATTTAGCCTCGTAGCTAGCCCTACGGGGCAGGAGAAGGCTCTCTCCGGTCTATCTCGTGAAATCTTCAATGGGATGAGATGACCAACAAGGTAACACTGATATTAGGCTAGTAAACTGATAAAAAAGGTTGATTTGGAGTTTATTGGGTTTTTGGTGGCAAATTGAGGAGAGGGCAATTTTGGGTGCGGGGATTGGACACAGTTTCTGCAGGGGGTTCCTTGGGGCGAGGTAGGAGACAGTGTTGATGCCTTTAACTGAGGTGGATGATCAGGAATGAAAGGTGAGGAGCTAAAGAGAGCAAACAATCACTTTGAATTCTCTTTAGACAGTATAAAACATTGAAATTAAACAAACTTAAAAGCAGAGCATGGCAGGCATGAATTCTTACTTTAACACTTCATTTGTTTAATGTGCAGAAGTAAAAGAAAGGAAATGAATCACATAACAAGCTTACAAGTACATTGAGAAGCACACCATCAACACATGAGTCCACAAGAATCCCAAAGAGGACTGCAAAACCCTGGTCTTCCTTAGCCAAAAATTGCAGAGATACAGTGAATAATACAATGAAAGCTTATCCCTCAAGAGTCCAACCATGAAAATGAGCAAGAAAGTACATAATATAGATGATCTAACCTCTTTCCCTGCCTCCATGGGTCGAGCTCACTATCCTAGGAGTTGTTTCAACTACTTCTAAACTAAGCACTACAATCTAGGCAGTCAAAACAACTTGCCTCTATAAGCTAGGAAACCAATCCATTCATTAAATATTTACCCTTTACATGAATGAATCTTCTAGAAGTGTTAAACAAGAGTAAAAGTGTCTTAGAGTTACAATAATTACATCAAATATAATCATCTTCCACCCCAAAAAGTCAAACTGGGTCAAAACTACGTTTTCTGGGTTGTACAATGCAATCTGGCAAAAACTGCCTGACGGGTCGCGCGCCCCTGCCTGACGGGTCGCGCGCCTTTGGAGCGATGTTTGAGGCACTTGTAGGTGTCCAAATTGAGAAAAAGTGGGCTTGTTGGAAAGGTATGTGAGTCTACTTTCCAACCCAACTAGAATTTTTGAATTTGGAGGTCATTTTCCCTGTCAAAACTTAATTCTCCGAAGACTGGTTTCTGCAACTCAAAAAAGGGCCAGAAAGTCATTTTTTGGTAGTTTTTTGACCTTTTGGGGGACCAAAACTGCACAAAATCTCAAGTCCATTCACAGGCATGTGTAACTCTGCATGAAAAATCTAGAAATGTTGAGTTTTTTCCAAACTGAGTTTCCATGATGTAGGTTCGCGCGGGGGGTGAGACCCATTAATGGGAAAAACCTGCAAATTGCCAAAAATTGCCAAAATTCACCCAAAATTCACCCAAAATTCTCAAAAAAATTTAGGATTTGTGTTGTGGCTGGGCTAATTAGTGCCTTGATCTTTGAGGGAAGCCTCGGCCAAGATACGGAGTGGATTGGTCTTCTTTTTCCGTTTAAGGGCCTCAGACAACCGCCTTTGAAACATTTTCATCTTGGCCTTGCACACATGCATTCTTGCCCAGTAATGGTTTTTCATGTTCCTCAGCAATTTCTTCTCTTGGTTGGCCTTAGCCAACAGCCTCTCTAAGTGTGCATTCTCCTGGATGAGCATGGACTCTCAGTCAGCGGGCAATGGATCATCGGGTCTTCTTCGGTTCAAGACTCGGTCACTACGAATCCTTCATAACTCATCAAGTGCCTGCTCATCTTCCAACTGTTTGTTGCGCTGCTCAAGGTATGTGATGGTCCATTGTGCCCCCTCTAATCTCCTCTGCAAGGCATCATTTTCAGCTCTGAGATGCTGAATGATCTCCTTTGCCTCTTGGGTAGGAGAACTGGCCTCAAGGTCAACAAACTCAATATCGGGAACTCCTGATGGACCCTCATCAATCATGGGCTGTTTGCCCCTCTATGGTACCTGTGCTGGTGAAGAAAGCGAGGCCCCTTCCACCTGATGTGGAGATAACACTCGCTGAGCCGATGACGAAGGCGAGACCCCTTCCACCTGCTGTGGAGATAATACTCGCCTAGCTGCTGCAAATAAGGCCCTCGGGCCTTTTTGATATGTAACCAGAGGCGAGGAGCTGACATGTCTAGTGACAGGGATGTCATGATGTTGTGATGGTCCTCCCTCCTCGTGAACAACCCCATGATGTGGTGAAGGTGGTGCTGTGAAAAAATCTCGAGAGATGAACTCATCCCAAGAGATGCCCTGCTGAGTCAACTGATGCAATACCACTAGCTGAATCAAACCATAATGATAAAGGCTCCTGTACTATTGTGTCGGGCTCTTCCTCTGCATCATGGACACCATCTTCTCAATGTTCTGGTAGAAGAAAACAGGGATGTTCATCATCCTCACTCGGGTGAAGTGCATCAGGAGGCGAATGTGGTATGAATATACTTGTGAAAATATGCCCTCACAAGTAAAATAATGCACAATGAGCCTCATGATGGGAGCATACTCACTCCTGAGAAATCTGAAGGGAAACACTCTTGTCAAGTGTCTCATGAGTGCTGGTCTAACGAAAGGCTCAAAATGAACACTATCCAGCACTTTGCGTTTATTCCATATCTCTCCAACATTAGGTATCCCTGTGGCCTGTGCAATCACCTCAGGTGTCAAAGTGAAATCTACCCCAGCAAGGTTGACATGTCTATCATGCAAGTGTAAAACAAACAGGCGAGCCAACTCTCTGTGGTGCTGAATACGAGAGATCTTCTCACAAAACTCATAACATGACATATACTGAAAGCAAGAGACTGCCATAGGACAAGCTTGTAGACCTGCCAAAGAAGTAGGTTCCTCTCTCCTGTGATGGCCACCTTTTCCACCCCTATGTGGCCTCCTCTGTACCTCAATCTCTGGAGATGATGAATGGTCATCACTCTGCTCATATGTTTCAGTGTCTGACATGTTTGAAAAGCAAAATGGACAAAATGTACTGCTGTTTCTGCTTGTAAAAGTGCTGAACTCTATGTTGTTTCAAGGGGACAATGACATGAGGGAAATGTTAGGGGAGGGACCTCTTGCACAAGGAATTGGGAATATATGAATAACAGGGAATTTAGGGAATACATTGCAAACAAATATTTGCATATATACAGGCATACATGTACATAACAAGGATATAGGTAATCATTTACAAAATCACTGCATATAGGAATACATGTATAAATAGTGAACATAAGGGAATACATGTATGTAACAAGGGAACATTTGGAAACTTATTTACAAAACCTTTCACATATTCACCAAGAAATTTTTATGTTTATAGCATGCATATGGTGAAGCAAGAGTAGGGTTTGAGTTTTGATGCTTTGGGAGGGGGGTAGGGTTTGTATTTTTGGTGATTAGGGAGAGGGGAGGGTTTGCAATTATTTACAACATAGCATGGGGAAAAAGATATGAATGCAAATATGAGTACAAAGGGAAGGAGGGAAACAATTTACCAAGGGAAATACCTTGAAACAACACAAACCCTAGCACATTTAAACATTAACATTACAGTCATTTGAAATTTCATCCACTTGCACAATTTAACTTTTAAACACAAGCATGAGGGTCATCAATCATAACCAACCACCAAACTGAAGTGTAGAGGGCCTACCTCGAACAATCTTGAAGATTTGAGGGAGTTTGAGTGATTTTATTTCGAGTTTGCAGGGGAAACCTTGACGGGTCGCGCGCGCTTGACGGGTCGCGTCCATTCAAAAACTGAACTGCTGGATGGCCTCTGACGGGTCGCGCCCTCCTGACGAGTCGCGCGCCTGTGCTGAGCCCGAAATTCGACCAGTTTTTGCCTAACACTCTTGATGCTTGCTCACTCTCTCTCAACGATGCCTTGGATGCATAATAAGAATAATAGGAGGGAAATTGAGCTTTTGTAACCTCCATTTGAAAAAATTTCATGCTCAAACCCACTTTCTAAAGTTTTCTCATTGACACTTTTTAAAACTAACTTTTTGGCTTCCTTTTTCCTGAAATTGACTCTTTTAGTGCTTTTTCTTGATTCTTTTTGCAGGTAGATCATCTGAGGGATCTCGGCAAGGGGACCAGGGTTTTCATGATGTCCGCTGCAGTCTTTTGAAATTTCATCACTTTTACAAAAATTTTAAAAAACAAAATGACCTTGGCTTTAAAAACAGAGTTTTTGAATCCAAGGTGAAAATTCACTGTACAAGATAAAAATATCGAAGAAACATGTTTACAATTCCTCCCTCTGGCTTGCTGAGCACTCATGGACTTTCAGAGACATGACCTTGCAGAGATAAATGACCAAAACCCTAGACCTAGGACTTTGACCTCAAGACAAAACAAGACAAGCTTGAAAGAGCTTAATGACTGATATGACTGATCCAGCAAAGCCAAGAGGGGTATAAATACACTAGCTCCTCCATCAGGGTTATGGCATGCCTAACGGGATGCAAAACTTGACACTGATGAGACACCTACCTATGCAAATGCAAAGAGTTTTGATCGTTGATGGAGGGCTTCAAGACCGACACTAACACGGTGTAACGGACATGCCACGTCCTATCGCAATCGCAACCAGCATAGTTCAGCCTCCTGAACTATCAGAACAATTATCATAAGCCTTTCGGCCTAAAATAGCCCGCGCAACCCAAATATTTAATTACACAGAGAATATGATAAAAATAGTCCAAAAGACTAAAGGGCGAACTTCAAGTAATATTACACCCGCATCTAAATTGTATCAAGTCCGCAGCTTAAATCGCAATCGGCAATTCGTGAGGTCCCTTATATATCAGCACCTATGACTCCGCCGATGGCCGACGACCGATCCTCCACTGCTCTGATGGACTGGATGAGATATGGTATTAAACCATAATTTATATGCCCGTCAGGTCCACATGCTTTATCGCAATTGGCACTTCTGGTTGGAAAACCCTCTGTGTAGCATTGCGATGGGCGGATGCGATAATGCATTCAACCATAACACAATTCCACATCAGGTTCGCATGCGTCATCGCAATTGGCGCATAGTAGGAGGACATCCCTTTAGGTATTGCGATGTGAGAATCCTGATAGGGTGGATGCGATATTGCATTCAACCATAGCACAATGCCGCATTGGCTCCACGTACATTATCGCAATCAGTCAAGAAACACGTGAAATTAAACCTGTCATCTGATCATTCATCAGGTGATCCAACGACGTTTGCTCCTCCTGATCCCGCTAACCGCCTACGCGTTAACTCGCGATAAAGCAGTTTTTTCCTTGTCCCATCTGCCACGCGTCACCCAATGATTATGATCACTCGCCCACGTACGATTACCGTGCACCCTCCAAAGGCGGTGCGAACAATACCATTTACCGTCGTCCCCGCTCGCTATCTCCCGTGCATCTTTACCGCCCAGTAGCCGTCGGATCTTTTCGCTAGAAATCTGATGGCTCATGTTTGTTTGTTGTTAAACGCGTCCATTTCTCCTTCGATAGCTCCTGATGACTCTATATGCTTCCTCTATGACTCTGATGGCTCTATGTGCTCCTCTTCTTTGGCTCTGTTTTCTCCTCTTGTCTCCATCTGCTCCTCTGGTGGCTCTGTCTACTCCTTGAATATTGTCATATTGACATCAATGACAATGTGTGTCCAACATGGTAAAATTATTTCTACCTGGAATGAATTTGTTTCTGCCATCAAAAACCAATTCTATCCTCTAGCTTATATGCAGCAATCAATGATGAGTTGGAAAACTCTTCGCCAGTTAAAGGGCCGAAGTGTACAAAGTTATACCCAGGAATTTAGAAAAAGAGCTTTAACCCTAGGCATATCTCTAGACTCACCTAAAACTTTGTTGAAGTATATAGGTGGTCTGCATAGCTATTTGAAGCACACCATTCTCATGTTTAATCCCACTAGCCTAGATGATGTATCAGTTCAGGCTACACATCTAGAAGCTAGAGGCAAGAATGTGAACCCAGAGGTTGGGGGATCATCAAAACCCTCTGCAAGCAAGAACAAGGAAAAGAAGAAGCTGAAATGGAAGGAGAGGAAGACAAACACTATACAGAAGGACAAACCTTCATGCACTCATTGTAAGAAGGATGGACACGATGATGCACACTGCTGGTCGTTGCATCCGGAGCTGAAACCTATGAAGTTCGATGGTAAGAAGAAGAACGTTGTTGTTGCTATTCAGGAAGACTTGGGGTCAGACTCAAGTGATGAAACAACAACCATAGCCACATGTATAAAAGGTAAAAATTATGAAGCATCTACAAGTAATTTTGCACAATCTATTGATAATGAAGATAATGAAAGGAAAAGACATGATCTTTTTCATATTAGAGTTATTTCCAAGCACCAAAATATTGATACTTTATTTGATAGTGGATCACAAGTAAACTTGATTTTCGAAACAATTGTAAAGAAGTTGGGATTACTAACTGTCACAAGAAGCCATATCCATTAGGTTGGGTATGTGATAAAGCAAAGCTACAAGTGACTAAACAATGTAAACTTAGGTTTTCTATTGGGTCAACATTTGTAGATTAGGTTGAGTTAGATAGATTTCCCTTGGATATATGTGGTATTGTTTTAGGAAGTCCTTACTTGTATGATAGAAAAGCCATTTTCTATAGAGCTGAAAATAAGTATCAACTCACTAAAGATGGGATAGAATATATTGTAACAGCTCATAAACTCAAAAATAACTATTCTCTCATAAACTCAGGGCAGATGAAAGAATTGTAAATTCATGCAAGCAATTTTTACTAATGGTTGTAAAGGAAAAGAACCCTGATAAAACCAATGTATTTGAAGGCTGCGATGCTAAACAGAAAGTTGATTTAGTTAAAGTTGTTTCAGAATATGATATCCGATTTCAAGAACCTAAAGGTCTACCACCCAAAAGGGAAATAGTACATGATATTCATTTGCAGCAAGATGCTCCATTACCTAACATCAGAATGTATAGGTTATCCGCTTTAGATAATGCAGAGATCAAGAAGCAGGTACAGGAGCTGCTCAATAAATGGTTTATAAGACCAAGCACATCACCATGTGGAACTCCAATCGTACTGGTGAGAAAGAAATATGGTTCGTGGAGAATGTGCATTGATTACAGAGCACTGAATAAAATAACGATCAAGAATCGTTATCGTCTTCCTCGCATTGATGATCTATTAGATCAGCTGAAAGGAGTAGTTTACTTCTCCAAGTTAGACTTGCATAGTGGCTATCATCAGGTTAGAGTAGCAGAACAAGATGCATGGAAGACTGCTTTCAAAACAAAGCAAGGGCTGTATGAATGGCTAGTTATGCCTTTTGGCTTAACTAATGCTCCTGCCACTTTCATGAGAGTTATGAATGATGTACTCAAACCTTTTATTGATGATTTTGTAATTGTATATTTAGATGACATTCTTGTTTTCAGTAAAACATGGGAATAACATTTGAAGCATGTAAAGCAGACTTTAGATGTTTTGAAAAGAGAAAATCTCTATTCAAAGTTATCAAAATGTGAATTTGGCAAAACATCTTTAAATTATTTGGTTCATATTGTAGGGGGTGGTGAATTGAAGATAGATCCCTCTAAGGTCGAATTCATTGTGAACTGACCAAATCTGCTACAGAAGTTAGGAGTTTCCTAGGAGCAGCACAATATTGGAGAAAGTTTATTGCTAACTTTTCCTTGATTGCAGCTCCCTTACATGCTTTAACAGGATTGAACAAGGTGTTTCAGTGGGGAGACAAACAGCAGAAAGCCTTCGACACCTTAAAAGAAAAAATTAGTACAGCGCCAGTACTAGCACTGCCAGATCTTCAAAGTCCATTTGAGATTGAAACAGATGCTAGTGACTATGCCATGGGAGCAGTGTTGATGCAACACGGTAAACCCATATGTTATCATTCTGAGACATTTAATTCTGCAGTAGTTAATTATCCCACATATGGTAAAGAATTGTATGCATTAGTAAAGAGTGTGAAAAAGTGGAAACATTACCTAATGGGAAAAGAAACAATTATACATATAGATCATCAGCCACTTCAATATTTGCACTCACAAACTAAATTGCACCAATCAAGACATTATAGGTGGATGGGTTTCCTACAGCAATTTCATCTTGTCATCAGATATAAGAAGGGCATACACAATAAGGTTGCATATATGCTATCAAGACCAATTATAAATGCATCTACTATAAATAATTATAACTCAGTAATGCATGAAAGTTACATCGAACAATATGCTCAAGATGTAGATTTTAAATATGTATATGCAAATTTAAGTCATGGCAAGCAAGTAGAATAATTGGATTATTATGTTAAGGACCAACTCTTATATCATTTGGGAAAGTTATGCATTCCACAAACTGAAAAGAGTTAACATAATCCGAAAAGCACATACTTCTCTCATATCAGGTCATTTTGATGTAAGTAAAACAGTTGCAAATGTTCTGTTATTGGCCAAGAATGCATGAAACAATTTCTAGATATATTAAAGGGTGTACCATGTGTACTAAAAGCAAGCCCAACAGTAGAAAAATATGCATGTACACTCCACTTCCAGTTCCTTCTCATCCTTGGGAAAGTGTTTCCATGGACTTTGTTGGGGGATTGCCAAAATCTAGAAAAGTTCATGATTATTTATATGTTATTGTGGATAGGTTCAGAAAAATGTATATTTTGATACCTTATAACAAGCAGGTTACCCCTGAACAAACAGCGAAGTTATTCTTTCAACATGTAAGGGTTCATTTTGGATTACCCACTTCTATTGTATCTGATCAAGATTCCCGATTTGTTGGGAAGTTTTGGTCAAGTCTGTGGGAATTGATGGACACCGGATTGAAGAAGAGCACAGCATTTCATCCACAAACAGATGGTCTTAGAGGTGGTCAATAGGACAGTGATCCAGTTGCTCAGAGGCTATTGCAGCAAGCATCCCAAGCTTTGGGATGAACATTTGTGTTATGTGCAACATGCTTACAACCGTGCCAAGCACTCTTCTACTCAGAGATCTCCTTTTGAAACTTGTTTTGGTTTTATACCAAAGTTTCCCTTGGATTTTGTCTTTGGTAAAAAGACATAGCAGTTGATGGACACAATGATGTGGACAAAGTAACCAAGTTGATTGAACAGATCCAAGAAATTCACCAAGAAGTGCAGGAACAGCTAGAAAGAAGCCAGGCCAAGTACAATGCAAGGCATGACAAGCATCGAATTGAGCATAGCTTCCAAGTTGGTGATCAAGTCTGGTTTTACATCAGCAAAGACAGAATGCAAGGTGAAGGTAAGAAGCTGAAACCAATAAGGTATGGGCCTTTCAAGATACTTGAGAAAATTGGTGAAAACGCTTTTCGCCTTGATTTGCTAGCTTATATGCATATCTATTCAATCATTAATGTAAAGAACTTAAGACTGTATGAACCTTCATTGATTGAAGATCCCAAAGAGCAAATTCAGTTGCCTTCTATTGATGATCTGTTGCCTGAATATCTCAATGAGTTGCAGGAAGACACAGTTCTAGACAGGAAGGTGAGAACTACACGCAGAGGGGATGTTGAGTACCTGAGAATTGGACAAGTGAGGAAGTTGTATCCTCACTTGATCGATGCTTAAAAACCAACTTTTGGTGGTCCAAAAGCTTTTCAGTGGGAAGGCTTGATCCAAAATGGATCCAAAAAACCCTCTAAGTCTTCAATACTTAAACTCTATTCTATGGGAAAAACCTTCACAAAAGGTGGAAAACACTATCGCACAGGAAAATTACGAAGAAATGGCAAAAACAGATGCTATCAAAGGCCAAATCAATGTTGCACAGGAGCCATCGGATCTAGCCGATCAACGGTCCAGATCTAATCGGCATATCACAGTCGGAGGTGGCAAGCGGAGTCCATCAAAGGCAGTCATATGAAAATCACGACAGCGATCAGCACGAGTCAATGAGGACCATCGATCAAGCACACAGATCAACGGTGCAGATTCACTCGAAATATTGCATCACTAGAACACAAGGGAGGACTTACCAACGGCCCGAAGACCATGTGATATGTGATTGCGATATATCACATCGCATTACCGCATCGCAGCGATACCAAGGAGCAGGGCCGATGCAACATGCCGTAGGCTAATGACCATGTGATACGCTGATAGCCGATAAGGCCGATCAGAGCAATCGGCGATCGGAAGCCAAAAGGGATATGCGCTAGCGATATATAGCCGGACCCAAAAGGGTTATGAATGCGAGATTATAATATTTAAAGTCCGATATGGAGCATTTTGTTGGGTTTTCCTTTGTATTTGGGGTTTTTCACTATAAACCCAAATACGAAGGAAACCACGACTGAGCGATTTGCGATAACGATTTAAAGGTAGACTCGATGGAGTTTAGTGTGGATTCCATAATATTTCAAGTCTGATAAAAGGAATTTTTGTGGATTTTATAGCGTTTTATGTGTATTTCTGTGTAAATAGAGGAATGATATTTTTGGGATTTTAACGTGCAGATGGTCTCTTTTGTTACAAAATAGGTGGCCACCATCCCTGAAGACGTTTAACAATGATTGTTTAACATTCAGAGGGGACTTGAGAGGACAGAGGCTGGGAGCCAGAGAGCCCGAAAGGGAAAACGAACAATCAAGCTCCAATTGTCTTAAAAGCCACTTAATGACAGAGACAGGGGCAGGCAGTTCTGAGACAGAGAGAAAGCAAAGACAGAGAGTGACAGGGAGATTCTGTGTACTCAGAAAGACTTGGGGGATCCAAGTAAAGCCCTATTGTTTTGTTCCTGTTGTGTTGAGACTCAATTTGAGCTCACATTTGTAAAAACTCTGCTCTTGAAGACATAATAGAGAGGTCACCACTGAAAGCTGGACTAGGAGACGTAGCCCAAGAGTTTTGGGTGAACTCCTTGATTATTTGTTGTGTTATGTGTGTTTGTCTATTATGTTTCTCTAACTTCTCATTGTCTATATTATTCGCAATCTTTTCGATCCGTTGCACTAAGTAATATAGGCAAATCCTGTACATGAGTCTGTAATACCTTAAAAATAATCTAAGATCTTCATTTTCAAATCATCGGTTAAGAGGCATCACCAAATCGCAATCGATATAACATAACACCACAGGCAGGTCATAGTGCAAGGATTCGCGAGCAAGTGTTAGACGAGCGGCTCATGGGCAGAGACGGGTACCGTGCAGGGAGAAGTGGTTAGGTATGCACCCACATTACAGGCAAACAGATAAGCGTTGTAACCGTGTGTACACAAGTAAGTGTTGTAGGTCATGCATACAAGTATGTGTTGCGGAACTCGAGCACATTGTGAGGACTGTGCAGAAATTCGAGTAGAGTGTTGCTCCCATTTAGGGGCAGCCTCCCATTTGTAAAATAAATGTAAAATTATGAAAATGATAATGAAATATTGAATTGTTGAAAATCGATGGTTGGTCTCATGTTTGGTATTACTCCACTATTATGTTATGTTTTCCACACATAACAAATAATAATAAAAAGAGAAATATTGTAATAAGATAATAGTGGTAGGCGTAGTCTGTTAGACGAAATAAAAATGATAAGTAAAATGGCTCTCGCTAGTGTCGCACGACGCCATGTTTGGTGGAACAAAGATGGGGGCATGACACTACCCATCATTGTGCTCACCGAACAGGCAATGATGATGAAATCAAGTTCGAATTGTGAAGCAAGAGCTTCACCTGCCGCTCCCCCTAAGGGCTTCTTACCTACCTTATTGTGTTGACACTTCGTGCCATAGTGTCCCAGTTCATGACAGTGAAAGCACTTGATCTTTGACAAGTGTTTCTTCTTGTCGCCCTAACTGGAATCCCCTTTGGATTGGGATTGCTTCCCTTTCCCTTTCTTTTCCTTTCCATCCATGGCACAGCTCTCCTCATCATCATGCTTGGATGAGGTTCCATCTCTGGTGTTCCGCTTTATCTCTTCTTGCACCAAGTTGGACCACAATCGCTCCTAATTTAGTAGCTTCTCCCTCCCATTTACGGAATCCTAGTAGTTGTGTCAACTCTTCAAAAGGCCTAGAAGTTGTAGGCTTACCAAATCATCTTCAACAATTGTATACCAACACTTCCAAGTTCATCCCAACATTGGGTGAACCTGCTCAGGTACTGTGGTATTGTGTCACCCTTCTCCATCTTCATCTTCAAATCTTGTCCTTTAGTTCCAGCTTCCTATAGTCATTGTTGTTCTAAAACAATTATATCAAGGATTTCCACATTCCATATGGGGTATCCTTCTCGTGGAGATTTGAGACAATATGATCTCGAACTCCTTCTAGTATGATCCTCCTCGCCTTTGCCACACATTTCTTCCACTCTGCCATATCTTAAGCATTAGTTGTTGGAGGCTTAGGAATATCATTGTCTATGAATTCCTTCAACCCGTTATCTTCCAACATTGCATCCATCATTTCCATCCAAGAAATATAATTTGAGCTACCCTAAAGGGCATAATCGAGTCTTAATCCATAGAATGACATCCTACTAGCTCTGAAGAATGATACTGCAAATTCGATCCACCTGTAAAGATAAACTCAAATTCTTCTCTTCTATTGTCATTCCTACTCTGATACCATCTAGAAATTCCTTGTAGATTCAAACTACTTATGTACTTTTCTAAAAAAAAAGACTTGAATGTACTCTACTCATCAACGGAAATAATTAAACGATCGAGAAATCACAACATAAACATGAGAGAATATTGAGTCACATATGATCATAGATTTATCTAAGGGGAAAGAAACTCCTCAAAACCCCTTCCTAACTGTATTGCATTAGTGAGAAAATAGAGAATAAATACAATGATTTCTCAACCCGAGCAACCTCTGCACTAATATAATCTATCTCACTGCTTCCCAGACAAGCTCTGGTCAATACTTAACCAAATCCAATCCTGCCTAAGTCCTTATTTCCTTATGTTGTTCCTCTAGGAATTAGCCCCTTATTAATTAGGGAAATTCCGAATTAGAATTGCATGATCCCTGTAGGCCCCTTATCTGTCTGCATGCACCACCTATACAATTTGGAATTGTCTACAACTAATAATACACTGCCCTTGAACTCCAATCTCAATTGGGGAACTCTAATTATTTGCATGGATGAGTTAATTTAGGTTGATTGATCAATCTAACTGGATGATCACTCAGTGTGGAAAAAGTTACACACCCTTGACTGAACCTCCACTAGTTCTACTAACAGTGAGAACTAGTTACACTGAAAATAACTCAAGTTAACTAAACAAGATTGCTACAAATTAGCAATCAATCATGTAGAATTGAACTCAAGTGTCTCCAACTCGAATTAATTGATTTAACTAAGTGATAAGATCCATATCACTTCAATTAAATACCACCAAGTATTTTTATGAAATTAGAATTCGAGTTTCTCCTAATTAATTTATGGGCAAAATTAAATTAGGAATTTCTTATTGCATTTTCAACAACCTCCGGGCCTACAAATTGATTGAGGATGTGGGTGCCTCCATCAGCTTGGAGCATATTAGGTTGAAACCTACAACAAGTGGGTGCTTGCATATTTCAGAGGTTGGTGCCTCAATGAGGTTGCAGCCTAAAGTAGGTTAGTTCCATTAAACTATTGTAATCAAATATTGAAGAAGATAATAAGATTTGTATTTTTCTCCCACAAGGGTTTCCACATATATGTGGTTTCCTTTTGTATTCATGTGATGATTGACTATGTTGATGTATTTTTATGTTTTCATTTATGATGATTTTTTTAATTTGGTTAAATTGGTCATTACACTAATTCACCCCCTCCCCTCCTACTCTCATTGTAATCATAATTCCGACAGCTTTCTAATTAGAATTTATGCTAACTGCCTTGACTTGTAACTTGATTTGCATATCTATTTCTCAAATGCATTGATGCTCTATCTGATTATCTTTGACAATTGATTTACTTTTGTAGAGGCAAGATAAGGGACATAAAGGTAGGGATAATACTTTGCAAATCTTAGGGTTGGTGGACATTTTTAAGCATTTTGAAATATCGTAAGCCTAACACAAGAGGCTTTGTGTCACTACACCCCAATGATCCCCGAGCACTTCTTAAGTTTTCTTTCCCTCTTTCTGTATCCGTGTTAATGATGGGATTGTTTACTGAAGGGACCTTGGACTGAAACCCCAAATAGCAAACACCCCTAATAATTTATTCTTGAATGATTTCTTCTTTGTTTGCAACCATAGAGGATCGCGATCTACTAAATATAAGGTTTCAGACTTCTTATGCAACCTCTAACTATAACCCTCGCAAATTCTCCCTTAAACTTGTTATCTAGAGAATGAGTTCCTTGTGGTTTTGAGTGTGATTCTTTTGGTTTTTTTAAGATATTTCTCTTTAGCAACGATATATTAGAAGATCCATCAATGATATGACCTTTGCACATATAGTGTAGTATCTCTAAGTTTATGAACCCATATTGATCATTTAATGTCTCATATTTAAGCAATTAAATTGATCGGTGGGGACCATTAGGGTGAGCATCAATGCACCATACTCAAGATCCAAGTGGAGATTGTAAGCCAATCTATTTAATTTCAATTGGTCCTAAAACAAGCCACAATTATATTTTTCCCAGTTTTGATAAAAATTGCAACATTTAGCAAATTACAAATAATAAAGCTTGGTTAATTCAATAGGCCATTGAAACAAAAAGGTGAGTGAGACCATAAATAGATGTCTAGTAGGTGGCATTGTAAAGAAGACATATCACGCTAATACAAATCAAAATTTCAAACTCAAAATGGGATGAAATTTCAAGATACTTCAAGTGAAAGGTTGGCCAACAAAAAAGTGTACAAACTGGGATATTTAAACGTGTGTTAACTTGACATTAGCGTAACTTTGGTTTAGAAGACCTGTTTTTGGTAAATAAAAAAATGTGATAAAGAGACAAAATGAGTATTATTATTATTTTCTCACATGACAAATCGTTATACAAAAAATTCTACCCCTACTAAACCTCCAAAGAAATCATATAAGAATTCTAAAGAAAGTGGAGACTTAGAGTACACTCAATTGAGGAATTAATTTGATTACATGAGTAATGACGTACTAAAAATTGTTGATTTGGCACGTTCCAAAAAATCCTTACAAGAGAAATTGAAAATAAAATTGATTAAAAGATGGAACACTTACAACATTCAATGGAAACCATGCTCCCAAATTCCTTAGATGAGAGGTTCCATAAAAGTGATATTGTGACCCAATGAAATCATGAAAATAGAGAGGAAAATTGTTCAACCCTAGTCACATATGGCAAAGATTTTAACACAATTGGTTAACACAGTGACTGAATCCTAAAATCAAGATCTTTCATTACTCCTAGATCCACATCATCATGGGTTCAACTTGGAACTAAGGAACTACTTAATTCCCAAGATTGATATGAGAAATTTTTATGGTAAAAATCTTATAACATGGATAGCTCCAAATGGAGTAATAGAGACAATTTTTAAAAGTGTCTCTCTTTTGCATATTCATATTTACAACCTAGTCAATTTATCTAGCACCAATCTGAAGGAAAAATCAATTATATTGTTTCTTGGTCCATTTTTTTGGATGGATCAATAGCACATTGTGAGGATTTAATAGCAACACATTCTTTATTCAATTAATAAATCTTTAGTAAAGAGCTCCAATTACAAAGTATATATAGTAATTTCAAAAGCTAGGCCTCATATTAAAGAACATTCCATAGGACAATTTGTTAGATCTCTCTATGAGCACTTTAAAATATAGCATTCAACATGTGATGTAACAATTCGAACCTAAACCCCTTGAGCATGCTTTCAATATGGGAAGGAAATTTGAAATTAAAAAAAAGGCTACTAGAAGGGTGGTCACTAAAAACTATAGAGAGCACCATGTTCTCTCTCATAATATCATTCAACTTACAAGGTTGACGCCTCAGCAAATGGATAAAAGAAGTGCAAAAGGACTATGTTTTAATTGTGACAAGAATTATATTAAGGGACATAAGTGTGATGAGAGGAAATTACTCCACATAGATTTCGAAGAAGAAGAGAAATAGAATCTTTACGTAATCTAGAAATAGAAGAGGCTACTCCAACCATATCTTGTCATGCATTTGTTGGCATCAACACTCTCCAAACTCTCAAGGTATAAGGATATATCAAATTAAAAATGTAACAAAGTTGATTTATGCTAGTAGTACCTATAATTTAATTATTGCAAATTAACCAAACTTTTTGTTTACTTTAAATATTCAACACCAATGTTTCCAACAACGATTGTAGATGAAGGTACCATAAAATTGTTCAAGGAAATTCCATAGTATTAACCTCATTATGTGGGAGTATTTATTAGGTAATCCAATAATCGAAATCCAAATGGTTTGTGTTGATGTTGTACTAGGGATTTAATAGTTACAATCATTGGGAATAGTAACTCTTAATTTTCATGAAATTTTCATGAGAAATTTCACAGAAGGAAAGGAAATTGAACTTAGAGGTATACAATGGAAACCCCTAAAGTGACCAGGTATAATAGTGTTACAAAGTTTCTAAAAGGGGACACCATGATGTAATTGTGTAATTATGCTCAATAGTTATTCAAACATCTAGAATCTCTATTCATTTGGATCTTCAAAAGTTATCAAAAATCATTCCATGGTAATTAGAGAGATGCCTAGATCTCTTCCACGTGTTATCCCCCACAGTGTCCCAAGGTTGAGAGGAATCGACGGAGGTAACCACATACCAAGCTTTTAGTTTAGTAGCTAGCCCTACCAAACCAGAGAGGGTTCTCTCTATGGAATCACAGCCAGCAGATGACTGAGATGTAAAGGATTTTAGGCTAGATAGCTAGGCTCATGTAGGTTTTGGGAAACTTATGGTTTTTGATGCTGGATAAGGGAGAAAAAACCAAGTAGCTAGTTCTGAGGGTCAAAGAATTACAGCAGCAAAGATATGAAGGAGCAAGGTAAAAGCACTTTTGTGATGGACCTTAGGTTTTTTCGGTGTAGTATGGTGTTCAAATGAAGCGTAAGGGTCTTAATGAACATAAAACATCAATTCATTAAACAAGAGTGAAAGTAACATATAATAATTTTCCATCAAAATAGAGCTTAGTAAAAAGAATTATGTTTATAAACTGCAAGGAAAACTATTGAAGAGATGATGAATGGAAAAGGAAGCCAAATATCATTCATATAAAGTAATAACAAAGGAAAAACAACAACATAAACTTACAGCACATGAATTCCTAAATAATAGTTGCAAATTGTGTCCTTTGATTTCCAAAAATGTCAAATACAGACTATAATGGTTCTCTCCTCAGATGTCCAACCAGTCCAATGACTGAGAAAATGATACATAAAGACCAAAAACAAATTCTCCTTAGGCTCAAGGGTCGAATCCATGACTCTAGGAGTAGTTACATGAGTGGTTTTAACCAAACCCTAATGTCTAGGGAGGTTGAAACAAATTCCATAATTAACTTTGACTACAACTTCCCTCATAAATGAAGCTCAATATACATCAAAACAAAGACTATCCATACATCATTACATCATATTTACATGTCCTTTCACTCTATCATTCATTTACTTCACCACTTTGACCTTTACCCAAGTTGACTAAAAAATCTAAGAAATCACACGGTGAAATTTTTAATTAAATCTCAAAAAATTGTAGAAGCACAGGGCCAAGTTTGAGTCCATTTTTATGTGTCTTCCTGAAGTCAAAATTGAAATTTGAAAGAATGATAAACTAGATCTTTTTTTCTAGTTTCCAGAACATCTTCAAGTTTTGAAAATGACCCATGGGAAAGCCTCAAACAACTCATTCTCCAAAGGTGTCTCCAGAAGCGCAACGCCTGTCAAAAAGAGGGGTAGAATGTTGATTTTTGACCCCTTTTTTCTCATTTTTCTCAAGATTTGAGCCCTATTTGAAAAATCTGAGGAAATGGATTTTGATAGGAGGCCATCAGCTTTTCAAAAATGCAAATCATTTGTCATTTATATCTCTGAGGAAAAATCGCAGCAGCACCAAGGCGTTGCATTTCTGAAACTAGTGCATTTTCTTGAATTTGCACCAAATTTCACCAAAAACCAAAAATGCTCAAACTCCCAAAATTGGTCCAGAAGTGCCAAATGAGGTGTACTTTTCTATCATGGATGCCTCAAAAAGCATCTCCAATTTTTCCTTCTCACCTTTTCCTTTTAGGGTTTCCTTCAACTTGTTTTGCGTTTGTTTGATCTTGATGTTGCAAATCTTATTTATGGTTTGGTAGTGGTGGGCCATGTGCCTCAACATCTGGTTATCCCTATTAGCCTTGTCAAGAAGCTTCTCTATATGGCCATTGAATTTTTCTAGCCAATATTCCCTGTCTTCATTGATTTCCATAGCAATTTTGTCTTCACTACTCAAATCCTTTACTAGTAGGTTTTGGTCTCTTTCTTTCTGCAATGCCTTTTTGAGACCCATTGTCCTAGGCCTCTTCCTTCCAACTTGCTTCTCCTGTTTATCATGCTTATCATGCTCTATCACTGCTTTACCTTTGACCAGTTTCCTCAACATCCTGAATTGCTCTTTTTCCATCATTAGTTGTTTGACCTTGAGTTGATAGTTTTCTTGCTCAAAGAAAGAAATGATAAATTTTGCCCTTGCCAAATTGTTCTCGAGCTCCATGATCTGGGAATCCTTCTCTTTGATAGCTTGTTGCAAGGTTGAATTCTCATATGTTGCCTCCAACTCAACTAGTTCAAAATCATGCTCAATTAGCTCCTTATCCTACAAATGTGATCCATGTTGTGATGATGTAGAAAACTTGGCCCTTTCCTCAACTTGAGGAGCAAACACAAGCCTTTTTCCTCTCTGGTATGTTTTGGTCACCTCAGTTCTAGGTTCCTTGGGAACCTCCTTTGATTTTTTTGATGACCTTACCTCCATAGGCTATGTTGATGTGTCTTGGTTTTGCCTTGGTGAAGTAGTCTCGGGCCTCTGCAAGGCTGCTTCAGTAAAGCTATCCCATGCTATGTTGTTTCTGCCAACTGATGGAGGACTACAACCTTTATCAAACTGTGGTGGAAAAGGCTAGGGTAATTCTCTTTGTTTTTCATTTGCACCTTTTCATACATTTTTATGGCACTTCTACACTAGTTACACAAGTTAAGAGGTTTCACAGCTATGAAGTGCATGAACAACCTATGTGATATTGATACAACCTGGAAAACCTCCCCTCACAAGTGAAAAACTTCATCACAACCTTCATCAGTGGTGCATACTTTTCCAACAAGTATCTAAATGGAATGATGTGTGAATGAGCCTCTTTGTAGGGTGATTTCAAGAAGGGTTTGTATTGCTCAAGGTCTAGGCTCATGCCTTTGAACCAATACTCCCCATGATTTGGTATCCTTGTGGCAAGAGAGATGGAATCAAATGATAATGTGAAATCAATCCCTGTAATGGTGGCCTTTTCTCCTTTCAGATTGGTGGAAATCAAATCAGTGAGCTACTCATGAAAACTTACCTCTCCCACTCTTTGACAAAACCCTAGGCAGTTGACATCTTCAAAGCATTGTCTTATGAATGGTGAAGAATTGATCTCATTGCAATTTGTGGGCTCATACCTCAGAATCTTCCCCCCTTTATGATGTTTTCTTTTCTCTGATGGTGAATAGTCTCCTTCCATTTTTGAAACCCTAAATGATAGGAAAGAGGAAAGAACAGTGAAAAGTGATTGAAGTGGTGAAATGAGGGAGTTAGGGAAGGGAGATGGGAGTAGGGAAATTTTTGGAGATGGACAGGGGTTTTAGGAATCCTTAGGAAGTTAAATGAAGGGAAATGAATGAGGGAGATGAGCTAGGAAATTTAAACACAGTCCTAGCTAGGGAAACTGCCCAATTTGATAGATTAGGGCTAGGGTTTGTAGGGAGGTGAAGTGGAATGAAGGGAAATGGTTTGTTGGTGAATGGGGATGATGAGTTGCATGCAAATAGAGGTATAGGGATAGTGATTTTATGGTTTCAAAGCTCCAATTGATCATTTGCAAGCTCAAAACATGAAACTCATAGAAAACCCTAGAGGACTAAACTCACAATCATTTTGTTTGTTTTTCCAAAGGAAGAGGGGATGCAAAGGAGTGTACTTACCTATTATGAAGCTTAGAGGATAAAAAAATTGGATTTAGAGGCTTGAAAACTCGAATTTGAGTGATTTGTTGAAATTTTGGGAGACCATGTCCCATGCGTAGTGCAGTTCACCGGTGTGCAGCGCCACCTCCAAAAACGCATTGCCTTGTCTGTAAGCGCAGCACCAAGCAAAATTTTCAAATTTGGCTGAAAAAACCCATGTTTTCTCACCTAAGGAGGAATTATCTCGATGACAAGGTAAGATAAGAATGTAAATGGAATGTGTATGAATCTCTTTGGGCTTTTATAGACATAGCATAATACTCTTTTGAGTGATAATGGGCCCCACATGTCTTTTTTAAACATGACTTTCATTCTTTTGAACCTGGTAGCCTTGGAAATTTGTAACCTAGACTTTGTATCTTCTTTTGAACAATGTACCTTCTTTTTGGAACTTTCAAACTGCAGCTATGAAGTACTTATTACATATAGAAACATGAAATTACATCTGAAATCAGAATTTATTGAAAAGACTTGCTTATCACAACTCATCCTATGCCGGATTTTATGCATGAAATGAAAGTGTTGGTGACCTTGAAAGCCTAATGACCTAATGGATACACTAGACTGAGTGAAATCATGATGGTAATGATTGACATTATGATGGTATTCTCTTAATGATGATACACTCAGTTGAATGATGAAAGTGACCGGCATGTAAAAATTCTTGAGAAAGTGAAAATAACCTTAGACATACTAACCAGTGACCAAAGTTTATTCTGAAAACCTAGTGACATGATAAAATTTGACTTTGAGACACTTAACAAAACTTGGTAAAAACATATTTGATCACTGGTGACAAGAAAAATTGACTAACACTAACATTGGCTCCAGCTGGGGATGGCAGCTCCTTGGAGGTGTCAAGAACACAGTAAACCTAGTAACCTTGTTCATTGGGCATGGAGTCAAAATGCAAAGACTAAACTCAAACTGAAACTTGGCTGATTAACTGACCTTCGACAAACAATAAACAAAACAAACTGACTGAACCTACTTATGGAAGCAAACCATCGGGATCTTAACCGCCCACCTGTTGAAGATATATATACAATCATATGTAATGATCCCTCTAGTGTAACCAATCCAGCAAATGGCTACTTATTTGGATTATGAGTGTACTTTATTTGAGCAGGCAAAAAAAACAAAAGCTAGGCCACTCCAATTGTGCACTGAAAATGTGTACATGATCCATAAATATAATAAAATTCATCTCCCTAGATGGTTGCAACAAATTTGCAATAGGGTCTTCAATAATCTGGAACATTACCATGTCTTGAAAGTTAGCAGAAATACAAGAACACCCCTCATTTTCCAATGCATTTTTTTTTTCAGGATGAAAGAAGAAAATATGTTCATCAAGTTTTTCATTCGCATCAAGAGAAAGGGAAATTTGTTCTTGAAAATATGTGTTTGAGGCAGCCATAGTATCAACAGCAAAAAGTACACCTCCACAGGATCCAGGAAAAGCTGCTCTTCTTCAACAGACTCTTCATTTTCTAATCCTGGAGGAAAATCATCATCTGCAAGAGGATCTAATACAACCTGTTCTTTTTCATTGTTGTCCTGTAACTCATGATGGTCAATTTGAAATCTAACATCCTCAAAATCTAAAGCTACATGTATGAATGTCTTTTCATGTAAATCTAGGTTGAAAGTTTCTAGAGCAACAGATTCATCAATTATTTGGAAAATATTACTCTCAAAATATTCTTCCACAACTGGCACAACAAGATGTAATTCTATATCACATACCCTTTTAATTCCATCGTTTTGGGCTGCATTCTCATGCTCTTGAGAATAATATTGATTAAAAGGATCTAAAATATGCCTTTTATCCATTAGTTCCTCAAAAGAAACATAAATCATTTGACTATCTATTTCTTCTTTTCCTTGCTGATTTAAAATCTGTTGAACAGGTTGATCATTAAGTTCTAGGAAACAAACCTGTTGCTCATTAATTTCGAACTCAATGGATGAATGATGACTCTTAGGAATCTTAATGCAAACCAACTCAGAATTAGAATCTTCATCAAGGAGTGGAGGGTAGCTGAAATGGCCATTATCATATGTATCTTGTGCACTAAAATAAATGCATGACTGCTAAAAATCATCACCTATTTTAGATCATAGAAGATCATTGTCATCTATTAGAGAATTCTGCACAATTTCGTTATCATCCAGGGTAGAATCCATGATCTTAACATGGTGGTGAAAATGGTTTTCATTCAAATCATCCAAGAGTTCATCATCCATAAACTCTTCATCGCCATAAGCACTTTCCAGCTCTTGAATAAAATTTTCAAAATTATCACAACAATCCTCAATCAAAAGCAAAGAAGGATAGGCTTCTCTATACTTCTCAAAAAATACTAAGTGAAAATCCTTGAGAGATTATATAAATGTAGGAGGTAATATTTCATACCAAAACCGTGCTCTTTCTTCTAATGCGATCATGAACATCTTCATGAAAATTAATCCTTAGCGTACACACATGCATTTGAAATCTTATTAAATGAAGTGTAGCATCATCACCTTTTCCATCTCTGAATTTTGGCAAGTATGCTTGCCAATATACGTGATGCATACGAGTTGCAAAGCTTGGAAAATGATCTCGATGCATAGGAGCATACCTTCTAGATTGAGAACTCATTTTGATTTCTGGATCCTACTACCAATGGAGTCTTTGAATCAAGTTGGAGTCACCAGGTGAATGTTTCAGCGTTCATACGTTTCTAACCGTTGTCCACCATCAGCAATCAAATCTAAACTTTGATGATCTTTCCCGGGGAATATGAAATTGTTCTCTCCCTGGCAACGGCGCCAAAATGGTATCCCCCACAATGTCCCAAGGATGAGAGGAATTGACGGAGGTAACCACAAGCTAAGCTTTTAGTTTGGTAGCTAGCCCTACCAAACCAGAGAGGGCTCTCTCTATGGAATCACAACCAGCAGATGACTGAGATGTAAAGGATTTTAGGCTAGATAGCTAGGCTCAGGTAGGTTTTGGAAAATTTAGGGTTTTTAATGCTGGATAAGGGAGAAAAAAACCAAGTAGATAGTTCTGAGGGTCAAAGAATTACAGCAGCAAAGATATGAAGGAGCAAGGTAGAAGAACTTTTGTGATGGCTCTTAGGTTTTTTTAGTGTAGTATGGTGTTCAGATGAAGCGTAAGGGTCTTAATGAGCATAAAACATGAATTCATTAAGCAAGAGTGAAAGTAACAAATAATAATTTTCCATCAAAACAGAGCTTAGTAAAACGAATTATGTTTATAAACTGCAAGGAAAACTATTGAAGAGATGATGAATGGAAAAGGAAGCTAAATATCATTCATATAAAGTAATAATAGAGGAAAAACAACATCATAAACTTACTGCACTGGAATTCCTAAATAATAGCTGCAAATTGTGTCCTTTGATTTCCAAAAACATCAAATACAGGCTACAATGGTTCTCTCCTCAAATGTCCAACCAGACCAATGACTAAGAAGATGATACATAAATACCAAAAACAACTTATCCTTAGGCTCATGGATTGAATCCATGACTCTAGGAGTTGTTACTTGAGTGGTTTTAACTAAACCCTAATGTCTAGGGAGGTTGAAACAAATTCTATAATTAACTTTGACTGCAACTTCCCTCATAAATGAATCTCAATTTACATAATTAGAAAAAAAAAAAAAAAAAAAAAAAAAAAAAACTATACATACATTACCACATCATATTTACATCTCCTTTCACTCTATCATTCATTTACTTCACCAATTTAACCTTTACCCAAATCGAACTAGAAACTCTGAGAAATTGCACCGTGAAATTTTTAATTAAAATCATATAAAATTGCAGAAGCGCAGCACCAAGTTTGAGGCCATTGTTAGGTGCCTTCCTGAGGTTAAAATTGAAATCCTAAAGAACGATAAACTAGCCCTGTCTGTATAGTTTCTAGAACATCTTGAATTTTTTTAAATGACCCATGGGAAAGCTTCCAAAAACTCATTCTCCCAAGGTGTCTCCAAAAGCGCAGCGCCTGTCAAAAAGAGGGGCAGAATGTTGAGTTTTGACCCCTTTTTCTCATTTTTCTCAAAATTTGAGCCCTGTTTGAAAAATATGAGGAAATGGGTTTTGAGAGGATGTCATCATCTTTCCAAAAATAAAACCATTTTTCATTTATATCTCTAAGGAAAAAGCGCAGTGCCAAGGCGCTGCGTTTCTACAACTAGTGCCTTTTCCTAAATTTGCACCAAATTTCACCAAAAACCAAAAATGCTCAAAAAACTCCCAAAATTGGTCCAGAAGTGCCAAATGAGGTGTACTATTCCATATTATGGATGCCTCAGCAATCATATCCAAGTTGTCCTTCTCGTCTTTTCCTTTTAGGGTTTCCTTCAACTTGTTTTTCATTTGTTTCACCTTGATGTTGAAAATCTTGTTTTTGGTTTGTAGTGGTGGGCCATGTGCCTCAAAATTTGGTTATCCCTTTTAGCCTTGTCAATAAGCTTCTCTAGATGTCCATTGACTTTGTCTAGCCAATATTCCATGTCTTCATTGATTTCCATAGCAATTTTGTCTTCACTGCTCAAATCCTTTACTAGTAGGTTTTGGTCTCTTTCTTTCCGCAATGCCTTTTTAAGACCCATTATCCTAGGCCTCTTCCTTCCAACCTACTTCTCCTATTCATCATGCTTATCATGCTCTAACACTGCTTTACCTTTGACCTCTTGCCTCAACATCCTGAATTTCTCTTTTTCCATCATTAGTTGTTTGACCTTGAGTTGACTGTTTTCTTGCTCAAGGAAAGAAATGATAAATTTGGCCCTTGCCAAATTGTCTTGGAGCTCAATGATCTGGGAATCCTTCTCTTTGATATCTTGTTGCAAGGTTGAATGTTCATCTGCCACCTCCAACTCAACTAGGTCAAAATCATGCTCAATTAGCTCCTCATCCTGCAAATGTGATCCTTGTTGTGGTAATATAGAAAGCTTAGCCCTTTCCTCAACTTGAGGAGCAAACAAAAATCTTTTACCTCTCTGGTATATTGTTTTGGTCACCTCAGGTCTAGGTGCCTTGGGAACCTCCTCTGATTTGTTTGATGACCCTACCTCCATAGGTTTTGTTGATGTGTCTTGGTGTTGGCCTGGTGAAGTAGGCTCATGCCTCTGCAAGGCTGCTTCAGGAAAGGTATCCCATGCTATGTTCTTTTCCGCCAACTAATGGAGGACTACAACATTTGAAAAGTGATTGAAGTGGTGAAATGAGGGAGTTAGGGAAGGGAGATGGGAGTAGGGAAATTTTGGGAGATGGACAGGGGTTTTAGGAATCCTTAGGAAGTTAAATGAAGGGAAATGAATGAGGAAGATGAGCTAGGGAATTTAAACACAATCCTATCTAGGGAAACTGCACAATTTGATATATTAGGGCTCGGGTTTGTAGGGAGGTGTAGTGGAATGAAGGGAAATGGTTAGTTGGTGAATGGGGATGATGAGTTGCATGCAAATAGAGGTATATGGATAGTGATTTTAGGGTTTCAAAGCTGCAACTGATCATTTGCAAGTTCAAAACATGAAACTCATAGAAAACCCTAGAGGACTAAACTCACAATCATTTTTTTTGTTTTTCCTAAGGAAGAGGAGATGCAAAGGAGTGTACTTACCTATTATGAAGCTTGGAGGATAGAAAAAACTGGATTTAGAGTCTTGAAAACTCGAATTTGATTTATTTGTTGCAATTCTAGGAGACCTTGTCTCATGCGCAGCACAGTTGACCAATGCACAGCGTCACCTCCAGAAACGCAGCGTGTTGTCTGTAAGTGCAGCGCTAAGAAAAAATTTCAAATTTGGATGAAAAAACCCGTGTTTTTCACCTAAGGAGGAATTAGATCGATGACAAGGTAATATAAGAATGTAAATGGAATGTATATGAATCTATTTGGGATTTTATAGACATAGCATAATACTCTTTTGTGTGATAATGGGCCCCATATGTCTTTTTTAAACATGACTTTCATTCTTTTGAACCTGGAAGCCTTGGACATTTGTAACTTGAACTTTGTGTCTTCTTTTGAATGGTGTACCTTGTTTTTGGAACTTTGAAACTATAGCTATGAAGTACTTATTACATATAGAAACATGAAATTACATTTTAAATCAAAATTTATTGAAAAGACTTGCTTATCACAACTCATCCTATGCTGGATTTTATGCATGAAATGAAAGTGTTGGTGACCTTGAAAGCCTAATGACCTAATGGAGACATTAGACTGAGTGAAAGCATGATGGTGATGACTGACATGATGATGATGATGATACACTCATTTGAATGTTGAAAGTGACTGGCATGTAAAAATTCTTGAGAAAGTGAAAATAACCCTAGACATACTAACCAGTGACCAAAGTTTATTTTGAAAACCTAGTGACATGATAAAATTTGACTTTGAGACCCCTAACAAAACTTTGTAAAAGCATTTTTGATCACTGGTGACGGGCAGAACTGACTAACACTAACACCATGTACTCGATATCATAACCATTCTACTCATTTGTAACTAGGAAGTTTAGCATCTAACATTGGACCTTATTGGTACCCATATGCACAAAAGAGTGAGATTGAGTGCATAGTTCAAAAAATGTTAGAGGTCAACATAGTTCAACTCGATGAAAGTTCTTTCTCTTCATCAATGGTGATGGTTTACAAAAAATGAACTTCATGGCATATCCAAAATATAGAAAGATCAACAAAATGACCATTAAATAAAAGTCTCATATTCTTATCATTGATGAATTATTAGATAAGTTGTAGAGAGCATTTTTTTACCAACTTGGATCTCCATTCCATATGTCATCAAATAATAATGATGAAATAAGACATCACTAAAAAAACCCTTAGAATACATGAAGGTCATTATGAGTTTTGGGTGATGTCAATTAGCCTTATTAAAGCACCTTCCACACTTCAAAGCTTAACAAGTTTTATTCTCAAACCCTTTCTCAAAAATTTGTGTTCATATTTTTTGATGATATACTAATCCATAGCAAAACTTGGGAAGAGCATGTATAACATAATGACATGGTCTTAGAACTACTGGAAAAGCAAAAGCAACAATTATATGCAAATCCTTCCAATTGTTCCTTTAAGGTTCATGAAGTGGCATATTTGGGTCATTTTTTATCTCATGAAAGTCTCAAAGTGGACCCTAACAAAATTAAAACTATGATGGAATGGAAAATTCCAAAAACCTTGAAAAATATTAGTGTTCTTAATATTGACAAGCTACTACCACAAGTTTTCCAAAAAATACAGTCAAATAACAACACCCCTAACTACATTATTAAAAAAGAATGCATTTTCTTGAACTCAAAAGACCACCAAACCTTTTGAAAAACTTAAGCAGTTTATGTGTACAATTTCTATCTTGGTCATGCCTGACTTCACAAAAGCTTTTATTGTGGAGTGTGATCCCTTAGGGAATGGCATTGTTGTAGTTTTAATGCAAGACAGAAGGCCTCTTACCTTTGAAATCCCTAGCATAAAATATAACTCGCTTAAACCCATTTATGAAAAGGAAATTTTGGCCATATTGTATGTAGTTAAGAAATGACACATTTACCTAATATAAATGTAAAAATAGATTAGAAGAGCAATAATAATGGATAACAAATATTCTAGGTTGTGACTCTAAATTTATTTTTAAAAAAGGAAAACAAAATGTGGTGGCAAATGTACTTTCAAATAAAAAAGAAGACATAGAGAGCTTACTTTGTAGTATTACCATTCCATGATAAGAACCGGTGGAAGAAGCAAGGTTAAAAATGGAAACAAGATCAAAAGGTATGCAAGATCATTTAACAACTACATAATAACACAATTGCATCGAATAAATTTGTGTATAAGGATGATTCATTATGGTATTAGGAGCACCTGTGTTCATGTGAAAAATTCCAACTAAAATATAAGGCCTTTTTTAAATTGCATGCTTACCTACAAGAGGACATTCAAGGTTCCTTAACACTTTCCATAGGATCAAGAAAGATTTTTTCTAGGAAGGTCTTGAAACTAATGTTCAAAAGTTTGTGGTTGAATATTTGGTTTTCCCACAAAATAAGGGAAATACAATCAAAACCCCAGGTCACCTACAACCATTAGCTATACCAAGTCAATGTTCAAATGAGGTCTCAATAGATTTTATTATAAGTATAACAAACTCTTAAGGAAAGAATTTCATGGTGGTAATAGCAAATCCACTCACAAAATATACCAATTTTTGCACTCTTTCTCATCCTTTTAAATCAAGTAGAGTAGCTAAGACATTCATCGAAACAATTTAGAAGCTCAATGGAATCCCCAAGATTTTATAAGTGCTAGAGATCCAAATTTCATTAGTAATATTTTGATTGAACTATTTTCTTGTTTAATTACTCATTGGCTCACAATGCCTCCTACCATCCTCAATTTGCTGAACAAACTAAGGATATAAATGAATGTCTAGAAATGTATCTTTATTGCTTTGCATTTGATAAATACACATAGTTGGTTAAGTGGTTTCCCTTGGCAAAATGTTGGTGCAATATGTCCTTCCATGCTTATTAAAAAATGTCCCCATTTATGGCACTTTATGGCTATAATTATCTATCTATCACATAGAGTACCAACAAGACGCTCTCCAACTATTTAAGGAAAACTTAGTTACAACATAAATTAGGATGAAGCAATAAGCATAATAGCTTTGAAGTGGAAGAGAATTTGAAGCGGGGGATTGGGTAATTTTTAGGCTACATCCATACAAACATTTGTCCCTCAATAAAAAAAGGGCGATAAATTAGCACCCAAGAACTATGGTCCTTATAAGGTGTTGCAAAGGATTGGAAGTATGGTTTACAAATTGGTGTTGTCTCCACTTCACATGTACATCCAGTCTTCCATGTTTCTTGCTTCAAGGTAATTGGTGACAAGATCACAATTCAAACTACAACCTTCCATGTTTCTTACTTGAAGGTAATTGGTGACAAGAACCTAGTTCAAACTATTTTACTAAATATTAATGAAGGAGAAAAGCATAGTAAAACTGGAAATAAGCCTTAAAACACAAATCAAGCAATTGCGAAATCGAGCAATCACTGGGTACCTCATCAAATCGAAGAACCTTCTAGCCAAAGATATGATGCAAGAAGATGAGTTATTCATGTAAAAACATCCACAACTAATCAAGTGTTGAGGGCAACACATTTTTGAAGGGGAGCAAAATTTTAAGCCCTAAATATTGTGCTATTACATTTCTATTGTTATATTAGTATTGTGGTTAGGCCCTTTAATAGATGGTTAGACCCTTAATTTTAATTGTACCTTTTTCCTATATATATCAAACAAGGTTGGTTTTAAATATCATCTCATCTTTTGTGCATTTTTTATATTGTAAAGGGAGGTTGTCCCCTCGAACAAGTATATCATTCATTATTCTATCCCATTCTCAAGGTGTGGAGATAGATCTATTTATATTTTATGTTATTCAGTGTTTCGTGCATGGCATAAACTCTCTACTTGTGTTAGGGTGCATTATTCATTATTCATCCTTTCAAGGTTGTTTAGTCAAGGAGAGGCGAAATAAACTATTAGTCGCATACCCATACCATAGCAAGAACGTGGGAACCAAACTTTGCTACACTTATCACTTCATTTGTTGATCAGGTCAAAATTCGTTACAACATTTTCCTCTTGTTTTATACAATATGTTCACTAGAACAATTTAGTTGGAGCCCCATCTTGCAAAGTTGAATACTATAATAACTTGCATACATCAATGATGAAGGAAAATCGATGATGGTTAAAGGCATTCTAAGGCCTCTAACTAAAAGATAAATTCTACCCTTGCAAGTCAAGAAATGCTTCAAGAAGATTTCTCGGTTTTTTACAACACATATGATTGAGACATCCAAGGAAAAGGGCATAAATCTCAAAGGTTTTGTAGTCTCAGAAGCACTTAAGGGCGTACCCAAATGAATTGACAAGTTTCCTCCCAATAGCAAGGTAGCTTTCTTGGCCTAGTATTATAGCTAATAGGCTAGCATGATATGACTAAGTATATTTGCATTGGTTATGAAAGAACCTAGATATTGACATAACCCCTTGTTATCTCATAGCCTTAGCTCAACATGACATGAGAATATTGTAGTTGGGTGAAGAATGCTCTATTAGCCATTGATTCCAAAATGTATAAATTTTTCCAAGATGAGTATTTTATGTTATCTTTATGCACATTTTATTTGATGAAATTATATGTTTTTTGATATTAAGTTTAAGTTCCCAATCCAGTTCACTAAGTTGTAAATTGTCCAGTTAAGTTTAATTCTAAAATTTGTTCCAAACATATAGGCATTAACATATGGTAATCATGTGAGATCATATAATTTGGGCAAATTGATTAGTGACATTTTGAACTAGGGAAATTTCGGGGAAATTAATAGGGTGAATTGAGGTACTCCTCATACAACATGGATGCCTAGTATCAAAGTAAATAAAATCTTAATATCATAGAAAAATAGTGCAATATGAAGCAAGTTAGAGCTTCATTACTCAAAAATAGAAGCAAGGTAAACCATTGAATGTATACCAAGACCTAATGTCTTATTCATGTAATGGAAGTATCATATCTACTACTAATTGGCCTACAACCACGGAAAATAAATAGCAAGGAATCATGATCCCCATGTTTTATTAGATATTCATTACATAGTAACACATGAATTAGCATTTTATCAACATAAATTTGAATTGTAATGTTTGATGTGAAAATAGAACAATCTTCATAGAAAGTAATCTTGTGGAAACATTTTGCTTCACATTATGCTTAAAAGTTGTCAAATGACTTGAAAGACCCTTAGAAGATGTGTTACATAATACATAATGATTTCCAATGCAAATGGTAAAGTTGTTGACCACCATCACTTCTAGGATGATCAAGTATTCTTTCAATGAAATTTTTTTTCTAGTCATGGCCTAATGCAAATTTCAAATCCATTTTATTAAGGAGAGAATTAGATTTTATTTATGATCTATAAGATCCCCCTAAGGTGGGGCTATGTATTTACTTCCTCAATATGAGTTGTTAAAAATTGGATTGAAATTGAATAAGTCATCTTAAGACAAAAAAAAAAAAAAAAAAAATCCATTTAAAAAGTGAAAAATGACATTTCTCTACAACAATTCCTTTGGACTAGCTATGGTTTGAATTTGTAGAAGTACCTTGGATAACACAAAGAAATAGTTGAGCATATAATAGCCCTAGCATTATATAGCCCCAAATATTAGTTCCATTAGTGGAACAATCAACCTAAGGAATGTTATAGATGGGTAGGGTATAGGTCACAAGGTCATATTCAATAAATCCCCTCAAGGTTAATGAGACAATTCTCCATATCTAATGTTGCAATAATCTACAATATCATTCTTGGAAGCAAACGTGTCGTGTGGTCTTCTGTCATTAATTTCAAAGTCATGATAGAAACCATATCTTTTGTGTCATAATATTCCTTATCAACATTAAACTCACACAGTGAATCATGATTATGGGAATCATAGTTGTTTGGTAACACACTAACAAATATTCATTGTTAGTTTATCAGTTGTTGTTAGGTCAACCTAGTGGTATGCTACATCATGTCACTTTATTTTATATTTACAATAAAGGAGATTCATTTGTATAGGCATCTATCTTGTCTCCTACATTAGATTCATTGCAAAAGGAGGTTTCCCTATCAAAGTGGACCATCATTTATTGACTATTTATCGTTCTTAGGAAATTGGTTTATAAAATCTAGTATCAAAGTTATGATCCTAGTGTTTCACTTCTTCAATCAAGTGATCTTGTCATTTTCACTATAAAAATTTTCTAGGAAGTTTCAAACAATGAAAATTTGAGACTAAGAGGAAATATTAGCATATATGTGGTTTGAACTTTTGGTATTTCTAAATTCCATATAATGTTGGAAAGATCTTTCATAGGGATATACAACTAAGCACCTTTTAGGGACACCTGATTTGGTATTCTATAGACAAAATGCCTTATTGTGATTGCCCGACACTCTCTGAAGACTATGAAGATTCTTCATTAATGCCCTCAACACCCAAGAATCATATTTTTTAAGGATTCATCCCTTAATCTACTATGATGATTCTCAACTAGAGACCTCAACTACCAGCAGCCATAGTCATAATCATAGTCTTTAAAGATTCATCACTATCTTACTACTATGATGGTTCTCAACTAAAGATCGTACTTACGAGCTTGAGACTTCCTTTGATATCAATCACTGCACAACTATCTCTAGTGCCAATAAATGACAACACTATGCTCAACAATCTCCCCCTTCATCATTGATGGAAATTTTGCCAAACATTTCTATGGCAACAGCATGCAACATGCAACAACACTCCTCCTGACACCAATCAAGCTTACTCTTCTCCCCCTGAATGTGATACTTTCCATGGTTGATTACACATTATTCCCCTTTGAGTTGTTATCCCTACACTGAAGCATCTTCTCCCCTTTTGTTTTATGTCTAGAACATCAATATTTGGACTGCTCAACTGCATCCTCATCTTAATGTTTGGATCACTCATCTTCTCCCCCTTTGACATCAATGATAAAGAGTGTATAGAGTGTAGGAATTTATAGGGTAAGTTCCTCAGACAGAACACCAAAGGACACCGCTCACAAATAGATCACAGATCAATACACCAGTACTTTTAATGTGGTTAAAACCCTCAAAGAGGGAAACAGTCCACGGCCTGAGCCAACGTGGCCACTTCAGGCAATTTATTAATAAAAGAATGAAAATTTACATAAGCTTCTCTCATGGACGGTTAACCTACAAATGACCCTCCGTGCTCTTTAAATAGAGATCATGGACCAATCGGGTGTTAAGCCACGGATCAAGTGTCGGTAATACCGAGGAGAGAATGAACCGTCGGATCACTACATATCGTGACCGTCGGATTGTAAGTTACAAAATGTACATAGTAAAGAAACACACTTTACCTAACTCTATACTAGACAAGTTATACTTAACTATTTCCTATGTGTCGGAATATCCTAACATCCCCCCTTAAGAACAACTTGGGATAGATTGAAGGATTTACAAATATGACACACTAGGAGAAGGAAGGAGGCACTAGAGCCTATCCCCCCTTAGTGACAACTTTGTGAACTCCAACCATAAATCGAAGTTTAGTGAACTTCGCCTCTATGAGAGCCTTTGTAAAGATGTCTGCAACTTGATCATTTGTTGAACAATATTGCACTTCAAGAACATGGTCGTGGATGAGCTTTCTGATGAAGTGCATGTGTAGTTCAATGTGTTTGTTGCGCTGATGTTGGACTGGATATTTGCATAGTTGAATGGAACTTTGATTATCACACCAAAGTGTAGTCGAATGTTGCTGTTGAAAGCCAAAAATCTGACAGGATCTGACGAAGCCACAAGGCTTCCTTACTAGCTTCTCTGGCACCACGATACTCTGCTTCTGCTGAAGAAAGAGAAATGGCACCTTGTTTCTTGCAAGCCCATGTAATAGGTCCTAAACCAAGAGTGAACACATAACCTGCAGTAGACTTCCGATCATCAGGGTCACCAGCCCAATCGGAATCAGTGAAACCAACCAATAGAGGAGATGCTTCGGCACTGTAATGAATCCCAAACTGAATTGTACCTCGAACATAACGAAGTATTCTTTTAGCTGCTTTCCAATGACTTTCACGTGGGTTTTGCATAAACCGAGAAGCAAGGCCAACGGCAAAGGAAAGGTCAGGACGAGTATGGGTTAGATACAAAAGTTTTCCTACAAGTTGACAGTATAAGGTAGCATAAACTTCAGGAGAAGTACGAGTGACTGAAAGTTTGACTCCAGACTGAAAGGGAGAAGGGGCTGGCTTACAGTCTTCCATGTGAAAATGGCGTAGAATATCACAGGCATATTTGGACTGGGAAAGGGAAATACCTTCCTTGGATTGCAAGACTTGAAGACCAAGAAAATAATGTAAGTGTCCTAAGTCTGTCATTTCAAACTTCCTTTTAAGGCTAGACTTCACATGGTTTATAAGGTTGGGATCACTACCAGTCAGGATAAGATCATCAACATAAAGAACAAGAATGATAAGGGACTTTCCCACTTTCTTGGTGTAGACAGTATTGTCAGAATGACACCTAGAAAAGTCATTTTCTAAAAGAAAGTTATCCATTTTGGCATACCAAGCTCGAGGAGCTTGCTTGAGACCATAAAGGGATTTCTTAAGACGACATACAAGGCTGGAGTCTGTTTTTATAAAGCCAATAGGTTGTTCCATATAGATTTCTTCATGCAAGTCCCCATGCAAGAAGGCAGATTTAACATCCATCTGATGGACTTCCCATTTGAAAGAGGCAGCAAGGGAAAGAACAAGGTGGATAGAGTTCATTTTGGCAACAGGGGAGAAGGTTTTAGTGTAGTCAATTCCTTCAACTTGTGAAAAACCCTTAGCAACAAGACGAGCTTTATGTTTATCAACTTTCCCATCTGGTCCATACTTGGTTCTGTAAACCCATTTGCATCTAACAAGCTTTCGTCCCTTTGGTAGAGGAACAAGATCCCATGTATCATTCGCCAATAATGAATGATATTCTTCATTCATTGTTGCTTCCCAATCTGGATGGCCTGAAGCTTCTGCAAAGGTGTCAGGATCATGATTTACTGAAGCTTGAGCCAGTAAAGAAGAGGTTCTATCAAACTGAGAACGTGTACGTCGCTGATCTGTAGGATCACCGGCAAGATCACCTGCTGCATCATGAGTAGCACGAACCCATTTTGGAAGCTGAGGAGCTGAAGGAGGATCCTGAGAAGGTGGGGGAGGATTTTCATCCTCGCTTTCATCATCTGAAGAAGAAATATTTTCAAAAGTAGAAGAGATAGGAAGAGGTGGCACATCCGCCGAACTAGGCTCGCAGGCCGATATATTTTCAGCAAACTTTACATCTCTTCTAATGATAACATTTTTGGACTTAAGTGGAATAAGTCTATATCCTTTGACATCTTCAGAATATCCAACAAAAATACATTTTTCACTCGTTGGTTCTAAAGCTTTATGTTTCTCATCTGGAATATGGGCCCATGCTTCACTTCCAAAAACACGAAAGTGACTTACATCTGGTTTGATTGAGCTCCATGCTTCTTCTGGAGTGATATTCTTTAAAACCTTAGTAGGAGTGTGATTTATTATGTAATTTGCACAGTTAATTGCTTCTGCCCAATAATTAAGACTAAGTCCTTTAGATTGAAGCATACAATTAGCCATTTCCTTTAAGGTGCGATTCTTCCTTTCAGCTACACCATTTTGTTGTGGAGTATATGGAACAGTATGTTGCATTTGAATTCCATTCTCAGTGCAAAAGTTGATGAATTTGTTGTTAACATATTCTCCGCCATTATCATATCTTAGCTTAAGAATTTGATGTCCAGATTGTTTTTCAACAAAGGCCTTAAAGGCCAAGAACATGTTAAATACTTCACTCTTGAGTTCTAAGAAGTATACCCAAGTGCGTCTGGAGAAATCATCAATGAAAGTTAAGAAATACTTGTAGCCAGAGAAGGAAACAACTGGAAGTGGACCACATAAATCACTATGCACGAGCTGTAAAGGGGTTGAGGCGTGCCAAGAGGCATGTTTTTCAAAACTGTCTCGATGATGTTTTCCGAGTACACATCCGGAAAAAACACCATCTCTGCAAGATACCATTGGAAGACCTGTCACCATATTTTCTTTACATACATTCTGAAGAGAGCGATAGTTTAAGTGACCAAATCGCTCATGCCAAAGTTTGCTCACTTCATCATTATGAGCAACAAATACCGAGGGAAGATTTGATGATCCAAAGTTGTGAAACTTATACAACCTTGTAGAATCATCAGCAATCCCAGTAGCTAAAATCTGTCTAGGATCTCTTAGGTCCTTAATTACAACATCGTGAGGTGAAAATTCAACGATTTTACCTTCACCTGAATGAGTTATCTGATATACAGATAGAAGGTTGCAGGATAAAGTTGGAACACATAATACATCATTAAATTGACCATTGTCTATATGAACAGTTCCAGTCCCTACAACACTAAGAGATCTATCATCACCAACATATATATTTTTGGTGTTACAATCATTTAAAGAAGAAAACATGGCTTTGTTTTTGGCCATGTGATAAGAAGCTCCAGAATCAATGAGCCACTCATGAGAATGAGAAGAAGAAGATACATTTAGTGCATAGCCAAAACGAGATGCTTGACAACCACATGTAGAAAGTGCCATTCCTGAAGATGAAGTTGAAGTTGAAGAGTACTCCAAATGGATGTTATGCTTCTTCATTGTTGCTTCCAAGGCTTCCATCTTCTTAAATCATTTGGATTCTAAGTGGCCATCTCGATTACAAAAGTTTCAATGTCTATCAGTCTTCTTCCCTTTGTTTTTATTTGTCTTATCATTTTGTTGAAATGATTTTTCATTTTGAGGCTAAAATTGCTTAGGACCCTTGTTTGGTTTAGGACCATTCCTTTTAGGATACAACTTCTTAGGATTCTTTGGATTTGGTTGCTGCTGGGCGGCTAACGCTTTCGTAGAAGAGTTTCCAAGATTAAGAAGACCAAGGTGTAAGATTTTTTCTTGTTCTCTTATTAAAGAATCATAAAAAGAATCAAAGGAAGGGGACTTGTAGTCTTGTCCTTGAGAAATGAAGGCTTCTCTTGTAGAATGGAAGGTGGAAACAAACACAGAGTGGGTTGGTCCCAACTTAGTAAGAATGGAATAGATAAGGTTACTATCTTCTTTATTAACCTTAACACCTTCCAAGAGAAGTCTAAGGGTCTTGAACTTGGACAAAAAATCTTCAATGCAAGAAAAATTATTGGGGTCCAATGTAAGCAACTCATTTTCAAGTTGATGGGCTCTAAGTTCATTTTTAATTCCAAAGACTTTAGTAATCTGTTTCATTGCTTCATAAGGGGCATCAAGTTCTGCAATATGGAATCTAAGATCTGGAGAAATAGACATCCCTATCAACCCACGTGCTTGGTATTGCCTATTTTCCCATTTAGCTGCCTTATCTTCATCTTTCGGTTTAGTTTCTTGGCCTGTGGCTATTCTGTAGAGACCTTTACTTCTAAGTAAATCCACAATGTAGGACCACCATTGGAAGTAGTTAGTGCTGTCAAGAATAACTTGGCATGGACTTTCCATTTTAACAAAAACTGAAGCTATATATGCTGAAACTAAGTGTTCCAATGGAAAGATCTCGAAAAATTAGGTTGTTTCAAAAAAAACGGTTCTGAAAACGGCTTCCGGATGAAGAAGTTATGGCTTTTTAAAGAAAATTTGATGAAGTTGCCGACAAAGTGCGAGAATGTGCGGAAATGAAAATTCCGCCCCCACAAAAAGGAGATTTGAACTCAAGACCTCTACTCTCATAAATTAGCTTTGGACCAAGTGAGCTATACAAAAAGTTTGAGAGAGGGGGGGGGTTGAAGCTTTGGGTTGCGTGCTTACTTTGAGAAAGCTCTTTTTCCCTACAAAACAAAAAACACAAAACCCAACACGGACATACAAAAAAACGAACCTTACGACTCGAAGTTAGCTTTAGCCGGAAACTAAATATTTTCCTCAATGTTTCTGATTTTTCGAGATCACACTAAGGCGCAGCGGAAAAGAGCATACGCATGAGAAAAAATCCTTCCTTTCTGTTTCTGATTTGCCCAGATCGCATAGAGTTGCGGGGCAAAAAGCATACGCAGAAATGAAAGGTATAGATCCAGAAATAAAAAAGGTTAAATAAACCGAAACCGAAATAAACAGAGAGAAAATCACTGTAAACTGCAAATAAACAATGTATACCTCCAGATCTTAAAAATGATGCAGCTAGGGCTACCGGAAACCTTTTCGCGTGAAACGAAAGGGGTTCCTCACTGGAATAGATGCTCCCAACACAACAGAACAGTCCTCTCGGCCCGAAAGCAGTCAGAAACAGTAGATCTAGGAAACGGCAGTCAGATGCAATTCTACCGGCTTCAGATTTGGATCACCAACGGACACGACCCTCAAATAGCTCTGATACCATGTGGGAATTTATAGGGTAAGTTCCTCAGACAGAACACCAAAGGACACCTCTCACAAACAGATCACAGATCAATACACTAGTACTTTTGACGTGGTTAAAACCCTCAAAGAGGGAAATAGTCCACGGCCTGAGCCAACGCGGCCACTTCAGGCAATTTATTAATAAAAGAATGAAAATTTACATAAGCTTCTCTCATGGACGGTTAACCTACAAATGACCCTCCATGCTCTTTAAATAGAGATCATGGACCAATCGGGTATTAAGCCACGGATCAAGTGTCGGTAATACCGAGGAGATAATGAACCGTCGGATCACTACATATCGTGATCGTCGGATTGTAAGTTACAAAATGTACATAGTAAAGAAACACACTTTATCTAACTCTATACTAGACCAAGTTATACTTAACTATTTCCTATGTGTCGGAATATCCTAACATAGATGTGGAAAATCTCCCCTTGAGATATAGCCTATGGAAGATAGTGCTTGTGATTAATCCTAAAATTAGTTTTGAATGGATCACCTAAGAAATTTTGTTGTAGATTTGTTTCTGAGAAGTTTCATATAGTGAAATTTTGAGGAGATTGAGAAAAAAAATTAGAGTGAAAGTGGTAAAAATTTCAAGTTTTAATCCATTATTTTCAAAGACATAATTTATGGAAGATATGGTTTATAACTAATCTCAAAATTAGTTTTCAAAGAATCATGAAGGAACAGATGGAAAAAAAGATGAAGTGGTTGAAACAAAAGATGTATAGAATGTTGGAACAGATGGAACAAAATATTATAGAAGCCCTAAATGGGAGGCTTCATAGAATTGGTAATGTGACTAAAGGGACTCATGAATATAAAGGTAATCTTTAGGTTCAACAAGTTTCCAATAATAAGAATTTGTTAGGAGCATTTAACTCCAAAAGTGGAGTTACTTATGAATGGTTTCCTAATGGTATCAACTTCCCCATGGTTGAATCAAAGAATTTTGATGGAATAGAAATCTTTACATGAGTGAACCAAATTGAGAAATACTTGAATTACATAATATTATGGGTGATACTTTGAAATTAAACTCTATCAATGGTATTAATTGGCAGTGAAAAGGAAGCTCTGTTCTTATCATTAAATTTGGAGATTATTTACAAGATACTTAAAAGCACAATATGGAAAAGTTTGAGAACGAGACTACTTTAATCAATTGACAAGAATCAAGCAGTTAAGTGATATTGAAGATTGCAATTCGAAATTTTAGGCATTGGCCATGAAGGTGGATAACATAAGCAATGAAAATCTATTAGAAGCTTACATGTGTTGATTAAAATAAGGCAGTAAACATGATATTATCTTAAAACATCTTGAAAATATTATGGAAGCTACGCAACTCATCATATTCAAGCCAAGAACAGGGCTACACACAAGACTGCCATTGGAACATATGTAAGAAGCAGAGATCATTTTGGGGATCATAAGGCAACCCTACCTCAACCTACTTGAATATAGCATAAGGAAATGGAGTAAAGGAAAGCAAAATCACTGTGTTTTAGTTGTAACAACAAATGGTCACAAGGGCACATCATGTCAAAAAACAAATAATGTTCACCTAGGAAAATAATTATGAAAAGGAAATGTAGGAATTTACACAAAGGGATGAGAAAGAATTTGTTAGCTTAAAGGAGCCAAAAATAGATGTTAAAATTGTGCACAACATTGTTTCAAACATATATGAAATATCTATTAATGCATTTCCAAGTTTTCCAACACCTCAAACCCTTAATATTGTAGGAAACATTCAAAAACAAAAGGTCGTAGCACTTATAGACTCTATAAAACCCATAACTTCATCAATAAAATTAGTACAACACCTCAATTGTTTTGTATATTCAATAACAAACTTTCAAGTTCTGATGCTTCGTGGGGATAGTATTTATTGCATCAGAAAATGCCACAACATTAAACTAAGTGTGAGGATTCTAAATTATAAATTTCAATGTATATCATTCTCATTGAAAGAGTAAATGATTTGAAAATTCAATAGTAGAGAATATTAGTTGCAATTTCTACAAACTATAAGGAATTACTCATAAAATCTAAATTTGAAGGAATTCAATATGAATAAAGGGTTAAAATTTGCATCTTCTCAAGCCATCACCTCTCATAAAATTAAAAAGCTTCAAAAAAAGGCAGTAGCGGGATTGTGGTTAAACTTCATTCTATGGAAAGAAAGCGAGAAGATGAAAATATTCTAGGAAAAGCATTATAAGGTCTTTCAACAAATTCATAATGAACTACCTCAATCTAGCATCATGAATATCAAATTGAACGAACACCTTGAAATACAAGAAAATGGTACAAGAAATATTGAAATAAAAATTTATTCAACCTAGAAGGGGTTCGTTTTCAGCACCAACGGTGATGGTGAGAAAAAGTGATAAGTCAAAGGATCTTAGCTCAAGTGGTTTGGTGAACAATTCATTTCCCTAACTGGGTGGGTTCAAGCCTCCGAAGAAATGTTGTAACTGGCACATTTGTGGCATTTATGAAATAGTTGTTTCTGGGGTACTAGTGGCAGTCAATCTTTCAAAGTTACTGATTATTTAGAAATTCTCTTTTTAGTTAACAAAAAAGAGAAAAGGTGATGACTCTTGAAGGATGTGTCCTAATTATAAAAATATAAACAAAATCACCGTAAGGATAAATTCCCTACTCCAAATATTGATGAGCTATTAGATGAGCTTCTTTGAGTGATTTATTTTACAAATATCTTAAATCAGGATATCACCAAATCAAACTAAGAAAATAAGACATTCCCAAAACAAATTTTAGAACACATGAAGGGCACTATGAGGTCTTATTTATATCTTTTGAGTTGACTAATGCTTCTTGTACTTTTCAAAGCTTTATGAACAAAAAAAAATGACCCCGTATTAGAAAGTTTGTGTTGGCTTTTTTTTATGATACACTTACCTATAGAAAATCATGAAAAGACCACATTAAACATGCAAATAAAATCCTACAAATTCTCGAGAACAATCAATTGTATGTAAAAAAATAAATGTGCTTTTATGGGTCACATTATTTTGAAAAAGGGATTAAGGTGGACCCCCAAAAGATTCAAACTATTACAAAATGGCATATTCCCAAGAACATCAAGAGTCTTAAAGGATATGTGGATCTTATAGATATTATCAAAAACTTATTAAGAATTATGCACACATTGCAAGCCCAATCACATCTCTCCTTGAAAAAAATCGTTTGTCTAGAATGATGGCACTACCTTGGCATTCTCTATCTTAAAAGATACAATGTCTTCTACATCAGTATTGGCAACACTTGATTTTGGTAAAACATGCATAGTAGAACGTGATGCATGCAATGTCTTCTACATCAGTGTTGCCAACGCCTAATTTTGGTAAAACATTCATAGTAGAATGTGATGCATCAAGACAAAGAATTGGAGCGGTATTAATGCAAAGAAGAGAGACCATGATAGCCTATAGTATTTTTTGGAGCAAAGATTGTTATTATAAGAGCAACAAAAATGGGTAGCAAAAATGCAAAGATTTGATTTTAAATAATCTATAAAAAAAAAAAAGGAAGGACAATGTAGTAACAAATACTATTGCTCGAATAGAAGCAACCGCAAGTATATATTCTATTACATCTTCTATTCCTTTGTCACTGGAAGAAGCTCACCACAAATGGTAAAATACTACATTACTAAAGAAAAATATAATGTATAAAGGAAAGGATGAGCTTTATGGAACTCCAGTAGTGAAAAGTGGATATAATCAAAGTTGAAGCCACAAATATCACAAAGATACAATGACTCTCCCATCGCAAGATATTTGTTGATATTTGTAGCTTGGGCAAGTTCTTTTGCATAGTGCTTGTGTCTATGTGTGTAGAAGTCGTCCACATCTCCTTAGAATACTTGCTCCAGGTGCTAATGTAACTTAGCCCAAGTCTAAATTAGAAAAAACCACATTAATACATCATCTTACTGAGCTAAAGCAAACTTAGCAAAAGTAAAGTAATTTGCTTTAGTAAGTCTTTATCTTACCCATTGATGGCAAGTGATGCAAAATTTAATCTTCGTCATCAATCATTTTTAGATTAGGGTTAGGATTAGGGTTTTGGCTCAATGTAAAGTTATAAAAGCAAAGCTGAGGAGAGGAGATAGACACACAACAATAGCACAAGATTGAGAGTGGCATCTCAATTAGTAGTGTGATTGATCTAAGGGAGTGCAGAGGGGCTGGAGATCTATATATGCAAGAACGATTGAGCATTGATCTACTATCGGATCATATCCAAGTTATTGTATCTATATTTTCTCAGTTGGGTCATTATCCCAAGACGAGAGCCCAAGAAGGTTATGAGATTGTATTAATTATGAACTAGTTTTCCAGGTAGAAATATGTTCGTATTATTGTGATTGAGATCATTATTTGCTATCACTTAATATTTTTGTTAGGAAGTTGTGTTTATTCAATATTTTTTTACTAGGAATTAACTATTGGGCATTGGTTTCAACGAAATCTAACAATATTTAGGGTTCCTTAAAACATATCAAAGGTATAAAAAAATATTTTTTTCTAGGAAGGAAGAAAGAATGATACTCAAAAGTTTGTAAGAGAATATCAAGTTTGCCAAAGAAATAAAGGAGAGATAATAAAAGATTCAAGGTTACTTCAACCATTACATATACCTAATCAAAAATGGGAAAAGATATCAATGGATGTGAATACAAGTTCACAAAATCTAAAAGTAAGGATGCCATTTTTGTGGTTGTGGATAGACTCACACAATCTGCACATTTTGGAGGATTTAAATTATATATACAAAAAGCCAAGTGGTCAAAGTGTTTATAAAGGAAATCCATAGGCTTCATGAATTTCATAAGGTAAAAGTAAGTTACGAAGATCCAAAATTCACAAGAAATTTTGGGAAGGAATTATAAAATATGAATAGCACAACACCAACTATGAGTTCAACATATCATCCACAAACAAATGGGAAAACATAAACAATTAATAAATGTTTAGACAAGCAATCTCAATGGATGAAATGACTTCCTCTAGTAAAATGGTGTTATAATACCACATATCATACATCTACTAAAATGTCCCCATATGAGGCCCTTTACAGATTACATACTTCTGGTATTTGACATTTTTTGCAAGATGAGTCCAAAGTACAAGAAATAGAGTCAAAGTACAAGAAATAGAGTAACATGTGCAGAAGACTACAAAAACTTTAACAATTCTTAGGGAAAACCTTAAATAGCATAAAAGAGGATGAATCAACAAGAGAATCAACATAGAAGTAAAAGACAACTTGAGGAGGGTGATTGTGTATTTTTCAAACTACAATCTCATAAACAATCTACACTCAAACAAAATAAGAATAAAAAATTAACTCCAAGATTTTATGGACCCCAAAAGATTATTCGAAAGATTGGACAAGTGGCATTCGACTTAGTTTTACTTTATTCACGCATTTGTAATTTTTTCATGTATTTTGCCTAAAAATGGTTTTGAGACAAAGCTATGATAGTGCACATAGAACTTTGATAATTAAATGACGGTTAAATGATTTTTGAATCAAAAAAAGGTTGATGGATTGGTTTTCTCTATCTCTTCAAAATAGAACCATTATGAAGTATACACCATCAAGTGGAAGAATATGCCTGTAGAAGAAGCTAAATGGAAAAATCATCAATTCATAAAGAAACATCCTCAATTACAAGCTTTGAGGGCAAAGCTTTTTAAAATAGGGGGGCTATGTTAAGGCCATAGGGCTGCTATGTTAAAGCTCTAGCAAACATTCATTGTTAGTTTATTAGCTATGTTTAGGGTGGCTCAAGGGTATGTTACATTATGGCACTTTATCTTCTACTTAGAATAAAGAAGATTCATTGGTATAGGCATCTTATCTTGTCATTTGCATTCATTCTCAAGGTGATTGGTTCATCATATTGCCCTTCACAACCTTATTGTTCTTGGAATGGTTGGCATCGAAATTCTAACAGCACTAGCCCCCTCTACAGTAATAATAATCTCATTTGTAGAAACCTTGAACTCTGAGAACCACCTTATTTTATCTTCATATAGCCAAACATATTCTAAAAAGCTTATATTTCAAAAGATCATTTATTATAAGATTTCAATAAGTTTGAGAACCACCTTATTTGATCTTCATATAGCCAAACATATTCTAAAAAGCTTATATTTCAAAAGATCATTTATTATAAGATTTCAATAAGTTTGCAAACTCTTCAATGATGGCTAACAAAGGCTATACCTCTCCTCTTGTAACTTTTCTACATCTAGAGAAGTCTGTCTATCACTGGTATTGCTCCCACGAAACTAAGAAACTAGCTTTAGCCTTTGATACCACGGTCATGGATCCAAATCGTTATAGATAGTAAGACTATAGGAGCAACTGATAAATAGCACTATAACACAAGGTGTAGTTAGGCCAAATCTACTAGAGCAATAGCACTAGTATACAAACAGCTGTAGATTCAACTGTAATGAAAGTAGATTCTACAATAAGAGTAATTTCAACAATTACAACAGTACAATAAACAAACAGATTAGAGAATACTAGATCAACAACTGGTTCAGCACCAAAAAACAACTAAACGCTAGAGATTCCACATAGAGAAACTCCAAAATTGAACACACACAGAAAAATATACATAAATCTTTGCCAAAAAAACAGTTTGTCGTCTTATATGATATAACTAAACCAAACAACGCATGACAAAGACTTTCCAAAGAGGTATAATGCCAACAGATGCCCAGAATATCGAAGGGCAGCATTGATGTTGCAGTTGACCACAGCTTAGTCTCCCACCGGCTACCTCCAATAACCAAAATCCCCACACACCTCCGATGAAACTCGAGGACCTAATTAGAACTTTTTGACTCCTTAGATTCATCTCTTGCATGTGAAATAAACGGTTTCCAGATAAAACTCACCGTCTCTTGCCTGTGAAATAAATGGTTTCCAGATTAAATTCACCTCATGGCTTTATTTATACCCTTCAGATTTATGTTTAAGTTATTGTTTTCTCCAGATGGAATGATTATTATTTCTTATTCTATACGTGTGGTTTAATATCATTATAGCTATCCTACTTTAAGGCTACCATGAAGCCCATTTAACACAATATTAGAACATCATGATTATTTTATTTACCATGGAACATGGGCATTTACATTTTATTTCGACCAAAACACAGTATATCGTCTTTTGGTATCACAACAGATCAGATTTTGTTGAAGATGCAAGTTACTTCGTTTTACTACTTATTGAGCATTAATATTTTTCCAAAAACAAAACACAGGAAAAAATTCTTAAACGATTACATTTTACTAAACGCAAAATCATTATAGACTTCCCATGATTTCTGAGTCCAAAATAAACTAAAGGGAGGCAGTTGTTCAACAATCAAACATAGCTTCGTGATAAAAAGAAACAGTATTCTTAATTGGTAGGCATAGTTTCGTAATTAACGGTTGCTGTCAGTAGGTTAAGCAGCAAAACCTGGTAGGTGTATATCATACATTTAACTGAAAAGTAATGCACAATAAATCATACACCTCTTTATCAGCCAACATAGACCAGTAGCCTGAAATATCACCCTTCGGCCTCAAGTCAGAAAAGGTGTTGATGATAAGGTCATTACATTATTATTTACTACATTTTTGTAACTCTTTATAATAAAAATGACAGCGTTATATCCATCTCCAGAAAAAGCCTGTTGCTGGGGAATTTTTGGAATAAGACAAATTCTGTTAACCTCCCCTAGAGAGGACCCAAGAGTATGGCAAGTATTAATAGTATTCCAGCAACAATGGCAATTGGGAAAATTTTGCATACCTTCAAGTTTGACCCTAACAAACACAAATTTGACAAAGAACATAAAAGAAGAGAAGAGTTTCATTTTAAGGTGCCATGGCCTCAACCTTCATTGAGATTGTGACCTTCCAACAATAACTGCTTTCCTTGAAGGAAAATTTATTCCTAGTTACATATTCCTTCATCCTATTGACAGAAGTGGTCACGGTTGATGATGCCCTAACTCATGTTATCCTACATCATCATGCTGATGACAAATGCACAATTGCCCGGCAAAATGGGCATTCTCCACAAATTATGAGCCATTGAGTCAGACAGCCAATGTGAAACCTATGGAAGCATGGAAGGCGTATAATTTGTTCCCCAGGAAAAAACTCTTCCAAACAAACAGGGCAATCCTCCTGATCTGGTTCTAGATTTTCATTCCCAGATTCTTTGACTCTGGTCGACCTTGGAATAAAAGCTTCTCTCTGCAAGCTACAAATGGCCATTTTTGTAAGTGCTGGTGGCTTTGACCCACCTCGCAATGAAAAATCCCATTCCACGAGATCCTGAGACTCACTAATCCTGGAAGCCAGCAAGTTTCTTGCATCAGTTTCCCGGTTTTCTGCATCAGTTAAATGGATGTATTCATCAATTGCAGCATAGTTATCAACTCTTGTTGCAGCTAAGGGAACGCTTGTCATCCTGCAGAGTCACTATTGCCCATGTTAATAGAATATTGTTACATTGATAAAATATGCACTGCACTGTATCGACAGCACAAACAAGATAACTGCATTCTATCAAACAGTTTAGCTAACCTGTTGCTCAAAAGTGATGACGCTCTAAATTTCTCATTAAGGCGATCTCTGGCATGCATAACTTCTCCCGGTAAAATTTTGTTTTTGATTGCTTGCTCCGAAAATGTACTCAGAGGTCTATGTGAAACACCATTTCTATTACAGGAAGCTTCTATGCTGGACTCGCTATAAATCCTCGAACTACTTGAACTTCCCTCAAAAAGAGGCACTTGATGATCCTGCCACATGAATTCAATTTGAAATTTGAATCGTCTATAAAAATTGGTCATGGTAAATGTCATGTTCAATTTTATTAGTTACAAATGACAAGAAGCTACTCCGCTTGTTCATCAATTAAGAGAGGATTAAATAAACAGGCACACTGTAAACATAAACACAAACATAGCATGTCACTAAACAGTACTTGAAAGTTGCCTTCAGAAGCACCATGGCAGGTGTTATTTGTGATGTGAATTAGCTGGATCACTTCTTTACTTGTTGCCAATAGAAAGCATCATAGCAATCATGACTGCCATGCAGTCTAACAGCATTAAAACCCCGAAGATACAATAAAATTCAAGTTATCTTTGTATGTGTTTCAGCTTTACTTTTGAGGTACGGTCACTGAATGTAATCAGCATACATATTGAGTTTAGGCAACTCTGAGGAGCAGGGGCCAACATAGCCAGGATGCAGTCACAAGTTTCTAAGAATTTCGTAGTAAAGCAAACTCAATTATACAATTCAAATAAAGAAGTATATACCATAATATGATAATAGGCATGTACAGAAAAAAATGGTAGAACCAAAACAAGGTAAAAAACCAACAGATATAAATTTGGCCCCAAAAACTATGGCTGATAATCATCAAGAAAGAAGCAAAAAAAATGCCAAGCCACCAAATATCAACATCATCATGCTAAACGAAATGCAAATTGACAATCCATCGAGCTAACTTGAAAACATAGAAACAGTGAAATCAACTAATTGAAGTCTGAAAGAGCCACCTCATTGCTGCAGTGCTGATGACAACAGCCAAAAAAAATGTTCAAACAGCATTTTCGAGCCAGATACTGTCATTTGCTACCACAATATATATGTTGTACCTTGCATCTGTTCATGACTCCATTGGAGTTAAATTTCTAAATCCATATTTGAAAAGGGATGCTATTCGCCATCTGGATGTTGCATGTATATAGAATCAAAATGGTATGAGTGAACCAAATCTCTACATATTGTCATTGATTCAACTAATCTCAATGAGCATCTTCCCAAATCTATGTATGCATATGGAACAGAAATTTTGAAATATCCCTTTTCATCTTGTGTGATTATGGATGTAGCAATTATTGATGTACCAGATGTATGGGGAATGCTCCTATCAAGGAAGTTTGCAGCGAACTTGGGTGGATCCATTCAGATGGATTTCTCTTATGCCACTATTCCCACAACAGCAGGTGGTATGGTCAGGTTATACAGGGAAGTAGAAAGAAGATACCATGTTGAAGTTCCCAAGAGGCCAGAGAATGGTGAAGAAATCGAACCACCGGTTCATCCACCGCAGTGTGAGGCAGAATTCATTTAGCCTGTTTATCACTTCTCTTCATCTCATCTTACATCTCAGCTTCCGAGCAAGAAAAGAAGCAGGTCTGAATCTGACAGATATACGCATCATGAGCTTCATCAACCAAAAAGGGTCAAGTTTCAGCGAGGGATATCTGACAAGCAGCCTATGCACCTACCAACAAGTAGACAAGTGTTTCGTATTGCGCCACAAGGATGAAATCTGATGCCATGGGAGGCATCTTTGTATAGTATCTCTAACCCTACTCCCTTTTATTTGTGTCATTAGTTAGTTTCCTTTTCATGCAATTATGTTACATGTTTTTACATTTCAGTTTGTTAGTTTGTTAGAGTAGATGTTTTCTATTCCAGCAAATATTATATATATGCTTGATGATTTTGATTATGAATGGATATCTATTTGATGGACTTCTTTTTTCTTGGATACAGGATTCTGGATTCTCACGTCACTTCATTGAAGCAATGGGTCCCCATATGGAGCCAGATGTTGCAAGCATTATATATTTGTGCATTGTAAACCCAATTTTTGCAAATTGTAATGTAAATGATGCTAGTACGACCATTTAATTATATAACAATTTGGGTAAGCCTATGATTTTGGCAACGAATTCCATCCTGAGAGGTTTTTCGTCTCACCAAATTATGTGTGTTTATAAACACGAATAATCAGCAAAGTTTTTCCCTTCAACTTAAAACCCCAAAGCTAAGGTGGAATTCATTAACAAGATCTTAGGTGAGTCCTATTGTTTTTAGTCGAGTCTATTGTAAAAGTGGTTTGGGAATAATTTAAGCTAGTTAGCTAAATTATTTTATTACAAATCACTTGGTCTATTAGATCATATTGGGTCGCGGAATTGGGTAATTATTTTGAGGGTCTATAACGAATATATATTCCCCCTTTGAGGGTTGAATCTGTAATTCTCTAACGTAAAAATATTTTAGTGCATGGTCCCTCGCAATCAGACACCATGGCTAAAGTATTTGAGGGTGAAAAATAATTAATCCCCTCCTGAGTCAATTAAATAATTTTTCTAGCACAAACAAAATTAAATCCTAAGCTAAAAAATTAATTAATTTAGACTCAAAAATAATTCTTGAGAAATTAATTTCTCCAAGTGGAAAATGACCACAAAATTTGTGGGTCAAAAAGAAGTTAATTTTTGGAGGTCCCCCCACCAAGGAAAAAATGAATATTTTAAAAAAAATTAAGCCCTTGGACCTTGGTGGTTAAGATAAAGTCAAATTTTTGAGGAAATTAATCCAAAAAAACAATTTTTGGATTAATAAAAAATGGTTTCTAAGAGAAATTCGAAAAGTCTTCAAAAATAAATATTTTCAACAGCAAAGATTAAAAAATGATCAAATATTTATCAACGGTCGAGATTACTTTGACGGGGATCAAACCAACTAGTCGTTATTTTCCACTTGGAAGATTTATCTATAAATTAGAAGGCATTTTGCTTCTCAAGTCATGATGAAATTTCTGACTCTGGTCTCTGTAATTTTGTAACACTAGTGTCGTTCCACTGATTTGCTAGGAATGTTTGAAATATCATAATAGAAGACTTTGGGGTTCAGTTCATGGTGTTCTTTGTCCGATGGTCTATGGTATGTGCTGGTTATGTGCTTTCCTATATTGTGCTTAAAATTGTATAAGCTTGTTTGTTGTTAATTTTAGGTATGTTCTATGCTTAGAGCAATTTACTTCAATTTTCTTATTAGCTCAATATCAATATCCAGATTAGCAATCACATCAGCATGATAGTAAAATGCAGATAGAACATAAACATAAACTGTAGAAGACAAGCCAATACGAGGACACAAGATGTGGCACCAGCCAAGGAAAAACCCCAATGTGGGGGAACCCTTGATCAATTCTTCTTATATTCTTCAATAGTTCAGCAGAGAGAGATAGTACAAATATACAAATCTAATAATTATGACAGCAGTAGAAAAGTCTGGACTAGAGAAGACAATGCTGGTCACACAGGACAAAATCTTCCTCTGAAGATCATTCATATGGTATCAACAGGATGTTCAACAAACTGAGCCAATCAGGGTCAAACCTTGACCCAAAACATCTCCCAGAACTCTGATGTCTTTTGCTGCACTAGTTGTCACTGCTTCAGCAGTTAGGGCACCAAACATTACTGCAACAGTCCTCCAATAGTCATCAAAACAACCTTTAATCTCAGCAGTATTAACTCACAAGACAGCTCCTAGATTATGTTGATGATCTGGGCATATATAAGCCCTCAAACACCCATACGCAATACTTGACTGTGGTGTTATGGCCTGCGGCCTAACACACAGTCTTCTTGTAGCTTCCAGGCAACATGATCTTTATTCCTTGTCCCTCCAACGATACCCCAACAGATCTGGTCTTTATCTCCTCTAACTCGGCCCTCCTACAAGAGGAACACAGCCTCACGCAGTCACAAAACGATGCCTAAACTATCCCTTAACCCATGCCTAGGAACAACCTTCTTTCACGTTGTTAACAGAATTATTCTTGTTGCGTTTAGGGCACTTTTTGCTGTGGCCTAGGGTCAATCAATGGCTGCGTATTATGGCTCCTCAAATCTGCTTGTTAAGACTTTGATGAACCACACTGGTTGGTTCGAAACGCGTAGACAAATGATGTTTCATGTGATCTTTGCCGATAAATCTTTTGTAAACAAGACTTTTTTTGTTGCAGATTGAGGGCTCTCTTGACACCGGATTAGGGCTCCTTTATGACTGCGTATTAGGGCTTCTAGGACAGCGGATTTAGGGCCTCCCTTTAAGTGTAGATTAGAGCCTCCTCTGTTGCATATAAGAGCTTCTCTGTACAACGGATTGGAGCTCCTCTTGTTAGCGTATTAGAGCCTTCTTCAACTGCGGATATAGGCTTCCTCTAGACAGCGTATAGGAGCCTTCCTTTAGACTGCGGCTAGGGCACATCTGAACAGCAGCTAGGACTCTCTTTGATGGCTCTTTCCACAACGTCTTCCTTGAGAGAAGACAAACCCAAAACATGTGGAGAGAGAGATCAAGTGAGATGTGTGTAACAAATGACTTGAGGCCTCCTCTATTTATAATGCCACGTTGAGGTTGAGCTGGGGTAATTTGGTTGCTGGCCGACCTTGACAAATTGTCAAATAATACAAATAAATTCATATCTCCATAAATACATGTCGGAATCGGATGATCTTTAGATCAATCCTACACCTCTCGGAGAGAGGAATCCAAGAAAAATATCAGCTGCCATAAATAAGATGACCCACATGGAGTTTGGCCCTAGTTGCCAATTTTAACATTTGTTCATTAGATGGTGATAAGAATGTTATATTGGTAGATTTTGGGTGCATCTTAGGTGATTTGATTCGCCATATGTCTAACAAGTTTACTTGAAGGAATATATAGAGTTTGCAGGTACACCGACCCTTGGGCTCCAAGTTCACAGACTTTGGAGGAGAGCTGACCTTGTTTGGGCTTCGGATATTTTATATGGGTTTCTTACTTTGTTAACGTTGTGGGCAATGCCATAACTTTCGAAACAATTTGTACTATTGTCATTATTCATCATTTAATAATTTATTTCTCAAAAGATATTTTATTTTCAAGCATTGTATATTTGTATATACCTTGTAAATATTTTGTAAAATATTTTTTCTAACCCTTGTATTGCAGCTAGTTGGGATTTTGGGTTTTTATTTTAAGTTTTGTATATATTGGGGTTTTACGTATTTTTTATTTTCATTTGTGCAAGTAAGATTCAAGGTCCTCAAGAAGATTTGTTGGGGATTTGACCTAGATCTAGGCTCTTGAGGGTAAGATCTAGTCTCCAAAAAATTTGCAGGGCCAACATCCAAGGATTTTGCAGCAAAATTAGATAAGCTTGAAGATCTAAAGTAAATATAATTTTTGGCAAGGGTTTCAAAAAAATTTTGGGCCTCCAGGCCCAGCGTCCACCCATAGGCCTAGACGTAGGCCCCTAAGGGTCTCGATCTACCTTTCTTTTCCTGGTTGTGGGCTTCTAGCCCCTCTAAACCCCTACCGCAAACCTATTGTGGCCTCTTTTCCTCCTCGGCCCCCTCATTCTCCCTCCTTATCCCTCTGCTGCCTCCTCCTTACCTTGTCGCAAGTTTCCTTAGGCCTTTTAGGCCTAGCCATAGACCTTAACGACCTTCTTCTCCTCCTCCGCTACCCTATTCCCCTATTTCGTGGTTCCTAGGCCTCTCAACCTCCCTTTCATCCTCTTCCATGGCCTCTAAGTGGGTGTCGCAAGCCTCTTCGAGGCCATTCCTTGAGTCGTAGTCCCAAAGGGACTGGGTGCCCTAGGCCACAACCCTTGGAGGGCTTGCGGTAGGCCTTAGTGGCCTCCCTTAACCTTTCTCCAACCCTTAGCAGCCTTCTGTCCCGGTCATTTGGTCCTTAATTGATACAGAGAAAGTGATTGCCTCCATAAGGCACTAGTCTCATTAAGAATTCAATCTAATCTCATAACTTGCTAAAATCAACCAAGTGGCTAGGCCATTCAATCGTGTCTCTCAGACTTGTTGGTTGCCAACAGGTCTTGCATTTCCAAATCTCATAGGGACTACCCCCCATAGTCCTTTGTTAGGAGATAGCTAGAACGGAGAGGTCGAAGATCAAAGTGACAGCCCCCAACCTAAGTCGTTGTCGCACTGTGCTTGTATAATCTAATCGATGACATGTCTAATGGCAATTGTGATTCCCAACAAGTCGTATCAGAGCGTAGGTCATGGGTTCAATACACAAACGGCTTGCGTTGGGGGGGAAATCGTTGGGCCTTGGATAAACCAACACTCCCTGTGTGTTTCATACATGGACTAACTGCCTCTCATGGATCCTTATCTCTGGTGGTGCGATCATTGACTAACACCTCAGGGTTTTGGTCTAACGACAATCGTGATTCCCAACACCACACGTTGTATAGCAGGTTGTAGAGGGAAGATTTACAAATCAAGGTTTTTCTAGGAAAACAAAGGGTTGTGCAGCAGTATAGGTGCCCAATAAATTTTCCTTTAATTGTTGTAGCTTGTATTTTCCTTAGTGGGCCATTTTCCTAATAAGGGTGCCCTTGTATGTTGTGAAGTTCTTGAATGAACAACAAAATTGAAGGGCGGTAAATACTATGTGCATATTTGTGGAGATTGGTTTGATTTCCTTCTACTAAAATATTTTTTATTTGCAAGTTAAAATCCCAATAGTACTTTTTATTCAATAAGCTAAAAATTAAATTTAAATCAGCAAGAAAATTACTAGGAAATAATGTCATTTTACTGGGGTTAGAAAATTAAGAAAAATGGCCAAATAAGCAGTACAACAACCCCCTTTAATGTTTATTTGGGGTGAGGGATATAGTCACGCCCAGTGACTATAGCCTCCCAAAAATGACAAGGATCGGTAAAGGAGAGCATGTCAAAGCTAAGGAAGAGAACGTTGATGCTAATAGTGATCTCAAAAAAGATGTTATAAAACAATGGTGTCGATAATGGGTTTCAAGTAAGCAATCCAAGAGACTCATTGAAGTTATGTGATATGATGAAGATATTATGAAAGCGAGAGTGTTTAAGATCACAAGTGTGCTTCAAGAGAAAAGGATGTTTTTTGGCAAGTGGGCCAAAGGCTCAACGAGTGCCCCAAATATCACATGCAACAAGATGATCTTCCTATCAACAATGTGTTTTTCTAACATGTGATGTGGTAAAATAAGAAAACAATAAAAGCTACCATAAAAAATACTATCGAGAAGACACTACTATTACAGCTAAACAATCATCATGGGAAGTAAAAGGTCCTGTAGTGAAGGATACTAGACATTCGGATGAATTCAAGCAATTTCTAAAACATTACCATGATTAATCATTAATCCAACCTCACACATTGTTGATTGTGGGCCTTTATCCAATATTTTGCCATCTACACTTTCTTTATTGTCCATTTCTAAGAAGAACTATTGCCATACCAATAAGTGCAACAAGAAGAATGTTGATACCTAGATGGAAACCATGAACACCTATCAGCTGATAAATCTAGGGCAGTGAGATGAGATGATTTCTTTTGAAATGATAACTGCTTGTTATGTATTTTTACTTTACTTGATTGACTTCTTCTTCTTTAATTATTATTAGTGTTCTTTATCATCAAACAGCTACCAAATCATAAATAACAATGAGACAAAGAACACAAGATATAGGCGATCAGCCAAGGCCAAAACCTTTCGAATCATGAGAGGAAACCCCACATAATTTTTCCTCTTATAGAATCTTCAATTGATGAATTCTCTTGACCAATAACCCCTCCAAGACCAAGTCAATGTCTTTCCTTAATGAGTTCTCCTTCCACAAAGTCAACCTCCATCAACCTAGCCTTTCTGTAGTAGAAGCTTCTCCTTCGACCTCCTTTTCGGACCTGCAACTTCTTGATTGTAATTCAGCCTAATTGCAGAAACCTTGGGCCGTACGTGTGGACAAGATCATGGAGAAATTGTCCTCCTTTCTTCTTGGCTTGGTGAGATGCTTCTACTTCAACAATTCAGTCTTCAAGATGATTCCTTTGCCACCCAAGTTCGGACTTCTATGTTGATTGTAATTTTGGTCTTCTTGTAGCAGTGAGAGCCCTAATTCTCTTCGCACATGAGATATTTCTAGCCCAAAACAAATCAGAATTTACTTCGCTCTTCTTCCTTCTTCTTGATCGAATACTTGATGATGCTTTTTTGAGTGCATTTTGAATGAGGTTGAGCTTGCCTTTATATAGTCCTTCTTGAGTCCTCAAAATAGGCCGACATCATCTTCTAGAGCGGCCGACTTGATCATTTTGCATTTGATAAGGTCCTAGAGGGTTAATTTATGTGACTTTGACTTAAATAATTTTTCTTACAATATGTAACATGCCCAAGAAGGGTCTTCCATATATGGAAATGACTCATAAGCCCTAAAAGCTCTCAATGGGAGCTTTGACCTATAAAAATAAATTCCTCTTGAGCATGAAACATGCCTCAAGAAAACAATAACAAAATTATTTTTCTCATTACATCAAATACATAAAATCATGATTACATGTCATTATGAAGACCAAACCTAGTTACATATTTCAACACTCCCTCTTAACTAGGGAGGTATTCATAATCCATACAAGGTACCTGGACATTCTCAATCTGAAGAATTCTCATAAGAAGAGTTGGATTGGTAACCCATTTGTATAGCATCATATCATCCCGCATTGTCACATAGCAAGGCCTTGACCAACAGCTCTATCTCTCCACAAGATCAGAGCACAATGTCAGCGAGACCAATGATTTATAGACACCTTCATCATTGTCTCCCCAGGAGCATACCCCACCCGAGTGGTCACAAGGTATGCCCTTCCAGGACTATTTTTATCTTGGATTCCTAGTCCTCAAAGAATATCGATCCTCTATGACTACTCTTATCTTGGATGCCCTACCACGTCCTCAAAGAGTATCAGATGTCAAACGCTTACCCAATCCTCCATTCTTTTCTTCCCAAGTGAAGACAAGAATGATGTGTCTCTCTCTCCCTCTCAACTTGGGAGGATATACCCGTCCCAATGAAGGAATGCACCCAAGCTCCCTCTTATCCAGGGACTTGTCCAAGCTCCTTCATAGCTAGGGACTTGCTTCCAAGTTTCTTCTTAATTAGAAACTTGCTTTCAAGCTCCCTCTTAATTAGGGACCTATTTCCAGCAGCATCTCTTTCTTCATTGGTGGAGATCATGGGACCTTCAGTTGCTTGTAGCACTCCTCCATTTGATGTCATGAATTTCATTTTTAATATTATGGAGCCTTCATCTTTAGGACTTCTTTGTAGGGCATCGACCATTCATCACTTTCCTTCTCAAATCAAGGTAGTCATGTCTTTCTTCCTTTTATCGAAGAGTGATCCATTAGACCATATCTGGTTTTTCCTCATACAGCTACCTTTTCCACATCATGTATCCTTCAGGATCTTCCATCCCACCACAGGAGTACCAATTGTAGATGGCATCCACGCCTTTCTTTTGGTAGCCCTATATTAGCCCATCCATATATTGTTCAAAAATCATAAATGAACGTCAAATCAAAAATTACCTTTTGTGATGGTCTTTCATCATTACATTTGCTTTTTGCAACATCAACATCATGCATTCATATTGACACATCTCCAAGATATTCATTTGTCAAGAGTCTTCCTTTTCGGACTTTTCCAAGGTCTTTACATCTTTCCCATGGAGATAGCATAGTCAATTCTCGTAGGATGTTGATTGTCTTCTCCATAGTTGCATTTTTTCACATTCTCTTTCTTTCTCTTTATTCACATATTGCTTCTCAGGAACTCCCAATCATAATTCCATTTAGTTGGGCAACCATCTCATATTCCATATGAGGACATATTATGTTGATTTCATCTAGTTAATATGTGACCCATGACTTTCTGCATCCTTTTAATGAAAGAGATAATTTTCTCTCAATCATGTTCATGAGGTAGAGCATGCATCCTTATTATCTGCAACAATATAATGACATGAATTTATTAAATACATGCATACATACCTCTTCTCTTCCTTTTGTTCATCTAGACTTCCTTCAGCAGCTTCCTTGATTGAAAGTGCTTCAATCATCTTGATTTGCTTCACTTCTTTGTCATCATTCCATGAATCCCATACAAGGTGGAATTCTCAGTGAGACACTTGCTTTTTCCAGTAGGTGAACCTTCCAATGAAGATTCCAATAGAGGATCTTGACCATCCTCATCCTGCAAATGCTCCTTTTGAATAATGTATGATGATCTCTATACTAAATGACTTTCTTCTACCCATAAGTGCTACTTATGCTTCAAATGAGGTTACTAAGAGCTACTTCCTTCTAATGATGACTGTCATAGAATTCTACTTCATCTACCTTTCAAGCTTTTTATGATGATGTCTTGAGGTCTTGCTTTAGTTGTATGATCCTATGATGCCATCTCCTAAAATGATGCATCCTATCATGCTTCTAATGATTCCTACCATGATAGCTATATTTTTACAAAAGAAAAAACGAAACAGAAACTTGAAAAGAACTAGGTGGCGAAGGTTATCTCAATCATAGTAGATATCCTTTACTTCCTCCTTGAATTTCTTCTTTTCAGCTTCTTCTACTTCTGCAGTGATATGGGCTTCTTCCCTTCCTCTTTTGTTGTTGTCCTTCTTGAGTTTAGGACAATCTTGTTGAAATTTGGTACCGGAGGACAGGTGGTTCCCTTAGGCTTTGATCTTTGGCCTAGGGAAAAGTGTCCAAAAGAATTTAATTTTTCTCCTAAAGTGACTTTATAATTTTATAAAGTTAAATCTAATTTAAAAGTGACTTTAAGTGATAAAGTTATTAAGTCTAATTTTAAAGTGACTTTTATAAAGTCAATGAAAAATTAGAAAGGAAAAGAGACTTTGGAAATAAATGACTAAGTGGGTCTTTATTAAAGTGGGGTGAATTAAAAAATAGAAAGTGAGATTTAAATGAGCATTTAATCTCAACCATTGATCTAAATCTATTTCAGCCATTGGATTTAGAGATCACCCAAAAGTCACTTGGAGTTATATTAAAGGGAGGAAAAGGTCATTCATTCTTTCATGAGCAGATTGGGAGAAGGAGAGCAAGAGAGATTTCTGAGCAGGGAGGAGAAGGAGACAGCAGCTTGGCACACATTCCAAGGCAGCAGTTGAGCAGATTTGTACAGCTGATTCAGCACATAGTGAAAGGCAGATTTTTGCACAAAATCGAGGAGCAGTTTGCTGATTTTTCTGCACACAAAACGGAGGTCGTACAGCATTTATTGCTGTCATGTTTGCTGTAATTTCCAGATTGCTGTGAGGCACGGGAAAGGAGATAAGTTGTAAATTTGCTTGCTGATTTTTTGCTGAATAATTCTCACTGTAAAAAGACAATTTTCAGAAATAAAGAAGAGCTCTCAAACTGGTTTTCCCCAAGAGTTGTAGGGGGTTTTTCCAGGGTCAAGTTGACCAAAAATATAAGTGTTTTAATGTGTTTTAATGGCTGTTTTTAATTGCTGATTTTTATTTCTGCAATTTCCAGCATTCTGAAAAATTTCCAGAATTTGTGTTTTCAGCCATATTTATTTTTTTCAGTCTGTTAAATGTATGGTTATGGGAATGGGCATTTAACTACATGGGAGAAATAAGGTGAAACTGAAAACCGGGGTGGGAAAACAGAAATTTTTACATGGTATCAGAGCTCGAGTGCTGAAGGGCAGTTTGGGACAGCAAAAGGAAAAATTACAGTTGCTGATTTTTCACTAAGAAAATTCCAGCAAGCTGATTTTTTCATAAACAACGGTTTTATCTTTACTACAGCAGTGCTATTTTTCAGTTTTAGGACAGCAGGATGTCATTGGGATTGAGGGTGGAGGATAGGCTGGATGGGCATATAAATTACAGCGTTTGGAAGGAGAGAATGCAGAGTATCTTTGAGGAGGCAGAAGTCTGGGATATCATGGTGCATACCGCACAGAACCCTGTTGTTGTGCCCACTGATGTTACTCAGTTGGCTGAGTATAAAAAGAAGAACAATAAGGGTAAGAGGCTGATTCTAGACGGAATCAAAGACCATTGCATTCCTCATGTGAGAGGAAAGAGCAATGCCCATGAGATGTGGACAGCATTGTCCAATCTCTACCAGAGTACCAATGAGAACCGGAAGATGGTCCTGAAGGAGAAGCTGAAGAACATTAAGATGGGGAATGATAGTGCAGCTGGATATCTCACAAAGATTACCAATGTGAGAGATGAGTTGGCAGCGATTGGAGAGGCCATTCCACCCACTGAGTTGGTGCGGATTGCAGTGAATGGCCTCCCCCGTTCATGGTTGAACTTTTCTGATGGGGTTTGTGCACGTGAGACCCTTCCCACATGGGAGAGGTTTTGGGATGATTGCATTCAGACAGAGATCAGGAAAGGACAGCTTGGGGCAGCCAAGCCAGTTGAGCAAGATGAGGATGTAGCACTGGTGGCAGGAGGCAAGAAAGGCAAAGGGAAGAAGCAGGCTTCCACAAGCGGTGGTGGGGGCAAAGGCAAAGGTAAAGGTAAACAGGGTAACTCACAGAAGTACTATTCCAAGGTGAAGTGTTGGAATTGTCAAAAGATGGGACACTATGCAGTTGTGTGTCCGGAGAAGAAGAAGAAGAAGGGGAAGAACCAGGACGTGGCAGCTTCAGCAGAGATTGAGGACTTTGCTGGTCGTTTTGACCGAGAGTTTGCGTTCACTACGTGTGAGTCCTCTAGTGCAGGATCACCTGCCACACAGGTTCAGAGGGAGCATGCTTTTCCCTCTATTAGCGGAGCATCTTCAGGTATCTGGTATGTGGACAGTGGGGCTTCACGTCATATGACAGGAGTCCGTGAGTACTTCTCAGAGCTTTCAGAGAGTGGCACTGATATTGAGGTAGTACTTGGTGATGACAGAGTTGTTAGAGCAATCGGGGTGGAGGCAGTGACATTTCAGAGGGAGTCCAAACCTCCCTTGAAGGTGTCAGAGGTTCTTTATGTGCCAGGGATGAGGAAGAACCTCATATCCGTCTCAGCTTTGGAGGACAGAGGATATGAGGTACTGTTCAGGGGAGGACAGGTGTTGATGTATCCCAGGGGCACTCCAGCTGATTCAGCTAGAGTGATAGGTGTACGCCATGCAAAGGTGTACAAGTTTGCATTCCAGCCCCTTTTGGCATTGAGCAGTAGTACAGACAGCAGAGCTAGCAGTTCTGAGCTGTGTGAGATTTCGCACCGCAGGATGGGACACATGTATCATGGAGCCTTGAGGACATTGCGGGATATCACTACAGGTGTGCCAGATTTCAGTACTGATCACTTTTATACTTGCAGAGGTTGTGTGATGGGCAAGTTTGCCAAATCCCCTTTTCCCAGCAGTGACAGCAGAGCGACGGGGATACTTGATTTGATTCATTCCGATGTGAGCAGTCGGATGTCTCATGTTTCCCTGAGTGGATATGAGTACTATGTGTTATTCATTGATGATCACTCCAGGAGGACCTGGATTTATTTTTTGAAGACCAAGAGTGAGGTCTTCAAGCGGTTTCAGGAGTTCAGAGCTCTTGTGGAGACTCAGACAGGTCGAAAGATCAAGTCCTTGAGGTCGGACAATGGAGGAGAGTACACCCTTGGAGAGTTTGTTGACTATTGTGCGGAGGCAGGCATTAGGAGGGAGTTCACTGTTCCTTACAACCCCCAGCAGAACGGGGTTGCGGAGAGGAAGAACAGATCCATCATAGAGGCTGCCAAAGCCATGATACATGATCAGGGGTTGCCATTGTTCTTGTGGGCAGAGGCCTGCAACACAGTGTTTACTTGCAGAACAGGAGTCTGCATCGTGCTTTGGGGCACATGACTCCGGAGGAGGCTTTCTCTGGGAAGAACCCTGATATTGGTCATCTTCATATCTTTGGATGCATTACATACTCCTATATACCCAAAGAGAAAAGGACCAAACTAGAGCCCACCGCAGAGAAGGGTATCTTTGTGGGCTACAGTGAGACCTCAAAGGCCTTTCGGATTTACATTCCTGCACAGAGGAGAGTTGTTGTCAGACGGGATGTGAAGTTCGAGGAGGACAGGGCCTTTAGGAGGTCACGGGAGTTAGAGTATCTGGATCAGCCAGACCCTCAGCAGCAGTTGAGTCAGTCGCAGGGATCCAGTGGGCAGGGATCAGGAGGATCCGGAGGTACATCTATGAGGATGTCAGGTCCATCAGTGAGCAGTGGCTCGCTGAGCCAGAGGGGTGGTGCTCCGGGCAGCATGCAGAGCAGTTCACTAGGGAGTCCACTGATGGACAGTTCACACGGTACCTCAGCTTCTACAGGTTCAGGTGCAGGCGGGAGGACAGCAGACAGACAGTCAGGAGTTCAGGCTACTGATGGTGATGAGGAGGAGGAGTTTCATTCTCCTATGGGAGAAGCATGCTCAGGGAAGAGGAAGCCCAAGTGGCTTCAGGACACCTTGAGAGATGCCACATCTGTTGCTGAGCCGAAGAGGCCGGTCAGAGAGAGTAGACCACCTGAGAGGTTTTGTAGTTATATGGCGATGGTTACCAGCATCCTTGACTCTGAGCCTTCTCGCTATGAGGAGGCAGCTAGCCAGCAGGTCTGGAGAGAGGCCATGCAGGAGGAGTATTCTTCTATCATGAAGAATGATGTTTGGGAGGTGGTGCCGAGGCCTGAGGGCAAATCCGTGGTTACTTCCAGATGGCTTTACAAGGTAAAGCATGCTGCAGATGGCAGCATTGAGAAATTCAAAGCGAGGTTTGTGGCTAGAGGGTTCTCCCAGGTAGAGGGAGTTGATTATGAGGAGACCTTCGCTCCCGTGGCTCGATATACTTCGATCCGCTCCATTATATCGATAGCAGCAGAGATGGGTTGGAAGATCCACCAGATGGATGTGAAGACCGCATTTCTCAATGGCTTCATACAGGAGGAGGTGTACATTGAGCAGCCACAGGGCTTTGAGGTGCATGGGAAGGAGTCCCATGTGTGCAGATTGAAGAAGGCCCTTTATGGCCTGAAGCAAGCTCCCAGAGCTTGGTACTCCAGGATAGATGCATACTTGCAGGGGATGGGTTTCACAAAGAGTGAGGCAGATCCGAACCTTTACTTTATTGTGATTGGTGAGGAGCCTCTCATTCTGGTGCTGTATGTGGATGACTTGATCATTACAGGTGCAGAGAGACTCATAGAGCACTGCAAGAGAGATCTTGCGGCGGAGTTTGAGATGAAGGACATCGGCTTGATGCATTACTTTTTGGGTTTGGAGGTGTGGCAGGAGGAGGGGCATTTCTTCCTGGGGCAGGGGAAGTATATTGTGGACATCCTTAGCAGATTCCACATGGAGGATTGTAGACCCATGTCGACACCGATGATCACCAACTGGAAGAAGCTTCATGCTTCGGATTCCGAGTTGGTGGATCCCACATTGTACAGGCAGCTGATTGGTTCCTTGATGTATTTGGTCAACACTAGACCAGATATCTGTTTTGCAGTCAACACGATGAGTCAGTTTATGTGTGAGCCTAGGAAGGTTCACTGGGTGGCTGCAAAACACATTTTGTGGTACTTGCAGGGGACAGTGGATTATGGTCTGGACTACAGGCAGGGAGATGGAGTGAGATTGGCAGGATACACTGATTCTGATTGGGCAGGTTGTGCTTCTGATAGGAAGAGCACTTCAGGGTGTTGTTTTGGGTTGGGTTCAGCAGTAGTGTCATGGTTCAGCCGGAAGCAGCAGTCAGTAGCACTGAGTTCAGCGGAAGCAGAGTATATGGCAGCCAGTCTAGCTAGTTGTGAGGCCATCTGGCTTCGCAAGATGTTGTTTGGCTTATTTGGTCAGCCGTTGAGACCTTCAGTGATTTACTGTGATAATCAGAGTTGCATTAAACTCACGGAGAATCCAGTATTTCATGACAGGTCAAAGCATATCGGGATCAGATATCATTTCATCAGAGACTATGTTCAGAAGGGAGCTGTGAAGCTTGAGTATATTTCCACTGATGAGCAGGTTGCAGATATCCTTACCAAAGCCTTACCACGGGGCAAGCATGTCTACTTCAGAGACAAGATGGGTGTGGTGAGGAACACCTTCCTCGGTAAGAGGGAGTGTTGAAATTTGGTACCGGAGGACAGGTGGTTCCCTTAGGCTTTGATCTTTGGCCTAGGGAAAAGTGTCCAAAAGAATTTAATTTTTCTCCTAAAGTGACTTTATAATTTTATAAAGTTAAATCTTATTTAAAAGTGACTTTAAGTGATAAAGTTATTAAGTCTAATTTTAAAGTGACTTTTATAAAGTCAATGAAAAATTAGAAAGGAAAAGTGACTTTGGAAATAAATGACTAAGTGGGTCTTTATTAAAGTGGGGTGAATTAAAAAATAGAAAGTAAGATTTAAATGAGCATTTAATCTCAACCATTGATCTAAATCTATTTCAGCCGTTGGATTTAGAGATCACCCAAAAGTCACTTGGATCACCCAAAAGTCACTTGGAGTTATATTAAAGGAGGAAAAGGAGGAAAAGGTCATTCATTCTTTCAAGAGCAGATTGGGAGAAGGAGAACAAGAGAGATTTCTGAGCAGGGAGGAGAAGGAGACAGCAGCTTGGCACACATTCCAAGGCAGCAGTTGAGCAGATTTGTACAGCTGATTCAGCGCATAGTGAAAGGCAGATTTTTGCACAAAAATCGAGGAGCAGTTTGCTGATTTTTCTGCACACAAAACGGAGGTCGTACAGCATTTATTGCTGTCCTGTTTGCTGTAATTTCCAGATTGCTGTGAGGCACGGGAAAGGAGATAAGTTGTAAATTTGCTTGCTGATTTTTTGCTGAATAATTCTCACTGTAAAAAGACAATTTTCAGAAATAAAGAAGAGCTCTCAAACTGGTTTTCCCCAAGAGTTGTAGGGGGTTTTTCCAGGATCAAGTTGACCAAAAATATCAGTGTTTTAATGTGTTTTAATGGCTGTTTTTAATTGCTGATTTTTATTTCTGCAATTTCCAGCATTCTGAAAAATATCCAGAATTTGTGTTTTCAGCCATATTTATTTTTTTCAGTCTGTTAAATGTATGGTTATGGGAATGGGCATTTAACTACATGGGAGAAATAAGGTGAAACTGAAAACCGGGGTGGGAAAACAGAAATTTTTACAAATCTCTCTTGTAGTGCCCATATTCTTGACATCCATAGCATTGAACCTTTTCCATATTCTTCTTCTTTTTTGAGGACCAAATTTCCCAAACTTTCCTTTTCTCTTCGTTATGGCAACATATGCTTAAGTTTGCTCATTTGATCCAACATCAGATTATGCCTTGACCCCAGTTTCTTCAATTTTGCATAGTGACTTTCTGACATCGTCTATCGCTCTGGTAGTGCATTAAGTACTATAGTAGTCATTTCCTTTTTAGACATTCTCTCCTAACTCTTGTAGTTGGCCCCTTATTTCAGATACTCTCATAAAGTATGAGGCTATTGCTTCTTCCTTTGATATCTTTGTGTGGTCTAAAATGCAGATGCAAATTAGAGTTTAATTTAATGTCAACCCGGGAAGGTAAACTTAGAAGTGCTTATCTAAAATATATAGATCTAGAAAGATTCATAATTTGTCCAAGATCTTAAAGTCCCCTTACAACAACATATTCATTAAGATCTCTTTCAATAACTAATCAAACTTAGATCTAACAATTGTTTGAGATCTACAATTCTCTTACAAGAACATATTCTACAAGATCTCTTCCAACATTAGAACATCTAATAAGAAATTAAAAGCTGAAATGAAATAAAGCTAGATCTAATAATTGTATGAGATCTTACGGTTCTCTTACAAGAACACCTTCAAATAAGATTCTTCCAATATTAGAACATTTAACAAAACTTGAAAACTGAAATCAAACAAAAACATAAAATAAATTATAAACAAATAAGCATGCAAGTGAGGCTATGGGGGCCCTCCACAACTCCACCAGTACACCACTTCAATGGAGACTCAGATGTAGAAGCAAAATTGAAGTATGATCCTTTATTTCAAAATCTTCATTACAAACCAACTCTAAGATTACAACTCTAAGCTTCTAAGATTACATACTCCAAAATTCTAAGATTGCAAAAACTTCCAGATTACAAATGGAAGAGATTGTACTCCTATTTATACAATGGGATGAGTAACAAACTCATAATGATCATCCACTAATCTCTCTTTAGTTCCATAAATTTTGCAACCATTTTTAACTACTTTCCCATTATTACAAAATATGATCCCTTTGAATCCTCCATAAATCTCTCACATATCTTGGATAAGATATGCCAACCAAATCGTCCATGATCTTCTCCTTAGGAATTGGATAAGATATGCCAACCAAATCCTCCATGATTTTCTCCTTAGGAATAGGATAAGATATGCCAACCAAATCCTCCATGATTTTCTCCTTAGGAAAAGGCTTGCTAATTATCTCCTTAATATGGTGGAGGAGATATTAATTCTTCACATATTTCCTACACATCACAAAACTCACATATTATTGAGATATATATAAAAATATGTATATTTTCTCATATTTAATCATAAATTCACTTGTAATACAAAAATGAATAAAATGGAAAATAAGAAGGTGAAACCCAAATGTATTTATGAAAATGATACGATAAAAGGTTAATGGGATGATGAAATGTAAGGAATAATGAAGAAAAAGGTGGATGAAAATACGACATTTCTGAGTCCCAACAATCTTCATCTTGTAGAGTTCTTGCCTTAACGAGATTACTTCTCCTACAGTGCATACGGAGAACCATTCTACAAGTTTGTCATATATCTCTTTTGATGTTTCTAATTTTGATGCATATGGACTGAGGGGGTCCTTGATAAATTCTATGAGAATCCTTTGAGCCCTTACTTCCCCTTTCATGAATTTTGCAAGAGCTTGAGCTTCTTCCTTTGGAGTTTTAGAGATTGAGCACTTAACATATTCCATGACTTCATTTTCTATGAGGTTTAGATCCATCCTTTTCTTCCATGCAAGAAAGTTTTAAGCCCCAACCAACTTGTTGCTTTCCTTGCAAAAAGACATTTTGATAGATTCAGATGTAGACATAAATATACTTGTGAAAATAATCCTTGATGACAATATCTTTAATTTGTTTCCTTCTCGGATTTGATCATGATATGGTTTTAGAAGATTTCTGCTTGGAGAAGATGTTTTCCTTCAAAAGTGACTCTTGACTCCAAAGAGAGGGAGATCACATTGAATCCTTTGATGATGACAATACCTTCCTTCTTGCTTTTCTTGATGTGGAGGCTTCAAGATGCTTCAATTCGTAGTCCTTTTCTTGAGTAAAGATATGGTCTTTAAGGTCTCCTTCTTTGAAGTGATGATAGAGCGAGGTTCCCAGGAATGCTTTAAGTGTGGATTTCTTCTTTGATCAATCTAGGGTTTTGACACTTCCTTCAACATGATGATGTAGACCTTGTCTTTGAAATGCCTTCTAGATGAGAGGATCTTTTCTATTTTTTAACGCCCTTTAGTCCTTGAATGTCCTTTGTTGAGCTGCCCTTCCCGTACTTGTCACCTTAGCTTTGAAACTATGTTGACAAATCTAGGGCAGTGAGATGAGATGATTTCTCTTGAAATGATAATTGCATGTGATGTATTTTTACTTTAATTGATTGACTTCTTCTTCTTTAATTATTATTAGTGTTCTTTATCATCAAACAACTACCATATCATAAATAACAATGAGACAAAGGACATGATATATAAGCGATCAGCCAGGGCCAAAACCTTTCGAATCATGAGAGTAAAACCCATAGAATTCTTCTTCTTATAGAATCTTCAATTGATGAATTCCAAGACCTAGACCCTTGACCAATAACCCCTCCAAGACCAAGTCAATGCATTTCCTTAATGAGTTCTCCTTCCACAAAGTCAACCTAGCCTTTCTATAGCAAAAGCTTCTCCTTCGACCTGCTTTTCAGACCTGCAACTTCTTGATTGTAATTCGGCCTAACTGTAGAAACCCTAGGCCATTCGTGTGGACAAGATCATGGAGAAATCATCCTACTTTCTTCTTCGCTTGGCGAGATACTTCTTCAACAATTCAGTCTTCAATATGATTCCTTTGCCACCCAAGTTCGAACTTCTATGATGGTTGTAATTTTGGTCTTCTTGCAACAGTTAGAGCCCTGATTCTCTTCGCACATGTGAGATATTTCTAGCCCAAAACATATAGGAATTTATTGTGCTCTTCTTCTTCCTTTGCTAGGAGTTAGGCTCCTTTCTTATTCTTGATCAAATACTTGATGATGCTTTTATGAGTGTATTTTAAGTGAGGTCGAACTTGCCTTCATATAGTCCTTCTTGAGTCCTCAAAATAGGCCGACATCATCTTCTAGAGAGGCCTACTGCTCCTTTGAAGGCCGGCTTGATCATTTTGCATTTGACAAGGTCTTGGAGGGTTAATTTACTTGAATTTGACTTAAGTAATTTTTCTTACAATATGTAACATGCCCAAGAAGGGTCTTCCATATATGACAATGACTCATAATCACTAGAAGCTCTCAATGGGAGCTTTGAACTATAAAAATAAATTATTTTTGAACATGAAACCCATGCCTCAAGAAAACAATAACAAATTTAATTTTCTCATTACATCAAATACATAAAATCATGATTACATATGTCATTATGAAGACAGAACCTATTTACATATTTCAACACTATCACCATGATGAGGATGTTGATATTGTTAAGATGTGGACGATGAATGTTTTGGTTTTATTACCTCCCAAATTGTACTTGATGATAAAAGGGCTAATCCCCAAGGCACAAGCCAAGAGGGAACTAGTAGGGCAATCACCACTATCATCTAAGTAATCTATCCTCCTCTAGTTCAAGGGGGTTATACCTAGGAAGATTACTAAAGTTAAGCAATGAGACATAAGGTGAAGTGGGAGTAACTTTAATAAAACAATGCTTTTGTCATTTTGGAATATAAAGAGGTGAGGAAGGAAATATATATTAGTGCCAAATCCAAAAACGGCAATGGAGTTATGTTGCACGAAACATCGAAACGTTTCGGAGTTTCCGGAATAGATACGTTTAGAAACATCACCTCCCAAAAATGCAAACATCGGCTGAAATGTGAATAAATAAGTGGATAACACATTACCTTGCAAGCAAAAAAGGAATAAGACCCAAAGATGACAATTTAGAAGGAAAACCAAATCTATATTAACTCTCATAGATGATTACATGATGCAAAATCCAAAATTAGACTTACAGACGAGGCTATACATCCAAGATTCCAAAACCAACATTTATACATGAGGTTGTATGTGTTAAAATTGAAATAAAACATAAGCTAAAGACAAATAAAATTACATATCACCAATCATCATAATCCTCATCCTCATCATCAAAAATAGAACAAAATGTGTGTTCAACAGAACTAGTTTGTGGATTGGAAGAATAGGCAATTCCACTTCTAGTTACATCACCACTACCACCAACATCAAGAGTAGCAAGAGATATCTCCAAGTCTGGGCATTCTGCATCCACATCCTACTTCCACTTATATAATCTTCACCCTTGTGATGTTGGAATTTCTAAGTTTAACCCATTAGAAATTCTTCCTGTACTATCTGGTTTATTTCTTCCTACTTGTTTAATTACTTAACAAGTTATTTACCATGTAAACACTGAAAATAAACACAAGTACAGTATCAACATCTACAGATCATCAACTGAAATAAAACAAACACACAAGTGACATCGTTATTTTTGGACCAATGTCCCTGGAAAATCCCAATGTGGGAAAACCGATGCAGCGATTCAGAGGGTTTCGTTATTATGCGGTTTTCATAATACAACTAGGGTGCCAGAAATGGCTCACCCAACAGAGAATGCCCTCGGCAATAGTACCTCTCCTCGGAGACAAATATTTCGGCTGATTAATCACTGGATGAATGATCCCACAGCAACAATTGCAGCTTCCACTGCTCTGCGTCACTCTGATAGGGACTGCGTCACCCTATCCGACTCATCAGTACCTAGTCTGCCCCACAAAAATCCTCCCAGCGCTGCCTCTTGGCCCTACGTCAGCTCTGCTAGCCTCTGCACAGCTACTGAAGCTTCTGTGTCAGCCCTTAGACCCTCTATGTCACCCACGCTGGCCTCTCCTGGCTCTGCGCAGCTCCCAGTTGCCTCTATGTCACACCCAGCTGCCTCTGTGTCAACCTCTCCAAGCTCTACGTTGTCTCTCTGGTACTAACTTTGCCTATCTGCAATGTATTCACTGCCCCTCACTGTTGATCACTGATTCACTTTTGCTTAGCAACCCCGCTCTAGCAAAATGAATGACTGATCACTCTGGTCTGTTTTCCAACTGACCCTCAAGCCTCTTCTTATACTTTTCTCGTTCGTCCATCAATGGCCGAGATTAAATCTCTAATCAACGGCTAAGATTAGATTTGGCTTGATCCATGACTTTGGAACCTTCTAACCTAGTTTTACCCGTCTTTCTAGTCCCCATCCCAAGGTTTTGGGGTTTAGCTACAATTGACTGGCATTAACCATTAATAGAACAATAGAGAGAGAAGTAGGCACGTAGCTCGAACAACCAACTCCAGTACGACTGGAGGGGCACCAGCATAGACGTGGTCGTATTCAGGATATTGACCTAGTGCCACTAGCCCAGTGACAGTGACGAGATGCGGAGACCGTAAATGGAGGACTGAAGGTTGGTCGTAGCTCGGATGGACAAATTGCTTTCTCATTGAACCGTTTCACATCAAACAATTCACTGAGTATAGGTTCATATACCCATTAATATTTTATTTTTCCTAAGTTTAGACTTAGGAACTCCATTAAAAATATTAATTATCTTAATATCTCCCAAACCGGTTAGAATCTGTCAAAACCATTTCTGGGTCTAGGAGATCACATGTGCTTTAGCCTCTCCACCAATTTTCATGGCTAGATCACATCCAATACTACCCGAATCAACACTCCCTCTTAGCGAGGACTATGCTCTGGTAATACTCCACACTGAGTATCACCTTAATTATCTAGCACCGGTCCCTGTGCTAATGCTAAGCCTCCCTGCCCAACATCCTCTACACTACTGCATCCTGTACTGTTGCCCATGGCCCTGCCACTACCACTGCCACTGCTGCATCCGTACGGCAGCTCCCTCTGCATCTGTGTTGCTACTGGTCCATCCTCCCAGCACTGCATCCCCTCTCATCATGTTGCATCGTGCTACTGCACTGCAACTCAGTTACTGAGAAGTAACTGATCCACCCAACTCTGACATCCCTATCAGGCTAGAAACACTCCCGATGCTGAAGCTCCCTCTGTCGCTAACAAATGCTCCCTCTACTAACCTCTGCGTTGTTGCAACAACTCCCTGCATCTAGCACCGTTGCACACCTCTTTGTGCCATCTTTCACTGGTGCAACACTCCCGTGCCTCTCGCACTGTTGCAGTGTGTTAGCCACGCGTTATCCGGGGACTCCTGCACTGTAGCACTCTATGCCGCTCCATCCACATTCGTCTCTACCTACATCCGCCAGTGTTGTTGCTACTCTTCGGGGCTCCCGTAGCAAGGTATAATCCAAGAGGTTGGGTACCTCAAGGATCCTGCCCCTCATCGCATGTAATCTGTCTGACTACAGCTCGATGTCTCCCCATTTCTTCTCAAGTGGCACATGAGCACTCATGGCACAATCGTCATCCTCCTCGACTTCTTTTTCCACCCTCGTTGGCCCTGCCTTGGTCTCAGAAGCCTCTCCCTTACTCTTCTTCCTAGGACACTAGTTCGCAAAATGACCCAGTTCCCCACAAAGGAAGCACTTAACCTTGGAGAGGTCCTTCTTTCTCTTCTCCTGCTTCCCCACAGATGCTAGAGCCGCATCCTCTTCTTCCTCCTTCTTGATTCTGAACCCTTTGTCGTTATTCCCTACCTTGGTCACCCGTCTGATCTCTTCTTGACGAAGAGTCGCCCACAATTTCTCCCAATCTGGAAGGCTCGTTCTGCCCAATATGCTCTGGACAAATACCTCCCAATCCTCTGAGACTGCATTCAATGCGGCCCTCACCATCAATTCCTGATCCGGCGTGGCCCCTATGGAAGTTAGTTGGTCAAGGATCTCCTTCAATCGACCAAGGAAGACATCTATCTGCTCTCCTTCTGCATCTGTTATGACTACAGTTGATTTTCAAGTAACATCTTCCTCTACACGAAAGTATGCTAGTACAATTTCTTCAAGGCCTCCCACATCTCATTTGCCATATCCTTTTTGGCAATATGCGGCACCACATGATCCTTGACCCCATCAAGGATGATGCACTTTGCCCTAGCCATTGCCTCCTCGTACTTCTCATTTTCAGCTGGGTCAACTGGGATCGCTATTGTTTTCAAGGCGAAGTCCTTGATGCGATATCTGTCTAGAATGGACAAGATCCTAGCCTTCCAGACCACGAAGTTGGATGCTCCGTCCAACCTATCCTGATCTCTCAGTCCATTCACGACCATTATGCTACTCTTCTTTTGACTCCTCCGAGTCTCTCAACTTCCCGCCTGGAAGTTCTTGGTTCGACTCCCTTTGAGTCTCGATTTCCCTTCTGGGAATCCTTTTGCCAACGTCAAGTTGCCCCACTCCGATCGTCTGACACTGATCAGGATTCCTTGGCTAGAAATCCGCCTCGGCAGCAACTTCCTCCACCTTGGTCTTGCCCTGTTAGGTATTGTTCTAACCACAGTACCCCACCCAGATTCGCTCTAAAAACTACCCACAACCTCCTATGCCCCAGCAACTAAAGGATTGAGCCACTTGGCTCTGCGCAATCCCAGCACTGGCAAATCAGCTCCCTCAGCCAACTGCGTCAGCCCTCCTGGCCTCTGCGTGAGCCTGATTCTACCTCCCACAGCCTCTGCGCTGACCTCTCTCTGGCCCAAACTGATGACGCAGTCTCTCTGCGTCACTCCTTCCTCTGTCGCCTTCTACACGAATCAGCTCTGTCACTCAGGACAGCTGAATCTACTGCTACTGCTCTGCTAGCTGATGCCTTCAGTTATCCTGTGATCTGTAACCACGCTCTGATACCATGTTGGAATTTCTAAGTTTAACCCATTAGAAATTATTCCTGTACTATCTGGTTTATTTCTTCCTACTTGTTTAATTACTTAACAAGTTATTTACCATGTAAATACTGAAAATAAACACAAGTACAGTATCAACATCTACAGATCATCAACTGAAAGAAAACAAGCACACAAGTGACACTGTTATTTTTTGACCAATTTCCCCGGAAAAACCCAATGCGGGAAAATTGGTGCAACTATTCAGAGGGTTTTATTATTATACAGTTTTCAGAATACAACTAGGGTGCCAAAAATGGCTCACCCAACAGAGAATGCCCTCGGCAGTAGTACCTCTCCTCGGAGACAAATATTCCGGTTGATTAATCACCGGATGAACGATCCCACAGCAACAATTGCAGCTTCCAATGCTCTGCATCACTCTGATAGGGACTGTGTCACCCTATCCAGCTCACCAGCACCTAGTTTTCCCCACGAAAATCCTCCCAGCGCTGCCTCTTGGCCCTGCATCAGCTCTACTAGCCTCTATGCAGCTACTGAAGGCTCTGCGTCAGCCCTTAGACCCTCTGCATCACCCACGTAGGCCTCTTATGGCTCTACACAGCTCCCAGCTGCCTCTGCGTCAACCTCTCCAGGCTTTGCATTGTCTCTCTGGTACTAACTCTGCCTCTCTGCAATGTATTCACTACCCCTCGCTGTTGATCACTGATTCCCTTTTGCTTAACAACCCTACTCTAGAAAAATGAATGAATGATCACTCTGGTATGTGTTCCAACTGACCCTCGAGCCTCTTCTTATACTTTTCTCGTTGATCCATCAACAGCCGAGATTAAATCTCTAATCAATGGCTAAAGATTAGATTTGGCTTGATCCATGACTTTTGAAACCTTCTAACCCAGTTTTATATTAATACCTATTAATATTTTATTTTTCCCAAGTTTAGACTTAGGAACTCCATTAAAAATATTAATTATTTTAATATCTCCCAAACTAGTTAGAATCTACCCAAACCATTTTTGGGTCTTGGAGATCTCATGTACTTTCACCTCTCCACCAATTTTCATGGCTAGAGCACATCCAATGCTACCCAAATCAACATGTGAGACAATGTGAGACACAAGGCATAGGTTTGAATGCACATATACAAGGTCCTCTACCTTCTGCAATCCCAACCTGTTGCACTTCACATTAGACAACAAATACATTGCAGAAATTTTAATTTTTGCTATTGAACAAGTGGGGCCAAAAAATGTGGTGTAAGTTATCATAGACAATGTGGTCGGGTCCGAAGATGCAGGCTTGATTGTTGAAAGCAGATGCAATCATTTATTTTGGACTCCTTGCATTGTACACAATCTGAATATGATTTTAGAATATATTGATGCTAAGATAGAAAGGATTAAGGAGGTCATAGGGCAGGCAAGGGAGATCATAAATTTCATCACCAATCACCACTAGTCACAAGCAATATATCGAGAATATTCCAAATTGGAGTTGCTCAAAGTTGTCAAGACAAGATATGCCTCTAACTTCATCATGTTGTACCACCTCCTTGAAGTCAAACCTGCATTAATGAGTATGGTGGTGGGTGCAACTTGGGCCGAGTGGAGACAATCAGATTCAGAGAGGGGAGGTATGGTGAGGAGGGTGTTGATTGATGAAGATTGGTGGATCAAGATTGATTTTTTGCTCAAGTTCACAAAACTTGCATTTGATCTTCTTCGAGATGTAAACATAGACAATTCTTTCTTGGGAGAGGTTTATGATGGCATGGAAAACGTGGTTGAGAAAACCTTGGAAATTATTTCACAGGAGGTTCGTAGTTTTCATTTTGTTGATCTTGATTTTGCAGAGCAAGTGAGGTCTATCATTGTTTCGAGGTGGAATGGCTTAAACACTCCATTGCACACGTTGGCACGTGCTTTAAATCTGAAATCTTATGATGCTTCTTTATCTTATTAGAAACAACATTTGATTCTTCATACCTGGAGTTCCTTGCTTTCTATGAAGAGTCGGTCGTTTCCTTGACAACCTGCATTACCTGTCATTCCTCTGATCATTGAAGATGACCCTGGAATGATTGTTATCATCATCAAGTGATGTGTCCCTGCCATTCGGACACTCCTTCGCATAATGGCCGAACTTATTGCAACTAAGGCATCTGCCTTTCCTTCCTCCCTTAGATCCGGACTTCCTAATGAAGTGATCTTTAGGTAGGCCATCAGAAGCTTTCATTGTGCCATTTTGATAATATACTCTGCTTCGACTTCACCCTTGGTGAATTTGAAGAGGGATGAGAAATCCATTGATCCTTTGTCCTTTCCCAACTATCTTCAGTGATTGCTCTTTCACTCTTGCTTGGGCTTTGTCTTCACCTCAGCGCTTATACCATGTTAGTTTAGGTATGTTCTATGCTAGAGCAATTTATTTCAATTTTCACAGTTAACTCAATATCTTTTCCAGATTAGCAATCACATCAACATTAAAGTAAACTCCATATAGAATATAAATATAAATCGCAGAAGACAAGCCAAGACAAGAGGACACAAGATGTGGCGCTAGCCAGGGATAAACCCCAATGCGGGGAAACCCTTGATCAATTCTTTTTATATGTTCTTCAATAGTTCAGTAGAGAGAGAGAGATAGTACATTTACAACAGAAGTCAACACTTTGACTTATCTAGATAAGAGCATAGATCATCTCTAAGAAGATGATACATGAGATTAGTTGAAGACATGTTGCTTCAATTGATTCTCCAAGGTGACTCCTTCACCTATCGTTGTGCTACATTTCGTCATCATGTTGCACCCATCATCACTATGTTGCATCTCATCATGCTTCACTAATCATGATTATACCCATCACTGTTCTGCATTATGTGCCATTGCTGCACCATGTTGCCATACTGACCTATGTGATGGTTGCACCTTGCCTGCTTGTTGTCCCTTGCTTGCTTGTTGCCCCTAGCATGCTTGTTGTCCCTAGCATGCTTGTTGTTGCATTCTAGTTGTCCCTTGTATGCTAGTTGTACCAATACATGCTTGTCCCTTGCACGCTGCTCTCCTTCGAAAACAGATGCTCCGATTGAAACCCCGAATAAACACTCCGGCAGTTCTGGCTTCTGCCCTCTGCGTCAGCGTTCCTAACAGTTCCAGTTGTTCCCAACAGTTCCCGCAGTTCTAGCTATTCCCTGCAATTCTGCTTTTGCCCTCTGCGTCAGCTTTCCCGGCAGTTCCAACTGTTCCCGGCAGTTCCGACTGTTCCCGACAGTTTCGGCTTCTGCCCTTTGCGTCAGCTTTCCCGACAGTTCCGGCTTTTGCCCTTTGCGTCAGCTTTCCCGGCAGTTCTGGCTTCTGCCCTTTGCGTCAGCTTTCCCGGCTGTTCCGACTTCTGCCCTTTGCGTCAGCTTTCTCGGTTGTTCCGACAATTCCAGCAGTTCCGGCTGTCCCGTCAATTCCGGTTGTTCCCGTCAGTTCCGGCTGTTCCTGGCAGTTTCGACTTCTGCCCTCTACATCAGCATTCCGGCTATTCCTGCTTCTGCACTCTGTGTCAGCTTTCCCGGCTGTTCCGGCAGTTCCGTCTTTTGCCCTCTGCATCAGCTTTCCCGACAATTCCGGCTTCTACCCTCTGTGTCAGCTTTCCCAGCTGTTCCGACAGTTCTAGTTGTTCCCGGCAATTCCAGCTTCTGCCCTCTAGATTAGGGCAGCGTTATCCCTTAGGATATCTCCTCCTACTAAAACCCAAAGAAAAGTAGAGAGGAAGAGATCCCAAGTGTGTTGAAATGACTTGAAAGCCACCTCTATTTATACTAAAACATTGAGCACAAGTGGGGTTTATTTGGTTGCTGGCCAACCTTGACGAATTGTCCCATAACACAAATAAATTCATATCTCCATGAATACTTATCGGAATTGGATGATAATTAGATCAATCTTACACCCCTTGATGAGAGGGATCCAAGAAAAATATCAACTTCCATTAATAAGATGACCCACCTGGAGTTTGGCCCTAGTTGCCAATTTTAACATTTATAATATTATTTATATTATATAGATTTCACATATGTATATATAAAAATATTCTCATTTTTAATTTATTAAAACATCAATGGGAATATTTTTAGTAGTCGTGAGGATGTAGGGTTTAAATAGACCTCAAAAGTAATTATAACCTTTTTACTTTTAGATTTAATTAAAAAATGTTATAAAATTAAATTAAAATAAAGTATTTGCAAAATATTTGATTTTGAAATAAGTCATGGTTTTTGGGCATGTGGTATTGATAAGCCATGGTATTGGCCCATGGTATTTTAACAGAATAATTAAAAGCCTAGATCCATAACATAATAATCAAAAGCCTAGATGGCCCATGGTATTAGCCCATGGTATTATGATTTTCTTCCCTCCTCTCCCTCTCTCCCTCCCTCTCTCTATCTTTCTCTTCTGGGTATTGGCCTATGGTTTTGTAAAAACACCTAATTAGAAGTTAGTAATATCCATGATAAATTTCCTGATTAAAAATCTTGTTATAAAGTAAATACTAAATTTCTATCCGCGTATTAATTAAATTTAAAGATGGTTATGGAATCATTATTTTAATTTATATGGTAAAATAGACCTTACTATATAAGTACTATTTATATGTTATATATTTTAATGTGATATGTATACTATATTTTCTTTTATCTAGAAAATTGTACGTAATTTTATTAATAAAAAACAAAAAAAAAATGAATTTAAAAAATATCTAACATCTCACGCCTACACATCTAACATCTCACATCTAACGCCCACACATCTACCCTATACTAGGCTCAGCGCAACTATAGGGTGTTATATTGTTCATTCAATGTTGAACAACTAATATTTGTTTTCTTTTATTTTTCTTAAATTACAACTATGTAATAGATAAATTACAATATTGTAGAGCTATATTCTTGAAATTGTGTTTGCTACATTTAAATCTAGTAAACAAAATGCCTATAGGAGGAAAAGAGATTTTAACTTTTCGTTTCTTATCTACTTAACCTCAAATCCCACTATTATGGCAAATAAAGTCTTGAAGACATATTTTCTTAGTAATAGTAAGAATTCAACATTTTCATTGTTCACTTTTGCGTGACTAATTGTTCATGGTTGCATGACTACCCTGGGAATGTGATATCTATCAATATTCTAACATCATTAGTTTTTTAATCTTTGAATATCTCCCACCCAACAATGCATATGCTAGAAAGACACCCTTAAAGAATCATCATATTATGTCTTTCCCAATATTTCCCCCCATCCCCACCCATATGTACAGTAGAAAGATAAGTGCTTGAAGGGACAAGGTTATTTAGCCACTTCCCAGTTGCAAAGAAGACAACAATTCATAACCTATAAAGAAACTCGAAGAGAGTTAACGTGTGTAAATTATATTAAGATATATAATCGAAAATGTTGGAGTATTTAGACATTATTGTATATATAGAGAGATGTATTTCATTCCTTCACACTCAACAACTTTCCATTTCATGAGCTCACTCCAACAAATCCCCAAGCTCTATCCAAAGGCCTTCTAAGACGCTAAATATGGAGAAATCCTCCCTAAGATCAAATCGGGTTAATATATGAGCACATGAGAGGACTCATATTATTATTATTATTATCATCATTTTAATTGAGTCAATTTAATTTTTTATTATTATTAATGTATAATATCTAACGCTAGCATGACAATATCTCCCCCACACTAGATTGTAGAGCACCTCTCAACACAATAATCACAAATTAGAGAAAACAAAGGGACTTTGTAGTGATATCCACTTCCAAACCAAATCAAGGGTGGGGCTTTGCCTACAAGATTCCAATTATTGCATTCACTCTCAAGACATCTAGGTCATAATTTGTTCTCTTTAAAACAAAGAAACAAAGAAACCAAGGGGTACTTAACCTCTTCTAACATAGCAAGACTACTCCTTTATGGCTCCTTGAGTCGACTTTGACAATCCAAAACCTACAATAAAATCACCAATATGCACCAAGAACATTTGCCACACATTCAACAAAATAACACAACCATCCCTCAATAGCTTAGACAAATATGAGAGTAAATTAATTCCAAGGCTTGAAAGCACTACCAATTCACAATTTACAAATGGGAGGAGCTACTCTTTATCTAGAGTTTAGCCTCACTTCCTTTACAATAAAATATGATTTATTTCTTCCAGATCAACAATTTGTGCCAAGGGAAAACAATAAAATACATCACTCCTCAACCTCCCCAACTAATTTTCCCAAAAACAACGAAAAGTAGATTTAAATGCACTTTCTCCTCCAATGAATAACAATAAAATATGCTTGGCAATTAAAAATCCATGATTAGAGAGGATCAAACCAAAGGAAATTGGGAGCTCCTCTTCTTGGACTAGTGACCCTTTGACATTCTTAAATCTCTCCGACCAAAGAGGCTCTTGAAATATGTGCTGACTGCCATTCTTCTTCATGTTGACTAAAGTTTCTTCCAGATCCACAATTTGCGCCAAGGTAAAGCAATAAAATACATCACTCCTCAATCTCCTCAACTAATTTTCCCAGAAACAGCCAAAAGTAGATTTAGATGCACTTTCTCCTCCAATTAATAATAATAAAATATGCCTGGCAATTTAAAATCCATGATTTGAGGGAGGATCAAATCAAAGAAAACTGGGAATTCTTCTTCTTGGACTAGTGACCCTTTGACATCCTTAAATCTCTCCAACGAAAAAGGCTCTTGAAATATGTGCTGGCTGCCATGCTTCTTCATGTTGAAGAAAGCCTCCAAATGTGGGATGCCTCCCTTGAAAACTGGATGATCTCCTTGAAAGGGACTTTCCCTTTAAATCTTTGCTAGATGAGTACATCCAACTTCCTCTTTGATGGGTGTTCTTCTAAAGCTAACAAATATCTCAAGTAATGGAACACCTCCCTTGAGTCATGGCTCATTTGATCATTACCCATAACCAACTTCCCTAAGTCTTGGTTTTTAGGAATATGCGCTTGATGCTTTCCAGCTGTCATATGCCTCCCTTTAAACCTCCTCAACGTGCTGGGCATTCTCCAAGGTGGATGACCAACTCCTTATAAAGTGGATCACAAAATATATATGCCCCAAAATATGGATCTGAGAGACCAGTGTGCAAGTGAATGGAAATGGTTAGTTAGTGGTTATAATCACCTCCTATATCCATGGCCTTTCTATATCTCTGTTTCAAACTGAAATTTCTCCAAGTTATAGTGTTCCTTCATCTGCTCCCAGAAATAGATCATTAATAGATGAAGCTGCAATGCATATAAGGCAACAACGATGGTTGTAGAGTTCATCCACAAAGGTAATAAACCTTCTTGCCAGAAGACCACAAAGTTGATTAAATGTGAAGAGTGCTACCCCATTGCAGCTCTCTGGAAACTCAATAACCGTCCAAACATAAAGGTACAATCATTGGAGTAATTAGATGACCACACTGTAAAATTTTCTGTTTCCCACCCCGGTTTTCAGTTTCACCTTATTTCTCCCATATAGTTAAATGTCCATTCCCATAGCCATACATTTAACAGACTGAAAAAAATAAATATTGCTGAAAACACAAATTCTGGAAATTTTTCAGAGTGCTGGAAATTGCAGAAATAAAAAATCAGCAATTAAAACAGCCATTAAAACACATTTAAACTCAGTGATTTTTGGTCAACTTGACCCTGGAAAAACCCCCTACAACTCTTGGGGAAAACCAGTTTGAGAGCTCTTCTTTATTTCTGGAAAATGCCTTTTACAGAGAAAATTTTCAGCAAATAATTTCAGCAAAAACAGAAATTTCCAGCAAGCAAAACTTATCTGTTTTCAGCCCAAACGACAATCTGAAAAATGCTGGAAGAGCTGTACGGACCGTACGGATGTACGGACGTACGGACCGTGCGGACTGTACGGACGGCCGTACGGACTTGTACGGACAGCCCTCGGAAAAAGTGCAGAAAATCACCTCCTCGATATTCGTGCTGAAAAATAATTTTTTCCACTATTTTGCTCACAAAAACTGCCTTTTTCTGCTTGTTCTTTATGCTGTTCGGATTTGCTGAAGTGCTGCCTTGGTGTGTGTGCCAAACTGCTGCCTCTTTCTCCTCCTTGTCCAGAAATCTCCCTTGCTCTCTTGCTCTCCTTCTCAAAATCTGCTCATGAAAGAATGAATGATCTTTTCCTTCTTTTCCTCCCTTAACCCAACCCTAAATGACTTTTGGGTGATCCCTAAATCCAATGGCTGAAATAGATTTAGATCAATGGCTGAGATTAAATGCTCATTTAAATCTCACTTTCTATTTTTTAATTCACCCCACTTTAATAAAGACCCACTTAGTCATTTATTTCCAAAGTCACTTTTCCTTTCTAATTTTTCATTGACTTTATAAAGTCACTTTAAAATTAGACTTAGTAACTGTATCACTTAAAGTCACTTTCAAATTAGATTTAACTTTATAAAAATTATAAGGTTACTTTAGGAGAAAAATTAAATTCTTTTGGACACTTTTCCCTAGGCCAAAGATCAAAGCCTTAGGGAACCACCTGTCCTCCAGTACTAAATTTCAACACTCCCTCTTACCGAGGAAGGTGTTCCTCACCACACCCATCTTGTCTCTGAAGTAGACATGCTTGCCCCGTGGTAAGGCTTTGGTAAGAATATCTGCAACCTGCTCATCAGTGGAAATATACTCAAGCTTCACAGCTCCCTTCTGAACATAGTCTCTGATGAAATGATATCTGATCCCGATATGCTTTGACCTGTCATGAAATACTGGATTCTCCGTGAGTTTAATGCAACTCTGATTATCACAGTAAATCACTGAAGGTCTCAACGGCTGACCAAATAAGCCAAACAACATCTTGCGAAGCCAGATGGCCTCACAACTAGCTAGACTGGCTGCCATATACTCTGCTTCCGCTGAACTCAGTGCTACTGACTGCTGCTTCCGGCTGAACCATGACACTACTGCTGAACCCAACCCAAAACAACACCCTGAAGTGCTCTTCCTATCAGAAGCACAACCTGCCCAATCAGAATCAGTGTATCCTGCCAATCTCACTCCATCTCCCTGCCTGTAGTCCAGACCATAATCCACTGTCCCCTGCAAGTACCGCAAAATGTGTTTTGCAGCTACCCAGTGAACCTTCCTAGGCTCACACATAAACTGACTCATCGTGTTGACTGCAAAACAGATATCTGGTCTGGTATTGACCAAATACATCAAGGAACCAATCAGCTGCCTGTACAATGTGGGATCCACCAACTCGGAATCCGAAGCATGAAGCTTCTTCCAGTTGGTGATCATCGGTGTCGACATGGGTCTACAATCCTCCATGTGGAATCTGCTAAGGATGTCCACAATATACTTCCCCTGCCCCGGGAAAAAATGCCCCTCCTCCTGCCACACCTCCAAACCCAAAAAGTAATGCATCAAGCCGATGTCCTTCATCTCAAACTCCGTCGCAAGATCTCTCTTGCAGTGCTCTATGAGTCTCTCTGCACCTGTAATGATCAAGTCATCCACATACAGCACCAGAATGAGAGGCTCCTCACCAATCACAATAAAGTAAAGGTTCGGATCTGCCTCACTCTTTGTGAAACCCATCCCCTGCAAGTATGCATCTATCCTGGAGTACCAAGCTCTGGGAGCTTGCTTCAGGCCATAAAGGGCCTTCTTCAATCTGCACACATGGGACTCCTTCCCATGCACCTCAAAGCCCTGTGGCTGCTCAATGTACACCTCCTCCTGTATGAAGCCATTGAGAAATGCGGTCTTCACATCCATCTGGTGGATCTTCCAACCCATCTCTGCTGCTATCGATATAATGGAGCGGATCGAAGTATATCGAGCCACGGGAGCGAAGGTCTCCTCATAATCAACTCCCTCTACCTGTGAGAACCCTCTAGCCACAAACCTTGCTTTGAATTTCTCAATGCTGCCATCTGCAGCATGCTTTACCTTGTAAAGCCATCTGGAAGTAACCACGGATTTGCCCTCAGGCCTCGGCACCACCTCCCAAACATCATTCTTCATGATAGAAGAATACTCCTCCTGCATGGCCTCTCTCCAGACCTGCTGGCTAGCTGCCTCCTCATAGCTAGAAGGCTCAGAGTCAAGGATGCTGGTAACCATCGCCATATAGCTACAAAATCTCTCAGGTGGTCTACTCTCTCTGACCGGCCTCTTCGGCTCAGCAACAGATGTGGCATCTCTCAAGGTGTCCTGAAGCCACTTGGGCTTCCTCTTCCCTGAGCATGCTTCTCCCATAGGAGAATGAAACTCCTCCTCCTCATCCCCATCAGTAGCCTGAACTCCTGACTGTCTGTCTGCTGTCCTCCTGCCTGTACCTGAACCTGTAGAAGCTGAGGTACCGTGTGAACTGTCCATCAGTGGACTCCCTAGTGAACTGCTCTGTGAACTGCTCTGCATGCTGCCCGGAGCACCACCCCTCTGGCTCGGCGAGCCACTGCTCACTGATGGACCTGACATCCTCATAGATGTACCTCCGGATCCTCCTGATCCCTGCCCACTGGATCCCTGCGACTGACTCAACTGCTGCTGAGGGTCTGGCTGATCCAGATACTCTAACTCCCGTGACCTCCTAAAGGCCCTGTCCTCCTCGAACTTCACATCCCGTCTGACAACAACTCTCCTCTGTGCAGGAATGTAAATCCGAAAGGCCTTTGAGGTCTCACTGTAGCCCACAAAGATACCCTTCTCTGCGGTGGACTCTAGTTTGGTCCTCTCCTCCTTGGGTATATAGGAGTATGTAATGCATCCAAGAATATGAAGATGACCAAGATCAGGCTTCTTCCCAGAGAAAGCCTCCTCCGGAGTCATGTGCCCCAAGGCACGATGCGGACTCCTGTTCTGCAAGTAAACAGCTGTGTTGCAGGCCTCTGCCCACAAAAACAATGGCAACCCCTGATCATGTAACATGGCTTTGGCAGCCCCTATGATGGATCTGTTCTTCCTCTCCGCAACCCGGTTCTGCTGGGGGTTGTAAGGAACAGTGAACTCCCTCCTAATGCCTGCCTCCGCACAATAGTCAACAAACTCTCCAAGAGTGTACTCTCCTCCATTGTCCAACCTCAGGAACTTGATCTTTCGACCTGTCTGAGTCTCCACAAGAGCTCTGAACTCCTGAAACCGCTTGAAGACCTCACTCTTGGTCTTCAAGAAATAAATCCAGGTCCTCCTGGAGTGATCATCAATGAATAACACATAATACTCATATCCACTCAAGGAAACATGAGACATCCGACCGCTCACATCGGAATGAATCAAATCAAGTATGCCCGTCGCTCTGCTGTCACTGCTGGGAAAAGGGGATTTGGCAAACTTGCCCATCGCACAACCTCTGCAAGTATCGAAGAGATCAGTACTGAAATCTGGCACACTTGTGGTGATCTCCCGCAATGTCCTCAAGGCTCCATGATACATGTGTCCCATCCTGCGGTGCCAAATCTCACACAACTCAGAACTGCTAGCTCTGCTGTCGGTACTACAGCTCAATGCCAAAGGGGGCTGGAATGCAAACTTGTACACCTTTGCATGGCGTACACCTATCACTCTAGCTGAATCAGCTGGAGAGCCCCTGGGATACATCAACACCTGTCCTTCCCTGAACAGTACCTCATATCCTCTGTCCTCCAAAGCTGAGACGGATATGAGGTTCTTCCTCATCCCTGGCACATAAAGAACCTCTGACACCTTCAAGGGAGGTTTGGACTCCCTCTGAAATGTCACTGTCCCCACCCCGACTGCTCTAACAACTCTGTCATCACCGAGTACTATCTCAATATCAGTGCCACTCTCTGAAATCTCTGAGAAGTACTCCCGGACTCCTGTCATGTGACGTGAAGCCCCACTGTCCACATACCAGATACCTGTAGATGCTCCGCTAATCGAGGGAAAAGCATGCTCCCTCTGAACCTGTGTGGCAGGTGATCCTGCACTAGAGGACTCACATGTAGTGAACGCAAACTCCCGGTCAAAACGACCTGCAAAGTCCTCAATCTCAGCTGAAGCTGCCACATCCTGGTTCTTCCCCTTCTTCTTCTTCTTCTCCGGACACACAACTGCATAGTGTCCCATCTTCTGACAATTCCAACACTTCACTTTGGAATAGTCCTTTTGTGAGTTACCCTATTTACCTTTACCTTTGCCTTTGCCTCCACCACCGCTTGTGGAAGCCTGCTTCTTACCTTTGCCTTTCTTGCCTCCTGCCACCAGTGCTACGTCCTCATCCTGCTCAACTGGCTTGGCTGCCCCAAGCTGTCCTTTCCTGATCTTTGTCTGAATACAATCATCCCAAAACCTCTCCCATGTGGGAAGGGTCTCACGTGCACAAACCCCATCAGCAAAGTTCAACCATGAACGGGGGAGGCCATTCACTGCAATACGCACCAACTCAGTGGATGGAATGGCCTCTCCAATCGCTGCCAACTCATCTCTCACATTGGTAATCTTTGTGAGATATCCAGCTGCACTATCATTCCCCATCTTAATGTTTTTCAACTTCTCCTTCAGGACCATCTTCCGGTTCTCATTGGTACTCTGGTAGAGATTGGACAATGCTGTCCACATCTCATGGGCATTGCTCTTTCCTCTCACATGAGGAATGCAATGGTCTTTGATTCCGTCTAGAATCAGCCTCTTACCCTTGTTGTTCTTTTTATTATAAGCTGCCAACTGAGTAGCATCAGTAGGCACAACAACAGGGTGCTGTGCTGTATGCACCATGATATCCCAGACTTCTGCCTCCTCAAAGATACTCTGCATTCTCTCCTTCCAAACGCTGTAATTTGTATGCCCATCCAACCTATCCTCCACTCTCAATCCCAATGACATCTTGCTGTCCTAAAACTGAAAAATAGCACTGCTGTGGTAAAGATAAACCTGTTGTTTATGAAAAATCAGCTTGCTGGAATTTTCTGAGTGAAAAAATCAGCAGCTGTATTTTTTTCTCTTTTGCTGTCCCAAACTGCCCTTCAGCACTCAACCTCTGATACCATGTAAAATTTTCTGTTTCCCACCCCGGTTTTCAGTTTCACCTTATTTCTCCCATATAGTTAAATGCTCATTCCCATAGCCATACATTTAACAGACTGAAAAAAATAAATATTGCTGAAAACACAAATTCTAGAAATTTTTCAGAGTGCTGGAAATTGCAGAAATAAAAAATCAGCAATTAAAACAGCCATTAAAACACATTTAAACTCAGTGATTTTTGGTCAACTTGACCCTGGAAAAACCCCCTACAACTCTTGGGGAAAACCAATTTGAGAGCTCTTCTTTATTTCTGGAAAATGCCTTTTATAGAGAAAATTTTCAGCAAATAATTTCAGCAAAAACAGAAATTTCCAGCAAGCAAAACTTATCTGTTTTCAGCCCAAACGACAATCTGAAAAATGTTGGAAGAGCTGTACGGACCGTACGGATGTACGGACCGTACGGACTGTACGGACGTACGGATGTACGGACTGTACGGACGGCCGTACGGACTTGTACGGACAGCCCTCGGAAAAAGTGCAGAAAATCGCCTCCTCGATATTCGTGCTGAAAAATAATTTTTTCCACTATTTTGCTCACAAAAACTGTCTTTTTCTACTTGTTCTTTATGCTGTTCGGATTTGCTGAAGTGCTGCCTTGGTGTGTGTGCCAAACTGCTGCCTCTTTCTCCTCCTTGTCCAGAAATCTCCCTTGCTCTCTTGCTCTCCTTCTCCCAATCTGCTCATGAAAGAATGAATGATCTTTTCCTTCTTTTCCTCCCTTAACCCAACCCTAAATGACTTTTGGGTGATCCCTAAATCCAATGGCTGAAATAGATTTAGATCAATGGCTGAGATTAAATGCTCATTTAAATCTCACTTTCTATTTTTTAATTCACCCCACTTTAATAAAGACCCACTTAGTCATTTATTTCCAAAGTCACTTTTCCTTTCTAATTTTTCATTGACTTTATAAAGTCACTTTAAAATTAGACTTAGTAACTTTATCACTTAAAGTCACTTTCAAATTAGATTTAACTTTATAAAAATTATAAAGTTACTTTAGGAGAAAAATTAAATTCTTTTGACACTTTTCCCTAGGCCAAAGATCAAAGCCTTAGGGAACCACCTGTCCTCCGGTACTAAATTTCAACACACACTGGCTTCTGAGGTTCTGCCATCTTCTCTCAAATCTGGAATGTGACTTAGAAATCAAAGACCAAAAGAAAATGTTGCTTATCAAAATTTGTATGGGCTAACACACGATGGTAGTCGGTTTTTCATCCAACCAATACACTTCGACAATGTTGCTCCAGTTTTGCAATGAATTTAGTAAATGTCCTTCTGCATACCATACTGAAATACGGAACAAGTCAAAGCATGTTGCATGAAATGCAGTGTTTTCCCTCCCAATGACATTTTTATGTCAAATTAGTCAAATGGTTAAGATTTCCTGGAGATAGATTACTGGTTGCTACTAACATAATTCCCCGGAAAAGTGCTCCTTGGGCCATGAATGCTTGAGTTTATCTTAAAGGATTGATATGCTGAGTGTTCTTCTCAAGAAAACCCTCCAATATGGTGGAGGGTTACTTTCTATTGTAACCAATATCTTGATAAAAGTGCTGCTCTAAGATTCTATAATAATGATAGGAGACAATCCTTTAACCCAGGACGTCTTTCAACATAACTTCTAGACCCCACAACGTGGAGCTCTCTTCCATCTCTGTGCATTCATACTTGAATTCTGCCATAGAACCTTCACGTGCCTTCACGGGCGCTCACCCTAGAGCTGTTCCTGTTTCTCTCAAATACTGATGCTAAGAATATGATTGAGAGACATGGATTTGGCACCCAGAAAACAAGTCTGAAAGAACTGACAAAGCGCACCATCTGCTGATCAGATCCAATACCAGCCATCTTCAGAAAAACAGGCTTCTAATAGATGCTCTCAAGCTGGAAATAGAACACTCCCCTAGTTCTCCATCAAGTCTTTTATAAAGGATCTTTTTTATGGTGACAATCCTCGGATTATTCATCTATAGGCTCGTAGGATTGCAACACTGCTTCCTAAAGGCACTCTGTAATGCCAGCGTACTGTCTTGGCAAGCACAGCCAGACTTGTTATTTCGTGCAGACCTTTCCAGATACAAAATTTGGGGTCAAATTACCAAAAAGTCATTTTCCTTATTGCCATTTAGAAGCAAAAGAATGCATATATGGATCATATACTTTTAGTTCCAATATACTGCTAGCTTCATTTCTCATCCACCGAAATGTATCCATTTGGACAAATTGCAAGCCATGCTGAAATGTGATCAATCTTATTCCACTGCTGTCTGATGATGAATCTGCGAACAAACCAATTTGTAATGATTTCTGTCATAAATGTATCTTACTGCCATTGCATGGATGAAGCAAAACTGCAGATACATCATTTTTCTGTGACTTATATTCGATGAAACAGACCTAGATAAATCAGTTTATATGCTGAATTTGATGCCATCATGAAAGCTCTCATACCAATCCCATTAATGGACTTAACATCATCCAGGATGATCTTGAAAACTGCCCCCTTTGATGTGGTAACCTTCAAAAGAACAATGAAAGCCATTGTTCCTAATTCACTGAAATGTGCACCTTGATTTGAGTATGTTCTCGAAGGATCTGAATTGGAGTCTGTGGATGAAGAAATCTCCATTGGACCTACAGGATCATGCATAATTTTGCAAGTCTTCACATTTAGGGATTCCTATGAAAATGATTATACCTGCTGCCTCTCACAATTACTGATTTAGGGATGAAGACCTCAAAAATACATGTCCTTGTCAAGTGATTGGAATAAAAAGTAGAGAAGAGGCCCCATGAAGGGATAAATCACCCGATTTCATCAAAAGCCCATAGGCACGTGCTGCAAACATATCCATTGTGATGAAAATCACTAGTGTTGACCTCTTATACAATATGAGGGCTAATACTCCATAAACTAAATCTTATTTAACATATATTAAATAAAAGTTCATATTGTATGAGGGTTAATACTCCTCATATACTAAATCTTATTTAATATATATTAAATAAGAGTTCACCTTAAAGGAAAAGGCCACAAAACGACGAATATATATATATATATATATATATATCCAGAGTACACCTGTAAAGGAAAATGATGGGCTGATAGCCATACAATTTACTGGTTGGCAATTTTGCTCCACGTCAATGTTGATTGGTTTCTCTCCCAATCATAAAAATTTCAGCACTGGGTCTTTCTCCGATTAGATTACATAGAAAACCCACACAGCTGAAACTAAGAGCTTGCTTTAGAAAAATTGCAAGTTTGGCTAGAGTTGTACAAAACTTAAGCAGAAAATTGTTAAGGAGTAAAGTGTTCCAAGGGAACGCGTCTCACTTGATATTAAAAATTTATAAAAAAATAAAATATCAGAATAAAAAATTTAAAAATTAAGGAATACATAAAAATTAAGAACAAAGGTAAACTGAAACTGATAGATAACAAAACTGTTGGCAAATATATCGAGAAACAATATAAAAGACGAAGAAAGATGTATTCATGATTTTAGTATTACTTCAGTATTGCAAATTTACTATCTAAAGATTAGTAATATTTCCAACTTAGCTTTTAAGCTATGGAGCAATTTCCAGCCGAGCGTTGGGTTCATTGCTGAGATCGAGGAGTTTCCCGCCAAGGTTACACTCCAGTTGTAGTTTGCCCCTTTAGAATGGTATGAGTTCAAATGGAAAGTGAGCAGATGAAAGTTACTAGTGACTTTGGCAAAATAAATAGCCCTGAAACCCAACTTCTAATATCAACAAGGCTGGCCATACCATGCATTGAAGCAAGATGGCATCGACTCGCTAATCATACGCGTGCTAAAACCGTGTCCACTGTCGAGTAGACTCGGCCAGGCAAAAACACGCTGTGACAAAATCTTGGCAAATTTTCAGAACTCCGGAATAGCTCCTGAATTTTTCAGACTCGAAACCAGAGTTTGATTCGGCGAATATACTGGATCCAATATGATGATTTATAGTGATATACTTTCTTCTTTCCTTGTTGGAGTTCGGTCCTCCAATTTTTTCGGTCGAGCTCCTCGATCCGTCAAAATTCCTTTAGGATCAATTCATTCACTAACAGCGTATTTCTGGCTAAATATTTGTGTTATCTAAGTTTTTTTTTATTTGCCAAATTTTTGCCGACTTCGAGCCGCACTCTTCACTTTCCAACACGGCCGAGTTGTTCACATCGAGTCTCGCTATTTTGACGCAATTTCGTTTGAAGACCATAACATTTTATCAATGTCCGGCTCTCAGTTCCCATATATCATCGTAAAGGGATTTACGTCTAAATAATTCATTTGGAACCCTAAATCAAACGAGAAAAGCAAAAGATAAAACAAAATCATTAGAGACTTACTGTCGTGCGACCCCAATGGAGGTGGTCCATGAAAGGGCCGTTGCAAGGGAGGTGTTCATAATTAGAAACCCGAATTGGGGCTGGAGTCGGCCTGAGTCGCCCGGATTTGAACTTGGGACGTGGCAATCGTCTGTCTGAAGAATTGTTAGGCGATTCGGATGGCCGGGCATCCTTTCGGTGCCTGTTATTCGGTCTGGTTCTATCACTGTCTGCATCGTCGGAAGAAAAAGATGAAGAGCGAGGGTTCCTGTGCCTGTTATTGAACCAGAAATGATGTTCAAAACCGCAGGAGATGTCATTGTGCCTCCAGCGCTCGCTGTCTAAAAATATTGCCATGAATCCTTGCCTCTTCTAACAGTGTTGCAGACACTCTCGTGGCCTTGCACGGGGATGGCCGCCACTAATATATGGATGGAAAGGTTCTCGAAAAAGCTATTAATTTAAAATGATACGGCAAATAAGATGGAAGACACTCACAAAGTTCAATTTGGTGTAAACAGTTAAAAAAGTGTAAACTAATACGTCATAGATTTTCTAAACCTTGCTGAAAGTATAAATAAAATATAAATATAAATGAGGTTTTTTTGAAAAACTTTAAAAAACCAATTATTAATTTAAAATAAAATAATAGCGTTTAATTTAAATATAGTTTAGTTAAACCAAAAAAATCATTATAAAAATAAAATATTGTATCTTTGAATGTATCATCAAAAAGTAAATGATACTATTTATATTTTTTTTCTATGTAAAACTATATCTATTATATTAACCAGGAGATAGTAAATTTACATTATGATCGTAGTCAAGCACTCTACTCCTGCAGGAGGCAGTTCTGTCCAAAACAAGCACATTTGAAAATTGTCTAATTTTGTTTCCCACACAGGGGAACGATCTCTGAAACATAAGACAATTCAAAAACTCAAAAAAAAAAACTGAGGGATACCAAAGTCCCATGACTGAGTCGCCTTACAGCCGTGCCCAGTGGTGAGGGGCATCCTACCAGAAAAAGAAGCGTGGGTGGCATTGCTATTCATCAATGGGCTCTTCAATAATTCGACACCAGCCCATATCAGGTAGTTCCTCTGTCTGAGTCACATTCTGAGCTTCAGGACCCAGATCTACCATCATCGCCTCCTGTGCTCTGCCCCTTTGTTCGTTTGTTTCCCGCTGAGGGGTATTTTCCGCAGCCAGCTGAAATGATGAAGAGGGGTCTGGGATTGCCCTTGAATTTCCTGCCTGAGTCCTTAAATCATCAGCTAGACTTTCCTCCTGAAAAACCACTGTAAAATAGGCTGTGATCCTGGGCCTGTTTAGAGCGTTGTCAAAGGTGAATATGGCGGAACCAGAGGTAGGGATAGGTCCGGGCCGAGAGTTAGAGGCGCGAGATCTTCCTCTTCTGCTGCGAGAAGAAAGCCCGTGCCTCGGAGGATGATTCAAGTCGCTGGAGGATGAATCCGTTGGGGCTCTTCTCGGCTGCCCCCTGCGGCTACCCATTCTTGGTCTCAATCGAGGCATCCTGCAGTTGACGGTGGCCCAGGTCCAGGATTGTAGCTGTAGAGCAATACCTTGGATGCGGCGTTGCCTGCTAATTGAGCCTCCTCTGCCGAGTTTGGGCTTTTCCTTTTGGTGTGCCAAATCCCTGCGCGTATGCGAGACCCAAGACCAAACAAAGAGATCAGTTGCCAAGAAATATGAATGAGAGGGCCAATTTGCAATACCTGAGCGATACTTGGGGAGGAGAATAACCAGCCTCGCAAGGAAGGCCAAGACCATCAGCGCTGGGATCCAATTCCCCTCATTCTCCCTGAATTTCTTTGCATGATCGAAGGTATGCTGGCGGAGCAGCAGAGCCACCGAAATGTCCATCTTCCTCGGCCTTTCTCTAGCTTTAACGTTCCCAGCCTTGTCTCGGGAGTCTCCTCCCATTACTGCTCCCTTGATGGCTTGGGCTCTCCGTTGCGTGCTGGTGCGTGCGAGTCTTAACTCCCTCACTGCAGGCCTGGTGTTCCGATGGCCTTGCGTATCCTGAAAACCGTCCATGCGATTGTGCCGTGCGCCGTGTGTCCTAACCACTCCACTGTTCTTGTACTGGTCGGGCAAGTGGCATCCTGCCCTGCCCATCCCCTCTCCCATCAACTTATTTCTCATTGCAATCACCCGCATCCGGGGATGATACTATTTATATTAACATATATATTTATTTTTATTAATATATATAATTTTTTATAATTAAATTTATTAAAATATGATTTTAATATAATAACAAAGGCTATAGGGTAGATAGTACTTGTTTAACTTAAATATAACTTAAGTAAATAAATAAAATAATAAAGACAAAAATTTCATCACAAAAATAAAACGACTAATAAAATATTATATTGTTAAATATCATCACCAAAAATTAAGAAATATAATTAATTAATATTGTCTATATTAACATACATATATATTTTTTATTAATATATATAATTTTTTATAATTAAATTTATTAAAATATGATTTTAATATAATAACAGAAGCTATAGAGTAGTTAGTACTTGTTTAGCTTAAATATAACTTAATTAAATAAATAAAATAACAAAGACAAAAATTCCATCACAAAAATAAAACAACTAATAAAATATTATATTATTGAATGTCATCACCAAAAATTAAGAAATATGATTAATTAATATTGTTTATATTAACATACATATATATTTTTATAATAATTTTTTTATAATTAGATTTATTAAAATATGTTTTTAATATAATACCAAGGGTTATATAGTTCTTAGTACTTGCCACTTACATTAAATATAGATTAATTAAATAACAAAGACAAAAATTACATCACTAAAATAAAACAACAAATAAAATATTATTTGTTGAATGTCATTACCAAAAATTAAGAAATATGATTAATTAATATTGTTTATATTAATATACATATATTTGTGTTTGTGTTTTTTTATTAATATATATAATTGTTTATAATTAAATTTATTAAAACATGTTTTTAATATAGTAATAAGTCATTTTAAATTGAAAATATTATGGAAAAATTATAATTCATGAAATATATATATAAGTTAAATAAAAATAAAATAAAACTAAACACAAAAAATTAGTAAGTAATAGAAATGGAAATTACTAAACGACCCATAATAAGACCTCAACCAATTATCTTACAAATAAATAAATTTAAATAATAATAATAAAATAACAAAATTGAATTCCTAATGTTAAACTATGGATAAGTGCCATAAATTTTTTGTGAAGACAAAATAATACCGAGTCAAATGCAAAACTATGTTTTTTTTTAACACATGGTGAATCGGTAACTATCAAGTTTAATCCACGGGAGACCCAGGATCAAACCTCATTGCTGCCACTATAACACCAAGAGCATAACCAACCACCTGCAGGTCCGGTATACTAAGATCCTATGATTTTGGCAAGAGCACACCCACGGTAGGGGGGTCCGCCCCTCTAGCCGCCACCACAGCAGGTCACTGTACTCCATGAGATTTGAACTTCAGACCTCCCGGGCTTCGCCCATGTGTCTTACCGTCAAACCACACATCACTGTACCAAATGCAAAACTATGTTATACCATGTTGTGACAGGTATAATAAGTCACCTTCTATTCGGCTAAGAGGTTTTCCTTGAATAACAGTGATGAGTCAGCCTACATTTGCGGTTAGCATCTAGAGATGGTTGTCCTCACTGCTGATTTGACAACATAGTTGTCTTTAGTGCAACTTTTTGGACTTTCCGGTGCCAAAATCCGGCCGAAAAAAATAAATAAAAAATAAAATATAAAAAATGAATAAATAAAAATAAATAAAATAAAATAAAATAAATAATAAATAAATAATTAAGGTGAATCTTGGTTTGTGTTATTTAGACTGGGTTTTTGACTATATCTATGGATTCATTACCTTGAAAAACCCCTGCTTGTGATTTAGACCAAAAAAATCCACCGGAAAAGCTTCCAAAAAATCGTCGTTTAACAACTGACTTATGATAATTTTTCTCACTTCCAAAAAACAAACATAAGTTAGTAACTAATAGAAAAGTAAGTTACTAAAGAACTCATAATAAGACCTCAACCAATCAAGTTACAAATAAATAAATTTAAATAATAATAAAAAAATAACAAAAATTGAATTCCTAATGTTAAATTATGGATAAGCTTCATAAATTTTGGGTCAAAGACAAACTAATACCGAGTGGAAAGCAAAAGCATAATTAGGTGGAAGAGAGACACAAAGCTCAATTTGCTAAAAACATTAAAAAAAAATGTACATTGTTGAGTGGTAGCCTTTTCTCAGAATTTTGGTGTTTGGAATCAACTTGCAAGTAGTCCAACTTGTGTTCTCCAATAAAAAGAATATTAATAAATTTAAATATAAATGAAAATTATTAGGAAGAGTTAATAAAGATGTTAAAATATAGAGAATAGTATTGAGTGGTTCATTGACCTATTCTAATTATACTTTCAAAATTTGTGGTTTATTTGTATTTTAATGAATATATGAAATGTGTTTTTGGGATTTTTTTGGGGTTAATTTTAATTAAAATTTGGTAAAGGTTTTTAAAATCATGAGCTAATTGTTTAATGTGGAGATTTTGAGTACCCGATGAATTTTTGGGTAATAATTGAATTTAGGCTTATGTGATCCATATCATGACATGTTTAGAACCATCGTCACAAGATGAAGAACTGCATCTTGGCATCAAGTTAAATAGATGAAGAGAAACTTTTTTAGTGGCTATAATATAATGGTTAGATGAAGAACCACATCTTTGCATCAAGTTAAATAGATGAAGAGAAACTTTTTTAGCGGCTATAATATAATGGTTAGATTTGACTAAATAAATAATATATTAATATAAGGAAATAATTGTTAGAATATAGATGTTAATATTGAATTAAGGAAAATTTTAATGAAATAAATATCTAAAAATAAAAATAAAATTTAGGTAAAACCTAAATAATTAATAAAATCAAAATAATAATATAATAAAATAAAAATAATATCTTGATCAAACTTAAATAATCAAAACAACTAATTCTAAATACTTAAAAATATAAAAATAATAATGGTCAAACTTAAATAAAAAATATTTAGATCAAACCTAAATAATCAAAACACTAAAATAAAAATAAAACCTAAATAATCAAAACACTAAAAAATTATTATTTATTTGTATTTCTATCTTGTCTACTCATACTAATAAATGATTAATTACTTTATATTCCTCTTTATTGATTTATTTATTTTATTAATTAATTAACTTATTTTTTATTGTTATTATTATAAGTTTGACTATTTATTATTTTTAAGTTTTTAGAATTAATTGTTTGGATTATACCCATATATTATTATTATTTTTTATTATATTGATTTTATTCATTGTTTTATTGTTGTGCTTATTTAGGTTTGACTTGAATATTATTTTTATTTTCATTTTTAGATAGTTATGTCATTAAAGTTTGCCGTAGTCTAATGAGACTATTTTTTTACCCTGAAAGTCATGGAAATTCTGATTAAAATTTTAGGTCCCTGAGACGTTTTTAATGTTGTTGAATCCATTTCCACCATCAAAAACATGATTCAAACATTATCTCTACAAGACTTTTTGAAAACATTTACGACCACCTCTTGTCGTCCAGGCAATTCCTCCACCTCAGTAGACCACTCGTTAAAATTTTCTTTTTAATTAATTATTTTCCTTAATTCAATATTAACATTTCTATTCTAACAATTATTTCCTAAGTTGTTGCCTATTGATATTTTTTAATAAATTAATAAACTAATATCATTATTTAAATATTATTTTTCAAAAACTAGGCGTTTAATATAGTCGTTACTTAATGATATTTTTTATATATTAATAAATTAATATCATAATTTAAATATTATTGTTCAAATATAGTCGTTACTTGAAATTATGTCTCTACATTGCTCTCTATTTAAGCCTTTGTCATGGTCTGCCTCTTCATATGGTCCTGATGATGAACCACGCGTGGATCAAAAATTTCTCTTATGTGATTTCTACCAAAAGACTTTGCTTAATTCATTATGAATCACAGAAGCCTGAATACATAAATTATTTCCTTGTTAATAAATATTATTTATTTAGTCAAATCTAATCGTTATATTATAACGGCTAAAAAATAATTCTCCATAAACTTTTGTTGATTGGGTTTGAAACTAGGCCTACAAGGCCTCCCAAGTCAAGCGAAGAAGCCTATCTCTCTAGCGAAGGAAAAGGACCCTAATTCTCTAGGGTACCTCTCACATGTGCGAGAATTAGGGCTGCAGTGCTGAAGAATGAAGTGCTAGAAGAAGGACAAAGTCCTAGTGAACGAAGTGTCAAAAGGAGGTGAACAAAGTGTCAAGGAAACATAGTGCAGAGAAAAGGAAGGACTTTACTTGTGCTTGGAGGATCTTCTAGTCAAGGGTCTAGGGTTTGGCATTGATCAAGAAAGAAGCATCAATGAGAGAAAAACTTACCGAAGGGTTTCCTCTCAAGAGAATAGAGGTTTTGGCCCTGGCAGACAGCCAACATCTTGTGTTCTTGTTTGATGTTTTGATAGCAATTTGATAAAGCACACACACATGCATTAATAAGAAAAGTAGAAGATTAAGCTAACAAAGACAAATTGTAACAAGACTTCACAATTGTTATCTTGTCACAAAAAATCATTCTACACCTAATTGCCCTAGCTTCTTCAACGATAGATACATTAATCATTCAATTACAAGTAAAAACATGATGAGAGCCATGCATAGTTGTTGTCATAAAACACATAAATAACCAGCATAATAGGGACATAAATATCAATGAAACCACAACCATATACACCACATATAATCCACCAGAATACTAATAGAAATACCAAGAGAAATAACCTTCCATTAATGATGCAAAATCCAAACCCGGAATGGGACTTCCACGTTCCACCCTACCGTAGAATGGTTAAGCCAAATATCTCTTTAGCCATTCACCCCCGTGCCATATTCCAAGCATGAATGTGGGATCTCATAGAACACATCAATCAAAACTTAGGGCTTCCAAAGGCCATCCACCTCAACCCATCAAATAGTGGTTCCACTTCACGATCGAACATCACAAAACCATCATCAGATCGGTCTTTATCCCAACCATCCAGGGCTCTAGAGTGTTTGTCCAACACAATTATGGGACTAGTAACTCAACCCACAGCTTTTACTGGGCTCCATAGCGTTTTTCCAACCAAGGTTATGGGACAAGTAACTCAACCCACCAAGGGCTCTAGAGTGTTTGCCCAACCCAGGCTAGGAGACTAGTAACTCAACCCAAGTTATTCCAGGGCTCCAGAGCGTTTGTCCAACCAAGGCTACAGGACAAGAAATTCAACCCACCAAGGGCTCTAGAGCGTTTGTCCAACCCAGGGTACCGGACTAGTAACTCAACCCAAGTTGTTCCAAGGCTCTAAGGCATTTGTCCAACCAAGGCTACGGGACTAATAACTCAACCCAAGCTAAGGATACATGAGAACCAACCAAAAACACAAGAAGGAAATAAACCCACAATCACCATGGTTATCCAGGAAATGGAAAGGCTATGCAATCCACTATCAATCTCAGTCATCCTCCATGCCAATGATAGATCACAACCAACTAACCACATGCATATGTCATGCATGCTAAAACTAGTGAAGGAAACATACATGCAACTCGGTACCTACAAACAAATCTGATGTAGTTGTTGATCCTGATACCCTCATGCGCTTTCCTGCTTTTCCTTTGCCTTCTTGCTCCAAGAATCCAAGTATGCCACACTCTCCAAGAGTGCTCTAAGAAAAGTCTCCAAGAGTATCAGAGAGAGAATAAAGAGAGAGAGCTCCAACACTCAACTAACAAAATGTTACCAACTGATCCTCATAAGCCTTTTTATGAATGAGGCCTCTATTTTCTTCATTTTCCATTATTTTCCTTCATTTTCCTCCTTGCATGCAACCTATGACCTTTCACCTCATTTTTCTCCTAACTTCCATTGTTTTCATAAATAAATGTGCCAAAAATGTCATTTTGCCTTTCCAAAGACTTAGCCATTGCCTTTGCTAGTTTCCTTCGCCATAACCAATCACAAGTGATCCCCATCACTAGGATTCTGCCCAACATTCATTGTGGAATAAGCATCCCATCATCCATGGTTATTATTTTGCCTTTATTTACTTTTATTACATGGAATTTTCACCAAGGATGTTACAGAACCCTTCCCCTTGGGGAACATTGTCCTCGGTGTTCAACAACACCAATAACCACAAAATTGTTGTAAGCAAAATATATACTGTTGATGGAGCTTTATAGCTTAGCTCGATCTAGTATTTACAATGATCATCATGTTGAAACCAAACCAACATAGCAACATAATAACATGACATCATAACAACATACTGCATAGTGGAGCTTTATAACACATCTCGTGGTGGTATTTACATCCATATACATATGTACGTAAACCAAAATCAGCAAAACATATACCGAAAAAATATACCAAAATCACACCCAAACACCAAGCCAAAATTGTTTTTTCCTCAACCGGTAAACAAGGAAGGATACATAGCCCGCATCTGATCCACCATCTCCCATGTAGCTTTATCGAGCTCAAAGTGCTTCCACTGTACCTTAACTTGCTTTGTTACAAAGCATGAGCACCTTTTTCTTTAATATACACTGAGGCTTCGGATGGAATTCTCCATCTGGTTCCACATGCAATACAAACCAATCAATCACATGATCAACATCCTTAACATACTTCTTAAGAAAAGACACATCGAAAACATCATGGAATTTCATTGTCGAAGGTAGTGTAAGTCGATAGGATACTAGCCCAATCCTCTCAATGATACTAAAGGGTCCACAAAACCGTGGTGCCAGTTTGGCACGTGATCCAATCTGCAAGGATATCTTCTTTGGTTTGATGTGCAAGTACACCTATTCCCCAACAAGGAACTCCTTGAACAACTTGTTCCTATTTGCATAACTCTTATGCCTATCATGTGTTGTCTTTAGATTCTTCTTGATCACCTTCATTTCATGTTCCATGTCTGCCAACATGTCTGGTCCAATCAATACATTGCTAACCAGATCACTCCAGCGAATGGGAGTGTTACAACTCTGCCCATACAATGCCTCAAAAGGACTCATCCTCAATGATTCCTGATAATCATTGTTGTACATGAACTCTACCAAGGGGAGATACTCTTCCCACTTTCGATGTTGATGCATCACATATATCCTCAACATGTCCTCCAATATCCTATTGACCCTCTCTGTCTGTCCACCTATCTCTGAATGATAAGCCGCATTGAAGGCCAACTTTGTGCCCAAACCTGAAAATCGCTCCTTCCAAAACTTGGAAATGAATTTCGCATCCCTCTCTGACACAATTTTCTTCTAAACACCATGCAATTTAACCACATCTTGGATAAATAATTGTGCTACATCACTATATGAGAATGTAGACTTCACCGGAATGAAATGTGCAACCTTCTCAACCTGTCCACAATAACCATAATGGAATCATGTTGTTTCACTGTCTTCGGCAAACCTGTAATAAAGTCCATGGAAATGAATTCCCATTTCCATTCTGGGATCGCAATCGGCTGTAGTAGTCCACCTGGATGCTTACATTCTGCTTTCACTCACTAACAATCAAAACATCTAGCCACATCCCTCTTCAGATTTGGCCAATAATAAAATCTATTCACTGCAGTTAATGTCTTTTCATAACCTGGGTGACCTGAATAAGGTTTCGCGTGAAACTACCTCAAAATCACCTTCTTAAGTTCATTGTTATCTGGTACATATATCCTGTCTCAGAACCTGACTAACCCATCTATTGTAAGATAAAAATCCATACCCTGTGCACCTGCATTTGTACCTATACTTGTACCAATACATGTACCTGTGCTCTGTTGCAACCTATGCACAATATCCTTATATCTGACATCCTGTTGACCTGCCCACAAGATCCTATCCCATAGATCTATCCTATAGGAGCACATAGCTGCTAAGTGATTTACATGTATTCGTCTGCTGAGAGAATCTGCCACCCTGTTCTCTTTCGTTTGATGTACTTGATCTCGAAATCAAACTCGTTAATCATAGCCAACCATCTTGCCTGCCTGGCGTTCATATTCGGTTGGCCAAACAAATACCTCAATCCAATGTGATCACTCATAAGTACAAACCTCCTGGCAAGAAGATAGTGTCTTCAGATCTTCAATGCATGTATGATCAATGCTAACTCAAGATCATGTGTCAGTTAGTTATGCTCGTGCTCATTTAGTTTTCGCGACTCATAGCATACCACTTGTCCATCCTGCATAAGGACTCCACTAAGCCCTCTCTTGCAAGCATCTGTGCATACTACAAATTCTTTATCTGGATCTGCAATCTTTAGCACTTGTGCATGTGTCAACAACTGCTTAAGATGCTTAAAACTAGTCTCACACTCCTCTGTCCATTCAAACTTCTTAACTTTCCTCCGCAATGATGTGATCAGATAAGAAATCTACAAGAACTTCCTGATGAACCTCCTGTAATAGCCTGCCAAACCCATGAAAGATCCCACCTCATCCACACTCTTAGGAGCTACCCACTCCATGATGACCCTTATCTTTTATGGATCTACTACAATGCCCTCCTTGGAGACAACATGCCCCAAGTAGTGTACCCCAGACTGAAAGAAACTACGCTTGTTGAGCTTAGCATACAATTGATGCTCTCTCAACAACCTCAACACTGTTGCTAAGTGCTCAGCATGCTCTTCCTCACTTTTAGAATAAACCAGTATATCATCAATGAACACAATGAGAAACTTATCCAAATATGGACGCAACACAGTATTCATCAAACACATAAATGTAGATGGAGCATTAGTTAAGCCAAATGGAACAACAACAAACTCAAAATTCCCATACTTGGTCCTGAATGCAGTCTTGTAAATGTCCTCCTCTTTGATGTGTACCTGATGGTATCCTGATCTCAAGTCAATCTTCGAGAACACTCCTGCTCCCTACAACTGATCGAACAAGTCATCAATCCTCGGCAAAGGGTGCCTGTTCTTTATAGTCACTTTGTTCAATTGTTTGTAGTCAATGCATAATCTGAGAATACCATATTTCTTCTTCACAAACAATATCAGTGCACCCCAAGGCAATACACTTGGCCTAATGTATCCCTTGTTCAACATTTCCTTCAACTCTAACTTCAACTCTATCAACTCATGTGTGCTCATCCTGTAAGGTTTTTTTGATGTCGAAGCTGCCCCTGACACCAACTCAATAGAAAAGTCTACCTCCCTGTGAGGTGGCAACTCTGAAATATCCTCGGGAAATACATCCTTGAACTAATGTAGAACTAGGTACCTGCTCAAAATATTTGCATCCTCAACCTCCTTACCATTGTCATTAGAAATGTGCACTGTGAATAGCTTACACCCTTCCCTGCGACTATGCTTTGCTTGCATAGTTGTCACTTGTTGAAAAGTGTGCAACAAGAAATGCTTGTTGAGATTGCAACAAGATGATGGAGCTTAGCGAAAAGAGTCGCCTTCACTAAGTGGGCCCACAGGCAAATTATGGCGCAAGTTCTATTTTTTATCACAGTGTGGATGATCACAGTGTGGGTGATCACATTGTGAGTGATCACAGTGTGGGTGACCACAGTGTGAGTGATCACAGTGTGAGTGATCAAAGTCTATTTTTAGACTGGCTGTCAAAAATAGAAAAGTCAAATATTATTGTCTCATAATAATATTTGGACTATAAACTTGATCTTATTCTCTTGGAGCACTTCAGGATGAGCTACGGATGTGGTACATGCAGATCCCAGAGGGAAATACGTGGTTACCTATGGGATGACTAATATTTGCATGTAGGACTTCAGTTAGAACTCAAGTGAGTTGAGTTTAGTGGACTGGAGATGCAGTAGATGGAGTTGTGTTCAGTTTAGCTTTGTTAAACTGGTTGTATTTAGTCTAACGGATCAATAGACTAGAGATGAGTTGGGTGAATTAGTTATTAATTAATTCACAAGTTATTAACTCATAATGCAACTATAGAATACATCAGTTAACTCAGTTGCATGTCAGTGCATGTTCAGTTCAGCAGGGACAGGTGTTAGATGATTAGATTGCTATCAGTTGTGACTATAGCTATGCATGATGATTTGCACAATCAGAGGGATTGAGTATGCCAATGAATTGGCCAATACCAAGAATTGTAGCCTGTGCTCACGTCCAACAGAGTGTAAGTGATTATTTGCAGGTCAAATACGAGTTTGGTAAGCCATTCTCATCAGTTCTTGAGCAGGTATTGAGCTGGAGAGGCAGGCAAGCAGTGGAATAGATTTGGAGATCAGATCTGAGCTGTATTGTGTGTAACAGGTGGAGCTGGTACTGGATTGCTTGTGATAAGCATTGTAATTTGTAATGTTACATGATTCAATCAATATAATATACAGATAGTGTGGGGATTTTAGCGAGATGCTTTCCCCGGGATACATACTGTGTTAATGAGTTTGATTGATGCTTCTATGTGTGCCTGTGAATGTTTCTGCTTCTGTAAATTGATTATCAACGTAGAGGAGATTATGTATTATACATGTTCCGCTTATAATTGTATGATCAGGATAATCTCTGTGAATATGTGTTAAATTATTCAAAATTTCTACATCAGCATCCTAACTGATGTGGATTTCTTCTTACCTTGTAAGACTCTGGGTTCTCCATTGTCATCAACACTCTTAATGGATTTATCATAATAATCTACCTTGGTTCTATGAAGATACAGCCAATCCATACCCAACAACATATTGTATGATCCCAACGGTAATACATTCAAATGTGTTGCGGTAGGCATACCGTTTAAATCAAATGCATAAGCTCTTACCCAATGATGAACTGGTTTCTTTATACTTGTAGCCAACTGCACTAACCAAGACTCTGCATGCAATTCCTTACTCGAACCACACTTATCTACCAAGCCAAGACTAACATAGCTATAATTAGATCCATGGTTAATCAAAATAGAAATAACTTGATCACAAAGCTTACCATCCATCTCAATGATAGATGCTTGATGCTCTACTTGTACGTTATCCAATGTTGCATTGATACATGGAATACTCTGACCAACATCTCTAATAGTTTGTACCTCCTGCACATTGTATATCTTAGGCCTACCACTCTTGTACTGTGGATAATCCCTCATGCAATCATCTCCTCCACAAGTCCAACATTGCATGGGCTCCTTATTCTGCTCCTCAGATTTTTGTCCATGTCCTCTATCTGATGAGTTGAACCTCTTAAGTGGTGCAACAATCTCCTTGTTACCTAAATCCTATGGTCTTACTCGCTTCTTCTCCCATTTTCCTTTATTCTTTGCATTACCTCTACAATCTGGCTTCGTCTCAGTTTGGTGCTTCAACTATTCATAGCAATGCTTCAACTTCTGAATGCCCTCCTCTAATGGTCTAGAATCATTGAACTCAATCCTATCTTTAAATGCCATCGGTAACCCATTGGTAAATCTTTGAATACTGGTCTTCTCCTCTTTGAGGTAAGGCAAATACCTTAGCAACTCCAAGAACCTGCTAGTGCACTCATCATCTATCATGGATCCCATCTTTAGCTCATAAAATCATTTTGCTTTGTCATCAAAGTATCTCTCTAACAAGTACTTCTTCTTGAATAGTCGCTTAAACTCACTCCAAATCAAATATTCCTCATGTATACCACTGACGTTCTTCACATCTTCCCACCAAATTTCTGCTTTACCTTTGAGACTGAATGTAGTCGTTCTAGCCTTCATGTTCTCTGAGTATTCATGCAACCTGGAGAACTTTTTCATGCCTAGAAACCATGCTTCTGCATCTAGCGATTTCTTTACCTCTCCATCAAAAGTAGGTGTCTTTCTTTCTTAAACACATCTGGTAATACCCCTTATCACTCCTCATGCAAGGGTGATAACAATATCGATCATCATGCTTGTCGAAACCAAAATTAGAACGGTACATGTCACTATCCCTTCTCCTATTCAGAGCGTCCAACACTCTTCCATCTCTGACTGTATCATCTTTATTTGATCTGTGACCACCCTGCGATGGACTACCATATGCCCCATTAGTTATATCCTCCTACTCATGGCTGGTCCAAAGCAGTCCCTGTCACTACAAATATGACAAGCTCTGAAGTATGACTTCATTTACCTCTACTAGTTTTTCATGTGCCTGTATGATTCTATCATTATCTACCTTACAACTCCTTATTTCTTCCTTCAAGCTTCTCAATCTAACTGCCACATCAGAAGGGTTCCCAACACCATATTGCTCTTCAAGTTCATAGGGAGAGTCTTTGTAGTCAAACATCTTTCTAGCCATTTGATATTTCTTCATGCAAGGTATATCATGTCAACTAAACCAAATCACAATAAACCATCATACCTTAGTATAACTCAGGGGGGATACCTTGTCTGCAAGATCAACAAATCAACGTGATACATGTATAACATAATCATGACAACATATAGAAACATAAAACATAAGCATATTACCATGCAATTCATTCTAGCTAGGGTTCAGTCATCAATGCATGACCTCATTAACAACACAAACCACGACCTCATGCATGACAAACACCATCATTATGACACTATACACTTGACCACATGTAAACATGAATCTACATAAGCTATGCATCACCATCCACACACGTGCATAAATGTGTATGATCAAGCATGAATGAAAAATACTTGAAATCAAATCTTCAAAATGATATATGCAACCAAGCATACAAGAATGTAACCAATAAAGCAGGATTGCAACCAAAAATAAAACAATGATACATGTAACCGACATAAATCGACATGTAACTAGTCATACACTCACGATGCTGCATTCCACCACAACAACCTCAAGTTCCACATGACGACATCACTACAACCATGATCAACATCATGAAGATGAAACAAGTACATGGAATGCAAGTGTGAGAGACACATGCAACTAACATGCATGCATGACCAACATATAGTCCATCCAGTCCAAGGGGTGAATCATGTTCTGACACCAATTTGCAACACCCTCCTCCCACATCTACCCAAGCAATAGGCCAGTTGGGGTAAACATGCGACGAGAGGCCACTATGATATGATTCAACCTCCTAAATCATGTTAAGGAAGTGGAACCGATGGAAACACACCATACAGACATTAATCATCAGCTACAGGACCCTCAGGAACCAATCCAATACTTTAGACAGCTTGCCTTGGGGTCCCACTGAGATTTTGGACAATTGAAGGCGCAGTCGCTCCGGTGCTATAGGCATAAGGGTGACTAGAAACCCAAAGTCACTCTCACAGGTTTGCCTGCCATTGACCAGAGACCAAATTTGTCAATGCTATGCCAGCGAATCTGGGATTTAAGCCACTTTTACAAGCCTAGAGCCCAGGTCACTGCCATAATTTAACCATCTCTTACGATCAGTAAGATAACGTGGAAATGAAAGTAATAAAGCAAATACTTGTTCAAGACCTTGACTGGACCCCTACTAGCCATGACATGCATTTCATCAAACATACTGCAAATGTGTAATCTACAGGTGTAATTAACAGTTCTGAGCACAGGGGTCTCATACTTCGCTGAGAATCGCTAAGAACCATTGATGCCTCAACACATCAACTTCCATTCCATCCATTAGGTCATAGACACATTGATCATTCAATTACAAGTAAAAATACGATGAGAGCCACACATAGTTGTTGTCATAAAACACATACATAACCAGCATAATAGGGACATAAATATTAATGAAACCAAAACCATATATACCACATATAATCCACCATAATACTCATAGAAATACTAGGAGAAATAACCTTTCATTAATGATGCAAAATCCAAACCTGAGATGGGACTTCCACGTTCCACCCGGCCGTAGAATGACTGAGCCAAATATCTCTTCATCCAGTCACCCCCATGCCATATTCCAAGCGTGAATGTGGGATCTCATAGAACACATCAATCAAAACTCATCCAAGGCTTTTAGAGGCCATCCACCTCAACCCATCCAACAGTGGTTCCACCTCACGGTCGGACATCACAAAGCCATCATCAGATCGGTCTCTATCTGAGCCATCCAGGGCTCCAGAGCGTTTGTCCAACTCGACTACGGGACTAGTAACTCAACCCACAACTTTTACCGGGCTCAAGAGCGCTTGTCCAACCAAGGCTACGGTACTAGTAACTCAAACCACCAAGGGATCCAAAGCATTTGTCCAACCCAGGTTATGGGACTAGTAACTGAACCCAAGCTGTTCCAGGGCTCCAGAGCATTTGTCCAACCCGGCTACGGGACTAGTAACTCAAACCACAACTTGTACTGGGATCCAAAGTGCTTGTCCAACCAAGGCTATAGTACTAGTAACTCAACCCACCAAGGTCTCTAGAGAATTTGTCCAACCCAGGCTACGGGACTAGTAATTCAACCCAAGTTGTTCCAAGGCTCCAGAGCGTTTGTCCAACCAAGGCTACGGGAGTAATAACTCAACCCAAGCTATGGAAACATGAGAACTAACCAAAAACACAACAAGGAAATAAACCCACAATCACCATGATTATATAGGAAATGGCAAGGCTAGGCAATCCACTGTCAATCTCGACCATCCTCCATGCCAATGATAGATCACAACCAACTAACCACATGCATATGTCATGCATTCCAAAACTAGTGAAGGAAACATGCATGTAACTCAATACTTGCAAACAAATCTGATGTGGCTGCTAATCTTGATGCCCTCCTGCGATTTCCTGCTTTTCCTTTGGCTTCTTGGTCCAAGAATCCAAGTATGCTACACCCTCCAAGAGTTCTCCAAGAAAGCTCTAAGTCTCCAAGAGTATGAGAGAGAGAATAAAGAGAGAGAGCTCCAACACTGAACTGACAAAAGGTTACCAACTAATACTCATAAGCCTTTTTATGAATGAGGCCTCTATTTTCTTCATTTTCCATTATTTTCCATCATTTTCCTCCTCACATGCAACCTGTGACCTTTCACCTCCTTTTTCTCATATTTTCCATTTTTTTCATTAATAAATGTGCCAAAAATACCATTTTGCCTTTCCAAAGCCTTAGCCATTGCTTTTGCCAATTTCCTTAGCCATAACCAATCACAATTGATCCCCATCACTAGGATTTTGCCCAACATTTAGCTTGGAATAAGTGTCCCATCATCCATGGTTATTATTTTGCCTTTATTTACTTTTATTAGATGGAATTTTCACCAAAGTTGTTATAGAATACTCCCCCTTGGGGGAACACCATCCTTGGTGTTCAACAACACCTATAACCACAAAACTGCTGTAAGAAAAATATATATTGTTGATGGAGCTTTATAACTTAGCTTGATGCATTATTTACAATGATTATCTTGTTGAAACCAAACCAACATAACAACATAATAACATGACATCATAACAACATACCGCATAGTGGAGCTTTATAACACAGCTCATGGCAGTATTTACATCCATATGCATATGTACATAAACCAACATAATCAAAACATATATCAAAATCACACCAAAACACCAAGCCAAAATTGCTTTTCCTCAACCGGCAAACAAGGAAGGATACATAGCCTGCATCTTATCCGCCATTTCCCATGTAGCTTCATCGGGCCCAAAGTGCTTCCACTGCACCTTAACTCGCTCAATTGCTCGGTTGTGGAGCATGAGCACCTTTTTCTTCAATATACACTAAGGCTCCAGCTAGAATTCTCCATTTGGTTCCACCAGCAATACAAACAAGTCAATCACATGATCAACATCCTTAACATACTTCTTTAGAAAAGATACATGGAAAACGTCATGGAATTTCATTGTCAAAGGCAGTGCAAGTCGATAGGCTACTGGCCCAATCCTCTCAATGATATTGAAGGGTTCGGAAAACCGTGGTGCTAGCTTGTCACATGATCCAATCCACAAGGAGCTCTTCTTTGGTTTGATGCACAAGTACACCTTTTACCCAACCTAAAACTTCTTGAACAACCTGTTCCTATCTTCATAACTATTTTTCCTATTGTGTTGCCTTTAGATTCTTCTTGATCACTTGCATTTCCTATTCCATGTCTGTCAACATGTCTGGTCCAATCAATACCCTGCTAACCGGATCACTCCAGCTGACGGGAGTGTTACAACTTCACCCATACAATTCCTCAAAAGGACTCATCCTCAATGATTCATGATAACCATTGTTGTACGTGAATTCTACTAAGGGGAGATACTCTTTGCACTTTTGTTGTTGATGCATCACATACATCCTCGACATGTCCTCTAATATCCTGTTGACCTTCTTTGTCTGTCCATCTATCTGCGGATGATAAGCCGTACTAAAGGCCAACTCTGTGCCCAAACTTGCAAATAACTCCTTCCAAAACTTATAAGTGAACTTCCTATCCCTGTCTAACATAATCTTCTTTGGAACACAATGCAATCTAACCACATCTCGAATAAATACATGTGCTACATCGCTACTTGAGAATGTAGACTTCACCAGAATGAAATGTGCAACCTTCGTCCACCTGTCCACAATAACCATAATGGAATCATGTTGTCTCACTGTCTTTGGAAAACCTGTAATAAAGTCCATGGAAATGACTTCCCATTTCCATTCTGGGATCGTAATCGATTGTAGCAGTCCACTTGGATGCTTACATTCTGCTTTCACTCGCTGACAATCAAAACATCTAGCCACAAACTCTGCCACATCCGTCTTAAGATTTGGCCAATAATAAAATCTATTTAATGCAGTTAATGTTTTCTGATAACCTAGGTGACCTTAATAAGGTTTCGTGTGAAACTCCCTCAAGATCACCTTCTTGAGCTCACTGTTATCCGATACATATATCCTGTCTCGGAACCTAACCAACCCATCAGTGGTAAGACAATAATCCATACCATGTGCACCTGCACTTGTACTTGTATCTGTACCATCACTTGTACATGTGCTATGTTGCAACCTGTGCACAGTATCCCTATATCTGATATCTTGCTGACCTGCCTGCAAGATCTTATCCTGTAGATTTGTCCCATAAGAGCTCATAGCTGCTACGTGATTTACCTGTATCCATCTGCTAAGAGCATATGCCACCATGTTCCCTTTCCTTTAATGTACCTAATCTCAAAATCAAACTCATTGATCGTGGCCAACCATCTACCCTGCCTGGCGTTCAGGTTCGGTTGGTCAAACAAATACCTCAATCCAATGTGATCACTCATAAGTACAAACCTCCTACCAAGAAGATAGTGTCTCCACATCTTCAATGCATGTATGGTGGTTGGTAACTCAAGATCATGCGTCAGGTAGTTATGCTCGTGCTCGTTTAGTCATGGAGCAAAAAGGTAGGTGAAATCATGTCAAAAGAGAGGTCAACATCTTCCCATGATGGTCTTTTTGCATGTCCTAATGCAAACGAAACTTCTCAGTATGAGCTAAAATTTTAGTCAATATTGTTGAAATTCCATCTTCCACTGACCAAATTATTCAAGTTCTCTAGATTTCTGTTATCTCATCCGTGTTCATCTTTCTTAACTTTCTGTAACATCTTTTCTAGGCTCTTCAATAGAAAATAGGGGAAATTGATTTTCTAATTTGAAGTAAAGTGAAGCATCAGTCTAAAAACGTCGTGGCATACTTGCCCTCACAAATTAGGTTCTTCTGAATGATGAGCAAAGGATTGCACCATTAATCTTTGATCCAAGACCAAGGCACTACTTTTTCCCAATTAACATTTTGATGCTCAGGCTTGAAAAATTGGAGGCTCTGTTGCGTGTGAGTAACCTTGTTTTTAAAACCATTTTTCTTCTTCAAGTTGATGAAATCCACATGTTATGGTATTGGAAAACGTTGGTATCAGATGCCAAATGTGTAGGTGTTGGATGTTTATATGAATGAAGGCATCCATGTCAAATTAGAAAAATGGTTCATTCATTCACTGTTATGACTACGTTTCTGATTTGTTTCACTCTACCATCAAAACCTCTTGCAATTGAAAGGCAACCTCATCATCGAATCCCTGGAAATTTGCAAAAACAATATGCCTCCACTTTGCTCAAAGGCTCATGGAAATTTCTTCAGCTTTCCCATGGTCTCTTAGTAACCCTCTCTTAGAATTTGTACAGGAAAAATATGACAGGGTATTTGTTTGTACCAAGTATTTTGATAGATGAGAGCTTAATGGTTATATGAATTAGAAAAGTAGGCAAATTGAGACTAATATAAGGAAATAGAAAAATGATGATCAGACGTAAGGTCGAGAAACATCATGATATGAAGTGAATCGAATAAGGTAAGACCTTAATCATGCAAGTAAATGTCATTTTTATAATATTTGTTTCCTTTGAATTCAATAAAATAAGAAAGAAATAAACATATCTATACCTCAAGTTATCAATATCATTGATACTCACAGTAATTCTAATTCAATTTTATGATCCGACGCCTGTTATTTCAATTTCCTGTTCCTGTACCTATGTTACATCTTTTTGTTCCTATACCTTTTTCCTGTTATCTCAGTGTACTTCTTGTGATCAATGACTCAAATATCTATTGTACTTTGTCAAGCTTGTTAGCCATAGATGTTGATATGAAGAGTGGTGATTATTTTGAAAACAACTTCTCACCTGCCTCCATAATATTCCCTACTAAATCCCTGCTAGGCTTCCTTGTACAACTTGGTTTATTCATTCCTCTACTATTATACTACCCTACCCTACTTGAAAAATTAAAACCTTTTTTTTTGCAAGTAGAGGTGAATTTCCAATGGAGCCATGTACGCAACAAGATGATAAAAGAATTCACATTGAAATTTAGAATATAACAGTTGACATGTACCTGAACATGTAGAATCAGTTGATCTCCTTGAGATGGTTCCAATACTTGTTGAAAGATGATGTGGTGCCTTGGTTTGAAGACCTTTTGGAGTCACTCCTCAATGTAATCATAACTCTCCTGATGTTCTTCTTCATCTCCTTTGACTTGTACCTCTTTTTCTACCATATTAATTTGATAGTTGATCTATTGATTATATACAAGATCTGATGTTGTTCTTGGTGGAAGTTCTTCCATTTTTTATTCAAACATATTCCCTGGTTATTTGATATGTTCCTCTTCATTTCAGCCATAGATTTTTTGCTCTGTTATACTCCTGATAGCTGTGAGGATTTGTTCTTCTTGGATTGCAAAAATATTTCCAGCTGCTACCAAGATCTAGGAGATTTCATTGAGTAACATCCTTCCTCCAACCTGTCTTGAGCTTGCTTGAAGGCTTTCTTGTTGATATTTTTAATCCTTGTCTTGTACATGGATTAGAGTTTGGTGTCTGGGGGTTCTTGTGGATCAAGAATAAAAACTCCTCACAAAATCAAATTCAAAAGAATTCATGGATTGGACACATCACATTACTAAGGCCCTGTTGTCACCAAGTTGCATGTTGATATGAGTGGTCTTACTTTAAAGGGAAACACACTTGCAGGAAAGGTAAACACACTGACAGGAAAGGAAAAGACACTTGCATGAAAGGGAACAACAAGACTTTGATCCTACCTTTAACTCTATGCATATGAAAAAGAAACTAGAAAATCAATCAGAGACAACAAGATTTTGGAGCGACCCAAACCAAAGCGGATTTCATGGCTCTTCACTCACGTCTTACCATCTTTCTTCACCCACTAGTTGCCCTGCAACTAAGATCATCATAGAAAACTTGTGAAAGAAACTATGCTCTAATCCCTTTAGCACCTCCCCAGCAACAACGCCAAACTATTGGGAAAAATATTCACATATTAATTCCAACAATAAATTACCAACGTGAGGGCTCCTAAGCTTATGAGGTACAAGCACAATATGTGCAGGACTAGAGCTAGGTTTGGAAAACATAGAATTGGAGAAAGATGGAAATCACATTGGTATAAAAATTTAAAGAGACCACAATTACTTCTCTCAAGATTTGAAGATTAGATGGGACTTAATTAGCTCAGATGTGGTAATGTAATAAGATCCTTGAGATCATTTACCATACATGTACTACGTTTCCATCAATTTTCATAAGTTGAGATGAAAACTAAAATGCAGAAATCATAAACTTGTTGAGAAAGGAAATTCAGAAACATGAGGAAAACTAATTGCAACTGAAATGTAAATCTAATACCTAAACATGTAGCACTGCTTCCTGGAAGGGGGCCCTACCTTCTTTGGGAGCAGGCTACTATAACTTGCTCAGTGACAAACCTTTACCAATAACCCCAGAATACTTTCAGAAATATTATATTTCTTCCAAAAAGGGAAAATTAAATTTGATCAGACACTAATACTTGTTGCTATCTATTTTTCTAACCTATTCTCCCATCCGTCATACAAATATATAGTCTGTTCTATAAACAACAACAAAATTGTTATCCATAATTACAACATTCAACCTCATAGAATTAAAAATATACAACTCGTCGAGCCATCACACTCATGAGAAGATACCAAAGATCAAGTGGACAACATTTGGATGTATTTGTTCGCCTCCTTACCAATCCCACCTTCAGCTAGTTGGTCTTTTAATTTCACAGAGGCATTTTTAGAAAATCGGTTAGTACTGAAAATCTTGAAATATCACCATTAGAAAAATATTTGAATCTCTTAATCCACAACGACTTTTGGAAAATGGTTCTTACGAGACTTAATTGGGGATCATATGAAAAAAACCCATGTCCCAAATCTCGAGATGTGCCTCCATATGTGTGAAATTCAAGATGAGAGTTGACTTTCGGTTTGGTACCAAAATTCTGGTAGAAATTTGGAAAAGTGGTTGGTGAAGATCTGACCATTACTCGCAAACAAAATTAAATCTTGGAGAACAGCTCGTGAGTCACCATGCTCTAGAATCTAATAATTTGTCTCCATTCATGTGGAAATTAAGCCACAATTCTACCTATCTGAAGTAGTGCATAATGCCTCTAATTAGTATGGATTTCAACTATAGTTTGATTCATGCTTATTTACAATGACCTGAGTGTGAATGCAGTAACATGAACCATATTGGGCCTCTGATTTATAAGAACCATGTGCCTGAATTGTGCCATGACAACAAGAGATACTCCACTCTGTAACATAAGATTTGGTATTGAACTTGGCTAGTAGGAACTAAACTTCACCAATAACCATCATCAACAAAATCTCATTTAAATCTTCTTAAGATATTGAAATCAAAGGAAATATACAAATCAATTGACATTACACCTTATCATGCTTAGTGATTGGACATGAATATAGGAAATCATCGAGCAAAAAGGTAGGTGAAATCATGTCAAAAGAGAGGTTCAACATTCCCACACTGGTCATTTTGCATGTCCTCATGCAAACGAAAGTTCTGAGCATGAGCCAAAATTATAGTTAAAATTGTTTAACCCCCATCTTCCACTAACCAACATATTGAAGTTCCCTAGATTTATGTTCTCTCGTATGTGTTCCTCTTTCTTAACTTTATGTAACATCTTTTGCAGGCTCTTCAATAGAAAATAGGGATAATTGATTTTTTAATTTGAAGTAAAATGAAGCATCAGTCTAAAAACGCAGTAGCATACCTGCCCTCACAAATTATGTGCTTTTGAAGGATGGACAAAGGATTGCTCCATTAATATTTGATCCAATGCTAAGGCAATTATTTTTCCCAGTTATCATTATGATGCCCAGGCTTGAGAAAATTGAGGCTCTACTGCGTGTCAATAACCTTGTTTTTAAAACCAATTTTCTTCTTCAAGTTTATGAAATCTGCATTTTCTGGCATTGGAAAACACTGATACTAGACGCCAAATGTATAGGTGTTGGATGTTTGTCTGAATAAAGGCATCCACGTCAAATTAGAAAAATGGTGTGTTCATTCATTGTTACTACCAGATTTCTGATTTATGTCACTCTACCATAAAAAACCTCTTGCAATTTAAAGGCAACCTCATCATTGAATCCCTGGAATTTTGCAAAAAAAATATGCCACCACTTTGAAATTAACCTCCACTTGCATGAATTGTACTCAGGGAACTGCTCTCAGGCTCATGGCAATCGTTCTTTAGCTTTCCCATGGTCTCTTAATAACCATCTCTTAGAATTTTCACAGGAAAATATGACAGGGTATTTATTAATACCAAGCATTTTGATAGATGAGGGCTTAATGGTTATATGAATTAGAAAAGTAGGTGAAATGAAACTAATATAAGGAAATAGATTAATGATGATCAGAAGTAAGATCGGGCAGCGTCATGATATGAAGTGAATAAAATAAGGTAAGACCATAAGCATGCAAGTAAATGTCATTTTTATAATATTGGTTTCTTTTGCATTCAATAAAATACTAAAGAAATAAACAGATCCATACCTCAAGTTATCATTTTGATATATCATTGATACTCACAAAAATGCTAATTTAGTTTTCTGATCCGATACCTATTATTTCAATTTCCTGTTCTTGTACTTATGTTACATTTTTCTGTTCCTATACCTTTTTCCCGTTAGCTCAGTGTACTTATTGTGATCAATGACTCAAATATCTATTGCACTTTGTCAAGCTTGTTAGCTATAGATGTTGATATGAAGAATGGTAATTATTTTGAAAACAACTGCTTACTTGTCTCCATAATATTCCTTACTAAATCCCTGCTAGGCTTCTTTGTACAACTTGGCTTAGTCATTCCTCCACTATTATACTACCCTACCCTACTTGATAAAGCAAAACCTTTTTTTTTTTCAGGTATAGGTGAATTTCCAGTGGAGCCATGTACGCAACAAGATGGTAAAAGAATTCACATTCAGATTTAGAATATAACCACTGACATGTACCTGAACATGAAGAACCGGCTGATCTCCTTGAGATGGTACCAAGACTTGTTGAAAGATGATGTGGTGCCTTGGTTTGAAGATCTTTTGGAGCCACTCGTCAATGTAATCATAAATCACCTTATTCTTCTTCATCTCCTTTGACATGTACCTATTTTTCTACCATATTAACTTGATAGTTGATCTCTTGATTGTATACAAGATCTGATGTTGTGGTTGGTGGAAGTTCTTCCATTTCTGCGTGAAACATATTCCCTGGTTGTTTTATATGTTCCTCTTCATTTCGGCCATAGAATTTTTGCTCTATTATACTCGTGATAGCTGTCAGGATCTGTTCTTCTTTGGTTGCAAAAATATTTCCAGCTGCTGACAAGATTTGGGAGATTTCATCGAGTAACATCCTTCCTCCAACCTGTCTTGAGCTTGCTTGAAGGATTGCTTGCTGGTATTTTTAATCCTTGTCTTGCACATGGATTAGTTTTAGGTGTCTAGGGGTTCCTGTCCTCGCAAAATCAAATTCAAAAGAAAGCATGGATTTGACACATCACGTTACTAAGTCCTTGTTTTCCCCAAGTTGCCAGTTGATTTGAGTGGCCTTACTTAAAAGGCAAATACACTCGCAGGAAAGGTAAACACACTGACAGGAAAGGAAAACACACTTGCATGAAAGGGAACAATAAGGCTTTTTATACTACCTTTAACTTATGCATATGAAAAAGAAACTAAAAAATCAATCAGAGACAACTAGATTTTGGAGCGGCCCAAACCAAAGCGGATGCGTGGCTCTTCACTGACATCTTACTGTTTTTCTCCACCTTTTAGTTGCCCTTCAAAGGTCACACAAAAAATTTGGGAAAGAAACTATCCTCTAATCCTTTTAGCACCTCCCCGACAACAAAGCCAAAATGTTGGGAAAAATATTCACATATTAATTCCAACAATTGATTGTCGACATGAGGGCTCGTAAGCTTATGAGGCACAAACACAAAATTGGAGAAAGATGGAAATCACACTGGTATAACAATTTAAAGTGACCACAATTACTTCTCTCAAGATTTGAAGATTAGATGGGAATTAGTTACCTGATATGTGGTAATGTAATAGAATCGTTGAGATCATTTACCATACATATATTACGTTTCAATCAGTTTTCATAAGTTGAGATGAAAACTAAAATTCATAAATCATAAACATTCTGAGAAAGGAAATGCGGAAAAGTGAGGAAAACTAATTGCAACTGAAATGTAAATATAATACCTAAAAATGTAGCATTGCTTCCGAGAAGGGGGGCCTGCCTTCTTTGGGAGCAGACTATTGTAATTAGCTGAGTGATAAACTTGTATCAATAACCCCAAAAGACTTCCAGAAAGGTTATATTACTTCCAAAAAGGAAAATTTACATTTGATCAGACACTAATAATACTTGTTGCTATCTATTTTTCTAACCTATGCTCCCATCTCTCATACAAATATATAGTATATTCTACAAACAAGAATAGAAATGCTATCCATAATTACACAATTCAACCTGACAGAATTAAAAATATACAATTCGTTGAGCCACCACACTCTTAAGAAGATACCAAATATCAAGTGGACAATATTTGGATATATTCATTCGAATCCTAACCAGTCCCACCTTCAGCTAGTTGGTCTTCTAATTCCATAGAGGCATTTTTAGAAAATTGGTAAGTACCGAAAATCTGGAAATATCACCTTTAGAAAAAAGTTTTGAACCTCTCAATCCAAAATGAATTTTGGAAAACGGTTCATAGGAGATTTAATTGGGGATATTATGAAAAAAACCCATATCCCCAAATCTTGATATTTGCCTCCAGCTGTGTACAATTCAAGACGAAAGTTGACTTCCTATTTGGTACCAAAATTCTGCTAAATATTTGTGAAAGTGGTTGGTGAAGATCTTACCATTACTCCCAAACCAAATTTAATCTTTGGAGAACCGCTCGTTAGTCACCATTCTTTAGAATCTAATCATTTGTCTCCATTCGTGGTGTGTAAATCCACAAATCTACCTAACTGAAGTAGTGAAGAATGTATGTAATTAGTATGGATTTCAACCATAGTTTGACTCATGCTTCTTTACAATGGCCTGAGTGTGAATTCAATGACATGAACCATATTAAACCTCTGATTTATAAGAGCAATGTGCCTGAATTTTTCCATGACAACAAGAGACACTGCACTCTTTAACATAAGATCCGGTAGTGAACTTGGCCAGTAGGAACTAAACTTCACCAATAACCATAGTTAGCAAAATCTTATTTAAATCTTCTTTAGATATTGAAATTAAAGGAAATATACAAATTAATTGACATTATACCGTATCATGCTTAGGACTAGAAATTTGATGTATTTGTGCGCATGGACAGTGGTGTTATAGGGATGGTCATGAATATAAGCAAAAAGGTAAGCGAAATCATTTCAAAATCATGTCAAAAGAGAGGTTCAACAACATCTCTATCTCATACAATCTTCTTGGGAACACCATGCAACCTCACTGTCTCTCCAATGAAGATCTGAGTTACCTCACTAGCTGAATTAGTAGACTTCACTGCAATGAAGTGAGCTACCTTACTTAACCTGTCAACCACAACCATGATTGAATAATGTTGCTTTGATGTCCTCAAAAAACCTATAATGAACTCCATGGAAATTACCTCCCATTTCCCCTTTGGAATTGAAATCGACTGTAATAAACCAGCTGGATACTTACACTTTGTTTTTACTTTCCGACAGCTCAAACATCTCACAACAAACTCAGCCACCTCTTTCTTCAAGTTTGGCCAATGATAGAACTTCTTAATTGTTCTCAAAATCTTCTGATATCATGGGTGACCTGAATATGACTTGACAGGAAACTCCCTCAATATAAGCTTCTTGAGCTCAATGTTGTCTGACACATAAATCATGTTCCCAAGTACGACCAAGCCTTCTGTTGTGAGGCGATACTCCTCATCCCTATAACCTTCACCCTGCTACTGCAATACATGTCATCATGTTGTCATGCCTACAAGATCTGCTCGTGCAAATATGTCCCATAAGAACTTACTGTTGCAATATGATTCACCTGCACTCTCCTACTAAGAGCATCTACAACCATGTTCTCCTTGCCCTTAATTTACTTGATCTCAAAGTCAAACTCACTGAGGGTAGCCAACCATCTAGCTTGCCTATCATTCAGATATGGTTGCTCAAACAAGTACCTCAGCCCACTGTGATCACTCATCAAGATGAATCTCCTGCCAAGAAGATAATGTATCCCCATCTTCAATGCATGAATGATAGCTACCAACTCAAGATTATGAGCCACATAGTTCTACTCCTACTCATTAAACTTCTTTGACTCGTAGCATACCACCTATCCTTCCTGCGTCAAGACTCCACCAAGTCCTCTCTTCCAAGCATTTGTACATACCACGAACTCTTTTTCTGGATCTGCAATCTTCAAGACTGGAGCATTTGGAAGCAAATGCTTCAATTGCTCAAAACTAGTTGCAGACTCCTCAGTCCATTCAAACTTCTTTTCTTTTCTTTGCAAAGATGTAATAGGATATGCAATCCATGAGAAGTTCTTGATGAACCGCTTGTAATAACCTGCTAGTCCCATGAATGATCTGGCCTCATCCACATTCCTAGGAGCTCGCCACCCCATGATAATTTTAATCTTTTCCAGGTCCACTGCTATACCTTCCTTAGAAACAACATGCCCCAAGTAATGAACTTCAGACTAAAAAAATTGCACTTGTTGAGATTGGCACACAACTAATGCTCTCTCTGCAATCTTAATATTGTTGTCAGGTGCTCTGCATGTTATTCCTCGTTCTTAGAATATATCAATATGTTATCCTCAAAGACTATCACAAACTTTTCCAAGTAAGGACGCAACACATTTCTCATCAAACACATGAAAGTAGTTGGAGCATTAGTAAGACCAAAAGGAACTAATGCGAACTCATAATGCCCATACCTAGTACAAAATGTGGTCTTGTAAATATCCTCTTTTGTGATGTGCACCTGATGATATTGCGATCTCAAATCAATTTTTGAGAACAATCTTGCAGCCTTCAACTGATCAAACAAATCGTCAATCCACGACAAAGGATAGATGTTCTTAATAGTCACCTTGTACAAATGCATGTAATCAATGCACAACCTGAGAGTAACATCCTTCTTCTTTACAAACAACAATGGTGCACCCCAAGGTGACATGCTTGGCCCAAACATTTCCTTAACCTGCAACTTCAATTCCACCAACTATGGAGTACTCATTATGTAAGGTGCCTTTGATATTGGTGTTTCTCCTGGTACCAAATCAATAGAAAAGTCCACTTCCCTATGAGGAGGCAACTCTGAAATCTTTGCAAGAAACATATCCTTAAACAACTACAAAACAAGATACCCTTGCAAGACTCCATCATCCTCAACATCCTTCCCTTTGTCACTAGAAATATGATCTACAAACAATACACACGCCTTTATGTAATTGTGCTTTGCCTATATATCTATAACCATTCTCATTGACGTAGAATTCTTCTTTCCCCGTAAGATTCTCCTTCCCCCATAATCATCTAGGCACTCAATAGTATTATCACAACAATCTATCTTAGTCCTATGAATGAACAACCAATCCATGCCCAAGAACATATTATATGAACCCAAAGGAAGCACATTTAGATGTGTTGATGTAGGCATACCATTCAACTCAAATGCACAAGATCTCACCCAATGCTGAACTCATCTCTTGGTCTTTGTAGCCAACTACACCAACCAAGATTTTGCATGCATTTCTTTATTCAAGCAACACTTATCCACCAAGTCAAGACTGATATAATTGTAGTTAGATCCATGATCAATCAAAATATAAACAACTTTATCACAAAATTTACCTTCCATCTTAATAATGGATGCCTGATGATCAACCTGCCTATTATCCACTGTTGCATAAATCTCAGGAATACTCTGCCCAAAATCCCCAACTGTTTGTGCCTCCTTAGCACTATAAATATGAGGTCTGCCACCCTGATGTTGTGGACAATCTCTCCTATGATGCTCTCCACTACAAGTCCAACATTGCAATGACTTTGTGTCATCATCTTTGTTCTACTCCTACATTCTCCTTGTCACCTGCATCCTAAGGTCTTCCTCGATTCTTAACCCACTTTCCTTTAGTCTCATCGTTACATTTCCTATCCTACATAGGCTCATACTTATGCTTAGGCTACTCATAACAATGCTTCAACTTGTCAATGACTTCCTCCAATGACTCAGGCTCATCATACTCAATCTAATCCTTATATGGTAAAGGTAATATACTGATGAACCTTTGAACCTTTGTATTCTCATCCTTAAGATGTGACATATACCTCAACAACTCCAAAAACTTGGTCATGTACTCTTTATCTATCATAGAACCCATCTTATGCTCATAGAACTCCTTATCCTTTCGATCACAATATCTCTCGGATAAGTACTTCTTTCTGAAGAGTATTTTAAACTCATGCCAACTCAACTCCTGTGTCTTGATGCCTTTGACACGTTTCACGTCTTCCCACCAAATATATGTTTTTCCCTTGAGACCGAAAATAATTATCCTGGCTGTAATATTTTTTGTATAATCATGCAATTCTAAGAACTTCTTCATCCCAAGCAACCATGCTTCTGCATCTTCCCGTTTCTTCATCTCTCCATCAAATGTAGGAGGCTTGGCTTTCTTGACCTCATCTGAAAAGTATTGTTCCTCACTACTCGTATAAGGATGACAATGGTGATGACCATGATGTCTCTCTGAACCAAAACTAGAATAAATGATCCGGATTTAAATGGGAACGCAATAGATTACAAAGATAACCATAAATACAGAGATGCGATAACCATAAATACAGAGGTGCAGCAGAAAAAATACTTCATTTCATTACTGTAAAACACTGAAATATGCTTACAAACAGAAATGGAAATAAACTAGCTAAGGCGATGGTAGCTTATCTCTGAGAAGAGATGTGGTGGCTACATGCCTCTGAACTGTGTTACAATGAGGCTCGAAGGCCTATTTATTGTTGAGAAACAATGGAAAACCCTTCACATCCCAAAACCTAACACTAGAAGATGAAACACCAAATTGTGGGCCCCGTTTGGGTAAATTGGTGCCTCAATTTCCTAGGGTTGTAACTTTGGCATACGATCTCTGTTTGACACGTAAAATAGCTCGTTAGAAAGATATATCCGAGCACTACAACTTTGGGAATGGTAACATGGGTATATGGACCCATGGACCCATGTTGCCCCCATATTTCCCAAAAAACATCGTTTAGGGCCTCAAAACGACTCCGGAAGTTCAGGACCCGAAAAAACTGCTAAAAATAGTAAACTGTGCTACAATTTAGGAAACTGAAAAACTGAAAGAGACAGTTGTGGGGGTCCAAATGGGATAGGTGGGTGGCCACCAACATCCACTTGGATCATTCCTCCCCCCTTAGGAAGCAATGGCCCCCATTACGTTGAGTTCCTCCATCTACTGAACTTGGTCCCTAGTGAGTTGTTCTGCAATCTCAGATGTGTCTAGTAATGGTGGGAAGCATGGTTGAGGGCCGTACACATTGAACACTTGGTGCAGGCGAAGGAATGGAGGAATGTTGTGCTCCAAAGCATTATTTCCCACAGCCTTAGTAATGGTGTAAGGACCATGTCGGCGTGGTCGGAGCTTCTAATGGGCTCTTGTAAGGCGTTCTTTCTGCAGATGCAACCAGAATTTGTTGCCCACCTGAAGCTTGTGTGGGACCCCTATGGGTGAGGAGAAGTTGTTCCTGTGTTTTGTCATGACCGTATTCCTTTGCTGCTGCTGCTGCGTGGAGGAACCCTTCGCGGGGGTCATGGATGTGGTGACGATCTTCCCCTTACTTTTGGTGCGAATCAGACAAAAAATGAATTTCCTAGTCTAGGAGATGAGCTTGATGCCTTTCTTAGTAGAAATCAAAGAGGTGGCGGTAGGTGGAGCTACCTCTGGTATCCTGTAAAATGAATTATCCAAAGAAATAATGACAGCACGAGGCCTTGACTCATACACAACATGTCGCCTCCACAAGTATGGCTAGCCTAATATTACATCACAAACATCCAGAGGTGTAACATCACACAATACCTCATCTATGAAGGGCTTGACGTTGTAGGGAAGGCGGCACTGCTGGTGAACTTTGAGATCTCCTCCTTCATGAAGCCACCTGATACAGTATGGCTGCGGGTGTGGTGTAGTCGGTAGGCCCAACCGCTTCACGACCTCTGCTGAAATGAGGTTCTTTTGGCTGCCACTGTCGACAATGAATTTTAGCGGCGAACCCTTCACCCACATCTATGAGTGGAAAAGACGTTCCCCCTCCTCTAGATCTTCGGGCTCATTTTTCTGGATCTTGGCGGTGGCAACAGTGGCGCTGGGATCCGCATCAATGATCTACTTCCCTTTGCCATTCTCCTTGTTGGGTTCTGGCTCATGGTCGAAACATGCATCTGATTCGGAAGCCTTCAACTCGGCCACCAGTGACTGCTTGGTCCAACACTCACTTTTGTTATGATTGGGGCTCTTGTGGAACTCACACCACTTTCCTGTGTCCGTCTTCGGCTTCGTGGTGTTGTTATTTTCTTGTGGCTTCGACGGGTTGTCTTGGGTCACCCCACCTTGGCTTTGTCCTTTGGTCTTCGGATTTGGAGATCCAAAATCTCGCTTCTTGTGTTTGAACTTTTTCTCGATTTTGACAGCGTATCGGTATGCTGTGCCGAGCGAGGAGATGTTTAAGAACTCCATCTCTTCTTGGATGTATCTATGTAGGCAGTCGCGGTATTTGAGTACCAGATGCAGCTCAGAATCTTTGATACCCAACTGTGTGGGAAGGGTATGAAAAATGTTTGTGAACTCTGGCACATCTTGGTCCCTTCCCTGCCGCAGTGTGGTCCATTTGATGTATTTGTCCTCATAGCTTTTGACAGGGTAGTACTGCTCCTTGACAACATCCCAGAATGAATCCCAAGTGGGTGCGACTGAAAATAATGAGCCCGTACTTTTGTTCTTATACTTGCAGTAGGTTTCCCACCAGTCCTTGACGTGGGTGCCTGCTTTAAGAAGAGTGAAAATAATTTTTTCTTGACTCGAAAATTCATGAACAGAAAAATACCCATCTAGCAGATTTAACCATTTATCTACGGCATCTACGTCTATATGACCCTCGAATATAGGGATTTCAAAATTAACTTGTGCCTTAAAGGATGTGGCGTTTCCAAAGTACCTACTGGAAGCTGATGCGTCGCCTCTGGGTAGTCGCTGAAGGATCTGCGCAAAGTTGTCCATCATCGTGTTCCTTTGTCGCTCGAGGGCTTCTTCGAGCAAGATTTTGATAGGATCTCCTGCCCCCTCGTCTTTCTTCTCATCCGCCATTGGAGGCCGTCGGGGTTTGCGGGGCTGGTCTTGCAAAGGTTCGACCAGTTCAAACCCTAACTCCTTATATCTCGACCTCGTTGGGGACATGCAAAGAAAAACAGAGAAAAAGCAGACCATTCTAATACCAATAATCCGAATTTAAATGGGAACGCAATAGATTACAGAGATAACCATAAATGCAGAGATGCGATAACCATAAATACAGAGATGCAGCAGAAAAAATACTTCATTTCATTACTGTAAAATATTGAAATATGCTTACAAACAGAAATGGAAATAAACCAGCTAGGGCGATGGTAGCTTATCTCTGAGAAGATATATGGCGACTACATGCCTCTGAATTATGTTACAATGAGGCTCAAAGGCTTATTTATTGTTGAGAAACAATGGAAAACCCTTCACATCCCAAAACCTAACCCTAGAAGATGAAATGCCAAATTGTGGGCCTCGTTTGGGTAAATTGGTACCTCAATTTCCCGAGGTCGTAACTTTGGCATACAATTTCCATTTGATGCGTACAATAGCTCGTCAGAAAGATCTATCCGAGCACTACAACTTTGGGAAGGGCAACATGGGTCATTTTTGGACCCATGTTGCCCCCAGATTTCCCAAAAAACGTCATTTAGGGCCTCAAAATGGCTCTGGAAGTTCAGGACCCAAAAAACTGCTAAAAATAGTAAACTATGCTACAATTTAGAAAATTGAAAGAGACAGTTGTGGGGGTCCAAATGGGATAGGTGGGTGGCCACCAACATCCACCTGGATCATTCCTCCCCCCTTAGGAAGTAATGGTCCCCATTGCGTTGAGTTCCTCCATCTGTTGAACTTGGTCCCTAGTGAGCTGTTCTGCAATCTCAGATGTATCCAGTAATGGTGGGAAGCATGGTCGAGGGTTGTACACATTGAACACTTGGTGTAGGCGAAGGAATGGAGGAATGTTGTGCTCCAAAGCATTATTTTCCACAGCCGTAGTAATGGTGTAAGGACCATGTCTGCATGGTCGGAGCTTCTGATGGGCTCTTGTAAGGCGTTCTTTCTGTAGATGCAACTAGAATTTGTTGCCCACCTAAAGCTTGTGTGGAACCCCTGTGGGTGGGAGAAGTTGTTCTTGTGTTCTGTTATGACCGTATTCCTTTGCTGTTGCTGCTGCATGGAGGAACCCTTCGCGAGGGTCATAGATGTGGTGACGATCTTCACCTTACTTTTGGTGTGAATCAAACAGAAAATGAATTTCCTAGTCTGGGAGATGCGCTTGCTGCCTTTCTTAGTAGAGATCAAAGAGGTGGCGGTAGGTGGGGCTACCTCTGGCATCCTGTATAATGAATTATCCAAAGAAATAATGACAGCGCGAGGCCTTGACTCATACACAACACGTCGCCTCCACAAGTATGGCTGGCCTAATAGTACATTACAAACATCCAGAGGTGTAACATCACACAATACCTCGTCTATGAAGGGCTTGATGTTGTAGGGAAGGCGGCACTGCTAGCGAACTTTGAGATCTCGTCCTTCATGAAGCCACCCGATACTGTACAGTTGCGGGTGTGGTGTAGTCGGTAGGCCCAACCGCTTCACAACCTCTGCTGAAATGAGGTTCTTTTGGCTGCCATTGTTGACAATGAATTGCAGTGGCGACCCTTCTCCCACATCTGTGAGTGGAAAAGACGTTCCCCCTCCTCTGGATCTTCAAGCTCATTTTTTTGGATCTTGGCGATGGCAACAGTGGCGCTGGGATCCACATCAATGATCTGCTTCCCTTTGCCATTCCCCTTGTCGGGTTCTGGGTCAGGGTCGGAACATGCATCTGATTTGGAAGCCTTCAAACTCGGCCACCAGCGATTGCTTGGTCCGACACTCACTTGTGTTATGAGTGGGACTCTTGTGGAACTCACACCACTTTCCTGTGTCCTTCTTCGACTTCGTGGTGTTGTCCTTTTCTTGTGGCTTCGACGGGTTGTCTTCGGTCACTTCGCCTTTGCTTCATCCTTTGGTCTTCGAATTTGTAGATCCAAAATCTCGCTTCTTCTGTTTGAACTTTTTCTCGATTTTGACATCGTACGGTATGCTGTGCCGAGCGAGGAGATGTTCAAGAACTCCATCTCTTCTTGGATGTATCTGTGTAGGCAGCCGCAGTATTTGAGTACCAGATGCAGCTTAGAATCTTTGATACCCAACTGTGTGCGAAGGGTATGAAAAATGTTTGTGAACTCTGGCACATCTTGGTCCCTTCCCTACCGCAGTGTGGTCCATTGATGTATTTGTCCTCATAGCTTTTGACAGGGTAGTACTACTCCTTGACGGCATCCCGGAATGAATCCCAAGTGGGTGCGGCTGAAAATAGTGAGCCCGTACTTTCATTCTTCTGCTCACAGTAGGTTTCCCACCAGTCCTTGACATGGGGGCTGCTTTGAGAAGATCGAAAACAATCTTTTCCCCACTCGAAAATTCATGAACAGAAAGATACCCATCTAGCAGATTTAACCATTTATCTACGACATCCGTGTCTATCTGATGCTCGAATATGGGGATTTAAAAATTAACTTGTACCTTAAAGGGTGTGGCATTTCCAAAGTAGCTGCTGGAAGCCTATGTGTCGCCTCTGGATAGCCGCTGAAGGATCTGCGCAAAGTTGTCCATCATCGCGTTCCTTTGTCGCTCGAGGGCTTCTTCGAGCAAGATTTTGATAGGATCTCCTGCCCCCTCGTCTTTCTTCTCATTCGCCATGGGAGGTCATTAGGGTTTGCGAGGTTGGTCTTGCAAAGGTTCGACCAGTTCAAGCCCTAACTCCTTATATCCCGACCTCGTTGGGGAAATGCAAAGAAAAACAAAGAAAAAGCAGACCGCTCTAATACCACTGATCCGAATTTAAATGGGAACGCAATATATTACAGAGATAACCATAAATACAGAGATGCGATAACCATAAATACAGAGATGCAGAGGAAAAAATACTTCATTTCATTACTGTAAAATACTAAAATATGCTTACAAACAGAAATGGAAATAAACCAGCTAGGGCGATGGTAGCTTATCTCTGAGAAGAGATGTGGCGGCTACATGCCTCTGAACTGTGTTACAATGAGGCTCGAATGCCTATTTATTGTTGAGAAACAATGGAAAACCCTTCACATCCCAAAACCTAACCCTAGAAGATGAAATGCCAAATTGTGGGCCCGTTTGGGTAAATTGGTACCTCAATTTCCTGGGGTCATAACTTTGGCATACGATCTCCATTTGACGTGTACAATAGCTCGTTAGAAAGATCTATCCAAGCACTACAACTTTGGGAAAGGAAATATGCCCCCAGATTTCCCAAAAAAACGTCATTTTGGGCCTCAAAACGGCTCCGGAAGTTCAGGACCCGAAAAAACTGCTAAAAATAGTAAACTGTGCTACAATTTAGGAAACTGAAAAACTGAAAGAGACAGTTGTGGGGGTCCAAATGGGATAGGTGGGTGGCCACCAACATCCACCTGGATCAATAAAACCCATAAGCACTACCTCTATGTTAGGTGTACCCAACCATTTTACACCTTTGACTGTGTCATCCTTCTCCAACCTGTATCTTGATCGAGACCTGCTATCGTATGCCCCATTAGTCCTTTCCTCTTGTCCATGACTGATTCGTGGCTGTCCCTGCTTCTGCAAATTTTTTAAGCTCTGAAGGATCACTGCATTAACCTTAGCTTATTTTTCTTGAGCTCTAGTAGCCTTTCCTATGATTGAATTATCCCGTCATTGTCTACCTTGTAACTTCTAATTTTTTCCTTCAATCTTTTCAATGTATCTACTATATCAAGAGAGTACTCATATCCTTACTACTCATATGATCTATAAGGGGAGTCACGTGAACTGTAATCCAACATTTTTGTCATCTTCTATTATCTTCTATTTCCTACAAACATGTGATGTTAGATAAACCAAATATAGACATAATCAGAATTATACCTTAGTGAAGTTCAAGGGAGGCTATCTCATCTACATAATAAATCTATATTAGCACAATATACATATACATAATGGGATCAACATATCAATCATCTCAACATCATCATGATGACACAAGAATGCAACAATGACCATCACAATGCATCCACAGCAAACACATCGACAACTAGCATGCATGCATAACAATCACATCTACCTCAAGGTCAAGTGCTACAACTTCGCTCTGATACCACCCTGTGGTATCAAATATCACCTAGAGAGAACGAAACCTACTCCGATAGCACCTTGTGGTATCAAATATCTCCCAAAGAGAACAAAACCTGCTCTGATACCACCCTATAAACGCCTCCTCCCACATTTACCCAAATTCACAAGCTTGCCAAGGTAAACATGAGACGAGTGTCACTATGACATGACACGACCTCCAGTTCCAGTTAAGGAAGTTGGGCCTACAAACCAAACACTTATAGACATCCCTCATGAACACTAGATCACCCAGAAGTCAGTCCATAACCTCTGATGACCAGATCCTAAGTTGGAACTACTTTTCCACAAGCTTAACCCCCAACTGCATGCCCAACAAGGCAATAGTGTGGTTATGAGGCCCAACCGCATGCACAAGCCTACTTCCATGTGATTATGACCTAAATCCTTTAGTTCAATGCCAACGATTCCAGTATTTGAGCCACTTTTTCAGGCTAGCCTCAAGATCATTACCCAAAATTGCCTTTAACTTTCTAGAATCATAATTAACATTACAACAATGTCAAACCTTCAAAATTGAAGCAAGAACTTAACATATATTTCCTAAGCCATAACAAAAATTTCGTCAAACATATGGAAAACATGTAAGCTACAAGTTTTGAATGCATATATGATCATAAACTGATAGTCTTCATCTGAGAATCACCAAGAAGGATCCAAGCCCTCTCTAGCTAGGAACATTAATACTTATTAGCTCATGCATTCATCAACCATTCAATACCTAAGTTAAACATGTCAAGAGCCATAGATGAAATACATCATATAACCAATATATAACGAACCAATAACCAATATAAAATCAATGGAAAAACAACCATAATGTAAACATAATAGCGAGTACAAATATTCATAAATCGCAATAGGAAAATAACTCTTATTAACATATGAAAATGTCAACCAAGTCAGGGACTTCCTATTGAGAAATCCATAGTGTGGTAGTTGAACGATTTCTCTTATTATGACATTATCTTGTGATGTTTTTCATTATTATTATTTGTTCTTTCGAATTATCTTTTCTTATCATCAAGACTAATGCCAAGCAACAAATAGAAGAGAACACCAGATGTAGACACGTTGCAAGGGAGAAACAAAACTCTAGGGGAAAACCTAGTCAAAATTCTCCCTTCAGTAGATTCAAGATGAGATGACCAAGATCCTTTCAAACTAGAGGCTCCCTCCATCAACTCAACCTTGCGAGTAGCATTGCACTCTTCAATGTGTTCTTCCTTGCAATAATAAAGCTTTGACACAATCCAATAGTATGTTTGATAGCTTGGTCACATAACACAATTATATCTTTGTTCAACACTGTAACATATATGCTTCGGTCCAACAATGATGATGCACTCCGTCTCTTGGTCCTTATCACTTAGGTGGCACCAAACTTTATCACTGCAATAACACCAAAATTTTGTGACAACACCTAATTGGAATGGCACCGAACTTCTCTGACATCACCAAACTGCAATAACATCTAACTTGTATATTGCAATGACACCGAATTGTATTCACTGTAATAGCACTAAGATTTGTCCACTGTGAAGGCACCGAAGTTTATCCATTGTGATAGCATAAAGATTGTAATGTGAGCGAGGTTAATACTATGGTTACATTGGTTCTCTTTCTCTGAGATTTGGTCTAAACTTCCTTACTATAACACCACCGAAAATTTCCTCTCTGCAATAGTACCAAAAACCTTCTCCACTGTAATTTTTGAACCTGTCTGCAGTTAACCTGAGCTCTCTGTATTGTAGGAATGCGAAGACCTGATGCTTATATATATAGTTGTTGCCATATTAAATAGGTCGACATGAGTTTATGAACAATAATGTCTCCATATAAAGTTAGGTTGACTTGTAGATGATTTATTTGAGGCCGACAACAAGGAGACTTGATGGAGGAGTCTTTGACCAAACAATAAATTGATTTTGACTCAAATAAACAATCCTAAATTCTAAAATGGAGACTTGACCTATGACAATTGACCCAAGCACGAAACCCATGCTTTAGCAAGTCAATTCAATAATAATAAAAAGTACTTTTGCTTTTCTTTTGAAAAATATATTACATTTTGACTCAAGTACAATTTATGAAGACTGAACCTAGTTACATTATTCAACACTCCCTCTTAACAAGGGAGGTATTCATATTTACATATAATCAAAGAGGTACATGGAAGATCTCAAAACACATCATCTACGAAGAAGTTTAGGCACTGCAATTCCATGGACTATATTCCTGACCAGGGCAATCTATCCAAGGTCTCTCAACAATTTAGGCACCGCAATGCCACAGACTAGATTTCTAACCAGGGTAATCTATCTGAGTGGGACTAAGATGGACTCAAGCTTTCAGCCTCTCTAGGTACCATCAGGCTTACTTACTAACCATCAACTGAGGGATCCAAGTGTGTGTCAGAGCTCAGTGACCAACGCCACCTTTCCTACTTCGGGAACTAGACATCAACACAAAGTGTCGACCAGATGTCCTCCCATGCAATGCTTCACTCACAAAGTCTCAACAACAAATATCTCTTGATCAAACTGATTGGTAACCGACATGCTATCAAAACTTTGAGACATTTACTTGTACAAACACAACCCCAATCAGTAATACACTTTCAAATGTACATACCCACAATACAAACCTCCAGAGTCATTAAGAAAACTTGATGTCCCTTCTCAACTTATCACAGTAGGACTATCAACCAAATCTTTGACAAAAGATTCTTCATTTTCCTTTCCTACTTCACATGCAGCAACATATCCTTCGAGATGCATTCTCCAATCAAAACTTTGCTATTCCCTCCCTCTCAACAAGGGAGATTTCTTCTATCCATACTCCCTCTTAATCTCAGGGAGATCTCTTCTATCCAGGCTCCCTCTTAACACAGGGAGATCAACTTCTTCTTATTGGAGTATATTTCATGGCTTCCATCCTTCTTATCAAATTCATTCATATATCATGCTTATCACATCAACTTCAGTTACGATCCTCTTCACCATCTTGAAGGTGATGTACCTGCACAACTTAGATAGCAAGTACAACAAAAAATATAGAAGCATGAAGTTAGCCATATCAAAATCTTATAATAACGAAAGCATTATACTTTACAAACTTAATCAACAAAAGACTATATTTCAACTTCTTGCCCAAATTTAGTTAAACCCTAAATCACATCAACAACTCAAAATATTAAACTCATATAGGGTTTCAATATTCCTTCAATGATATGACAAGTTCTTTCATATAGAAAACCCTATAAACAATTCAAACAAGTAATGTGTATAACAATAATCAGAATTCATATGTTAGACTCCTCTCTAGGATTTCATACATATCTTAGATTTTACACATGTGCTTCAAGAATAAAAATTGATTAGTGCTTAATCAATAACATAACTAACTTCTACCAGGGTTTGATGTACACCCTATATTTCTCATTTACACAATCTCAAAAATCACTATATAGATTCATAAATTCCATATTATCATATCACACATATTAGAGAATTTAACTAATACTAGGGTTTAGCTGTAAAACCCCATATTTCCCAAACAACATTATCCTAGAATATCAAACTCGGACAATGGCTTAGATTAAACCCTAAGACTTATGCCCATTAATAATTAGGTCAACACACATATCTAGGAATTCATTATCATGCACAAGCATATCATATGTCAGACAACATTAATACAGTAGACATACACTAACCTAGACCAAGCTAGGGTTTCAACCAAATGGACACATATATACCCAAGGCTTCATACCTAGGATCTTACTTTAAATACATAACAAGGGTTTTGCTTATAGGCCCAACCAAACCCTAAATATATAGGGTTTCATAACATAGCAAAGCGACCCTACTATACTTCAAAGGTTTGGGATTTCAAACAACACCATTCAACAAGTTAAGGTTTTCATGATCACACCAAAACCCCAAACATGGCATCATCATTAAAACTTCAAATAGAATTTCCAAATAATCCTAAGCAGGTTAGGGTTTCATACATCATCATTAACATACCCTTAAGTTAGGATTTTTCAGAGAACCTGTCTAGGGTTTTATAAGGGCAGTGAAGAATGTAAGGAGGGTAGATTTATCAAATGATGAATCACCCTAAACAATAACCTTTATGATTCAAGACAACTAGACATAATGATGTTAGTAATGTAATGCAAATTACAAAAATAAGATGAACGTACTTTTAAGAGAATTTTATAAGGTGTATAGTTTAAGACATACATGGAGATGTTCCTTAACAGACCTTGGAAGGATTCCTTGAAGTGTCTTCTTTGTACTAAGCCATGATCTTTTATACCTGTAATACATACTTACAAGCAAAACATGTGATACCAAGAACGTGATTTAATTTCTCAAGTTAGATTTCCTACATAACCATGGAGGATGGAATCCTATGAAAATTTATTCCTTCTTTCAATCAAGGACTTTTGCTTGGAATCCTAGATTACTTGTAAATCCTAGAGGAAGAGGATTAAGGTTCTAATATGTTATCTAGAGAGTACACTCTTTATCCTAGACTAGTTATAAACAAGGATTATATGAACCATTAGAGATAATAGAAATCTAAAAGCTTATAAATATACATACCTTGTGTTTACGTACCTTTGATTTGATAGCTTGATGGAAGAGCATCTTATTAAGTGACAATACTTGATTTCTTTTTCCATAGGCCAGACTTCGGATAGTCTTCAAATAAATGCTTTTTACTTTAGCAAATCCTCCTTTCGTTGCCTTCAATTTCATATATGCATGACTAGTGTTATTTGGTTAGGGCTTCTATAATCTTAGAGTATGTTGAAGAGGCTTTTAGACTTGTGATGACTTAGTACATAATCTCTTTATTGTAATATAGTCTTCACTGATTTCATGATCATAATTGTCTCACTAAGATGTACCAAAATTTATCATTGTAACATCGTTGAGCTTCCCTCTAAGATTTGCATCGATCTTGCACTTTATCACTTACTGAAATCTCACGAGTTCATCCTGAACAATTCATTGTAGAATATCGAAACCTTGTTACTTAAGTCCATCGAAAGTCTTCTCTGAAGTTTGTGCGAGATTTTGTATCCTCATCTTCTGGAAATGATCTGAAATCCTCCTTCTTCAAGGTGTTTTTAATACCTTGAATGAACTAGATCACCGTAATTTGCTATCCAACCTTTCAAGATACCTCAGAATATTAGCCCATAAATGTCCTTGGGATCTTGATCTTGATCTTCAATGCAAACATAACCTTTCACTGAGAATACTTCAAAGATGTATAAGTGATCTTCAAATTGCCTTTGATCATGACCTTAGCTCTAAAACTAGGTTGATAAATCCAAAGTGTGGTGGTTAAACGATTTCTCTTATTATGACATTATCTTGTGATGTTTTTCATTATTATTATTTGTTCTTTTGAATTATCTTTTCTTATCATCAAGACTAATGCTAAGAAACAAATAGAAGAGAACACAAGATGTAAGCATGTTGTTAGGGAAAACTCCACTCTGGGGGGAAACCTAGTCAAAATTCTTCCTTTAGTAGATTCAAGATGAGACCACCAAGACCCTTACAAACTAGAGACTCCATCCATTAAGTCAGCCTTCTGAGTAGCATTGCATTCTTCAATGTGTTCTTCCTTGCAATAATAAAGCTTCGACACAATCCAATAGTATGTTTGATAGCTTGGTCACATAACACAATTATATCTCTATTCAACACTGTAACATATATGCTTTGGTCCAACAATGATGATATACTCCTTCTCCTGGTCCTCGTCATTGAGGTGGCACCAAACTTTATCACTGCAATTACACCGGAATTTTGTGACAACACCTTACTGTAATGGCACCGAACTACCGTGACATCACTAAATTGCAATAGCATCTAACTTCTATATTGCAATGACATCGAAGTGTATTCATTGTAATAGCATTAAGCTTTGTCCACTGTGAAGGTACCGAATTTTATCCATTGCGATAACATGGAGAGTTTAATTTGAGCGAGGTTAAGACGATGGTTACACTGATTCTCTTTCTCTTAGATTTGTTCTGAACTTCCTTATTGTAATAGCAACAAAAATTTCCTCTTTGCAATGGTACCGAAAACCTTCTCCATTGTGATAGCACCGAGACTTGGCCACTATAATTTCTGAACATACCTGCAATAAAATCGAGCTCTATGTAGTGTAGGAATGTGAAGACCTCATGATTATATATATATAGTTGTTGTAATGTGAAATAAGTCGACATCAGTTTATGAACATTTGTGTCTCCATATAAAGTTAGGTCAACTTGTAGGCAGACATGTAGATGATTTATTTGAGGCCGACAACAAGGAGACTTGATGGAGGATTATTTCACCAAACAATAAATTGATTTTGACTCAAATAAACAATCCTAAAGCCTACAATGGAGGCTTGACCTATGACAATTGACTCAAGCATGAAACCCATGCTTTAAAAAGTCAATTCAATAATAATAATAATTCTTTTTTTCTTTTATTTTGACAAATATATTACATTTTGACTCAAGTACAATTTATGAAGACCGAAACCTAGTTACATTCTTCAACACTTCCATGTACCACTCGACCATAAAATGAGTTGAACCAAATCTCTCTTTTAGGCAATCACCACTATGCCACATTCCAAACATGAACATGGGATCTCATGTATTAAACTAAAGCAAAACAAAACAGGGCTTCCAAAGGCTAAACCACCTCAAACCTCAACCACAGTGATTCCACCTCTATAGTTTGGAAATCACTAACATCATCCAGATCGGTCTCTATCCAAGTTATGCAAGGCTCTAGGAACTACTAACTCAACCCATAGCCTTCTAGGCTCCAAAGTGTTTGTTCTAACCACGGATTCAAGGACTAGTAACTCAACCCACCAAGGGCTCGAGGGCATTTGTCCCAACCTACAGCTCTGAGAACTAATAACTCAACCCAAGTTGTGTCAGGACTTCATAGCATTTTTTCCAACCCACAATTGTTATAGCTCCAAATCTCACTCTTATGGTTTGTGATGCCGCACTCATGGCCCAGGGCAACCCCTCCTTCCAGACCTGGTCCAAAAATTTAAAAAACAGTGTTTTATCCCTTATACGCGACATTGCCCTGAGTTAAACGCGTGTATACGCGGGTAGGTGTATACCCAACCCGCATATATGTATTAAAACACTTAAAAAAATATGAAACTCCTTAATTTCGGGCAGAGATCACAGGTTTTACCTGCTGATCACCTGTTAGTGGCCGTGGCCCAACTGTTCCCAACCAACTCCCAACTAAAAAACTACTTTGGGAGAAGTATAAAAAGGCTTCAATGGGAAGGCCTAAGGGAGGAGAGAATAGAGAGAAAGGTTATTATGTTGAGATTTCCCTGACCAAGTCTGAAGATCCTTGTGCCTCCTGCACTTCCCCCATTTTTACAGGAAACCCTTGTTTCCTTGTGTGTTGATGTCCATCCAATACTTGTGATATCATGGAGTAAGTCATGGAAGGAGTTCGTTAAAGGCTTGAGACTGGACAAATCCGGAAGAAGGCCTTGCTTGGAGCCCGCGAAAGGATGACTTAGGTGAAATTATTCCTTTCTGTACTTTATTTGTCTATAATAAAAGAAACACATGTCTTTGTTCCTGATATAAATCTTCTTCATGTTTGTGATATTCATGTTAGAATTCATATGTGAATGGTTGTTTAATTTCACAACTAACTACCTTTCTTTATAATATGAAGAAGGTTTCTTTATAAGGTCTAGTTCATATACTGTTGTACCTTTTGAATTGGTTGTTTTGCAGGTCAAAGGAGCAAAAGGAACTCCAAGAAGGGTTTGGACCCTGGAAGGATCTTCTCAAACGTAGGATGTCAGGTACGCCCCTTATCATAGAATTTGCTTATGTTAGCATAATGGTTGTGTGGAATGTGTGTTTCTCTGTATAGACAACTTTCAGTCTGCTAGGGTTTCAACCCAAAAGCCCTAGGGGAACATTTCCCTTAACAATAATCATAGGGAACCTAAGCACCAATCAGAAACAAGTGGAAAAACCCACAACACCATGGCTATCTAGGAAATGACAAGGAAAGACTGAAAACACTATTAATCCAGACAAATATCCATGCTAATCGCAACACTTAACCAAGGAACCACATGCATATACCATGCATTCAAAAAGCAACAAGGAAATCACACATGCATCCTGCTACTTGGAAAGCAATCCAGTTGTAACTACTGGTCCCATTGTTTCCTTATGAGCCCACTTTTTCCATTTGTAGCTATTGATCCCATTATTTCCTTGGGCTCCAGGAACTAGTAACTCAACCCACAACCTCTAGGGAAGCCAAGATGTTTCAGGGCTTTGTGAAGTTGTTCCAACCCACAGGCTCCAGGATCTAGTAACTCAACCCACAACCTCTAAGGAACCCAAGTTGTTTCAGGGCTCCAAAGAATTTCTTCCAACCCACGACCATAGGAAACTGAAGAACCAATCAGAAAAATAAATGGGGAATTTACTACACCATGGTTGTCCATGAAATGGCAAGGCAAGGCTAAAACCACTGTCAATTTAGGCAAATCTCCATGCCAATGACAACACATAACGAAGAAACCGCATGCATATACCACACATCCAAAAATTAGTAAGGAAATAACACATGCAATATTCTACCTACAAAGTAATCCAGTTGTAGCTATTGATCCCATTATTTCCTTGTGCCCCTTGGTCAGATTCAGAAACAGGATTTATGTGTTAGATAACAGTGAGCTAAAGAAGCTTATCTTGAGGGAGTTTCATGTCAATCTGTATTCAAGCCACTTGGGATACCATAAGACTTTCACGATTGTTGAGAAGTTATATCATTGGCCGAATTTGAAGAAAGAGGTGGCTGAGTTTGTTGTGAAGTGCTTAGACTATCAGCGAGTGAAAGCAGAGTGTAAGCATCCGACATTTCGATTCCAAAATGAAAATGGGAGGTGATTTCCATGAGTTCATTATAGATTTGTCGAGGACATCGAAGCAACATGGTTCCATCATGGTTGTGGTTGATAGGTTGAGTAAGGTAGCTCACTTCATTGCAATCAACTCTATGAATTTTGTTACTGAGGTAGATCATATCTTCATCAGAGAGATAGGGAGATTGCATGGAGTTACCAATAAGACTATATCAGACAGAGATGCCAAGTTCACTTCCAAGTTTTACAAAGAGTTTTTTGCAGGCTTGGGCACAGAGTTAGCATTCAATACAACTTATCATCTACAAACAAATTGACAAATAGAGAGGGTTACTAAGGTTCTTGAGGATATGTTGAGGATGTATGTTATGCATCTGAAGAGGAAGTGGGAGGAGTATTTTCCACCGCTAGATTTTTCATATAATAATGGGTATTAAGAGTCCTTGAGGGTGATTCCATTTGAGTCTCTTTATGGGCGGAGTTGCAATACTCCTATCAACTAGAGTTATCCAATGAATAGGGTGGTGATTTGAGCAGATATGTTGGCTGATATGAAGTAGGAGATGTAAGTTATTATGAGGAATTTAAAGGTAGCATAAGGCAACCAAAAGAGTTATGTGGATCAACATAGAGCATTCAAGGAGTTTCATATTAGGGAGCATGTGTACTTGCACACTAAGCCTAGGAGGAGCTCCTTGAGGATTACGTCATGTGCCAAGTTGGCACTTCAATATTATGGGCCTTTTGAGATCCTTGAGAGGATTTGACCAGTGTCATACTTACTTGCACTGCCGCCAATAGTGAAAGTCCATGATGTTTTCCATGTTTCATTGTTTAAGAAACATGTCTTAGATGTTGATCATGTGAATTATTGGCGTGTATTGCAAATGGAAACAGAGGGAGAATTCTAGTGAGAACCTCAATACATCTTGCAGCAGAAACAAATCGTGCTTCAAAACCAAGCAATCAAGCAAGTTAAAGTGTAGTGGAAGCACTTTGGACCCGATGAAGCTACATGGGAGATGGATGATCATATGCATACTTTGTATCCTTCTTTATTTCCTGGTTGAGCAGATGTGTTTGGTTTATATTTAATATGCATATCTGTATTGTAATTACTGTAATGGGTTGTGTTATAAAGCTCCAATAAGCAGTATGTTGTAAATATTGCATCAAGCTCTGCTATAAAGCTCCAATAAGTAGTATGGTTTTAATTGCTTCAGCAATTTGCTATGATGTAAATGTTGCATCAAGTTGTGTTATAAATCTCCATGGGCAGCATGTGTTTGTCGGTTATAATTGTCATTGAACACTGAGGACGGTATTCCCCCAAGGGGGAGGGGTTTGTAACAACCCTTGGTTGATTTTCCATGTAAATAAGATAAGACCAATTCCAAGTTGAATGGTCGACAAACATTATAGTGGGCATCACTAGCGTTTATTAATGGCTATGGAAATTAGCAAAGGCAAAGAGACAATAAATGGCATTTAATTATGAAAATAAAGGAAAATAGGAGAAAAGGAAGGTGAAGAGACACAAATTTGCATGCGAGGGAAATTAGAGGAAAAAATAAGGAAAATGAAGAAAAAGGAGACATCATTAATAAAAAGACATCATAGAAACAATTGATGGTTTTTTTTTTTAGCATTTGGCTCTCTTAGACTCTTGCACACTTAGAGGATTCTTGGAGAATCCTTGGAGTATTCTAGCAAACACTTATATTGGAGAAAGAAAGCAAGGAAGCACAATGTGTAAGTGAAATAGAAAACAAATTTTATATTACGAAAATGTGTAATTTTTTTAACGTTAATATGCAATCCCTGATCGAGGAGGAAAACAATGTGAATAGGGTGGTAGGGAGTAAGCCTGTTGCCCCATCGTAGAGCATGAAATTAATGAAGGGGGTGGAATGGCCAACCCCCTGCATGCACAAACATGTGAGTGACCTTAATTCATTTAGTCATGGCAAGAGGTATCCCACCTTGAGGTTTTGGTTTTCAGTCCAGGTCACAAAGTATTTTAACTAGGAAGTTTCCCACGCTTCCAGTGCAGGGGGGATATCTATGGGGTCCATTAGTGTTGAGGGACTAGTCCATGCCAGATCTGAAATTTTTTATAGTAATCTTAGTTCTGACCCCTTTTAGGGTGGCTTTGTTTGCTTTTCTTCCAAAATTTGTGGAAAATCCTATCAGTTTGGGTGACAAACTGGTTATGTGGAGATAATTGGCAATTCACAGGGTATAAAGCATTCCTTGGAATCTGGCGGTGTTGGCACCTCATTACACCCTTCGGTACTCCAATTATAGCTTGCAGACAAACTTGCAATCAAGGGTAACTCTATATTCCCCAGACTACATTATTATTCCTTCCTGCATTGAGGTATTTGTTCCAAATAATGTCAATACCTGGGTCGTACAATAATAAGAAGGAAGAAATACCTTGATTCTATCTGTTTACACTAGCATATGAAGACCCTCCCTAAAAGGGTCTTAAAAGACAAATAGGAATAACGATATGACATATTTTTTGCATTGAATGACATAAAGTGTGCTCAGTGGAATCAATGAGTTTGCTTGGAAAGAATGGAGGTAGAGCTTCCTCACTTGGAGAGCCACTTCTAGTGTGTTACTGATATCTAAGCACCCCCAAGGAATAACATCGAATAACACATGTTACTTCTTCCGACTCCCAAATGTTTGTAATGATGGATAACAACTTTTTGTTATGTAGCATGGTAGCAGATAAGTTTGTTTTTTTAAGACATTTATATTTGGGATAGTTTTCTTATATTCTAGATAGTTAAAATTATCTAGTTTCACATGAGGTAGTCTGAAACTGCATACAAAGTACTATGTCTGAGATATGATCAACTAGATGATGTATTATGTTGTTATGCTATTATGAGGTAATAATAATCTCAATTCATAATAATAATAATAATAATAATTGTAATAATAGTTGTATTTAATCCCGGATGGGGGTGTGAATAGAGGTTGAAAGGGGGCTCAGGGGCAAGCCTGCCACGATGTCGAAGAGATAGACATTTATGAATAGGGGACATGGCTTGCCCCATGCATGCATAAGCATGAGAGTAATAAATATGGCCTTAACTACACAGTGTGTGGAGAAGATGGTTAGTATGATAGTATTCATAGGAGGAGAGTGTCTAAGTCTAAAAGGGGAGGGGAGGAGCGAAAGCCCTCTCTATAGGAGGGAAAGTCTTAAGGTTTTTCCAATTGTGGAGGGCCTAGTCTAAGTGCAGACCAATTTTTCTGAGTAGAATTTTGTAGAAATGTGGAGGAGCCATCCCGTGGCTGTGGGATTTTACCAATTTGTGTGGGTGATCCAGGTGGCTCCAAAAATGCTCAGAATTTAGAAGTGGCTTAGGAAAAGCTATAAAAATAAAAGTTATCTGATTGAAATGAAACGAAGTTCATATCGAAGAGCTTGTCGCAAACTTTCCAACGATGCAAACAACACCTCAATCTGAGTACGTATGTAAAAGTTATGGCCAATCAATTTTTTTTGTCAAACTCGGCCTTTTGGAAGTCACCAACGAAGCAAAAATTTGGCAATTCACGGTGACAATTTCCAATGGTCGGAAAAGGCGAATTTGTTGCCTACTTAATTTTTCTAATGACCCCTATAAATATGATGGTTGGTTGTTACGAATATAAATTACATCAAATAAAGTGAATATAAATAATGTAAATAATAAAATATTGGTTATGTCAAATAATCATTAAGTTAAGTGAACAGGCATGTCTAAAAGACATGCCCAGTCACAAAAGGACACCTGCTTAGGTATATATGCGAGTCCTCGTTGTAACATTCTACATCACTTATACAATTATATATACATTAAGTCAACAAGCCATATATTTTGTTGCTTCGATGATATGAGAACCATGCCACACAATATAACCATGCGAGTCTCTGATCGTTGTCGCCACAGAATATGCCATTACGTTCACGTCCTGAATTCATGGAGCAGTTTAGTAAAATTCAAGAAGTATTTCAGCATTTAGGAAAATCATTTGCACAAGTTAAAGCATGTCGAAAGGAAATCAATAATAAGGAAGATGATAGCAACAATGAAGAAACAAAACAGAAGGAAGAAAAAGAAGAAGATTTTGATCAAAATGATGATAATGAAAATGAAGATGTGAAGATTACTCATTTTGATGATGAAAAGGAGGTGAAAATGGTTGATTTTGATATGGAGAGAAAGATATGGATGCAAAGAGTACCAATGGAGGAAATGAATCCATTAATGATGAAGGGGAGTAAAAGTGGAGGAAACAATGCCATTGATGGTGAAGGGGAAGATATCAAGATTGTTGATTTGGAGGGAGACAAAGAATCTGTGAATATAAATGATATGGACACTGATAGTGAGAATGAGGAAGCTGAAAAATATGGATTTTTCTACATGCTCTTCAGGGAGAAAAGCGTGGATTGTGAAAGGAGAGACGGGCAGGATAAGGGTGAGGATGATGATAAGGGAAATGCCAACTGGGATAAGGATGAGGGTTCAGATTTCTTGTCGTTCTAGAGGATATTCAGGATTCACTAAGAAGATGAGAAGACCTTGTTGACTTCTATTGAGAATTATTCCTTAAGTACTCCTAAAATTAGTCCTAACACTGAGAATTTTTTTAAAAGATTGTTTAGGAATCACAATCGATCTATTGAAAACTCTGAACTATTTAGTCTAAAACAACAACGAGAGAAGCGACCAGGATCTCCAAGACAGTGGAATGACAGGTCATCCGCTAAACCACCTTTGCCAATTACATCCCAAATTTGAAAAGGCACTTACCATGTGTCTTTGGATTTTGTTCAATCACTATGTGATACATCATATGGTTTGGTGGATGCATACCCAATAAAACATTGTAAAAAATGCCTTGCGAGAGTCATTGGTTGAAATGGATTCACTTGACAGAGAGAAAATGCCAAACATTCCTCATAATTCTGCTCATAGTGTGCCCAAGGAGTTCTTCTTGATGAGCCCCAGTATTGAAGCAAGGATGTTGCAACTCCTAGGGAGACCAACTTTACTTTATCAACCCAGGGTTCGTATAAACTTGGAGGTGATAGTGTTATATGCACAACAAATGTAACAATCTACTCTTGTCACTTCTCAACTATGATGATAGACCACTAGGATTTTTCAAACCAATCTTCTATTGACTAGAAGGAGGCTGACTACTGACATCGAATGTAAAGCTATCTCTAATCCAAAAAGTAAATGTTGGCCTATGTTAAGGAAATGAAGGTGCTAAATAGAAAGTGCTATGAAATGAGATGAAATTACCTAACTAATATTTAACACACATTACATGCAAAAGTTACCTAATTTAACGTTGCATTTTATCATCTAGTTATCTAGACTAAGTAAGCATGGGAATGATCCTAACATTGCTAATACTGATGTATGCATGCACTAGCTAAATTTGCAGAAAAGAGTCTTTTGGTTTTCAATTTAGAAATGTAAATGTTAAACTAAATAAGTTGATCTTTTACAGGGGAGGAAGGTATGGGAAAACTAGTCAAAAATGGAATTGAGGGCTATGGAGGTCAAGTTGGAGGCCTACCCTAGGCTATGATCATCATTTCTGCCCAAAACAGTCTAAAATAGGCTCCTACAGGGTTTCGTGTAGTTGCTACAAGATTTCCTGTAGTTAATACATGATGTCTTGGTTTACTACAGGAAACTTAGCTAAAAGTTGTAGGAAGGCAGGGAAGGTAAAATGAAGTGTTGTGAAGGTGTATGATGGTGGAATAAGGTATGGGGAAGGTGAAAAGAAGTGTTGTGGAGGTGTATGATGGTGGAATAAGGTATGGGGAAGGTGCACACTACACAAGGATCAACCCAACTCTTCAGGATGGTTGGATTTGCTCAAGGTGGCTATCCACGGTGGCTACAAAACAGAAATCCGAATTGGTGGTTGGTAGGGTTTGGTGAGAGGTGGAGAAGACCTACATGAGGATGGTGGAATGAGTTCCTCCATGCAGATTAGCAACTCCTACAACACATATTCATTTCTTCATTTACGCACAACTTTATGTAAATGTGGAAAAGTTGAGTTGAATTTGAGAAACTGATTTATTGATGGCTAGTGGATCAAATCTATGGAATGGAATGCTTTCTAATCTACAACAGGCTTAAGAAACAAAAATGACAATTGAAGTTGCTTCTAAGAAATCATTAACAATGATCTACTCAACAAGAAATCCTAAGTTATGGAATAACCAAAAGATAACTCTGTTTTTGGCGCTGTGAGAGTGGGGTCCTCAAACCATGATCCCATGAGGGAGGTGATGATGAGGCCATTTTCAAAAGCTTTTTTGAAGTCTTTTCTTTGACAGCTGTAACATGGATCTACTTCTCCAACTAATGGAAGCAAAACTAACCAATCATTCAAGGACTTGTAAATTAATCAAAACATAAATAACTTTGACAGCTAGCCTATGATTCCAATCTAAGGATACATGTACAAAAATAAGAGGAACCTCTGCTGCTAGGGTTGGGCCCTAACCCAAGAGCTTCAGCCCTCTGAGTCAACTCAGTGTTGGATCAAAGAAACCCTTTTCATTATCACCAAAATGTCAAAAATAACATGAGAATAACAGTGACAATATCTTAATCTCGAAATTGCCTCTTGGCTATAATAAAAAGTTGAATTGTAATGACACCCTAGGCCTTCTTATTTATACAACTGAAGCTACCAACGACTTCCTTAAAATTAGGGTGGCTTGGCTCCCAAACTTGAGATTGACTTGTCTTCAACTATCATTGGCTTGGATGCCAATGAACTCGGTGGGCTTCGCTGCTTGTAACTCCAAGCTGATGAGATCAGGTGGAGGAATCTTTGAGTGATTGAGGAGTTAAGAAGGGAGATCCAATCTCCTAAAATTCTTGTTGCTTGTCTACTTTGAGTTCCTGCACTTAAATTAGCCCAAAGCTGCTCCGAATCCTGCAATTAATGCACATTAGGCCACATGACATAACATCTCACCTATACCCTTCTCACTAAGCAAAATATAATAAAATATGTAAAGAGATTGGAGAAAAGTTGATTTTAATAAGCTGGAGAGTGGCATGAAGGCCCATAAGATTTACCTATTAATGAGTCTCATCATCACCCCCTACTAAATGTGTTGCTCATCCTCTGAGCAACTTAGTCTATGTATGTATCTTTTATAGCTCTTGTGGCCTCCCTGACATCCCATGCCTCTGTTGATGGAGTTTCCTCATGTGGATAAAACCTTGCATGTTTTTCTATTTCATCCCACTGTTTTCTTTCCTCTTCCTCCTTTCTTCCTTCTAGCATACCCAATAGCAAGGGTGGACTAAGTTTCAAACCAATCCAATTAATTTTGAGTCTCTGTAGTGAATTCTTATATAGTGTGGTCCTTTCTAGTGCATCTCTCATCCTTTCAGGGGAATGATACTCCCTGATCCTTAGGTTGTATGGTAGGGTATCCCATCTCCTTTGGCATGCTTGCTGGCTTTCATTACCTAGCAATATCAAGGTGTTCTCAAAATGTGTGATGCTTTCTCTTGTGCAGCTAGGTATCTTGCTGCAAGCTCAGGATTATTGGCGATGATGTTGTGGGTGCTAATGAAAGCCATTGAATTTATCTATTCCACTATGATGTAAAGGGGATATTTTTCTTCTCTTTCCAATACCCTCTTGACCTCCTTAACCCTGGCCTCCTCATGACTCATCCATGATGCAAGGGCCATTAGTTGTGAGCCCCCAAACTTTGCATTGGGTTCCCGTACATTCAAGCATGTTAAGGTCAAGTTGTGCAAGTAGAATCCAGATATCTTGGCCTTATCCTCTAGGGTTTTTTTGTCACATAGTTCAATTAACTGTCTATAGTCTTGGAATGGCATAGTCCCTTGTTGTGCTAGTGTCTTTATCTGAAATTGAAGTCATTGATCTTTGAGGTACAAGGAATATTATTTTGGTGGAATCCTGCACTAGAGTGCCTCCATGGAGAGGCTTGCCATGGTGGCCAATTGGCTCTCTTTTTCTTGTAACTGCCTACTTAGGCATGTGTTTTCTGCTTCTAGTTGAGATCTCATAATTCGTTCCCTGTCTCTTATCCTATTCATCTCTTTGCCCATCTCTAGTAGCTTCTCTTCCATATGGCCCACATCCTCTACCTTCTTTGATTTTGCAATTTGCATCCAGCAGTGTGTCCTTCCTCTCTCCTTCTCAAGCTCAAAGAAGAGACAGATGGAAAATTTATGTGATATTACTATGCCTCCATCAATGAATATCTAATAAGAGCTTATATTGGGTTGTGGGCTAGGTTCTTGTAGCTCTTGTGACTCTCCCTTAGATGTATTTGGAGAAGTTTCCCCCTCTTGTACTTGTTTTTTTGTTTCCTTGCCTTCCCTATGTCCTTACTGTCCTTCCTGCTTCTTTTTTTGTGTTTCCTGTAGTGCTGACATAGTTACCTGTAGGATTTTCTGAGGATCCTGTAGAGGGCTTTTTCCTTTCTGAAGTTGAGTCAAAGGTGCCTTGTATTGCTTTTCTAATTCTGACCTGGTGACATGCCTCCTAACATAGGTGATGGGATACTTTGGGGAAGCTTGTTTTGATGTGCCCTCTTCACCTTTTATTTCGAGGGAAACTAGATTTTCTTTCTCTTTTGGTGAGTCCTCAATTATGATTGAAGTCTTGGTGGGTGTTTGTGGTTTCCCTTGTTTGATCATAGTGCCCCTCCTTGTTTTGAAATAGAGGGGAGTCTGCCCCTGTCTTTTCCCTTTTGACTTGACAGGTGTGCGTAGGGCAGTCAAGGTAGCAACTGCCTCCCTCTCAGTGGGTTTAGGAGACAACCTTGGATATTCATCCCTTTCCTTGGTGTGTTCCTCAAGGCTTGATTCTTCCTTCTATTCTTTCTCTTCACTTTACCCTCTTTTCCTTCTTCTCCCTATGTTTCCTCTGTTTCTGCCTCCTCTTCCTCCTCTGGTTCTTCTTCCTCCTCTTTTGGTTCTTCTTCATCTTCTTCTGCCTCCTATTCACCACTAGAGGTATTGTCCCTATCATATTCAAGGGCTTATATTTCAATCACAACCTCTCTGTCCATGTCTCTAAATGTGGACCATTGAATGGGGATTCTTAGATGGCTCAAGGCATCCTCTAGTATTAGCTTAATAAGTCCATGGTGTGCCAATTATTGATGTTTTCCCTCTTGGACCTTTAGGCTCATGTATATTATTGATTGTAGCAAGAAGTAGGGTACACTGAGTCTTTTGTCAATGGGTATCTCCTCTCCAAATATCAACTCATGGAGGAGTCTAAATTGATAGCCATAGATTATATTGAGCCTCCCTTCACAAGAGATATATTTGAGAATATGATATCTCACCTCATTCCAAGGGTAGGGAAGGCTTTTCCTTCTCATCCCATTTTTGTCTTCGATTGGCTCTTCATCCCTTAAGAAAAAGTTTTTCTTTGCAAAAGTGCTTGTAGCCTTATCCTCCTTTCTCCATGGCATCCCTTGAGGAAGTGTAGTGATTTTGCTAATTACTTCAGGAGTAATTGTAATTGACAGTCCTCTTACCATAGTAGTAGCACCGATTATAGCCTGAGGGTTAAGTGTCATGGCAAATTCTTGAGCTACATCATCATCATACCCTCTGAGAAACTCAAATAATCCCAACCAGTTATACCTTCTAAATATTTCTACCACAGGATGATGGAAGTGTAACCTGGATGTCTTTGTAGGTTCCCTTCTGTTAAACCCTCTTGTCGTGTCTCTTTTTGGTTGGCTAACTGTAGGGAGTTTGGTAGGCTAGCTTTAGTTTTTAGGGTGGCTATGAGTTGATAGCAGTGGTGTATGACTGCAATTTTTCCCTATCTCCCCTCAAATACAGCCGTTACTTGAAATTATGTCTCTACATTGCTCTCTATTTAAGCCTTTGCCATGGTCTGCCTCTTCATCTGGTCCTGATGATGAACCACACTTGTTGGTTTGAAACGCGTCAGCCAAAATTTTTTTTCATGTGATTCCTACCAAAAGACTTTGTTTAAATTTTAAACAGTTCACAATTTTTTTTAAACTCCTAGGCCCACTGTAATCACCTAAAAGCTCGTATTTTTCTGTTCTTAGCTATTAATTCAAAGCATAGGAGATATGGGCCACCTAACTTTCACTGTGATGCTTTGGATGAGGAGAATTTCTGAGCAGTTGGACCCTATGCACCCCCTTTTAGCGTTCTCTGTGAATTTCCATTGTTTCTTGTAGCTCCATGTGTTTCTTGTAATTGTTCCAGTAGTTTTGTTTCCTATAGGGTGGCTGAAACAAGTTTGCCTTCTCGATGGCTCTCCTAGGTGGTCATGGTACTCTCTGATCTCGAAATGAACAAATGGTCCATGAGAGTTTGGAATGTTTTATTTCTATGGTCGATTCCTTGGAGCGTTGTATTGGCTAGCAGTGTATGAGATTTCCTCTTTGGGATCGTTGGCCTACCATTAGTTATCATGCAACCTCCCCTCGTAATCATCACACACTCTCACACAACTTAACTCAACCACATTTTCAATTCATTCTTCTTGATGTGATGTTGCCACGTGTCAGGATGACTAGGAGTTCACTTTTTGTTTTCGAGTTGAGGGTGGCCAAGTTAACTGGCCACCTCTAGCTTATAAAATTGACTTTTTCATATTCCTACACTTTTATGATATCTTAATTAAGGAAGAATTAAGACGAGGTGCCATACCTGTGCCTTCCTCGGCTTGGTTGATGCATGCTTCTTTTTGTTTAGGTAAGTGCTTTTGCTTGGTCACTTTTTGTATATTTCTTCTTGTTGTTGTGGTTGTCCTCTTTGTTGTTGTGTGCAGGTGCTTGGTCATATTATTGAGATCTAGATGGGAGTCATAGTGTCTGTAGGGGTGTTGGAGTTATTTGCTTACATGGGTGTTGAAGGAGAATGCATGGAGAAACTATTGTTGTGAGAGCACAAGTTGCTACAGGGTTTCTTATAGTTACTACATGAAATATTGTAGTTGCCTTTTTCATCATTTTTTTGCTTTTTGTTTTTCACTTGGGGGAGGAATGGGTGGTGATGTAGAAGTGGAAGGATGGAAATGGAGGAGATGGAGTAGTAGGTGAGTGAGGCCAATGATGGCATGGCACTTGGACTCTATATATATATATATATATATTTGAGTGATTTTTGATGGACACAGAGGGTGGTATAATCATGAGCTAGTGTTGGGTGAGAGGTGGTGAGGTGTATGGTCCTCTATTTCATCCTAGAACATACCTGCATCATCATTTCCCAATCGGAATTTCATTCCTCTAGTGTTTCAGGACATCTTGTAGTACTACAGGAAACCCCGTAGAAGTCATGAAAACTGCATAAAAACTAGTTTTTGATGCCTGGAAGTGAGGATGAATGATGGAGAATTATAGGTTTGGGAAATATGAAGTGAATGGAGGAAGAACGGGGTGATGCTTGGCTTGTTTTTCTTTGAACTTTGAGTCCTTTGTTTCCTTTAAAAACTTGCAAAAACCACATAATTTTAGTAGTGGGCAGGTTGGAGGTCCTGCCATGTCATTTTTATTTTTTATTTTTTTTCTCTTCTTCCTTTTTTTTTTTTGAAAGACACACAGGTCACCTCGAAGGAGGTTTTCAACCTGTCTGCGTGCTCTAGGTGCCTCAAGGGAGGTTTCACCCAGGGATCCTTCTATTTTCCTTTTTTCACTCTTGGGCTACTTCAAGGAGGTTTTCAACCAAAAAGTTGGTTTCGGGTGCCTCATAGAGGTTTTCACCTAGGTCCCTTATTGTGTTTTCCTCTTCTTCTTTTTTTCATTAAAAAAAAATAAAATAAAAACAATCTTCAAGAATTTAGTGAGTTGGAAGCTGAGACACTTCTAAGCACATTCACTTCCTTACTAATGGTATGGATGAACTCTTCCCTTAACAGAGGTCTTTTATAGGATTTCAATCTATATCCATTGACAAGCAAGGGGATACCTTCTTCGTCAGTGGTCCTTATTTGCGCAACCCCATTGTCATGGCACCTTTCTATCAGATATGGGCCCATCCACCTGGTCATCAATTTTCCTTTGAAGTCCTTGAACCTGGAGTTATATAGCAGAGCCCAATCACCTTCTTGAAAAAATTTGTCTTTGATGTTTTTGTCATCTCAAACCTTTCTTTGTACTTGAGTAACTTTTGTGTGTAGGAGGGCTTGCATCCTGAATTCATATAAACCATTGAGCTGAGTAGCCTCCCTTGTTGTGCCTTTGTAACATCCACATCCAACTATGCTTCCATTCTCAATGTGTTGTACTCAAACTCAATGGAGAGCAAAGCCTTCTTCCCATAGGCCTAGTTATAAGGGGTGAAGCCAGTGGTTGTCTCCTAGGTTGTATTATAGGCCCAAATGGCCTCCACTAGTCTGTTAACCCAATATATTTTGTTGTTGCTGACAAAATTGGTGAGAATGTCTTCCAATGCTCTATTGGTAACCTCTACTTGCCCATTGGCCTGAGGATGATAAGTAGTTGACTTTGCGTCAACAGATTTTCAATCAGGTGTGAGGTGAATTGAGCTCCCTGATCAGTGACTAGCTCTCTAGGGTACCCAAACTTGTAAAATACATTCTCCCTTAAGAACTCAACCACTTTCTCTTCTGTTGCTACCTTGACAACCTTGGTTTCAGCCCACTTTGTCAAATAATCAGTGCACACAATTATGTACTTTTTCTGCCTTAATGGTGGATCAATGGGCCCAATGAAATCCATGTTCCACTTGTTAAATGGCTCAAGAGTCACTTGAGGTTGCAAAGGCATTTCATCCCTGGGAGTAGGTTTCCTCGTTCTCTGGCATTGGTCACATCGACTGGTGTATCTTCTTGCATCTTGGTGGAGAGTGGGCTAGTAGTAGCCAGCTTAGAGTACCTTGAAGGTTGTCCTCTTGCCTGCAAAGTGACCTCCACAAGGCCCATCATGACAGGCCTGAAGGATGTCAAATAATTCCTCCTTTCTAACACATCTCCTCAAAATTTGGTCTGGGCCTAGCTTGCAGAGATTGCCCCCAATCCAGGTGAATGGGGCGCTCTTTCTTATAATTCTACTCTTTTCCTTAGAGTACAGATTTGGAGGGAAATGTGGAGCCACTAAGTAGTTGGCTATGTCAACAAACCATGGAGAGAGAACTAAAATAGCAAATAAATGCTCATCTGGCAGCCAATCATGAACCATTCCTTCCTCACTTGTAGGAAAAGCAAGTCTAGACAAAAGATCTACAACTACATTTTCTCTACCATGCTTATCAATGATAGTTAGATCAAACTATTGTAATAAAAGCAACCATCTAATAATTATGGCATTCACATCAAGCTTGTTCATAAAATATTTAATAATAGCGTGGTCAGTATGTATAAAGGTCTGGTAACCAATGATGTAATATCTGAACTTATTCAAGGAATGGACAACAACTAGGAGCTCTTTTTCAGTCACAGTATAGTTCAATTAAGCCTTGGACAGATTTTTGCTGATGAAATAAATGGCACAAGGCAACTTGTCATCTTTATGGCCTAGAGGTGCTCCTATAGCTTTGCCAGAGGCTTCATCATGGATGTGGAAAGGAAGAGTCCGATTTGGGCCTCGGAGTATGGGTGCAGTAGTCAAATTTTCCTTTAAGGTTTCTAGGGACTCTTGGTAGCTTTCTGACTAGAAAAATTCAGAGTCCTTGGCCAATAGTCCAAATAAAGGTGAGGATACTTTGTTGAAGTCCTTTATAAATCTCCTATAGTATCTAGCTAAGCCCAATATACTTCTAACCTCCCTTTACTTCTGAGGAGTAGGGACCCTCTTTATGATATCAATTTTATTTGGGCCCACTTGTACCCCTTCCTGGGATATTGAGTGACCTAGAACAATCCCCGCATTCATCAAGAACTCACACTTCTCAAGAATAAGGGATAGGTTCATTTCAATGAATTTATTTAATACTTTCCCCAAGTTAGAGAGAGCCTCCAGGAAATCACACCCATAAGGAGTGAAATCATCCATATAAATTTCTACAGAGTCATGGAATAGCTTTGTAAAAATGCTCATGACTTCCCTCTAAAAAGTGGCAGGGGCCTTACATAATACAAAACGAAGGACCCAATAAGAAAAGGTACCCCAAGGACAAGTGAAAGTGGTTTTATCTTGGTCCCTTGGACTGATCGGGATCTTATTGTAACCCCTGAATCCATCCAGGAAAGAGAAGAACTTATTCCTGCAAGACCATCCAAGACTTGATCAATGAAAGGTACAGGGAAATGGTCTTTTTTGGTGGCTTTGTTTAACTCTCCGTAGTCCACATAGATCCTCCATTTTCCATTCTTCTTTGGGACTAGAACCAGAGGAGACACCCACTCACTATCTGAGATGGGGTAAATGAACCTTGCATCCAAAAAATTCTACAGTTCTTCTTTAACTACGTCTTCGAGGGCTGGGTTCATTGTCCTCTGACGTTGGCGCACTCGCTTGTAGCCTTTCTTGATGTAACTTTGGTGAGTACACACCAAAGGGTGCACTCCCTTCATTTCCTTATAACTCCAGGCAAAGGCATCCAAATGCTCTCTTAGCATGTCACATAACTCCTTTTCCTGATGTGCAGAGAGAGAGGGGTTGATTTTCAATGTTCTAGCTGGACCAAATTCTATCATCTTGACATGAGTAGGACTTGAGTTAGCTAGGCACAAATCAGTCCAAGGGTTATCTTTAGCTTTCTTTACTAACTCATCAAGAGACATGGTGTTGGGGGGCTGATTCTGGAGGATTTGATCAATCAGGTCGTCTTCATCAGGTTGCCCCCTCTTATAGTAGCATCTAGGGTACATATTGGGTAAGATGTGGCAGAGTAGACTTCATCTTCCTCCTCCTCTTCCAACCATAAAGGTAATTCATGCTCTATAGATGGTTGAGCAGGAGGGTACAAGACCAATTGTTTGGACAAATGCCCATTTTTAATGGTCATATTCCCAGCCCTGCAACTTATGTAAGCATCAACAGTGGCTAGCCATGGCCTTCCAAGGATGAGAGGATAACCATTGAACTTGGTCTTAGGTTGGAGAACTAAGAAGTCAACAGGGTATTCCTAGGAATCAATGGAGACCATCACATCCTCAACAACTCCCTCGGGAGCTACTATGGATTTGTCTGCAAGCTGCAAGACTGTTGTGGTCTTCCTTAATGATCCTTGGAGATTCAATTTAAGCATAGTCTCCTTAGTCATCACATTGATGGCAGCCCCAAGATCAATCAAGGTATGGGGGACAATGATACCATCAATGTGCACATCTACCACAGGACTTCTAGGGTCTAGATACTTCAGGAAAATCACTCTCCCCAACATTAAGTCAAACAGTTGTCCAATGACATTAATGGTAGGGGTGTCTTTCTTTCTCCTCCCAGGATGTTTGAAGCATTTCTCCTTGATTAACTTGTTATAGATGGGGACATCCTTGATAGCTTGGAGGAGTGGGATTTTAACACACAAGTTTTTCAATTCACCCAGAAGTTCAATCTCTTATGGGGTGTGTTGGCTAGGATGGATTAATCTCTCAGGAAAAGGAGGTGGATTGGCTTGAGGAACACTCTCTTCCTTTTCCTCTTCAAGCTCCTCGGGTGGAGATGGAGATTGATTATCTGGAAGCACTCTTCCAGACTTGAGGTTGATTTCTTGAATTTCCACAACATAGGCATGGTAAGATGTCTCTCCAATATAGACCTGTTGTGCCTGCTTGTTGTTCGGGTTCGGATTTGGCTGAGAAAGAATTTGAGGTTACTTAACTGGAGCAGGGTGAAGGAGATGTGGTTGAGATGTAGGTGGAGCTAGTAAGGATGGAGATTAGCTGTATGGGGGCCTCCACCCCTGTGATGGTGTATTCCACTGAGGTTGTGAGGGAGCATATGGTTGAAATGATTGATTGGCAAGTTGGGAATGACACTTCCTTGATACACACCTTTCTATCTAGGCAGAGAAGGGCACTTGTCTGTGGAGTGTTTCTCCTCACGGACCAAGCAAATCCCTATATGATTCAATGGAAATTCATTTCTAGGGTGCCTCCTAGTGCATCTAGGGCAAAAGATAACCAAGGCTCTTTCTGTTTTGTCCTTCTTCCTCTTGATCTGCATGGTGTCGATTTGCAGAGCAAGGGTTTGCAACATTTCACTCTTAAATTCTTCCAACATGTTCCAAATTTCACTTTTGCTGGATGTGTTGGAGGAGGATAAATTGGCCAAAGTTTGACTGGCCCTACCTTTTTTTCTAGTTACCCGAGAATGATTTTTGAAAATTGTCTTGATATCATCATAAGATAACTAGTAGATGTCCCCTCCTGACAACATGTTTAGGGTTTCTAGGAGATCTTCCATGATCCCTCTAAGAAGGACTAGCTTGAGTGATTTAGGATCGAGAGTGCATCTGGCCCTTTTGTAGCTGAGTTGGAACCTTTCCTCATAATATTCCAAAGATTCATCATGTCCCAAGGTCATTTTAAAGATTTCCTCTTTGGTGTCTTTGGACCTAAAATAATCCTTGTACTTGTTATTGAAGGCTTGTTGCATTTGAGCCCAGGTAGTGATGTTGTCCCCAGGTAAACCCATGAACCAGTGCAAGGCTGCATCCTTGAGGGTGGATGGGAACAACATCAACTTTTGGTCATCAAACTTACAATCATAAGTTCTGCATATGACAACAAACTTAAACAAAAAGGTATCAGCGTCCTCTCAGGTTAAGCCATGGAAGTGAGGAAGGGCAGAGGGGCTTATGTTTTTCATCCTAGCATCTCCATTGGTTTCTCTTATGGGAAAAGCACCCTCAATTATGTTTTCAGCTCCATTTCTGTTGTCAATCCCATTTCTATTTTCAACCATAGTGTAGGTTAGTGGAATGGTTTCTTCTTCTTCTTCCCCAATAGGCTCTTCAAATATCTCTAGTTATTCGCCTAATCAATCCTCTAGCTCACAACCATCGAAGAAGAGGGAAGGTTGGCTATTTGATGGTGTGGGGGTATTTGGAAAAATTTCTTGAGTTGTTTCTACTACTACGAGGCATGAAAGAAATTTGTTTTTGTTTGTTTGTTTTTGTTTTTGTTTTGTTTATTTGTTCGTTTGTTTTTGTTTTTGTTTTGTTTATTTGTTCGTTTGTTTTTGTTTTTGTTTTTGTTTTTGTTTTTTTTTTTTTTTTTTTTTTTTTTTTTGTTTTTTGTTTTTTTTCCATAACTACTTGCAAAATGGAAAGAAAGCATAAATTGCAACTATGTTTTGAATGGAAAGAAAGCAAAAATTGCAATTATCTATAGAATGAAAAACAAAAGGAAAGCAAGAATTGCATCTATTTACTGATTGTCAAATAGAAAGGAAAGAAGAAATCACATATACCTAGATACCTCCCCGACAACGGTGCCAAAAAGTGATGAGCCCCAGTATTGCAGCAAGGATGCTACAACTCCTAGGGCGACCAACTTTAACTTGGAGGTGACAGTGCTATATGCACGACAGATGCAACAATCTACTCTTATCACTTCTCAACTGGGGTAATAGAACACTAGGGTTTTTCAAACCAATCTTCTATTGAATAGAAGGAGGCTGAGTACTGACAGTGAATGTAAAGCTATCTCTAATGTAGAAAGTAAATGTTGGCCTATGTTAAGGAAATGAAAGTGGTGAATAAAAAGTGTTATGAAATGACATGAAATTACCTAGCTAAGATTTAACACACATTACTTGCAGAAGAGACCTAATTTAAACTTGCATTCTATCATCTATTTATCTGGACTAAGTAAGCATGGGAATGATCCTAACATTTCTAAGATTCATGTATGCATGAACTGGCTAAATTTTCAAAAAAGAGTCTTTTGGTTTTCAATTTAGAAATGTAAATGTTAGACTAAACAAGTTGATCTTTTGCAGGGGAGGAAGGTATGGGAAAACTAGTCAAAAATGGAATAGAGGGGTATGGAGGTCAAGTTGGAGGCCTACCCTAGGCTTTGATCATCATTTATGCCCAAAATAGTCTAAAACAGTATGCTACAGGGTTTCCTGTAGTTGCTATAGGATTTCCTGTGATTACTACAGGATGTCCTAGTTTACTACAAGAAACTTAGCTGAAAGTTGTAGGAAGGTAGGGAAGGTGAAAGGAAGGTTTGGGAAGGTATATGATGGTAAAATAAGGTATGGGGAAGGTACACACTACCCAAGTATCAACCCAACTCTTCAGGATGGTTGGATTTGGTCAAGTTAGTTGTCCACGGTGGCTACAAAACAGAAATCTGAATTGCTGGTTAGTAGGTTTTGGCAAGAGGTGGAGAAGACTTAGATGAGGCTGGTGGAATGAGTTCCTCCCTACAGATTAGCAACTCCTACAACAACACATATTCATTTCTTCATTTATGCACAACTTTATGTAAATGTGGAAAAGATGAGTTGAATTTGAGAAACTGATTTATTGATGGCTAGTGGATCAAATCTATGGAATGGAATGCTTTCTAATCTAAAAAAAACTTAAGAAACCAAAATGACAATTGCAGGTGATTCTAATAAATCATTAACAATGATATACTCAACAAGAAATCCTAAACTATGGAATATCCAAAAGATAACTATGTTTTTGGGGCTGTGAGAGTGGGGCCCTCAAACCATGATCCCATGAGGGAGATGAGGATGAGGCCACTGTCACAAGCTTTTTTGAAGTCTTTTCTTTCACTACTGTAACACTGATCTACTTCTCCAACTAATGGAAGCAAAACTAACCAATCATTCAAGGACTTGTAAATTAAACAAAACAAAAATTATAACTTTGGTAGCTAATCTATGATTCTAATCTAAGGATACATGTACAAAAGGAATAGGAACCTTTGCTGCTAGGGTTGGGCCCTAACCGAAGAGCTTCAGCCCTTTGAGTCAACTTAGTGTTGGATCAAAGAAACCCTTTTCATTATCACCAAAATGTCAAAAATAACATGAGAATAATAGTCACAATATCTTAAGCTCAAAATTGCCTCTTGGCTACAATAAAAAGTTGAATCCTAATGAGGCCCTAGGCCTTCTTATTTATACAATTGAAGCTACCAACAACTTCCTTAAAATTAGGGAGGCTTGGCTCTCGAACTTGAGATTGAATTGTCTTAAACTATCATTGGTTTGGTTGCCAATGAACTCGGTGGGCTTGGTTGCTTGTAACTCTAAGCTAATGAGATCTGGTGGAGGAATCTTCGAGTGATTGGGGAGTTAAGGAGGGAGCAATCTCCTAAAATTCCTCTTGCTTGTCTACTTCGAGTTCTTACACTTAAATTAGCCCAAAAATGCTTCAAATCCTACAATTAATGCACATTAGGCCACATGACATAACATCTCACATTTACCCTTCTCACTAAGCAAAATATAATAAAATATGTAAACAAATGTAAAAAAAGTGTATTTTAATAAGTCAGAGATTGGCATTAAGGTCCATATGATTTATGTATTGATGACTCTCATCACTTCTGTCCCATTAGCAATGAGTACATGACTAATCCGGTCGTCCCTCTTTCAACAAACCGGACACACAATCAGAGGTCACTCGTCTCACTCAGAGAGGGGACAGTCATAATTAATGACGTCATTATTAACAATGTTCAGCCACTAGGGTCTTACAAAATGGTGGCATTCGATATCATAATGAGAAGTGGGATTGAAATATTAAACAAACTCAAATTTGATGCTATGGACCCTAATCAACCACAGTTAACATTTTTCGATATCATAACAAACCATGGGACTAAAATATTAAACAAACTCAAAGTTGATGTTGTGGTGGTGGGCAATTATCAAGACAGTGGCGAGAACAAAAATCCTTTAGACATGACTTTGGAAGAATTGATCAGCGCCAACAAAACATATTCTTTAAACAGTGCCCAACCAGGGGACGACCACCATGATGACTCTGGGGGGACGATGAAACCAAAGCACTTATGTTCAAACAAAACCATACTCTGGTTAGAAATGTGGCACTTGTCTATAACCTTCAACACGAAAAAACCCTATTCATGGACATGTTGATTGAGAAAACCAATTATATCGTGAAATTTGATGTTAATAGCGAGAAGCATATGCCATATACCAATACCAGGATTGATGAGCAGGAGAGGAAAATTTCCAACAAGGAAGTTCCCATGTCTCTCATTTTGGAGGATGACAATGCCAAGTCTTATCTCTGTAATATTATGTATACTCTAGGCCATGTTAACTTTTCCGATGAGATGACTGCAGCTCTCAGACTCACAGACGGGGTCGTCTTGGTCATTGACATTGCCGACGGTGTGATGGTAAATACAAAGAGGGTTATTCGTCATGTTATTCAGAAAAAGCGTCTTTCCCTTTGCCAAGGTGTGTGTCTTCGGTCTAAGGTCAACCTGTGTGATCTTTCGTCGATTCATGTGGTGAACGACTCAAACATTGCAACAGACGACTTCAAACACTATCGTGTTTTGTAGACACTCCCATCATTGTTGTGGTTCCTTGTCCCGTTGACCTCGGCGTAAATTCTCTGCTAGATGGGTGTCACTATATGTCACGTCTCCTCTCGATTGGTATAACATAAACTTGGTTGTTATATATGCCTAAAAGTTGGTCGATATATGAAACTGTAATTAATATAATCTGCCAAATAACTTAAAATAAATAAATTTATTTAATTAATTGAATTCTTTATATATATATATATATAGAGAGAGAGAGAGAGAGAGAGAGAATTCTTTCAATGTTATTTAAAATCCCCTAGTTCAAGATAACATTACCAGAATCCTGATTGCGGTGCCATGGGATAAGAGATCCCTACACGGATTGTTGACATGTGTAAGAGGATGGAGGATAGGGTAGGTGGGCATCCCACCGAAAGACCCCACACGCACAAGGTAATAAAAACCTAGAGAGGATGGCTTGTTACACAACATTCTATCACTGTCCCTGTACTCCTCGTTCCTTGATCCTAGAGGACCTCTACAGTGAACCCCGCATGCTTTGCCCTCATGAAGAAACTCCCATTATGTCCCTCTTCACGAGCAGATCATTTCCTTTTTGCACCATTTCCCCTGAAACTCCTGTTTTGCCCAATTTACAAGACCGACACTAATTGCCTTTGTCTCCCTCGTGCCGATCGGTGCGACTGAGCTGTGTTCCAGTCGCGCCGGTCTTGTTATGGAAAGTTTTTTAAATTAGAGCTAAAGCTTCCATCTCTAGAAGCTCCGTAACGGAAGTTTGGTAAATCGTTTGGCCGGATGGGGTCGAGGATGATAGTTTGGGCTCCTTTCCCATATAATGATGGAACTACCTAAAAGGATAAGTCCTTCTCCCATGAGAAGAGGATCCATCTCCCATCCATCTTTCCTATATAAACCTCCCTTCTTCCCAAGCGCAAACTAGTGATTAGTGTGAGAATCAGAATTAGACAAGCAAGCTGTTACTAGTTGTAGCCATATAGTTGTGTGAGGGAGAAGTGTGTTTGGTTTGGAGTGAAGCCTAAAGGGAAGAGTCTTTAAACTATTTTTTTTTGAAGCCATCATGAAGTGCTAGCAGAAGTGTGTGGGAACCTGGTATTTTCAGAGGAAGACTGCGACGTCAAGACGAATGGTTGTAATCTCTCTTTGATATTAATATATGCAACTATCGATTGATTTCCTACATGTTTTGTAATATTACATATTCATGTCTTGATGCTGCTTGATTCATTAAGTAGGTTGAATTGCAATTTGTCTATTATTATGTTTGTGTGTTGTTTTTTACTTGTTTCAGGAGCTTGGAGAAGGAAGCGAGAGATTGCTGGAGTGAGCAAGCGAGGACATCATTAAGCAGGATAAACGACCATGAGGTAGGCCCTCTTGATTGGTTCTAACCTAAGGAAATCTTCCATAGAATGTATCTGTTGTGGCTAGACCCATTATCAGGCTAGAGGAATCCGTTCGTGTTCGCACTTATAATTTTACTTCACCACAAATTGGCGACTCCGCTAGGGAGATCCCATCTTTTTGTTTGTTTTGGATTTCATGATTTCGTGAGAAATTTGCTAGTTTCGTGTTTTCCATTTTGTTCTGTTGCTTTTCTCCTGCTTACTAGCTTAAGTCTAAAATCCATAGTAGCATATTTGGTCCCTGTTTTGAATTTTATTTTATTTTTTTATTTTTTCTTAGTTTCCTCAAACAGTGAGTTTAATTGGCTGACGGTCACGTTTATCAGCATGAATTGCAGAGGAACAGTCGCGCTGACTCACCTCTGGCACTTGTTGTCGGTTAGGCAATTGCGTTGATTCCTGTAAGTGAAGATTAGGGCTAGACCCCAATCTTGGCCAGTGTGTTCTGCTCTTGTGTTTCTGACCCTGTGAGCCTTTTGACTGTTTTTCTCCCTAATTATAAAGCTACTTTTCATTTGGTCTTGCTTGCTTGTAGGCTTGTCATATTTCTATTTGATTGATCGAGTCATTGAGTGGCCAACGACACTAGGACATCTAGCTAGTCGTCCATTCAACAACTTGTGGACTCATCGATTCCAGTTGTGGGTGTGTTTGCTCCTCGCATTTGTTTTTGGTCCCTCTTACAACTTTGACCTCTTTTTGCACAAGTTTGAAAAAGTTTTGTTTACTAGTTCGAATGTATTTTTCCGGCATAGATTACATTGTCGGCCTTGTGTTTTGGAAAAGTCGGTGCTTTGTCGATTTGAATGAACTTCTCTTTTCATGTTTTCATCTGCTTGAAGAGCTCATAGTCTCGAAAATTTTCTCATTGAAAGATTGTATGTGAAAGTTTGTTTCATTGTTTCAAGAGAAAATACGAAATTCTAGCTTGTTGCTTCATTATGATTCACATTTCTTAGAAACTAGAATTGCATCAGCATTTGAAAAGGAAGAGAAATTTTTTCATTTCGAAAGGACTAATAGATAAGTGCTTGTCAGGAAATTAGGAATTGGAATGCATTTTTCATTAGTTTATTTTTCAAAAAGTGAAGTAGTGAAAAATCATTTCGTTTTCAGTTGTTTGATTGTTTGCATTTGATTAAGTAGTTTCTACCCTCTCTAGTGTATGCATTTCATCGAATTGGAAGGGTCTTGTCTCATTTAGTTTCATTTTAGGTTTTTCGAGTAGCATCACTAAGACCTGAAAACTGAAACTTAACTCAAGATCAACTCTAAAATGAATTCAATTTACCTAAGGCACATTTGAAATTAATGATCACATCTAGAAGGTCTAGGTTAGAGACGTGTTCCGACATCTATAAAAATAGCATCTGTCATTAGCTTCAGCATTAGACAGCACTAGCACAGATTTGTGCTCCCCGTACTGTCACGTATATAATGGGATACCCCACTAGGATGCAATCCTTTTATCTGTAGGAAGCCGAGTCAGCCACCTTGCGAACGTGATACACCAAACACAGCATTCGGGGAGATTGCCTACTCGTACTTCTTGGTTCACCAAGAGGTATTCTGCAGTTCACGGTTGCCAGGTAATCCTGTTTACCTAGATCATCCAAATTAGTCATTTGATCTTTTTGACTCATTAAACTTAAAAGATCATCTAAGCACTTGTCCTTTTGAGCTCGTTTCCAATCAAAAGTGATAGAGTCATCTTTGTTTCTTTCTTGACTCTTTAAAAATGAAAGAACATCAGTCTTTTATGTGTCTTAAATAATTGATTGCCCATGATCCAAAACATCCTGTTAGATTTTTTGACCAAATCGTGAGTTCCCTTAAAAGGACATTTTAAAGCCTTGAAGTTATTTGTTCTGTCGGCTAAGACAAGGTCATCGTGGCTGAACCATCTAGTTCACCCATTTCCTCTTCCTCTCCTCCATCTGAAAGATTGTCTGAGGAGCCACTTCCTGAGTTATCAGAGCCATTTGAGGACCAAAATTTTGAACTCGTAATTGTTTTGAGTGTTGAACCATTATCATCTCGTCCTCCACCTACTTTCGATTCAAGGTCATTTGCTGGTCTTGACCCAGAATCTCCGGATAATCCCGTTCGAACTCCAGAGAACTCGCCGACCACTAACGGTCAGTCTAGATTGGTTATCTATCGTTCGAACCCTCTGTTTGACGCTATTGAGATATCACCACAGCGCCCTTACAGTCTGTACAATCAACCGGGTGTTCCTTTGGAACTATCCCCTAGTACACATTCGGTTGTCCGTCATCATTTGTTTCCATACATGGAACCTGAGGGCGATGCTCCAGTCACTTCTCTGGATGATTCTGAAGTCTCAATTTCACACAGTGTTGAGGGGGGAGAATTGCAGTTGCAGTCCCCTCCCAAGGGTTTCCATTATTCAGAAGGTATTCCCGCCATATTACCACCCGACTATGTGTCTTTAGGGCACTTAGTATCGGTCACACCGAGTGCCTCATCAGTCTACAATAACTTTGTTTGGGCATCAGGCGTCAGACCTACGTCAGGTCCGTTCGTCACGAACACGACCTCCCAACCAATTGTTACTACTGTCCCTGTGCAACCCACCATCCCGAACGCTCTTGTACCATCAATCCCAGTTACGCGTCAATCACAACCAGCAGTTTCAAAGATTGTCTCTGTCAGTTCCTCTGTCTCGTTAGTTAGTGGTCAGATTGTGCCACCGCCTAGGGGGAAACTTCTGAATGTCTCTATGGTGTCAGGTGCCACTAATGTGAGCGGCTCACAAGCTCACATGCTTATTATAAACTAGCCCTCTTCTGGTATTATTTACAACCCTGCTGACCCTACTGGATCAAGTAATGCCTAGTACCAACAGGTTTAGAATCCTGGTGGTCTGTCTGGATCGAACAATCTTCAGTATCAACAACCTTATGGGGCTCAGGTCCAATACCAAAATCCTTACATTCCATACGATTCTCAAGGATTGGTTAATCAACCTTACACCATCCCATCTGGGCAGTACATTCAGCCTAGGTACGGCTAGATTTAGTTTAGTAATTTCCCGAGCACTGTTCAAGTACCCTTGCAACATCAAGGGCAACTTTTGCAACAACCAGGGTAGTCTTTGTTACCGCAAGGGCAACCTTTGTTGCAACAAGGGATTTTTCATGCAACAACAAGGGTAGATTATCCCACAGCAAGGTCACCTGCAACAACCGCAAGGTCAGTCCTTCCAATAGTTGCAGTAGGCCGCGCAGTAGCAGATGCAATATGCTCTGCATACCTCTCAACCCATACCCTTGCAGGGCCAACCTCTGCAAACCCAGGGACAAATTTTGCAACCGCAAGGTCAACAAAACCAACCTGGGCAGCAACAACCCTTGTATACCTATCAACAAGGGCAACCCTTGCAGGGACAGGTTCAAGGTCAAGTCCTGCAGTAGCAGGTGCAAAATCCTCTTGTCCAAGGCCAATAGGTTCAGAATCCTGCCAGCCAAGGGCACCAGGTACAAAACCCCTATGTCCAAGGGCAACAAGCGTATCAACCTTATGCCCAAGGACTGCAGGTCCAGAACCCTCTTGTTTAGGGACAACAGGCCCAACAACCCTATGTTCCAGGACAACAGGTCCCATACCCATATGTCCAAGGTCAATAGGCTCAACAACCTTTTAACCCATACGTTGCCTATCAGCAACCTGTGCATGGACAGTTTCAAGGTATTCAAGGTCTGAATCCTCCCATTAGTCAAGGTAATCCGTAATGGGAGTAGCCTCAGATGCCATATGGCCAAAATCCACCACCATGGGGTCAAAATCATTACCAGCAGGGATGGGCTCCTCCTTATGGGCCCACCTATCGACATCCCATGCCTTTTAACACTCAAGTACCTTTCTTGGCTACACTTGAGTTGCCAGATGTATCACGTCTCACAAATGATCTGATTCTTCATTCGTCATACGGCCTCCAGTGTCGTCCAAGATACCAAGTGATTGCCCAAAGTTCAACGGGAAAGCTAAAGAAGATCCTTAGGCCCATGTGACGACATATCACCTCTAGTGCTCATCAAACTCATACATGGACGATTCCATTTGTCTTCGTCTTTTCCAACGAACCCTTATGGGTGCCGCAGCAAAATGCTACATCAAGCTATCTCGAAGTACCTTTCATGACTTCAATTTGTTAGCCATAGCCTTTCTCGCACATTTTCAGATGTTGGTTTGTTATGAAACGAGAACCTATCTGCTCACATCGCTTGAGCAAGACACTGCGATGCACATCTCTGATCATATCCATGAATGGAGACATAGATGTCGACTAATCAAGTTCAAGATAGATGATTAGTTGCTCACCGAATGGTTTACCAAATCGTTCGTAGCCCCAATTGCTCATGATATAGCCATGGGTGGATGCGTCACTGAAGAGCAAGCCATCGCTCGTGCCTAGTACTTGGACCTAATCTACTCTCAATCTGGCACCTTATACGAATTATTACCCAATGCTCCACAGCCATCATCCGATCTCGCGACATCGAAGTCACCCACTGTTCCTCCCGTTGATGGAGTTATTAATTTAGTATCCCAAACCCCTGTCAAAACTTCTTCCAAACAAAAGCCGGTCATGAATACTACTCCCAACAATTCATCTCAAAACCCTCTAGGCCCTGATAAAACCTCAGAGGTCTACGCTGTCCAGTCTACGACAGCGGACAGATCCTCGAAAGGAAAAAAGAAAGGCAAAGGCAAGGCTAAAGCCGATGCCCCGAAATAAGGTCCTCCCAAATTGTCTGCCAGCGAATCATCGCAATGAAAACCTAAGTATCCTTGCCTCATTTGTGAGGAGGATCACTATACTAAGGATTGTCCACGACGATCTAAAGTTAGTCGATTGCTCAAGGGGACTCTCGTTGTCCTAAAAGAGCCTTTTCTGTCTCAGTAGACTCAAATGGTAGACCAACCCCGATCTGCTTCCTCTGGATCTCAAGTGTTCATGATGAGCACGCCCATTAATGTGGCTACCCGATCGAAGGATTATCAAACTCCAGCTCCCACAGTAGGGAAAGAAAAAGAAGTTCCACCTTCTTCTTCTACCCTGAGTTCTGGCCCTCTGCAAATTGAGCGCCCTAACCCTGATTCTACTCCACGGCCACCCTCTCGAGGTGTGCTAAGGAAATCCTCGTACAATCCCAACGCCCAAGCCGCTTAGCATTACAATATTGTTGAAGATTTGGCTCAGGCGCCATCAACCATGTCGGCTCTCGAGGTACTCCAAAGTTGGCCATCACAGCGGAAATCTTTGTTGTCAGCTATCGAGGGCATCGATCCCACCGATTCTAATTTGATCTGTTTCGATATAGAGAACCATGTTCCGAGACTTCCTCATCAGATTACCTTTCTTATTCAGGTAATCATTAATTAAAATACCATCCACCACACTGTCATCGATGAAGGTGCTTCTACTTGCATCATGTCAACTGCATGCTGGAAGGCTATTGGTTCCCCTACACTGAACTAGTCTCTGAACACATTGGAAGCTTTCGATGGGTGTGATTTGCGACCCATTGATGTTTTACCCAACCTTTCCATCACCTTGGAAGGAAAAATAGTGCAAGTCGAAGTAGAGATTGTTAACACCAATCTCAATTATAATCTTCTACTCGACCGAAGTTGGACTCATGCCATGCATTCCGTGGCCTCTTCTTTGTTTTGTGTGATCCATTTTCCCCATCAAGGGAGGATTGTCACCATTGATCAGCTGTATTTCTTTGCCTCTTCCTCATCTGATGGCAACATTCCGTATGTCAAGCACTCTGGTGCTCCCTTTGAGAGTGTGGGTGCAGGTCTCTTCAAAGATTCTGCCTTATTGGGGATTTTTCCACTACCACCTCCTCATGTTGCCTCCGTCAACATGATCTCGGTCAAATATAATCCCTAGGTCATACCTGTGCCAGATCTGGTTGAGACTTGGGGCGACGTCATGTCACTTAGTCCCGCCAAAGTCAATTACGTGGAAATTGATTCGGCTGTGAACTCTGCATCCATTGATTCTCATATCTCAAAGACCTCTCTCGATATGTATTCTCAATCCCCCTGGTTTGGCAATTTGGAATCATCCTATCCCTTAGACGAGACCTTCCTCGCCAATGAAGGTATCATGGAAATCATGTCTCTCGAGGAACCCCCATGGATCGATACCCACCATCGCTCCTCGTTCCTGCCTCGCCTGACGGTCATGTCTACCTCTTTCGAAGGGTCCTCTTCTCCATTTCCACCACCGACTGTTACTCATGAAGTATGGTCAGAAGGAAATCTGGGTAATATTACCCAAACGATGCTGATTGACATTTCTATCAAAGCCGGTGTCGTTGAACAAGTTCATATCACGGTATCTTGTTCTCTAGATGAGATCAAGACATACACTCGTCTTTTTCAGGAATTTCTTGATGTGTTTGTGTGGCCTTATGAAGAAATTTCTGACATTGATCCCAGCATCGTGGTGCATGAAATACCAACATATCGAGATGTGAAATCTGTCCGCCAACAGCTTCGTCCGGTGCACCCTAGAAAGGCTGCTGTTATTAAGGGTGAATTTGAAAAGCTTCTCAAAGCTGGATTCATTTATCCCATTCCCATTACAGACTTGGTGTCCAATATTGTCCTGGTGAATAAAAAACAAGGTACAATTCGCTTTTGCGTGGATTATCGAGATCTTAATCGTGTCTGTCCTAAAGACAACTATCTACTCCCTTCATTGATGAAATCATTGAAGAATGTGTCAAGAGCGAGATATTTTCCTTTATGAACGGTTTTTCTAGTTACAACCAGATCAATATCGCACCGGCTGACCAAGAGAAGGCAACATTTATTTGCCCATGGGGTATGTTCGCATACAAGAAGCTCCCTTTCGGCCTAAAAGATGCTGGGGCCACATTTCAGCGAGTAATGTCCTATGCATTTCATGATATTCGCAACATTGTCCAACCTTACTTGGATGACCTTCTTGCCCATTCTCATAAGTGACAAGATAACCCAAACAACCTTCGATATATTTTTTTACGCTGTAGGCACTACAACATCTGGTTAAATCCACACGAATATGTTTTCTACATAGAATCAGGACGACTCCTCGGCTTCATCGTTTCCAAGGACGAGATTCACCTCGATCCGCTAAAAGTCGAGGCCATTGTAAACTTACCCCCTCCATCTTCACTGCACCAACTCTAGAGCCTCTAGGGAAAGGCAAACTTTCTTCGTCATTTTATACCCAACTATGTCGGGCTAGCTATGGGATTTACCCGGTTTCTCAAACGAGGAACACCCTTTGCATGGGACGAGATAGTCAAAAAATATTTTGATGATCTTAAGGTTGTCCTCATAAATTCTCCTCTGTTGCATCCACCGGATTATTATCGAGATTACTTCCTTTACCTAGCCGCAGCCCCTAGCACCATAGCTATGGTGTTGGTTCAAGATGACGACGAAGGCGCTGAACATGTGATCTACTACCTGAGTTGGAATCTCCTCGACACTAAAACATGTTATGCACATGTCGAGAAGTTGGATTTGGTTGCCGCCTAGGCTGTTCAACGTTTTCGGAATTATATTCTCTTACAAACGACTACAGTGATTTCTAAATGCAACCCTATGACCTACATCCTGACGCGTTAGTTGCTGGGGGGAAAGTATTCTAAATGGATCGTTGTCCTGCAAGAATTCGATTTGGTCTTCACTACGGCCAAATCTAAGAAGTGACTTGTTTTTGCATAATTGATATGTTCCCTTCCCTCCAAAGCTCTCCCTGCTGGTGCAGATGAACAACTCCCAGATGAGACCCTTTTCCTGATTATCACACTTGATCCATGGTACGGTGATATCGTCGTGTATCTCCAAACCTCCACGTTTCGGTCTGCGTTGACCAAATATGATCGTCAAAGGATTCGACATCATTCCCAACCCTACCACAATATTGGTGATGCTTTATACCGTGTTGGTGTCGATTTTGTTCTCCGCCGATTCCTCACGATTGAGGAAGCTGAAAGAGTTCTCAATGATTGCCACTCTGGGGCATGTGGTGGTCATATGTCTAGTTATGCTACAGCTCAGAAAATCCTTTGCGTTGGTTATTTCTGCCCATCCATCTTCAAAGACTGCATTCTTGCTGTCTGCAAGTGTCATGAATGCAAAATCTACCAATGCAAGATGCGCACCCCACCTGCTCACCTACACCCCGTCATTAACGTTGGTCCCTTTTCCAAATGGGGCATCGATTATATCACATGTAACCCTCTTTCGGCCGAGGGGCATGGCTACATTATCGTTGATGTGGATTACTTCACCAAATTGGCTGAAGCGATGCCTACATATTCAACAGATGGTAAGACGATGACTCAATTCCTTTTTAACCATGTTATTTCCAAGTTCGGCGTACCCCAAGCCATTGTCACAGATCATGGCTCCCATTTTAGAGACTACATGATCGCAGAATTGACATCTGCATTGGGCTTGCGCCACGATGGCTTGACCCCATATTACCCTCAGGCCAATGGCCAAGTTGAAGCTGTGAACAAAGTTTTGGTCACCATGCTTCAGCGTACTATTGGGATGCACAAGTCAAATTGGAATCTCATGCTTTTTTTAGCTCTGTGGGCCTACCGAACTTCAACCAAAGATGCCACTAGTTTCACACCATTCCAGCTGGTCTATGGTCTGGAAGCAACATTGCCAATTGAATGTGAGATTCCTTCACTTAAGTTAGCTATTGAAATCCTCCATGAAACATCACCTCAAGAGGAACGCCTCTTATATTTGGAACGACTGGACGAGACTCGCCGTCTCGTTGTCTTGGTCATCAAAGCACAAAATAAACGGGTCATATTCCATTTCGACCAGTCGATCTCCCCTCGCGCTTTCTCTGAGGGTGATTTGGTCCTGCTATACGACCAAGCTAATGATAAGCTAGGGGCAGGCAAGTTCGAACCTATGTGGCACGGACCCTATATTGTAAAACGTGTTTTGCAGAAAGGAGCTTATGAACTTATTGATTATGAAGGAAATCCTCTTGATAAGCCCCAAAATGGGCTTTACCTCAAAAAGTACTATGCTTAGGTCATCTTCCATGATTACTTATGTACATTAGTGTGTGATTCATTTCTGTATAGTGTGGTTTTGTGTGAAAGTTTTCAAACAGCCTTCCTATTTACTATGCTTTTCGTGCTTGCAGATGTTTGCAGCTCCTCACGTCGGTTTCGTCGATGGTGCTTGTCGAAGTACCTGGAACCTATCATCCGCGGCATGGGATATCTACAACCCTAACGGTGAGTTGATTGACCTTCAAGGTATCTGCCTAGGTCGTACAACCAACAACATTGCTGAATACAGTGCGGTCATCGAATTGTTATCAGAAGCCATCGCTCTAGGCATCAGAGAATTGGTTGTCAACCTGGATTCACAGCTTGTCGTCCTTCAACTCAACGGGAAATATTCCGTTAGGAACCCTCAAATATTACGAATGTATCTTTGTATCCGTCTGTTGGAAAGACATTTTGACTATATTACATATCATCATATTCCCAGACACATGAATAGATTAAAAGATGCATTAGCTAATTACGCGTTGGATAGACATTTGCAAAACATGTAAAAGATAAGACAAACCATTTGTACCATAATAAACGGGAAAATATAACATATATACATATGTGAGAATGTTTGATACATCAAAACCCCAAAAAATAATATGTATGTCTACAATAATATCAGTAGCTCGCAGGCCTCGTACATCCGCGGCATGCTGGCCTCAAAAAATATGTAAGTATTGGACCTAGGAACTACTCAGCATAGTGTTCATGATAGCATGAGAAAACTCGTACTACACAACTCAGCAATCAGTGGATCCAATCAGAGACTCCCACTATGTGCCTCTGGTACTGTTGAGGCATGTCTCCTATCCAAGCATACTTAAGGATACCATGAGTCAACCCCTTGAGGTTCCTCGCAATCTCCTCGTCGTTATCGCTCCCTTCCTAATAAGGGGCGACAACATCACTAGGACGAGGATAGCGCTTAGCTATTGGGGACATCCCGGCTGGCCGCTCTGGTCCAACATCTGCACACACAAGAGAAATGCTATAAGCATGCATATACTAAAAACAATTAAAAAACATTAAAATTAAAATTTGGTTTGGTTTTTACCTTCGTCATCGAAGTCCTCCCCATCTGGCAAAGGGCATATCCGGGTCTCCATGGAATTCAGTGTTGTTGTACGACCAATCCTCCACAACAATTTTCTGGCGCAGGAGGATCAACCTCAGTCAACTGATACTGGAACAGTGGCACTCGTTCTAGGAAAAAGGTCACAAGTACTGATCCGAAGCCAAATTACTTCAGATTTCCCGCCTTTGCCTTGGACAACTGGCGCTTGATATTCATCTCCATGGCCTCTGCCCAATTGAAGATCACAGGAGTTGTGCAGTCAATAGATCATAGGAGTTGTGCAGTCAATAGCGTAAAGGAACTTCAACTTATTAGTCTTATGTTCCGCCTGGGACCTCGCCACTCTGTTGACGGTCAACAGAAGCACCCCTAGTGTCAAATATCGCACACTGGAAATCTCAATCTTCCCATTTTTGGATTCAAGGCCCCGGGAAAATGCGCGGCAAGTAGGGAAGATATGCTTGCCCCAATCGGACGTGACCCATACAAATTCACTGGCTTACCTCTGCGAGACAACCTAGTGATGAAGTAAAAGTCTGAAGTTGTCAACTCCAGCTCCTGGTCCCCAATGACAAAAATCTCACGATTGATGTCCCAAAGACTTATCAAATACCAAAGCAATTCGAGCTGGGCCCAAATCCCTGGTGTAAGGAAAAATTTGAGGAGCCTGCAAGCCCTCAAAGCCTCCACACAATTTGGATCATTCATTGCCTTGGTGTCCACATCTTCGTGTTCTCTTTCCTTCCAATCCACCATTTTCGGCGATTTATCTCCTACGAAAGCCATTTATTTGAGTCAATCATCAATTTTGGTACATAAAAATCAAATTTTAACGGTCAGTTCTTGAGAAAACTTGTTTTTGCCCTATCCATGGCGTCGACGCACCTATTTTAGAAACAGTCACACTGGTCGGCGCGGATGGCTGTGAAAATAACCCTCGACCAACGCGATCCAGTGCCTGGAAATTGTGTCGACCGAGGGTGAAATTTTTTCTCAAAAACCTCCCTAAAAATCCAAAAAAAAAATGTTAAAAGCTTAAATGAATAGCATGAAAATGGAGCTCAGGGCTTCGACTGGTACCTGGAACTGACAGCTCATCGATTGGCCTCCCGAATCTCCCGCAATCTGCTCCAAAGAAACTAGGGCAAAAGTGGGTAAAAGTCTTCACTGCAAAGGTAAAATGGTAAATGGTAAAAGTATATTTAATTTTCCCCTATTTATTCATTTTTTCGTGAAAATATCAGGTTTTGTAAATATTTTTGACCTATTTTGCCTCAAGGACTCGATAATATGCTTTGCCTTGCCTCTGCAGTGACAGGTGTTGGACGTTCGATGATGGTGATGAGTCATATTTCAGCTCTTTTCTCGACTCATTAAACCCATATGAAAAGATCGCCGAGTATTTTTTCCCTTTTTGACTTGTTAAAGAGAATAAAAATGGGGGGTTCGCTTTCAGCTCTTTTCCGACCCTTTAAAAACGAAAAGATGCCCAAGCCCTAGTTGTTTCAAACTTGTTAAGGGATGTGAAACATCATGCGCCCAGTATAAGTTTACCCCTTTTTTGGGCTAGGAGGCACTGTTTACAAAAAAGGTACTCCCTGACTGAAATGGTCAAGTGGTTCTCTTAAGTATTATTTTCTACCTTTTTGGGCTTGAGAGACACAAATGTACGAAAAGGGACCATGTGGAGTTTTCTTTTATGTGTCTTTTTCAAAACTCTCTAAACATGAAAAAGATATCGAATTACACCTTTGTCGGACTTGTTAAACTATTAAACGACATCAGATTTGTCACCATGACAAACACGAGCTTCTCCTTCCTAGGGATCGTTAAACTTACTAGGTTAGATTCATCTGAAGGATGAACTTACAGTGCAAGCACATGCTATCCCCTTCAGGCTTGCAATAAAAAATAATTGGGGTACTTGCCAGAAATGGTGGGGGGAAATTTGGAAATCTATCAAGTCGTGTCGGAAACTCACTCTTGAACATGACACTCTTTGCTTCGTGTTGGGTTGGGACATCCTCCTTTACATCATTGACCTTCCTCGGTTTGGGCCGTTCATTTTTTCCTTCCATTTTCTCTCTGCTATGTCACCATGACCACCGATCCTATGGATCCAAAAGCTGCCAAACTTCCAGTTGTGTCGCCGATATGTTCAAGAGTTATCCTTCTACAGTTACACTTACCTCTGTTTCTCTGTATCATCCAAAATCATTTTGCATCCTCTCCTCTCGCGTCGATGATATGGGATTCATTATGGCCCTCCTTCGACACGGTCATTTTTCATCAACTTCAACTCATTATCTAGGAAGTTGACTGAGAGACTCCCTTCCCGTACCTTAGAGCTTGCATGCCTTAATGGCAAGTTCTTTGCACTCGACGAAAAGTTCACATCATTGGTTTTTGATTGAGTGATTTCACGAGTGTTCGATTTCAATTCCTGTATTCACATTCTGTGAATTGTGTTGATAATACCTTGAGGGCCTTTTTCATTATTGGTGGTTTCTCTCATGCTTGTTAATAGTTTACATCATTAACTCGTAATCAAGTGACTTTCTAGCTTGTTTGACGTCAACACATCTATTCGCATGCTAGGATCTATACTTTGCTCGGGTCGTGTTAGAGCGCAAGACCCTAGACTCAAATCACGAAAGTCTAGGTTGCGAAGTGGTGTGACATGGTTATGATGATATGCACGTCTCTATTAGATGGCTAGTTGTGACTAGACCATGAGTTATCATATGTGATCCTTCTCATTATTGGATGACTGTGACCATACCTTGGCTTCATTATGATCCTCTTTGACAGATGGTTGCACCCATGCCTTGATCCATTTGCATGATCATTCTCTGGATGGCTGCATCCATGCCACAATTCATGTATCATTTGATAGAGATCTCAGTTTATGTATATGTATCTGTACTTGCTTGCAGTTTTTCCGACGACAGACCGGTTCCCCGCACTAATTTACAAAGCATTTCATCCCTCGCTCTGACTTAGCCTTCATGCTTTAGGGGGCATCTATTACACAGAAATTGTCACTATCCCTGTACTCCCCATTCCTTGATCCTGGTGGACCTCTAATTTGAACCCCACATGCTTTGCCCTCATGAAGAAACTCCCATTATGTCCCTCTTCATGAGCAGATCATTTCCCTTTTGCACCATTTCCCCTGAAACTTTTGTTTTGTCCAATTTATAAGACCGACGCTAATGGCTTTTGTTTCCCCCACACCGGTGTGCAGAGATTAGCACTATTCCCCGGGCCGATTGGTGCGACTAAGCCGTGTTCCAGTCACGTCGGTCCTGTTATGGAATTTTTTTTAAATTAGAGTTCAAGCTTCCATCTCTAGAAGCTCCGTAACAGAAATCTGGTAAATGGTTTGGCCAGATGGGGTCGAGGATGACAGTTTGGGATCCTTTCCCATATAATGATAGAATTACCTCAAGGGATAAGTCCTTCTCCCATGAGAAGAGGATCCATCTCCCATCCATCTTTCCTATATAAACCTCCCTTCTTCCCAAGCACAAACTAGTGATTAGTGTGAAAATCAGAATTAGACAAGCAAGCTATTACTAGTTGTAGCCATCTAGTTGTGTGAGGGAGAAGTGTGTTTGGTTTGGAGTGAAGCCTAAAGGGAAGAGTCTTTAAAATATTGTTTTTTGAAGCCATCATGAAGTGCTAGCAGAAGTGTGTGGGAACCTGGTCTTGTCAGAGGAAGACTACGACGTCAAGACGAATGGTTGTAATCTCTCTTTGATATTAATATATGCAACTATCGATTGATTTCCTACATGTTTTGTAATATTACATATTCATGTCTTGTTGATTCTTGACTCATTAAGTAGGTTGAATTGCAATTTTTCTATTATTATGTTTGTGTGTGGTTGTTGTTTACTTGTTTCAGGAGCTTGGAGAAGGAAGCGAGAGATTGCTGAAGCGAGCAAGCAAGGATATCATCAAGCAGGATAAGCGACCAAGAGGTAGGCACTCTTTATTGATTCTAACCTAAGGAAACCTTCCATAGAATGTATCTGTTGTGGCTAGACACATTATCGGGCTAGAGGAATTCATTCGTGTCCACACTTATAATTTTACTTCACCACATGGCCACAAGTGGTTGCTGCATTGAGAAGGCAAACGACAAAGCAAGGAGGCATACAAGCGAGAAAGGTGGTGAGGGTCACCATTGTTTGCATGCATGGTCTATGGAGGAGCTTGCTTGCGAGAGACGAGACTTGTAGTAGGGTGGTGGAATTCACCTACAGAAGGAGATATCAACGCCACTAACAGGAAGACACCACCAGAGCTTTTGTTAGACAGGGACACTAGTACGTATTTCAGGCCCACTGTTATCACTTAGAACTAAAATTGATACATGTAACTTTCCATCCTAGCCCGATGACGAAGGTCAGTGTTAGTTTAATTTGGTTTTAATTTTTTTCCCTTAGAATCTGGAGTTTTGATGAGTTTTGAGTCAGGTTATTCTCAACTCCCATTGGTTCCCCTCCATCTATCATTGTTCTATAGCCACCGGTTATCTTATGTCAGTCACCGTGTCTTTTCGTAATTTCGCAGCGCAATGCCAATTAGGCAGTTTCGCAGCACAATCATAGTTAGGCAGTTTCGCAGCGTATCATGATTAGGCAGTTTCGCAACACAATCATAGTTAGGCAGTTTCGCAGCGTATCATGATTAGGCAGTTTCGCAGCGCATCATTAAAATTTAAAACTGACCGCGCTGCGAAATCATGGATTCGTACTTTCGGCAGCGAATCTTTCCCGAAATATCAAATCCGTTAGGTGAGTCATAGGCCATGTCCTCTCATGTCAGCTCATGTACCTCTCTTACCACATTTTACCACTCATTGCCACTATCACCACCACTAGATCTGTTGATACGCACGAATTATCATTCCCAAGAAAGATAACCGTGCATAAACCTTAATGATGGCCGTAAGTCTTGCATGAGTGAGAAATCTGCAAGATTACATCTTGAAAGGTTTTAAACGGAAAAATTCAAAATTCAAGCGAGGCTGATAATCAAGCGAGGTTGAATTCAAAGAGAAGCTGAAACACAATTCCAACCGGAGCTGGTAGTTATTGCCTGCGAGGATTTGGAAGAATCAATGGAGAAAAAGGAGCACAGATCCGGCAAACCTCTAAGGACTGAGCCTGAAGGCCTGGATATAACGCTAAGAAATGAAGAGGTGAAGAAAGCATTTAAAAAGGCCGGGTGCTGGAAGTTTTGCAAAAAGTTACAAGGAGGACACGCACAGGTAACCAAGGAATTTGCACTTAACTTCACAAGCTTGAATTCAAAGGTAGCCATGTTAGAATTGCAGGTTTCGCCAGAAGTGATATCTACTGTAACAGAGATCCCATGAGGAAAAGAGGAATGGTTTAAAATTTCAAATTTGACATGAATCCTTGCAAGGAGTTTTTGAAGGATGATTATGTAAATGAAGATTTAAGTAAGGCAGTGCCCAGGAATTATGTCAAAGAATATTATGCTCACTTACTCACCTGCATACAGAAATATTTGACTTGTGAAGGAAGGTATAACAAGTTTATTCTTACCATTTTAAACTCCTTTTGCATTTCACCGGGAAGGTCTCCATAGACTTACCTTTTTATCTGTTCCGTAGTTTGAGTAAGATGTGTGATAAGGTACAGCTGAGGAAAGAGGATTGTGAAACCTCTTTGTTTCATCATGGTTTGATTAAACTACTGGTTTTATATGGGCTCCAAAAGATAGACAGAGATTGGAATTCATTCATTTTTATGGCTGGATTCAAAAACCAGACTGGCCTCACTCCACCACCTGCTAGAGATTTTACAATAGCTGAGCTCCAAACAGAAGCAAGAGCTAAAAGAGTTCCAAAATCACAAGTAAGAAAACAAGTGAAGCCACTTATCATCCAAGATCAACCTCAGCAATCAACTAAGGAAAAAGCTCATGGTAAAAAGACTGTACCTGAAACAAGCACATCTGAAGTAGTCTCAAGGGTAAGAATAAGAAGTCAGATAAATAAAGAAAAAGGTAAAGCTATAGCAGTTGAAGAAAGTCCAGTGTCCAAGGCAAGTTTAAATGATTTATTACAGGCTATTGAATTCGAGCAGTCTCTACCAGTTCAAATCGAATTGATGCAGTCAGAACAAGAAAGCACCAAGAAATCCAAGGCCTCAAAAAGGCTTAGATTCGATGTGCCAGCTGAAGAATTCGTTTTTAAACCTAGAAGACCTATGACAAGGAGATTCCAGCAAGTACAGGAAGCACTGCCAAGAACAGAGGAAACAGGGGAAGAGACACAAAAAGACACAGGCAAAATAGTCATTGCAGCTAAAGCAAATAATATAGCAGCCCTGAAGAGCCAATTGGAATCAGCTAAATATGAGATTGCCAAATTGAAGAAAGCCGCTAGAAAACATGCAGCCATACATGCAAAGTATTATAAAACTCTATGGGAAGGGAATGCTGCTGTAGAAGCTCAGCTGAATTCAGTGGTTGATGGCCATTCACAATTTCATACATGGACAGTACCAGCAATCAAAGAAGCCAAGTACATCAGAAGGATCAATATGCAACTGAGAGCTGGGAATAAGGCTATGAAGAAACAAATTGAAGATCTGAAGGCACAGCTAAGTCAGCTACCTGCTAAATGAGTTTTCATTTCAAGTAAGATTTTGTTTTAAAGTTTTGACAAATTTGTTTGATTTTATCTTTCTGAGGAAATATAAATCCCTATTCGACATGTGGAAAGTCTAAAGGAGTTTTTGGCAATCAAGTACTCGGCTAATAAAGGTCTCGGGTTAAAAGAAAGTTGTTTTAAATAACTCAGCAGTTTCGTAGCGCGCTACGAAATTGCTGAAGGTGATGATTTTAACGCAAATCAAGCAGTTTTGAATTATAAGCGGGAATTTTGAAAGGGAAACGTCTAAAAGGCATACAAGGCATCATCTGAAGCTATCAATAGTCAACCAGGTCAAGACAGGTGGAGAAAATATGTATTCAAAATCCAACTTTAAATTTTTGTCGTAAAGTGAGCAATTTACCACAGTTCAGGATATGTTAAACAGTTTACAAGAAACTTTTGCCTGCACACATGTACATGGGAAAAAGCTTACAACGCATCAAGGACGTGGCAGACTTCTACATTTTGGGTGATTAAAAGATAAAGGACATGCTTCTTTGCATTCGAATATTTTGGGGAAAACTGAAGCCGAGAAGCAAGGATAGTCTCCTAATATTTCTGGGCAGTTAAGAAGATTCAGCATCCAAGGTCAACATGGAGCATTAAACACCCATCTCAGCCAAACTGAAAGAAAACCAGATGTTAAAGAATGAGGAGAAGCCATCATGCATGTAATATGGAGTTAGAGTCATAGTTGATTTAGATCTCTAAAAAACTCCAGTCAACACCGTGTTGTATTTATTAGTTAGTTAAAGGGTTAATAGGTGTCATTAGAAGTAGTTTTCGAATTCCCCTCATGCTGGAGGAGGAATCTCGATCAGTTAGAATAAGAACTCTATATATAGCTGAAACAACAATGTAATCAAGGTTGGAAAATTTTATGATACAGCTTGTATTTGGCTTATGTAAAGACTCATTTTCAGTGATATAATTTTGACTTTACTTCTCAGGATTCATGAAGGATTTCTTATGTTCAGAATATGTGATCTTGTTCTTTCCATAATTTTTACAGTGGTATAGATGTATAATCACTCAGAATTCACTGAATGTGCTCTGATTTCCTGTATGCATTTATAAACTATGGTCCCATATGAGTTATGTTCTGAATGTCTAAATGCTGAGTGTCCTGACTTCTATGTAAGGTTGAGTTCACTGTTATATTGAGGTGTTGTTGACTCCATAAGCCCAATTGATAGTTGTTTAATGTATTTCCAGCATTCATATTTTTCACAGTTGTTCTATAAGAGTTAGCCATCTTATCTTTAATCAAAATCATTAATCCTTTAAGGGAGAGCCCTCTCAGGTTGAGGAGGCTAAGCCTCAGCCTAAAGTAGGTCTGAAATAGTTACTTAGAGTCAACCTGACCAGCAGCCTATCAGGATCTGATTTTGAGATAACATTTTGGTGCGTCTGCCAGGAGCCTGAAGATTATTCTTTCCCGAAATCATGAAGCTGAACTTCTGAAGGTAGCAGGAGCTCAGAAGGTTTTCGAGGCTGCATTCTACCTTGTTGACTCCATACAATCTTAAAGTTAAAAAGGTGGCTTCTGTTAGCGCTTGGAATTCACCTAGGCTGAGATAGACAAACTCTCAAGGCTACATCAAACCATTTCACCTCGTAGCTAGCCCTACGAGGTATGAGAAGGCTCTCTCAGGTCAAACTTGGTGGATTTCTCAATGAGATGAGTTTGACCAATTAGGAATAAGGATTTTAGGCTAGTAAACTGATAAGAGGATTTGATTTAAAGTTTTTGGGTTTTTTGGTGGCAATTTGGAGGGAGTGCAATTCAGGGTGCGGGGATTGAGCTCAGTTTTTGCAGGTGGGTCTTTGGGGCAAGGTAGGAGTTTATGCTGATGCCTTTAGCTGAAAGAGATGATCAAGGAAGAAAGAAGAAAAGCTAAAGAGGGCGAACAATGAATTCGAATCCTCTCTAGACAGTGGAAAACATAAATTTTAAACAAAATTGAAAGCTGAGCATGGCATGCATGAATTCAAACTTTATCACTTCTTTTGTTTAAATAGCAGCAAGAGATTAAGAAATGGAACACATAAACACACTTACAATAACAGTAGGAGACACACCATCAACATAATAATCCACAAGAATCCACAATGAAGTCTGCAAAATCCTGGCCTTCCTTTTCCTCAAATTGCAGAAAATACAAGTCAAAAATACAATAGCACTTCTCCCTCTAGAGTCCAACCCTGAAAATGAGAAAGAGAAGGCATAATATAGAAGGTCAAACCTCTTCCCCCACCTCTAGGGGTCGAGCTCAGCTTCCTAGGAGCTGTTACAACTAATTCTAAATCAGTCACTAGATAATAGGCCAGCACAACAACTTGCCTCTAAAAGTTAGGAAGCCTATCCATGCATTAAATATTAACTTTTTACATCAAAGAAGCTTCTAGAAGAGGTAAAGAAGAGTAAAAGTATCTAATGCCATGAAATTTACACAAGAATCCATCAATTACATGCCTAAATAATCAACCCAAGTGAAAACTGAGCTTAGCTGGCCGAACTGGTCAAAAACTGGCAAATTTTGCTTGACTGGTCGCACCTCTGGCTTGACTAGTCGCACCTTTTGGCAGCGCTGTTTGAGGGCCTTCCCGGAGTCCAAATCAAGTGCAGGATAGCTCGTTGGAAAGGTCTGGAAGTCTACTTTCCAACCCAACCGGAATTTCGGAATTTGGAGTTGATTTGACCCCTAAAAAATCAAATCTCCCAAGACTGCTTTCTGCAACTCAAAAAAGGGGCAGAAAGTCAAAATTTGGCTGTATTTTGAGCTTTTGGCTGCCCAAATCTTCACAAAATTTGAAACCCTTCCATAGGCAAGTGTACTTTTACAAGAAAAATCCAACTATGTAGAGTTTTCCCCGTTCTGAGCTGTATCGACGACTCGTCTCGTACGGGGTGAGACGAGTCGAGTGGCCAAAACCTGTAAAATTCCAAAAAAAATGCCAAAAATGCCTCAAAATCCTCAAAATTTCTTGGTTTTGCTGCTAGAAGAAGGCTAGTGAGTATCATGGTGAGTGAGAGAAGCCTCGGCCAAGATACTGAGCGGGTTGGTCTTCTTCTTCCTCTTGCGAGCCTCGGTCAACCTCCTTTGAAACATTTTCATCTTCGCCTTACAAACATGCATCCTAGCCCAATATCCTGTGATGACCGCCCCTTCCACCCTTATGAGGCCTCCTCTGTACCTCAAACTCTGTAGATGATGAATGGTCATCACCTTGCTCATAAGTCTCAGTATCTGGCATGGTTTTGGAGCAAGATGGGCAAACTGAAGGACAAATTGGACTGCTGCCTCTGCCTGCAAAAGTACTGAACTCTATGCTGTTTCAAGGGGAAAAAAAAACATGAGGGGAATGTTAGGGGAGGGAACTTCTTAATAAGGAATGGGAGTATATGATAATAACAGGGAATCTTCAAGGGAAACTTTACACATTGTCATGCATATAGAAATAGTTTTAACATTGGGAAATCACTTGCCAAGAACATCTCATATGGGACAAAACATGTATGATAATGAACATGGAAGGGGCATACATGAATCAAGAGGGACATAGGGACACCATACACCAAATTCACTGAGGAGTTCATGTGTGTTATAAGGCAGATTCTGCTCTTTTTATTCTTTAAGAGTTACATGCACATTAAGGAGTACATACTCATCATTTTCACATGAAGGGAAAGTGTTTCATGTATAAGGGGATGTCAAGGATATATAGGGGTTTGTACATGCTTTTAAATATACAGCACATTAAATTTACATGACTCTCTTCAGTCTTTACAATGTATCTTTTCTTTTTGTTTTAGTTTTTTGCATGTGTATGGTAGAGGAAATTAGGGTTTGAGTGCTTGTGAGAGGGGTAGGGTTTATAACTTAGGGATGGGAGTAGGGCAACATTTATGTGCAAATGAAATAGGACAGAGATGCAAATATGATTATTAATGAAAGAGTGGAAAAAGGAAGGGATCAATGGGATAATAAACACTTGAAACAGTCACAAAACCCTAGCATTTTACAAACATTAGCAACGGCCATATTAATCCATTCACTTGCAACTTTAAATGATAAAACCATGACACACCTCATTATTTTCACCATCCATATCATCATTCATGAATTGAGTGCCTACCTTGATCAATTTAGCAAGCAAGAGGGCAATTTAGTAAATTTGGAGTGATTTTGTAGAAGACAGCTTGAGTGGTCGCACCCTGCCTGAGTGGTCACACCCTTGAGAAAAATACACTGCAGAGGGGTCACTGAGTGGTCGCACCCTGCCTGAGTGGTCGCACCCTTTCACAGCCTTGTTTGAGGGCCTTCCTGGTGTCGGAATCGGGCGCAGAATGGCTCGTTGGAAAGGTATTTGAGTCTAATTTCCAATCAAAGTGGAATTTTTCAATTTGGAGTTGATTTGACCTGTCAAAAATCAAATCTCCCAAGACTGGTCAAAAAGTGCCAAATGAGGCTGCTTCAAGGAAGAGTGCTGTTGCAGTCAACTTTTGAATGCCTTCCTCAACCCCAAATATAGCTCATGATAGCTCATTGGAAATATCGCTTTGTCTAGTTATCATTTTACCCATCAATCAAGTCATTTGGCCAACCAAGCTAGGAGAAAACTTGATTTTCCCAAGGTCACTTCAGAGGTGTCTTTGATTCTCCTGAGGCAACGGTATTCTTGACATTTCTCTCAAACCATGACACCTGTGTAAAACGTGAAGGAGGTTTTTCTTATTTGGAATGTTATGGACAAAAACCTCTCTCAGTTTCCCAAAATTCATCTTTTAATGATCTGAAACATCATTTGAGTGAAACTTGCCCCGATGTGTGAAACAAGGAATTTTGTCGAAATGGAGCGAAATGAAGGGGATAGGGGGCTTCTAAATTCTTGGGGAAATTTTTGGGAGTAGGGAGGGATGTTAGGAAGCAGGGGAAAGTGGAATCTCATAGATTGAGTGAGGGGAAGGGGTCCAAAAGGGAAAAACACAGGCCCAACCTAGAAAATTGCCAGGTTGTAGCTAGAAACTAGGATTTGTGGAAAAATGAGGAATTTGGCGGATCTAAGGGATGGGAAGTGTTTTATAAGGTGCTTTAAGGATAGGGGAAGGTGTATGAACATCAGGATATGAGTTTTGCTGATGATTTGGCCGCCCAAGAGAAATCGCCTTCAAAACCCTAGGAGAGGGAATTGACCTTGCCTGGGCGCAACATGAAGCATGAACAAGGTGTGAAATGACTCATTAGACACTGACATGATAATGACAACCCTCTGAATGATGATACACTCAGCTGAATGATGACATGGACTGACATTTGGGCAACTTTGAACAGAGTGAAAGCAAACCCTAGACCTAATGCTTAGTGACCAAATTTTGCTTGAAAACTCTTTGAAATGACAAAATTTGACCTTGACACTTCAAAATCACTTTGTAAGAGCATATTTGATCACTGTAGGAAGGCTGGAAAGACTGACACTAACAGCTTCGAGAGGAAGATATACAAGGAGTAATCCTGACCCAGATCCACCTACTCCTGTGGATAATCCAAACATCATCTCAAGGAGCAGGCAAAGATTTCCTGATATACCAGGTACTTCATCTGTATCAAAATCTTTGTTCCCTGAATTTTCTAGAAATCCTGAAGATAAAACTGTAGATGATAAAATTCATGAGGAATTGTTGAGGTCTGAGAACGAAGAAGAACTTATTGGAATTATTTTAGATTTGCAAAAAAGAGGCATTGATACTTCATCCTTAGTGTCACAAAAAGATAAGGAAGAGTTTTGGGAGGTTGTTACTTCAGAATTACTGTTAGAAGAAGAAGATTTGAATCAACTCAAAGAGCTTGATCCTTTTGAAGTTTTGCTCAAATCCAAAACTGGTTTACCTCTCCCAAATTGGAGTTCCTTTGTCAGTGGTTTGCAAAGTCCAAATAGTCCTTTTCGTACCAATACTTTATCTTCTGCCTCTGCTAGTCCAAATAGTCCTCAGACACTATCTCACACTAGTTCTGCTCCCACCGGTCATACAATACCTGTTATCACTGCTCCTCCATTCATTATGGCTATACCTGCTAGGTATGCTCCTCTAGCTCTCCCTGCTATTTTACATGATCTTCCTAGCAAATATGCTGCCAGAATTCCAACATGGGGAGGAGATGAAGATATTACAACAGAGGAACATGTGGATAGGTTCAATGATTTTGTTGACAGGGAAGAAGTGGATGATGAAGATGTAAAACTAAGATTGTTTGCTCAAACTTTCATTGGGGAAGTCAGAAAATGGTTTAAAGCCCTTAGAGCCGAAAGCATTCATAGTTGGGTAGAATTTGAAGATAGCTTTCTAAGGAAATGGGGAAACAGAACCAACCCTGTCCAAGCCCTTACCGAATACAACAATCTTAGAAGAGCTCCAGATGAAACTGTCCAAAACTTCTCTAAGAGGTTTAACAAAATATACAATTCTATTCCAGCTCATTTGAAACCTCCTGGAGCTTTGGCACAGTTGAGATATGCTGAATCATTTGATTCAGATTTCTCTCTTTTACTCAGAGAAAGGGAGTCTGTCTCTCTTGCTGACATGAAAAATGATGCAATTAAGGTAGAGGTGAATATGCTTGCTGCTAAGAAATCAAAGATGGCAAAGACTAAGCTGAAGGAAGAAGAGAAACCTTCTACCTCTGCTCAAGAAGACAAGTTTGAAACAATGATGAAAACCATGGAGAAATTGATGGACCGACTAGCTCTTGGGAATGCTTCTGCTCCTCCAGCACAGCAGGAACCTCAATTCAGGAACCCTCAGTTCAGAAGACCTCAGAATCAGCAAAGGCCAAGAGACAATAGAAATCAGCAGGCAGATCCTCCAGTGAGACCTCCCTTCCAACAAAATTTGGTAGATGAAGAAGCTGAACCAACTGTTACTTCAGAATTACTGTTAGAAGAAGAAGATTTGAATCAACTCAAAGAGCTTGATCCTTTTGAAGTTTTGCTCAAATCCAAAACTGGTTTACCTCTCCCAAATTGGAGTTCCTTTGTCAGTGGTTTGCAAAGTCCAAATAGTCCTTTTCGTACCAATACTTTATCTTCTGCCTCTGCTAGTCCAAACAGTCCTCAGACACTATCTCACACTAGTTCTGCTCCCACCGGTCATACAATACCTGTTATCACTGCTCCTCCATTCATTATGGCTATACCTGCTAGGTATGCTCCTCTAGCTCTCCCTGCTATTTTACATGATCTTCCTAGCAAATATGCTGCCAGAATTCCAACATGGGGAGGAGATGAAGATATTACAACAGAGGAACATGTGGATAGGTTCAATGATTTTGTTGACAGGGAAGAAGTGGATGATGAAGATGTAAAACTAAGATTGTTTGCTCAAACTTTCATTGGGGAAGTCAGAAAATGGTTTAAAGCCCTTAGAGCCGAAAGCATTCATAGTTGGGTAGAATTTGAAGATAGCTTTCTAAGGAAATGGGGAAACAGAACCAACCCTGTCCAAGCCCTTACCGAATACAACAATCTTAGAAGAGCTCCAGATGAAACTGTCCAAAACTTCTCTAAGAGGTTTAACAAAATATACAATTCTATTCCAGCTCGTTTGAAACCTCCTGGAGCTTTGGCACAGTTGAGATATGCTGAATCATTTGATTCAGATTTCTCTCTTTTACTCAGAGAAAGGGAGTCTGTCTCTCTTGCTGACATGCAAAATGATGCAATTAAGGTAGAGGTGAATATGCTTGCTGCTAAGAAATCAAAGATGGCAAAGACTAAGCTGAAGGAAGAAGAGAAACCTTCTACCTCTGCTCAAGAAGACAAGTTTGAAACAATGATGAAAACCATGGAGAAATTGATGGACCGACTAGCTCTTGGGAATGCTTCTGCTCCTCCAGCACAGCAGGAACCTCAATTCAGGAACCCTCAGTTCAGAAGACCTCAGAATCAGCAAAGGCCAAGAGACAATAGAAATCAGCAGGCAGATCCTCCAGTGAGACCTCCCTTCCAACAAAATTTGGTAGATGAAGAAGCTGAACCAACTGTTACTTCAGAATTACTGTTAGAAGAAGAAGATTTGAATCAACTCAAAGAGCTTGATCCTTTTGAAGTTTTGCTCAAATCCAAAACTGGTTTACCTCTCCCAAATTGGAGTTCCTTTGTCAGTGGTTTGCAAAGTCCAAATAGTCCTTTTCGTACCAATACTTTATCTTCTGCCTCTGCTAGTCCAAATAGTCCTCAGACACTATCTCACACTAGTTCTGCTCCCACCGGTCATACAATACCTGTTATCACTGCTCCTCCATTCATTATGGCTATACCTGCTAGGTATGCTCCTCTAGCTCTCCCTGCTATTTTACATGATCTTCCTAGCAAATATGCTGCCAGAATTCCAACATGGGGAGGAGATGAAGATATTACAACAGAGGAACATGTGGATAGGTTCAATGATTTTGTTGACAGGGAAGAAGTGGATGATGAAGATGTAAAACTAAGATTGTTTGCTCAAACTTTCATTGGGGAAGTCAGAAAATGGTTTAAAGCCCTTAGAGCCGAAAGCATTCATAGTTGGGTAGAATTTGAAGATAGCTTTCTAAGGAAATGGGGAAACAGAACCAACCCTGTCCAAGCCCTTACCGAATACAACAATCTTAGAAGAGCTCCAGATGAAACTGTCCAAAACTTCTCTAAGAGGTTTAACAAAATATACAATTCTATTCCAGCTCGTTTGAAACCTCCTGGAGCTTTGGCACAGTTGAGATATGCTGAATCATTTGATTCAGATTTCTCTCTTTTACTCAGAGAAAGGGAGTCTGTCTCTCTTGCTGACATGCAAAATGATGCAATTAAGGTAGAGGTGAATATGCTTGCTGCTAAGAAATCAAAGATGGCAAAGACTAAGCTGAAGGAAGAAGAGAAACCTTCTACCTCTGCTCAAGAAGACAAGTTTGAAACAATGATGAAAACCATGGAGAAATTGATGGACCGACTAGCTCTTGGGAATGCTTCTGCTCCTCCAGCACAGCAGGAACCTCAATTCAGGAACCCTCAATTCAGAAGACCTCAGAATCAGCAAAGGCCAAGAGACAATAGAAATCAGCAGGCAGATCCTCCAGTGAGACCTCCCTTCCAACAAAATTTGGTAGATGAAGAAGCTGAACCTGAAGTCCCTGAGGAATCAATCCATTTTTTTGATGAAGAAGTGTCAGGGATTTTCTTGACTAAGGAGGAACATGATGAGTCCAGTATGATAAAATCAGGAGAAGAGCCTTCAGATTTTTAAAGGGCTATCAGCACGCTATCTTTGAGATGCAAAAGCAGTATAATCTTAGGAATAGAGATGTTCCTATTACAGCAAACAAAGCACAGCCCAAGAAGAATACCTCAAAGACAGTTGAAGATAAAAAGGAAAAATCAAAGGTGGTTGAAGGTAAGGATGATTCTCCTCTTGTCAAAAAGGATATTCAAATTCTTCCTCCTCCTAAAGAAATTGACAAGACTACTTCTGTTTTTAATCTTGAGAATGAGATTGCAAAAATTAAGATATCAATCCCTTTTAATGAAATTATCAAGGTAGACAAATACAGAAGCAAAATTGTTGAAATGCTTAATTCACAACCATGAGTGGCTGATATCCTAAATGTACAAGAAGATAACCCTGTTATCTGCTTGGGTCCAAGACTTGAGGATGAACAAAATGAAGAGTTTCCCCCTTTTTACATAAGCATTAGCATTCATGATATGACTCTACATAATGCTATGTTAGACTCAGGGGCATCACATAATCTCATGCCTAAAGTAATCATGGAAAGACTGGGGTTAGAGGTAACTAGGCCATATAAGGATTTATTTTCCTTTGATTCAAAAAGAGTCCATTGCATTGGTTTGATAAAAGACGTTGTTGTGGGGCTCACACAAATTCCAACAAAAACAATTGTTATGGATATTGTTGTTGCAGACATTCCACCAAAGTTTGGGATGCTTCTTTCAAGGTCATGGGCAGCAAAAATCAAGGGCACAATGCAGATGGAGCTTACATATGCTACCATCCCAGTGGTTGGTGAACAAAGGAGGTTGTATCGCGAGACAAGGATGGCCTACATGGTAAGCAGCAAAGACAAGCCTCAAAATTTCCCTATTTATTCATGTGATACTGGTCTTGGGTCAGCTATCCTTTTCAATGAATCAGTTGAAAGAGAATCACAAGATGAACCTGCGGAAAATCAGTGTCAAGAAGGTCAGCAAAGAGATGAAAGAGACATCATGGGCTGCTGGTCATTATACTTTGATGGATCAGCAGGAAAAGAAGGGGCAGGAGCTGGGATTTGGATCACTAGTCCAACTGAAGAAAGTAAGTTTCTCTCATACAAATTAAACTTTGATTATACCAACAATATGGCTGAGTACGAATCTCTGATTTTAGGTTTGGAAGCCTTGATAAAATTGAAAGCTAAGAACATTGCTGTTTGTGGAGATTCTGAATTGGTTATTAAACAAGTAGAAGGTGCATATCAAACTAAGGATGCAAGGATGAGAGCATACAGAAATTTAGTGTTGGAAATGTTGGAAAAATTTCAATCCTATTCTTTTAACATCAAAACTCTATTGCAAATTCTCTTGCTGTTTCAGCCAGTCTCTTTATCATTCCTAAGCACTCTTCTGAAAATTATGAAGTGGAGGTTCGCCATAGACCAGTTATACCGGATAATATCACAAATTGGCAAGTTTTTGAGGATGATCAGCATGTAAGGAACTTCATTGAATTAAAAGGAGAGTTTGAACACAATCAGATAGATCAGCAGAATATGTTAATAGAGTCCAAGGAAAGCTCCGAAGTCTTACAATTACAAAACAACTTAATTCCTAAAGGCCTCATTCCCCTTGAGAAATTATTTGACCAAAATGATGTGTTCAAAGCACCAAGACTACAAGCTAATGAAGAAGAAGTAGAAAGATACAATTTAGGAGACTCGGTTATGCCTAAGATAGTCAAGATTTCAAAATTCCTTTCAGCTGATATGAAGACTAAATATGTTGAGATGATGAAAAGATTCATTGATGTTTTTGCATGGAGTTATGCTGACTTGAAAAAATATGACTCTTCAATCATACAGCATACCATTCCTATTAAGCAGAATGAAAAGCCTTTTAAGCAGAAGCTAAGAAGAATTAATCCTCTTCTAATGCCACTGATTGAAAAAGAAGTGAAAAAGCTCTTTGATGCTAAAATTATTGTCCCAATCAGATTCTCAAATTGGCTTGCTAACTTGGTACCAGTCAGAAAAAAGAATGGAGAGATCAGAATTTGTATAGACTTCAGAAACTTAAACAAAGCTTCATTGAAAGATAATTACCCCCTCCCCAAAATGGATTTCATTCTGCAAAACATTGTTGGTTCACAAAGGATGTCTATGCTTGATGGTTTCTCAGGGTACAATCAGATTCTTGTTCACCCAGATGATCAGGAGAAAACGGCCTTCACTACACCATGGGGAACATTCATGTATGCAAAAATGCCATTTGGCCTCATGAACGCGGGAGCCACTTTCCAGAGAGCAATGGATATTGCTTTTGCTGAAGAAAAGGACAAATCAGTAGTGGTTTATCTTGATGACATCACAGTTTTTTCAAAAAGGGAAGAAGACCACTTAAAGCACCTTGAAAGGGTCCTACTGAAGTGTAGGAGGTTTGGTATTTCTCTGAACCCAACCAAAAGTATTTTCGCTCTAACTTCTGGCAAACTGCTTGGTCATATTATTTCTGAAGAAGGAATTAGGATTGATCCTAATAGAGTTAGTGCAATTCAAAAATTAGATTTACCAAGGAGTAAGAAGGAGATTCAATCCTTTCTTGGGAAAGTTAACTTTGTTAGAAGATTCATTCCTAATTTTGCTGAAGTTGTCAAGAACATAACAAAGATGTTAAAGAAAGGAGCAGATTCTAAATGGACAGTTGAAGCAAAGAAATCATTTGAAGAGATCAAGAAGGCACTTACTCAAGCACCAGTACTCATCAGCCCGGATTTTACCAAGGAGTTCCTTATCTTCACATTCGCTTCTGAAGACACAATTGCTGGAGTTTTATTGCAAAAAGGAAGTCAAGGTACTGAACAACCCATTTCTTTCTTTAGCAAGACATTAGCCAATGCTGAATTGAAATATAATATCTTAGAGAAACAAGCCTATGCATTGGTGAAAGCAATTAAGGATTTCAGAATCTATGTTTTACACTCTCACATTGTTGCCTACGTCCCAAATGCTGTTATAAAGGATATTCTTACACAAGCTGATCCAGATGGAAAAAGAGGAAAGTGGATAGCAAAACTGCTGGAGTATGACATTGAGATCAAACCCACAAAGTTGGTAAAGGGTCAAGGCCTAGCCAAATTGTTGACTCAGTCAAATTTGGACTGTGTTGATATTAATTTAAGCACATAAATCTCAGAAATTTCTGAAAATGAAGAGGAATTGGTCCAAATAAATGAGAAATTCTTGATCTCAGAATGGTACAAGGATATATCATTTGTTTTGCAGCATAATAGAGCTCCTGATAATCTTTCAAAATCCAAAGCTCGGTTTACCAAATTGAAATCTCTCAGATATTTTGTGTATGACCAAAATCTGTTTTGGAAAGATGCAGGAGGAATATTATTAAACTGCCTCATTGAAGAAGAAGCTGATAGAGTAATTGATGAGTTTCATAAAGGGGATTGCGGAGGAAATCACTATTGGAAAGCCACTGCAAACAAGATCTTGAGAGCTGGCTATTTTTGGCCAACTATGTTTAGAGATATCTATAAAAAGATAGCCACATGCCATGAATGTCAAGTGTTTGAAGGAAAGAGAAAGCTTATGCCAATGCCCTTGGTTCCTATTTATGTTGAAGCACCTTTTCAGCAGTGGGGATTAGACTTTATAGGAGAAATCCATCCTCCTTCATCAGGACAGCATCGCTGGATTCTCACAGCCACCGATTACTTTACAAAATGGATAGAAGCAATACCCACAAGGCAAGCAAATGATTCAGTGATTATTTCTTTCTTAGAAAATAATATATTATCAAGATTTGGTTGCCCAATCAAGATCATTACAGACAATGCTCAAGCTTTCAAGTCCAAAAGGATGATTAATTTTTGTCATCAGTATCACATCTCCCTTGGACATTCCACTGCTTATTATCCACAGGGAAATGGTCTGGCTGAGTCATCAAACAAGAGCCTTGTGAGAATCATTAAGAAGCTGCTGCAAGAAAATAAAAAAGCCTGGCATCTGAAACTGAGATATACTTTGTGGGCTGACCGGATTTGCACAAAGAGGTCCATTGGAACATCACCATATGAGCTAGTATATGGGGCAGAGGCTATATTTCCAACATCCCTTGGAGTGCCAGTAATGAAGTTGATTCAAGGACTAGAAGAAGAACCAAATTCTATACAACGAAGGATTAATCAGCTAATAGCTTTGCAAGAGAAAAGAAATGAGGTGTTTGACAGTCATCAACAAAACCAGAACAGGATCAAGAGAGCATTTGACAAAAAGATCAAAGAAGTTACATTCCAGATTCATGATAAAGTCTTGAAATGGGAAGCTAGAATTGAAGAGAAAGGTAAACATGGTAAATTTGAAAATTTGTGGAAAGGGCCATATCAAATTTCTGCTTTCCATGGGAATAACACCTACATTCTACAAGAGATTGATGGAACACCATATGCTGGAGGACCTGTTAATGGCAGGTTCCTAAAGCATTACAATTGATTAAATCTCTGCCAAGTTTCTCACAACATTGTATATAACCGTTTTATTAGTCTTTCTTTGTTCCAAATAAATGACAAGCTGAACAGGAAGCTCAAGCCCGAGGTGAAGGCTCACAAAGCTAGAAAAGGATGCTTGTCAACCTCATCTATGTTTTCATAAATTGGACAAAGCACTGGACATACGAGTTCTTAGTGTACTACAGGAGCACACTATCCCAAGTGGAGCCACTGTTATCACTTAGAACTAACATTGATACATGTAACTTTCCATCCTAGCCCGATGACGAAGGTCAGTGTTAGTTTAATTTGGTTTTAATTTTTTTTCCTTAGAATCTGGAGTTTTGATGAGTTTTTGAGTCAGGTTATTCTCAACTCCCATTGGTTCCCCTCCATCTATCATTGTTCTATAGCCACCGGTTATCTTATGTCAGTCACCGTGTCTTTTCGTAATTTCGCAGCGCAATGCCAATTAGGCAGTTTCGCAGCACAATCATAGTTAGGCAGTTTCGCAGCGTATCATGATTAGGCAGTTTCGCAGCGCATCATTAAAATTTAAAACTGACCGCGCTGCGAAATCATGGATTCGTACTTTCCGCAGCGAATCTTTCCCGAAATATCAAATCCGTTAGGTGAGTCATAGGCCATGTCCTCTCATGTCAGCTCATGTACCTCTCTTACCACATTTTACCACTCATTGCCACTATCACCACCACTAGATCTGTTGATACACACGAATTATCATTCCCAAGAAAGACAACCGTGCATAAACCTTAATGATGGCCGTAAGTCTTGCATGAGTGAGAAATCTGCAAGATTACATCTTGAAAGGTTTTAAACGGAAAAATTCAAAATTCAAGCGAGGCTGATAATCAAGCGAGGCTGAATTCAAAGAGAAGCTGAAACACAATTCCAACCGGAGTTGGTAGTTATTGCTTGCGAGGATTTGGAAGAATCAATGGAGAAAAAGGAGCACAGATCTGGCAAACCTCTAAGGACTGAGCCTGAAGGCCTGGATATAACGCTAAGAAATGAAGAGGTGAAGAAAGCATTTAAAAAGGCCGGGTGCTGGAAGTTTTGCAAAAAGTTACAAGGAGGACACGCACAGGTAACCAAGGAATTTGCACTTAACTTCACAGGCTTGAATTCAAAGGTAGCCATGTTAGAATTGCAGGTTTCGCCAGAAGTGATATCTACTGTAACAGAGATCCCACGAGGAAAAGAGGAATGGTTTAAAAATTTCAAATTTGACATGAATCCTTGCAAGGAGTTTTTGAAGGATGATTATGTAAATGAAGATTTAAGTAAGGCAGTGCCCAGGAATTATGTCAAAGAATATTATGCTCACTTACTCACCTGCATACAGAAATATTTGACTTGTGAAGGAAGGTATAATAAGGTTTATACTTACCATTTTAAACTCCTTTTGCATTTCACCGGGAAGGTCTCCATAGACTTACCTTTTTATCTGTTCCGTAGTTTGAGTAAGATGTGTGATAAGGTACAGCTGAGGAAAAAGGATTGTGAAACCTCTTTGTTTCATCATGGTTTGATTAAACTACTGGTTTTATATGGGCTCCAAAAGATAGACAGAGATTGAAATTCATTCATTTTTATGGCTGGATTCAAAAACCAGACTGGCCTCACTCCACCACCTGCTAGAGATTTTACAATAGCTGAGCTCCAAACAGAAGCAAGAGCTAAAAGAGTTCCAAAGTCACAAGTAAGAAAACAAGTGAAGCCACTTATCATCCAAGATCAACCTCAACAATCAACTAAGGAAAAAGCTCATGGTAAAAAGACTGTACCTGAAACAAGCACATCTGAAGTAGTCTCAAGGGTAAGAACAAGAAGTCAGATAAATAAAGAAAAAGGTAAAGCTATAGCAGTTGAAGAAAGTCCAGTGTCCAAGGCAAGTTTAAATGATTTATTACAGGCTATTGAATTCGAGCAGTCTCTACCAGTTCAAATCGAATTGATGCAGTCAGAACAAGAAAGCACCAAGAAATCCAAGGCCTAAAAAAGGCTTAGATTCGATGTGCCAGCTGAAGAATTCATTTTTAAACCTAGAAGATCTATGACAAGGAGATTCCAGCAAGTACAGGAAGCACTGCCAAGAACAGAGGAAACAGGGGAAGAGACACAAAAAGACACAGGCAAAACAGTCATTGCAGCTAAAGCAAATAATATAGCAGCCCTGAAGAGCCAATTGGAATCAGCTAAATATGAGATTGCCAAATTGAAGAAAGCCGCTAGAAAACATGCAGCCATACATGCAAAGTATTATAAAACTCTATGGGAAGGGAATGCTGCTGTAGAAGCTCAGCTGAATTCAGTGGTTGATGGCCATTCACAATTTCATACATGGACAGTACCAGCAATCAAAGAAGCCAAGTACATCAGAAGGATCAATATGCAACTGAGAGCTGGGAATAAGGCTATGAAGAAACAAATTGAAGATCTGAAGGCACAGCCAAGTCAGCTACCTGCTATTTCATTTCAAGTAAGATTTTGTTTTAAAGTTTTGACAAATTTGCTTGATTTTATCTTTCTGAGGAAATATAAATCCCTATTCGACATGTGGAAAGTCTAAAGGAGTTTTTGGCAATAAAGTACTCGGCTAATAAAGGTCTCGGGTTAAAAGCAAGCTGTTTTAAATAACTCAGCAGTTTCGTAGCGCGCTACGAAACTGCTGAAGGTGATGATTTTAACGCAAATCAAGCAGTTTTGAATTATAAGCTGGAATTTTGAAAGGGAAACGTCTAAAAGGCAAACAAGGCATCATCTGAAGCTATCAACAGTCAACCAGGTCAAGACAGGTGGAGAAAAGATGTATTCAAAATCCAACTTTAAATTTTTGTCGTAAAGTGAGCAATTTACCATAGTTCAGGATATGTTAAACAGTTTACAAGAAACTTTTGCCTGCACACATGTACATGGGAAAAAGCTTACAACGCATCAAGGACGTGGCAGACTTCTACATTTTGGGTGATTAAAAGATAAAGGACATGCTTCTTTGCATTCGAATATTTTGGGGAAAACTGAAGCCGAGAAGCAAGGATAGTCTCCTAATATTTCTGGGCAGTTAAGAAGATTCAGCATCCAAGGTCAACATGGAGCATTAAACACCCATCTCAGCCAAACTGAAAGAAAACCAGATGTCAAAGAACGAGGAGAAGCCATCATGCATGTAATATGGAGTTAGAGTCATAGTTGATTTAGATCTCTAAAAAACTCCAGTCAACACCGTGTTGTATTTATTAGTTAGTTAAAGGGTTAATAGGTGTCATTAGAAGTAGTTTTCGAATTCCCCTCATGCTGGAGGAGGAATCTCGATCAGTTAGAATAAGAACTCTATATATAGCTGAAACAACAATGTAATCAAGGTTGGAAAATTTTATGATACAGCTTGTATTTGGCTTATGTAAAGACTCATTTTCAGTAATATAATTTTGACTTTACTTCTCAGGATTCATGAAGGATTTCTTATGTTCAGAATATGTGATCTTGTCCTTTCCATAATTTTTACAGTGGTATAGATGTATAATCACTCAGAATTCACTGAATGTGCTCTGATTTCCTGTATGCATTTATAAACTGTGGTCCCATATGAGTTATGTTCTGAATGTCTAAATGCTGAGTGCCCTGACTTCTATGTAAGGTTGAGTTCACTGTTATATTGAGGTGTTGTTGACTCCATAAGCCCAATGGATAGTTGTTTAATGTATTTCCAGCATTCATATTTTTCACAGTTGTTCTATAAGAGTTAGCCATCTTATCTTTAATCAAAATCATTAATCCTTTAAGAGAGAGCCCTCTCAGGTTGAGGAGGCTAAGCCTCAGCCTAAAGTAGGTCTGAAATAGTTACTTAGAGTCAACCTGACCAGCAGCCTATCAGGATCTGATTTTGAGATAACACCCTCCTTGTTCTGAATATGGAGCCTATGATGCAAGAAAGGAGGTTGGTTTGGCAAATATTAGTGATGGTTCCACATGATTATGGCAAAATTTGGTCCAGTTCACTATTGTTGATGTCTGGCGTTTTAATTTCAGTGTTATATGGCAATTTTTGGGCTCAAAGGGCCATGCATGGAGGGTTTGGGTATGCTCTTGACACTCGGGTTGTAAAATTCTCCCCTGCATTCCTCAAACCTAGGTGTCAAGGACTTGGATGAGACTGAGGCAACTCTGAGAGCCTACGGTCACCCGAAAACTTTATGGGCCAGAGACAGAAGAATGGGGAGTCTGAACTTCATATTACCTATATGTTTATTTAGTCTGTTATTATCTAGTCTTCAGGTAATCTTCTAATCCAGCGGGTTAGGAATGGGGAATCGTGGCCCTCTAAAACTGGTGTGTCTGACCAGTCGGCCATTTTTTGGTTTCCAGGCAAACCTTTGGCCCAAGGGGGCATGAAAGGGGATTCAGGGGACCCTAATACCGTGCGGCTGTCAATTTTGCAACAATGTGGTTAAATTCTTGGAGAATGAGGCTTGGCAGGGTCGAGGGTAGAATGAAAAGCCAGAGGGAGGAAATGCCATGAAACCTGGGCACACCCTTTACCAACCTATTTTTCAATCCCATCAAGGTAGGGCTTTATGGAAATTTTAAGGTCCATAGGGGCATGAATGGCGAGACAAGGTCACCAAACACCGACAAGTCTGTTAATTTAGTTAGGGTCTGGTCTGCCACCTGCATCCCAATACCTGAGTGTCCCAACACCTGCGATTCTGTCAATTTGGTCATGACGGGGCATAATCCATGGAGCTAGAGGGTTGGCTATACTAGGGGGAGAATAGTGAGCTAGAGAGAGGGAATTCACCTAAGTTTGGGTACACAGAGGATGAAGGCAATTGATGAAGGGGTTGGGGGGGAATTGGGTTTCACTTCTCAGACCAAGAAACATGAATCAATAACTACTCTCCACAGGGAATGGATGGATGGAAACATTGACATTTGGTTTGGTTTTAACTTTTCTTCTTATGCTACTCTTTCAGGTCCATCTAATCTTCTTCTCCCTCCGACTCCGACACTTCTGCTTCGGGACAAGGCAAGAGTTTAGGAGTCCCCGTGGTTGAAGGAAAATTTGATCAAAGGCAACATGGTGAAGGTAGAAGTGGGGCCGAGGAAAAGAAGGCGTCGCCACAACTGTAAACAAACTAACAACAAAAGGAAAACGTTGTTGGCCTCGACAAGCAAGACCTAGTGGAAGAGGGGTAGGAAAATATGAAAAACCTCATGCATTCCTACAGTGGGGCAACTCTAACAGAGGTCAAGTTCCTAATTTCGTCATGAGAGGCAGAATTGAATGCCAAGGCTACGACAAAGCCACTTCCAGCGGAGGATTGGGAACCCCTTCTTTTGGACCTAGGACACACGTGAGGTAGGCAGAATCTCTTCAAATAGATAATCCAGCTCTACTGGTTTATGAAGAACTTATTGGCAAAAACAACGACAACTACCAAGAATTTTGAGGATTCGTCACAAACCCAGTAAGAGGGGACTAGCTTAAAAGATATTAAATGGGAGATCCAGGCAGTACAAGTGCAATACCACCAGAATGTTCATTTAGGATGTGTGGAAAAAAATTCAAAGCCTGCTGCAGAACGAAATGCCAGGGTAGAGTGCTAAGGACCCAACTCCCATAGAATCGTCAGATGATTGAATTTTGAGAAGTTAGGAAGTTATGAATTTTTTGTTGTTGTTTTCTTACAATGATCTGGTCGGATAGCATTTACATTGACAATAATATGTTTAAACATATAGTAGACATAATAGCTTATTTACCCTGGATGGACATGCTCAAACTGTTTAAGCTTTGGATGGCATATGGTGTTGATCGATGGCCAATAGTCCTGGTTTCCTTTGGGCAGGTTGAGGCCACTCGACATATTTTTGTTACCTGCCTTATATATGATTAATAGAAAAGAAAGGTACTGCCAAGCTTACAAAAAAAATACAACATTACCAGATAATTCTACATGCTATGGTACTAGTGACAAATTATACATGTCGAAGATGACCTACACCGATGTAAGGAAAATCACCAGCTACAAGCTTTGAGGACAAAGCTTCTGAAGGAAGAGGCAATGTTACGAATATAAATTACATAAGATAAATGAATATAAATAATGTAAATAATCAAATATTGGTTATGTTAAATAATCATTAAGTTAAGTGAAAAAGCACGTCTAAAAGACATGGCCAGTCACGAAAGGACACCTGCTTAGGTATATATGGGGATCATCATTGTAATATTCTACGTCACTTGTATATATATATATATATATATATATATATATATATATATATAATAGGGGAGCGGGCAACCACCACCGCCACCCCTCCCCAACCATTATTTTATATATAGATATAGATATATAGATATAACAAAATGGCCAATTGAATTATGTATTTTTGGAGGCTGACAGGATTTGAACTTGCGTCGGCCATGTGGCTGGCTCGCCCCAAGCGGTGTCCCCATATGTAACGGCCGCAACAATTAAAATGACGCACCAAAACCTCCACACCTTTAAAAAAATGCACCAACCAAAAATAAAATGCCAAATGGCCCATTCCAAAACCTAAAGATAAACATGCCAAAAAAATATTGCCAAGTTGGGATTTGAACCCGTAACTGTCGGTAGTCAACAACTTAACCTAATTTTGCCAATTGCATGCCTAATGGACACCACTTTGACATGTTTGACCAAAAATGAATATAAAACCCAAGTTTTTCCATTCGAGAGGGGCGGTGGAGGTGGGTACACAAAACAAGGTTGTATGGAACCCTGACGTAGGCACGCAGAACGATGCATTAAACTCTGATGCATGGAATCTTGAGGAATCTAAAAGATTCCGTTAGAGGCTGATTTTTTATAGAGGTAGAATGATGTCGACTTTATAGTCATTTTTTTCAAAATTTTGCAAGGAGCACGATGGTGAGATCAGCTTTGTCATCTGAGTAGCAGATATTTTGTCAACTTGTAGAGAGGAATCTTTGTGGAATCATGAGGAATCTAAAAGATTCCCTACAGGCCAAATTTTTACAGTTTTAGAACAAGGTCGACTTTATAAGCAATTACTCAGTTTTTTCGCAAGGAGTGTAGTGGTGAACTCAAAATTATCATATCAGAAGCATAAGCCCAATCAACCAGTGAGAACGAATCTTTGGGGAATCTTCAAGATTCCCTAGGGTCCATATTTTGGCGATGTCAAAAAAGGGTCGAGTTTAGAGTCATTCGACACAATTTCGCACCACGAGTTCAACAATGTAGTCCATTTCTTTGTTGGAGCTGTGCATTTTCAAGCCATCCTCGAAAGTGGAGGTATAGGATGCAATGATGCCATGTATTTCTTTTGATTTGCTGAGATGATGTTTTTGATGTTGAGATCCTTTTTTACCATTCTGTTGGAGGATAGTAATTTTCCACTTCATGTGAGAATTAGATATCTTGTCATGTTATAGGAGGGCCCATATGAATGAGAGTTCCCGTAGGAGAACATCTTATGGAGAGACATGCCACTCTTGTTGAGGGAGTTTATCCTTGTAATGACAAAGAATATACCATGTACATCACCATCATCTTGTAACATGTAATGAAACGACCTCCCCGCTCTTGACACCGAGCTCAGAGACATAACCCACACTGGGTGAACTCCATTATCAACTTATTTGTGTTCTTTGATTTGATGGTTGTCATTATGTTTCCTCTTCTTTAAAGTATGCACATGTGGCTTTCATACTCTTTGACATGCAATTCTTTTAACATCACAAAAGTAAAAGATCTTAGTTAATTATGGTAGTGGAGAGAATCTATATCAAGTGTGGTATCATTGCAGTCTTCTTGTGATGTGAATTGTGAGTGTGAATGATTAAATGTGCAACTAGAAAGAAAATTGAGGATGAGAGAGATCTCTACGAGGCCTTCTATAGGATGGCCAACAGGGTAGATTTAATGTATGCAGATTATGATGAGAAAAGGGCAAGAGAGGAACAAGAGAAACAAAGAGCAAAGGACGATGCTCCATCTCCATCTTCCAGTGATTATTCCATTTTCTTCATCGTCTCCTCATAATTCAAATGAGGAGATCGATCAGAGCCTTCAAGTAGAGAATGCTAAATTGAGGAGAATTCTACAAGAAGAAAAATAGGAGAAGCAGAAATAGCAGCTTTAGTTACGAGCCATATAAGAGGATTTGGAAGAGTCAAAGCACAACGAAGGCTTGTGGAAGCCATCATCACCTCCTTCATAATCAACAATTAAGGTAAAAATGATGGTCGTTATTCAATTTCATTTTCACAAAACATTATTTCTGTTGGAAACCTTGAGATACCCATTTCAAGAACTGGCATGAGACTCCTTACCAAGATGGGATACACAGAAGGGGAGTGATCAAAGGTAGAAGAATCTTCCAAGGCATTTTCGAAGCCATCAGGGAAAGAGGATGATTGGAAAGCATCACAATCCTCCCATGACAATACACATTGCAGAGGAAGATCCAAGGCAAGCTCTCAGTGCCAGGATTGCACTAGAGACAACCAAGAAAGGTATAAAAAGTCTCAGTATTCTAAATTTCATTTTGATTACAAGCATATTGTTAATGATGAGAATAAATCATGGGATAGAAAACCATGTATTTTTTATGGTTTGCATAACCATGTGGTTGTTGGGTGCTGGAAGAGAATGGAAGCAAGAAAGAGGATGAGGCATGAAAGGCCTTCTCCGCATCAGGGAGGAAGAAGGTTAAATAGGTCTAGAGGAGAAAGAGTCACTGTAGTCACTACAACAAATATGGGCATCAAAGAGCCACATGTTGGAGGCTCCATCCAGCGCAATGTCTCACAGACAAAGCACCCATGCAGGAACCAACTGGTGAAGATGTTCAACAAACGAATCCGCCACAGGGAGATGATCCATTCACATTGTTGAGTAAGAGATGGCGTCAATTCATCACTTATGGCTTCGAAGAACAAGGGTGAAAGAGGAGGAAGTGTGACCTGCGAGGACACTTGTTGTGCAAACAATTTAACACAACAGTTGCAGATTATTTTCATGCTTTTGGAGGACCAAAAGCTCCTCAGTGGGGAGGAATGATCCAGGTGGCTCCAGAAACGCTCAGAATTCAGAAGTATCTTAGGAAAAACTAAAAAATAAAAGCTCTTTAATTGTAATAAAACTAGGGTCAAATCAAATATCTCGTCGCAAGCTTTCCAATAGTGTAAATGACACCTCAATCTGAGTTTGTATGCGAAAGTTATGGCAAGTCAAAGTTTTTGACATACTAGGCCTCTTGGCAGCCACTAATGAGGCAACAATTTGGCACTTCACGGTGATGATTTTCGGCAGTCGGAAAAGGAGAATTTGTTGCCTACTTGATTTTTATAATGACCCCCAAAAAAATCCAATGGTTGGTTTTTAAAGATTATTTTAATAAATAAATAAAAATATATAAAAATTAGGGGGCAGGCCAACACCCCTCCCAACCACTTATATATATATATAACCATAAAATGTTCAACGACCATATGTATTTTTGGAGGCCAGCGGGATTCGAACCCTTGCCGGCCATGTGGCCGGCCTGCCCTAAGCGTCGACCTCACATGTAATGGCCACAACAATTAAAACGACACACCAAAACCTCCACACTTCAAAAAAAAATGTGCCAACCAAAAATAAAACCCCAAATGGCCCTTTCCCAAACCAAAAGATAAACACGTCAAAAACCTATTTCCAAGTCTGGATTTGAACCGATAATCGTTGATAGTCAACAACTTAACCACTTTTTGCCAATCACATGCCTAATGGCCACGACTTTGACATGTCTGCCCAAAAATGAATATAAAACCCAAGTTTTTCCATTCAACGGGGATAATGGAGGCAGGAACGCAAAATGAGTTCATATGGAACCCTGATGTTGGCACGCAGAACAAGGCATGGAACCCTGACATAGGGAATCTTGAGGAATCTAAAAGATTCCCTTGGAGGTTGATTTTTTACAGAGGCAGAATGATGTCGACTTTATAGTCATTTTCCTCAAAATTTCGCAAGGAGCTCGATGGTGAGATCAAATTTTCATTTGAATAGAAAATCTTTATGCAACTTGCAGACAAGAATCTTTGTGGAATCATGAGGAATCTAAAAGATTCCTTAGGGGCCAAATTTTCACAGTGATAGAATCACACCAACTTTATACTCAAATGAACAAGAATTTAACCAAGAGTTTGATGGCGTGATCGATTTTTGGATCCGAGCAGTTGATCTACAGTTAACTTGAAGAGAGGAATCTTTGTGGAATCATGAGGAATCTAAAAGATTCCCTAAGGGTCGATTTTTACATTTTCTAAACCAGGCTGAATTTATACTCAAACTACTTAGTTTTTCACAAGGAGCGTAGTGGTGAACTCATAATTATAGTCTGAGCATCAAAACTCCAGTCAACCAGCGAGAAAGAATCTTTTAGGAATCTTCGAGATTCTCGAGGGTCCAAATTTTGGCGGTGTCAGAAAGGGATCGAGTTTATAGTCATTTGACATGATTTCACGCCACAAATTCAACGATGCAGTCAACTTCTTCAGTGTAGTTGTGCATTTTCGGGCCATCCTCAGAAGTGGAGGTATATGATGCAGTGATGCCATGCCTTTCTTTTGATTTACTGAGATGATGTTTTTGATGTTGAGATCCTTATTTACCATTCTGTTGGAGGATACTCATATGCCACTTCATGTGAGAATTAGATATCTTGTCATGCTAAGGAGGGCACATATGAGTGAGAGTTCTTATAGGAGAATGTCTCTTGGAGAGACATGCCACTCTTATTGAGGGAGTTTTTCCTTGTAATGACAGAATATACCATGTACACCATCATCATCTTGCAACATTTAATGAAGCTGCCTCCCCACTCTTGACACCGACTCGAAGACGTAACACACACTGGGTGAAATCTGTTATCAACTTGTTTGTGTTCTTTGGTTTGATGGTTGCCATTATGTTTCCTCTTCTTTAAAGTATGCACATGTGGCTTCTCATACTCTTTCAAATGCAATTCTATTAACATCACAGAAGTAAAATATATTAGTTAATTTTGGTAGCGGAGAGAATCTAGATCAATGGGTTTATGGTTGGTGGTGGAGAGGTGAGTCTCGTTAGTGTTGTAGAAGAAGCGAACCACTAAAAACTATGGGTGGACGTCGGTTCTCACGACCTTTTTTCTCTCGGTTGTCTTGTTTCACGGTATCTTTGTTATCCTTCCTATTTCCTGTCAATTGGTTGTAAATTGTGTGATTTTTCTCTATTATCGTTGACAATTGAGACATCATCCATCTAGATATTCCACAAAGAAGAGGGAGAGAGAGAGAACTCCTTACTGGGTTGCATAATGATTTTCTTAAGATGCGATGAAAACATTTTGGGCACTTTACCATAATTGTTTGCAATTATGACCTAGGGTTTATTACCATAATCTTTTTACAAGCTTGAACATTGTTATCACTCCAAGAAACTCTCCTAGGTTGTAACTCGGATATGCCTAGTAACATATAATATTCAATATTGTTCTCTGAACTATTGGAATAAATGATGGTTTGGATCAAGTTAGATAACCATTTCAGCTCTGTTTTCACTCAAGGCATCCATGAACTCTCTCACCAATACAAGGCTTTAGTGTTGAAAATGAAACAAGATGATGGAGCTTAGTGGAAAGGAGTCGCCTTCACTAAGTGGGCCCGCAGGGTATTTTTGGCGCAAAGTCTATTTTTAGACTATGTCTATTTTTAGACATATGGATCATGGTCTATGAGTTGCAGTATGTTATTTGTGGATGATTGGTCATGTTGGGAAAAATAGATGGACTTCTATTTTTGGTTCACAGTGGAGTGATCAGAGTCTATTTTTAGACTGCCAGGCTAAAAATAGAAACAATCAAATATTATTAGCCCTTAGTAATATTTGGACTATAAACATTATCTTATCCTCTTGGAGCACTTTAGTTCGAGCTACAGATGTGGCACATGCAGCTGACAGAAGGAGCCACGTGGTTTCTTATGTGTTAGTTGAGCTATTGCATGGAGGACTTCAGTTAGAACTCATGCATGTGAGTTCTGTGGAGTTGATTGTGGAGTTGATGGAGTTGTGTTCAGTTTGACTTAGTTGAACTAGTTTATTTAGTATAACTAAAGAATACACTAGTGATGAGTTGTGTGAATTAAATATTAATTAATTCACTAATTATTAAATCATAAAGCAACTAAAGAATACATCAGTTAACTCAGTGCATGGACAGTTCAACAGAGACAGGTGTTAGAGGTAAGTGAAAGGGTGAGTTGTGACTATCAGTTGTGCATGAGATTTGCACATGCATGGGATTGAATTATTCTCATGCAGGATTGCGCAGTGGAGGCAGGCAAGCAGCGGAGGAGATTTGAACCTGTGATTGATTCAGATCTGAGCTAGTTTGTGTGTAACAGGTGGAGATAGTATTGAGTACTTGCGAGGAGTATTGTACTATGTATTGTTACATGTTCTCAATCATTATAATATACAGATAGTGTGGGGTTTTCATTTGTATGCTTTCCTCGGGTTACATACTATGTTAATGTGCGCATGCGATTGATGTTTCATTGTTTTTAATACTGCGAAATTGATGATCAACGTAGAGGAGGTTATGTATTATGCATGCATTCCGCAATAGTGTATAATCGGGATAATATCTGTGACTAAGTGTCATATTATTCAAAATTTCTACATTTAGACCACTAATGCTCAATAATTTATAAATTCAATGGATGGATGGAGAATACTGACTATACCAGCAGATTGCATACATAAACATAAATCAATGGATAGCTACAGGCAACAAAAGAGAACACTAACTGCACTGGCAGATGCATATATGACCACATATGGATGGCTAGCTACAGGCAACAAAGAAGCTTTCAAATCTAATCTTTCAAAGCAGAGATAAGATGACTCTTATTTGGCCTTAGACACAAAGAAAACATGAACAAACTGTTCAAGTGCAAGCATAGAACAACAAAGAGAATGGACGTTGAACATATAATGGCAAAAGAAGTTTATATTGCTAGAATGAAGATGAGAAGCTTGAAGGAACAGAGGAGGAATAATCTCCAGAAGTTGAACCTCTATTACATCTTACTTTCAGCTATTTATAGCTTGTTTACAATGCTCTTGAGCTCTAAGAGGCTCGGAGTCTTAATCTGTCTGATGTGCATTTTTAAATGATTTGATGCCCTCTAGGCAAGCATGGGATCAGAGTTTTCTGCTTTTGATAGCAGAGTAACTGCTTTCAAATATTTTTGGTGGCTTGTTGCAATGTCTGGGAATTCTCCTATGCCAGATATGCTCCATAATGTTTATTGGTGTGGTTGTTGCGCTGTCTGAACTCCCTGATCCATCTTTTTCGGCCTGCAGCGTGCTGTGGCCCTTCTCTTTCCCTTTTTGGGCTCTATTTCCCAGCAAACTGTCTCTTGGGCTTTATTATATGGTGGAATGGGTCTTCGAGCCTTTATTTTTCCCTTTAAACTGCAAACAGTGACTATTTCTGTTAAAAACAACGAAAACGCTGCAACACTAATAAATCCCGCCCATCACTATTCATTTCGGACTTCAAAAGTCCTAAAATATGGTTTAATTGTCTATTGGGTCTGGCCTTGTCGCCATCGCAAGTCGCAAAAGGCCTATTCCAAACTTCCCTTTGTATTTTGCAATAAAGCGAAAAACACTAAAAATCATAAAAAAAAGGTCGTCACAGAATTCAGATATCATATATTCCATTTCCCGGACCCAAAATCGCAATCGGCACTGGCCAAAAGGTTCCATCGTATTTCATTTAAACAACGAAAACACACACAAAAATTAAAAAATGGGTTTTTGCAGACCTGAAAACATATATATTTTGCTTCCCAAAACCCATCGGGTCTATGTTCCATCGCTATTACACTTCCCCTATTTCCCTTTATATTTCATTGAAACAACGAAAATACACAAAAAATGTCGAAAATTGCTTGGGCGTGGATCTCAAAATTTATGAATTATCGTATATAATTACGTTGGGTTTGACCCATCGGGTCGCAAACATGCTTGTGCCTAGGCCCCGCCTGTGGTATATTGCCGATGCGATAAATCACAATTGTGAGTCGTTCACTCCCCGGGCCTTTATATCTATAACATATGCTCCCCGTCGATCTGATCATCGGCGATCGTTGATCGGCAGTGTCATGCCCCCGACTTTCAACTGTCCCTTCTCCCTGGCCGATTGTGATTAGCCACTTAGAGCTAGGCCGTTGATCGGCCAGATCTAATAGCTGCCGTTCATTCCTCTATTTAAGCCTGCAATTGTGGGTTTTTTCATGGTTTTTCAAGCATTTTTCCCTCCCGATAGTGTATTTCTGCCCGTCCAAGGGCTTTCCTCTTGCGTTGATTTTGATCATTGGATGATCTTTGAGAAAAAAATTGAAGATTTCAAGAGCATTAACGGACCCATTGGCATGATTTTAAGCAACTCTGGAGACTCTAAGAGCCTATATGGATCCATTTTGGGGCCTTTTGCCAGCAAGGCTAACACTGGCTCCTTCTGGGGATGAAATCCTCCCTGTGAGGTTTCAAGGATCACAGATCAATGCCTTTCCTGAAAAACAAAGTCAAATCTTCCTTCTAGTGTTCCATTGGGCTTGAAGTCTATTTTCTAAAATAAAAACTAGAAAAACATATTTACAATGACAAGGATTTAAAGCCTTAAACGAAATAAAGTTTCAAGAACCACTCATTTATTGGGCTACCAAAAGTATCTCCTCCTTCTAGACTGTGCAAAATTAATGTATTGTTCTACTGAATTTGAGCGATGATAAATGGACCTGTCCATAAGGAGTCAAACTTGCCATGATTACCTTTCTTTTCCTTAAATGAATCCCATTTAAGCTCCCAATCACCAACTTGGAAATTGTCCACCTTTGCCTTCCTGTCAAAGGTTTCTTTGATTTTCTTCTGATGAGCTTTTGACTTCTCAACCAGCTGCTCTTTGATCTGTCGTAGTTCAACTGGGTTATTCATTCTTCTTACCATATCATTCTCTTCATCTTAGTCTTCTTGCAAGAACTTAGCCACAGGAAGAATCAGTTGGATGGGAAAAACAACATCAGCGCCATAAAATAGTTTGAATGGAGAATTTCGTATGGAATTTTTGATGGTAACTCTGTCAGCCCATAGTGAAAACTTCAACTTGGAATCCAAACTCTTTTTGTTGTCCTCTAACAATTTTTTGATTACCCTTATGAGACTATTGTTAGATGATTCTGCCAGGCCATTGCCTTGAGGATAATATGAGGTAGAATGCACCATTTGAATGCCCGGATTCAATCATGTCCACCAATTATTTTGCCTTGAAAGCTGCTGCATTATCAGTGACTAGTTTGGTTGGGCAACCAAATCTAGTGAAAATATTCTCATTCAAGAACTTTATGACAACTTGATGATTGGCATTCTTAGTGGGTATAATCCACTTGGTGAAATAATCAGTGGCTACTAAGATCCATTTGTGTTAACCACTGGAATGTGGGTGGACCTCACCTATAAATTCCAAGCCCCACTGCTGGAAGGGACCATTGACATGTATTGGCTTTAAGGGTAGAGATTTTAGCTGCTTTTTTCCTACAAACCTCTTACACTTGTCACAAGATTTTACAAAAGAAAACACATCAGAGAACAAAGTAGGCCAATAATATCCATCCCTCAAGATTTTGTGAGTTGTGGTTTTCCAATAATGATGCCCTCCACATATGCTAGAATGGAACTAGTGTATGAATTCCACAGATTGTTCTTTATCTAGACACCTCAAGAGGATTCCTGATGGGTCTTTCTAATAAAGTAGATTTTTATTAATGTAGAATTTGGATGATCTGAGTTTAATGGCACAAGCTTGACTTGAGCTAAGCCCTGGAGGGACTTCTAGCTTTTGCAAAAAATGAACTATGTTGTAATACCATTCACATGTGGCTAGATTTTCAAACAAAGAATGATTCTGCTTTTGCTCTTCTGCTGCTCCCTTTGTCTGCTTATCATATGAATTTAGACCCATGGAATTTATGTCTAACAAGATGCAATTTTCTTCAGCCATAAGTTTAGCCAAGCCCTGGCCTTTGACAACCTTAGTGGGCTTCACCTCTATGTTAAACTCTATGAATTTTGCAATCCATTTAGCTCTCTTTCCATCAATATTTGGCTGAGTTAAGACATCTTTTACTGAGGCTGAGGGTACATATGCAATTACTTTGGAATGCAGAATCTAAATTTTGAATGCCTTTAAAGATTTTATGAGAGCATAAGCTTGTTTTTCAATAAGGTCATACCTTAATTCAACATCCCTTAAAGTTATGTTGAAAAAGGCCACGGGGTGCTCTATGCCTTCATCATTTTTCCGTAACAGAACTGCTGCAAGTGTATCATAAGAGGCAAAAGAGAAGATACAAAACTCCTTAGTGTAATCTGGGCTGATTAGAGTGGGAGCTTCCATGATAGCTTGCTTGATGGCTTCAAAAGAGCTTCTTGAAGCATCTGCCCATTTTATTTCTAATCCTTTCTTCAACATGGAAGTGATGTGCTTTACAAGCTCTGCAAAGTTTGGAAGGAACCTCCTTACGAATTTAATCTTACCCAAGAAGGATTGAATGTCCCTTTTTAACCTTGGGATGGATAATGTCTGAATGGCTTGAACACTTGCTGGTTCAATCTTCACACCTTCAGCAGAAACAATATGCCCCAGAAGTTTGCCTTCTTCTAGAGCAAACTGTGACTTCTTTGGGTTCACTGGAATTCCAAAATGTCTACACTTTAGGAAGACCTTATTCAAATGTTGTAAATGGTTTTTGTGGCTCCTGGAGAAGACTGTTATGTCATCAAGATAAATAAGGACAAACTTGTCCTTCTCTCCCACAAAGGCTATGTCCATGGCCCTCTGAAAAGTAGCCCCAAGATTCATCTGTCCGAAAGGCATCTTGGAGTACATGAAAGTGCCCCAAGGAGTAGTGATGGCGGTCTTTTCCTGATCTTCTGGATGTACAACAACCTGAAAATCCATCTAAGAAAGACATGACTTTGGCCCATGAAACTCTTTGCAGCAAGTGTTCCATCTTAGGCAGGGGGTAGTTATCTTTTTTAGAGGACTTGTTCAGATTTCTAAAGTCCACATAAAGCCTGATTTCACCATTTTTATTTCTCACTACCACAAGGTTAGCTATCCATTTTGAATACCTTAAGGGAACTGTAATTTTGGCATCCAACAGCTTCTTGATCTCTCTCTCAATCAAAGGAAATAAGAGAGCGTTGATAGGTATCAATTTCTGCTTAAAAGGGGTAATGTTCTTTTCCAGTGGTATCTTGTGCTAAATGATGTTTGTATCATAGGTTTTAAGATAATTGTATTCCCAGGAAAAAATATCAGTGAATTGCTTCATGAGGGTGCAATACTCGGAATTCTGGGCAGAAGACAAATGAGTGGACAGATTGATGAATTTCGAATGGGCTGGGCTCCCTATATTATGTTTACAAACAACAGACTCATTCTCTATTTTGGTCGGCTTATAGGGCACGTCGTTATGATCGAAAAGCTTCTATAGAGGCACCAATCCCTTTGGTATGTGATTACTAGGCAGATGGATGATGCTTCCTCAACTGATGCTGTTTTTTAACTTGGGCTGGCCATATTCTCCCATGGCTTCATTTTCCTGATCGATGTGCATTTCAGAAAATTCCTCAACGACTTGCAAAAACCTATTAATTTCCTCATCGTCTTCAAAAACTCTCCAATATTTGACATTGTCAAGCAGAGACGGTCTGTATTTTACTTGAACTTCATATGTCAATTTAGGAGGCAAAGGAGGAATAAACGTGTTAGCAAACACAGCAAGGGAGTTGGAAAGCTGATTCTTCATTCTTGGAATGTAAGAAATGCTGAAATTATAAAAAGAATCCTTGAGCCTCCATACCTCATCTTTGTATTCTTTTAGCCTTAGATGCTTTGCTTGGAACGCTTTATTTACCTGCTGAATGATGAGGTCTGCATCTCCAAACACTTTCAGGCCTTTAATCCTATTTTTTTAGTAGTGCTTAAGCCCAGAATCAAAGCATCGTACTCTGCTATGTAATTTGTGATCTGAAAGGTTAATTTGAAAGATAAATGAATGTATTCTTGTGTTGGGGACACAAGGACTACACCTGCCCCTGCAACTTCTTTAAAGCAGGCTCCATCAAAGAACATGTCCCAAATCTGTGGGCCTTCTTCCTCAGCGATTTGGAAAACTGGTTTTTTAAGCTGTGTGGAGGCCAGCTGGGATTTTTCAATATGAAGAATACATGCTCCAAAATCAGTGTCAACAACATAGATAGGATGATTAGTAGGGTTCTTCTCATCGCTGATGATATAAGCCAATTGCGCCTCTATGTATAATCTCTTGCTCTCACCTCCGAAAACTAGGACAGTAGCATAAGACAGATCATTTTGTAATGATCCACCTAATCTCTTGATCCAACCTCTAGAAAGTAACATGTCAAACTTGGGGGGTACATCAGCTACCACAATATCCATGATCATGCTTTTCATAGGCAGCTGAGACAAAGTGATGCCTAGGTCCTTGGTTAATCCTAGACATTTCACTTTTCTAGAGTCAAAATAAAATAGGTCATGATAAGGCTTAGTGATGTCAAGACCCAACTAATCCATGACAACCTTGGGCATTAGATTATGGCTAGCTCTAGTGTACAAAAGGTAGTTGTGAAAGATTTTTTCATGAATGGTCAGAGAGACATAGAATGATGGGGAGCTGTCTTCACAATTTTCAATCATTGGGCTGAGAATAACAGTTGGCTTGTCATCTTGCAGATTTACATGGTCAGTGGAGGCTTGGATGGCTTTCAAGGGCTTCGTGGATGGATCTTTTGAAGGACTCATTCTTCACTAGTTCAATCAGAGGCATAGGTATTCTTAGCTTCTGAATTTCTGATTGAAAATTGAAAGGAGAAGGAGACTTGTCAAGGCCTCTTACCTCATGAGATGGAGCTTTGAGGATGATGGGATCAACTACCAGTTGTTTTTTCTTATTAGATTGTTGTACTGCAGGGACAACAACTCTTTGAATAGGAGTTTCGTTGGCATTATTTATCTTTGACCTCAAATTATATCTTTGCTGATCTATAGTTTGTAGAATAGATTTACCATCCCATTCTTGGCTGATCTGGTCATTGCATAATGACTTTTCATAGGCAGCTGAGATAAAAAAGGAAGCATTGCCTTTGTCTTCCAGACAATGGATCTCATCATCTTCTTCAAACTGTTGTTCTTCCATGGCTGCATTCTAAAAAGGAGCCTTCACCCTTTGGTCTTCTTTTGCATCTTTGTTTCTTTGCAAAATCTGCAACTGCTCATTAGTTCTTCTATATGGATTTGGATTTGGATTTCTAGGAGCAAAGGTATTAGGCACTCTTCCTTTCCTCGGGTGCTGCTCAACCTTCAATTTGGAGATTTCAGAGGCTATTGAATTGATCATTTTGGTCATTTTATCTATCTTAGGATCAGAGGATGATGAAGACTCGCCCCTCTATCTTCTTCTATCAACATTTCCCTTGAGCTTCTCTGCAGCCATGATGTTTGATTCTACTTCCAAGGCTACATCCTGCATGTCAGCCAAAGTATCACATTGCCTCTCTCTCAACAATAGGCAGAAGTCAGAGTCAACAGCACTGGCATCGATGAGTTTAGCAGAGGTAGTAGTAGGTTTTACTTCAGCTGGTATCTTGTTGTACATACAGTTAAGCCTCTTATTAAAATCAGACAACAACTCACCATTTTCCCTCTTTAAGTTCCCAAACTCAGTGTGGTAGTAGAGGAGATCCTTCTTATCCCCCCAATGCTTTAGGAATGCATCATCTAAAGCTTCAATATCTGCTATAGATCTTGGGTTAGTTCTCTGCACCATTTTCTAGCCTCTCCATCTAGGCTTTGGACAAATACTCTCATCCACACATCATCTTCATTAATGTCCATATTATCAGCATAGCTATCGAATGACTCAAGATGTTCTTCAGTAGTAACACCTTCAGTCCCAGTGAACTTAGGCCTATATTTCTGACATTCTCCAGTAGGCATGGCATTCAGAGCAGTGGGCAGTATTAGAGGTCCTTACCTAGCAGCTATGATTCTTTCCATTTTGGTAGGTGCTTGTGGACCTGCCATAATTGTGGTAGCTAAAAGAGTACTGGCAGTCTGAACGATAGAGGACTGAGGAGTGATTGATAAGACTAAAGGAGTATGATGGATAGGAGGTGAGGTTTCCTTTGGGCTTACAACAAAAGGAGAACCTAAAGAATAAGGACCTTTATGAATCTCTAAAGTTTTTCTTCACTGCTAGTATTAGATGCTATAATCTCAACATGTATTTGTTCTATTAGAAGCCTTTCTTGAAGAAATATAAAAGATTGTTTAGGTTTTCCTGATCCTGATGCTCCTTTCTACGATAACCTTTCTCTCTTTGATGATTTTTTCAGGGTCAGGTATTGGGTCAGCTTGTAGCTTCTGAGGGTTTCTCCGAATATGCCTCACAAACTGAGCCAAAACTATGAAGTGGAGTTGCCAAGAGGTTCGACCTCCAGTAGAGTCACCAAATAGATGATTACAACAAAAAAAATGCCTTGACTTTGTCTATCATCAAAGCTGGATCTATGTCGTTTCCCAGGGAAGTTGAGCTTCAGTTTCCTCTCCCCAGCAGTGACGCCAATTATGTTATCACTCCAAGAAACTCTCCTAGGTTGTAACTCGGAGATTCCTGGTAACATATAATCTTCAATATTGTTCTCTAAACTATTGGAATAAATGATGGTTTTGATCAAGTTAGATAACCATTTCAGATATGTTTTCACTCAAGGCATGCATGAACGCTCTCACCAATACAAGGCTTTAGACCATTAATGCTCAATAATTTATAAATTCAATGGATGGATGGAGAATACTGACTATACTAGCAGATTGCATACATAAACATAAATCAATGGCTAGCTACAGGCAGAAAAAGATAACACTAACTTCACTGGCAGATGCATATATGACCACATATCGATGGCTAGCTACAGGCAGTAAAGAAGCTTGCAAATCTAATTTATCAAAGCAGAGATAAGATGACAATTATTTGGCCTTAGACACAAAGAAAACATGAACAAATTGTTCAAGTGCAAGCATAGAACAACAAAGAGAATGGACATTGAACATATAATGGCAAAATAAGTTTATATTGCTAGAATGAAGATGAGAATCTTGAAGGAGCAAAGGAGGAATAATCTATAGAAGTTGAACCTCTATTACATCTTACTTTCAGCCATTTATATCCTGTTTACAATGCTCCTGAGCTCTAAGAGGCCTGGAGTCTTAATCTATCTGATATGCATTGTTAATTGATTTGATGCCCTCTAAGCAAGCATGGGATCGGAGTTTTCTGCTTCTGATAGCAGAGTAACCACTTTCAGATATTTTTGGTGGCTTGTTGCGTCGTCTGGGAGTTCTCCTGTGCCAGAGATGCTCCATAACATTTGTTGGTGTGGCTATTGCGATGTCTGAATTCCCTGATCTTTCTGTTTCGGGCTGCAACGTGCTATGGCCCTTCTCTTTCCCTTTCCAGGCTCTGTTCCCGACAAACTGTCTCCTGGGCTTTGTTATATGGTGGAATGGGTCTTCGATCCTTTGTTTTTCCCTTTAAACTGTAAACAGTGACTGTTTCTGTTAAAAACAATGAAAACGCTGCAACACTGATAAATCCCGCCCATCACTGTTCATTTCGAACTTCAAAAGTCCTAAAATTTGGTTTAATTGTCTATGTCGCCATCGCAAGTTGCAAAAGGCCTATTCCCAGCTTCCCTTTGTATTTTTCAATAAGGCGAAAAACACTAAAATTCATGAAAAAAAGGTCGTGGCGGACTTCAGATATCATATATTCCATTTCCCGGACCCGAAATCGCAATCGGCATTGGCCAAAGGTTCCATTGTATTTCATTTAAACAATGAAAACACACAAAAACATTAAAAAATGGGCTTTTGCGGACCTGAAAACATATATATTTTGCTTCCCTAAACCCATCGGGTCCAGGTTCCATTGCTATCACACTGCCCTTGTTTCCCTTTATATTTTGTTGAAACAACGAAAATACACAAAAAAAATGTCGAAAATTGCTTGGCCGTGGATCTCAAAATTTATGAATTATCGTACATAATTACGTCGGGTCCGACCCATCGGGTCGCAAACATGCTTGTGCCTAGGCCCCGCCTGTGGTATATTGTCGATGCGATATCAGCGATGAGATAAATCGCAATTGTGAGTCGTTCACTCCCCGAGCCTTTATATATATAACATATGCTCCCCGCCGATCCGATCATCGGTGATCGCTGATCGGCGGTGTCATGCACCCGAATTTCAACTGTCCCTTCTGCCTGGCTAATTGCGATTAGCCACTTAGAGTTGCGTCGTTGATCGGCTAGATCTAACAGTTTCCGTTCATTCCTCTGTTTAAGCCTGCAATTGCGGGTTTTTTTCATGGTTTTTCAAGCATTTTTGCCTCCCAATAGTGTATTTCCGCCCTTCCAAGGGCTTTCCTCTTGCGCTGATTTTGATCATTGGATGATCTTTGAGAAAACATTGAAGATTTCAAGAGCATTAACAGACCCATTGGAATGATTTTAAGCAACTTTGGAGACTCTAAGAGCCTATATGGATCCATTTTTGGGCCTTTTGCCAGCAAGGCTAACACTGGCTCCTTCTGGGGATGAAATCCTCCCTGTGAGGTTTCAAGGATCACAGATCAATGCCTTTCCTGAAAAAACAAATTCAAATCTTCCTTCTATTGTTCCATTAGGCATGGAGTCTATTTTTTAAAATAAAAACTAGAAAAACATATTTACAATGACAAGGCTTTAAAGCCTTAAACGAAATAAAGTTTCAAGAACCTCCCATAAATGGACCTGTCCATAAGGAGGCAAACTTGCCATGATTACCTTTCTTTTCCTTAAATGCATCCCATTTAAGCACCCAATCACCAACTTGGAAATTGTCCACCTTTGCCTTCCTGTCACAGGTTTCTTTGATTTTCTTTTGATGAGCTTTTGACTTCTCAACCAGCTGCTCTCTGACCTGTCGTAGTTCAACCGGGTTATTCATTCTTCTTACCATATCATTCTCTTCATCTTAGTCTTCTTGCAAGAACTTAGCCACAGGGAGAATCAGCTGGATGGGGAAAACATCATCAGCGCCAGAAACTAGTTTGAATGGAGAATTCCCTATGGACTTTTTTATGGTAACTCTGTCAGCCCATAGTGCAAACTTCAACTTGGAATCCCAACTCTTTTTGTTGTCCTCTAACAATTTTTTGATTACCCTTACGAGACTATTGTTAGATGATTCTACCAGGCCATTGCCTTGAGGATAATATGAGGTAGAATGCACCATTTGAATTCCCATGGATTCAGTCATTTCCACCAATTCTTTTGCCTTGAAAGTTGCTGCATTATCAGTGACCAGTTTGGTTGGACAACCAAATCTAGTGAAAATATTCTCATTCAAGAACTTTATGACAACTTGATGATTGGCATTCTTAGTGGGTATAGCCTCAATCCACTTGGTGAAATAATCAGTGGCTACTAAGATCCAATTGTGTTAGCCACTGGAATGTGGGTGGACCTCACCTATAAATTCCAAGCCCGACTGCTGGAAGGGACCATTGACATGTATTGGCTTTAAGGGAAGATATTTTAGCTGCTGTCTTCCTACAAACCTCAGACACTTGTCACAAGCTTTTACAAAAGAAAACACATCAGAGAACAAAGTAGGCCAATAATATCCAGCCCTCAAGATTTTGTGAGTTGTGGTTTTCCAATAATGATGCCCTCCACAGATGCTAGAATGGAACTAGTGTATGAATTCCACAGATTGTTCTTTATCTAGACACCTCAACAGGATTCCTGATGGGTCTTTCCAATAAAGCAGATTTTTATTAATGCATAATTTGGATGATCTGAGTTGAATGGCACGAGCTTGACTTGAGCTAAGCCCTGGAGGGACTTCTAGCTTTTGCAAAAAATGAACTATGCTGTAATACCATTCACATGTGGTTAGATTTTCAAACAAACACTGATTCTGCTTTTGCTCTTCTGCTGCTCCCTTTGTCTGCTCATCATCTGAATTTAGACCCATGGAATTTATGTCTAACAAGCTGAAATTTTCTTCAGCCATAAGTTTAGCCAAGCCCTGGCCTTTGACAAGATTAGTGGACTTCACCTCTATGTTAAAATCTATGAATTTTTCAATCCATTTAGCTCTCTTTCCATCAATATCTGGTTGAGTTAAGACATCTTTTACTGAGGCTGAGGGTACATATGTAACTACTTTGGAATGTGAAATCTAAATTCTGAATGCCTTTAAAGATTTTATGAGAGCACAAGCTTGTTTTTCAATAAGGTCATACCTTAGTTCAGCATCCCTTAAAGTTTTTCTGAAAAAGGCCACGGGGTGCTCTATGCCTTTATCATTTTTCTGTAACAGAACTGCTGCAAGTGTATCATAAGAGGAAAAGAGAAGATACAAAACTCCTTAGTGTAATCTGGGCTGATTAGAGTGGGAGCTTCCATGATAGCTTGCTTTAGGGCTTCAAAATAGCTTCTTTAAGCATCTGTCCATTTTATTTCTAATCCTTTCTTCAACATGAAAGTGATGTGCTTTACAAGATTTGAAAAGTTTGGAATGAACCTCTGTTATGAAACCAGCTCAAGAAAAAGATAGAAAGGATAGATCAACGCCTTAGAATTCAGCCTCTTCGAGGGGGCAGCCTCCTTTACATTACATAAATGAGCAATTCTTCGATGATACAAATGAAAAGACCTCCTTTCTACATATAGGAGTCTAAGGGGTCATAACATAATCAGAGCCGACATAACAATAATAATTAAGGGCACAATAATAACAATAGTGGGCTTCTATGGGGCACAATAGTAACAATATGGGCACTACATGGGTACATCAATATAATAAGTGGGTTGTACTAATAACAATAAGGGGTTACACTAGTAGTATAGGGGCCTAACAATCTCCTTACAAAGTTAATCTTACCCAGGAAGGATTGAATGTCCCTTTTTGACCTTGGGATGGACAATGTCTGAATGGCTTGAACCCTTGCTGGATTAATCTTCACACCTTCAGCAGAAACAATATGCCCTAGAAGTTTGCCTTCTTCTAGAGCAAACTGTGACTTCTTTGGGTTCACTGGAATTCCAAACTGTCTACACTTCAGGAAGACCTTCTTCAAATGCTGTAAATGGTCTTTGTGGCTACTGGAGAAGACTGTTATGTCATCAAGATAAATAAGGACAAAGTTGTCCTTCTCTCCCACAAAGGCTATGTCCATGGCCCTCTGAAAAGTAGCCCCAACATTCATCTGTCTAAAAGGCATCTTCAAGTACATGAAAGTGCCCCAAGGAGTAGTGAAGGTGGCCTTTTCATGATCTTCTGGATGTACAAAAACCTGAAAATCCATCTAAGAAAGACATGACTTTGGCCCCTGAAACTCTTTGTAGCAAGTGTTCCATCTTAGGCAGGGTGTATTTATCTTTTTTAGAGAACTTGTTCAGATTTCTATAGTCCACACAAAGCCTGATTTCTCCATTTTTCTTTCTCACTACCAAAAGGTTAGCTATCCATTTTGCATACCTTAGGGGAACTATAATTTTGGCATCCAACAGCTTCTTGGTCTCTTTCTCAATCAAAGGAAATAAGAGAGGGTTGATAGGTATCGATTTCTGCTTAAAAGGGGTAGTGTTCTTTTCTAGTGGGATCTTGTGCTAAATGATGTTTGTATCATAGGTTTTAAGATCATTGTATTCCAAGGCAAAAATATCAGTGAATTGCTTCATGAGGGTGCAATACTCAGAATTCTAGGTAGAAGACAAATGAGTGGATAGATTGATGAATTTTGGATGGGCTAGGCTCCCTATATTATGTTTACAGATAGCAGATTCATTCTCTGTTTTGGTCGGCTTATAGGGCACGTCGTTGTGATCGAAAAGCTTCTCTAGATGCACCAATCCCTTTGGTATGTGATTACTAGGCAAATGGATGATGCTTCCTCGACAGATGTCATTTTTTAACTTGTGTTGGCTGTATTCTCCCATGGCTTCATTTTCCTGATCGATGTGCGTTTCAGAAAATTCCTTAACAACTTGCAAAAAATTGTTAATTTCTTCACCGTCTTCAAAAACTCTCCAATATTTGACATTGTCAGGCAGAGACGGTATGTATTTTACCTGAACTTCATATGTCAATTTAAGAGGCAAAGGAGGAATAAACGTTCTAGTAGACACAGCAAGGGAGTCGGCAAGTTGATTCTTCATTCTTGGAATGTAAGAAATGCTGAAATTATTAAAAGAATCCTTGAGCCTCCATACCTCATCTTTGTATGCTTTGCTTGGAATGCTTTATTTACCTGCTGAATGATGAGGTCTGCATCTCCAAACACTTTTAGGCATTTAATCCTATTTCTTTAGCAGCGCTTAAGCCCAGAATCAAAGCTTCGTACTCTGTTATGTTGTTTGTGACCTGAAAGGTTAATTTGAAATATAAATGAATGTATTCTTGTGTTGGGGACACAAGGACTACACCTGCCCCTGCAACTTCTTTAGAGCAGGCTCCATCAAAGAACATGTCCCAAATCTGTGGGCCTTCTTCCTCAGCAATTTGGCAAACTGGTTTTTTAAGCTGCGTGGAGGCCAACTAGGATTTTTCAATATGAAGAATACATGCTCCAAAATCAGTGTCAACAACATAGATGGGATGATTAGTAGGGTTCTTCTCATCGCCGATGATATAAGCCAACTGCGCCTCTCTGTATAATCTCTTGCTCTAACCTCTGAAAACTAGGACTGTAGCATAAGATAGATCATTTTGTAATGATCCACCTAATCTCTTGATCCAACCTCTAGAAAGTAACATGCCAAACTTGGGAGTACATCAGCTACCACAATATCCATGATCATGCTTTTCATAGGCAACTGAGACAAAGTGATGCCTAGGTCCTTGATTAATCCTAGACATTTCACTTTTCTAGAGTCAAAAGAAAATAGGCCATGATAAGGCTTAGTGATGTCAAGACCCAACTCATCCATGACAACCTTGGGCATTAGATTATGGTTGGCTCTAGTGTCCAAAAGGTAGTTGTGAAGGATTTTTTCATGAATGGTCAGAGAGACATAGAATGATGGGGAGTTGTCTTCACAATTTTCAATCATTGGGCTGTGAATAACAACTGGCTTGTCATCTTGCAGATTTACATGGTTAGTGGAGGCTTGGATGGCTTTAGGCTCAAGGGCTTCGTGGATGGATCTTTTGAAGGACTCATTCTTCACTAGTTCAATAAGAGGCATAAGTATTCTTAGCTTCTGAATTTCTGATTGAAAACTGAAAGGTGAAGGAGACTTGTCAAGGCCTCTTACCTCATGAGCTGGAGCTTCGAGGATGATGGGATCATCTACCAGTTATTTTTTCTTATTAGCTTGTTGTACTGCAGGGAAAACAACTCTTTGAATAGGAGTTTCCTTGGCATTATTTATCTTTGACCTCAAATTATATCTTTGCTGATCTATAGTTTGTAGAATAGCTTTACCATCCCATTCTTGGCTAATCTGGTCATTGCATAATGGCTTTTCATAGGCAGCTGAGGTAAAAAAGGAAGCATTGCATTTGTCTTCCAGACAATGGATCTCATCATCTTCTTCAAACTGTTTTTCTTCCATGACTGCATTCTGAAAAGGAGCTTTCACCCTTTGGTCTTCATTTGCATCTTTGTTTCTTTAAAAAATCTACAACTACTCATTAGTTCTTCTATATGGTTTTGGATTTGGATTTCTAGGAGCAAAGGTATTAGGCACTCTTCCTTTCCCAAGGTGCTGCTCAACATTCAATTTGGAGATTTTAGAGGCTAATGAATTGATCATTTTGGTCATTTTATCTATCTTAGGAACATAGGATGATGAAGACTCGCCCCTCTGTCTTCTTCTATCAACATTTCCCTTGAGCTTCTCTGCAGCCATGATGTTTGATTCTACTGCCAAGGCTGCATCCTACATGTCAGCCAAAGTAACACATCGCCTCTCTCTCAATAGTAGGCAGAAGTCAGAGTCAAAAGCACTGGCATCGATGAGTTTAGCAGAGGTAGTAGTAGGTCTTACTTCATCTGGTATCTTGTTGTACATACAGTTAAGCCTCTTATTAAAATCAGACAACAACTCACCATTTTCCCTCTTTAAGTTCCCAAACTCAGTGTGGTAGTAGAGGAGATCCTTCTTATCCCCCCAATGCTTTAGTAATGCATCATCTAAAGCTTCAATATCTGCTATAGATCTTGGGGTTAGTTCTCTGAATCATTTTCTAGCCTCTCCATCTAGGCTTTGGACAAAGACTCTCATCCACACATCATCTTCACTAATGTCCATATTATCAGCATAGCTATGGAATGACTCAAGATGTTCTTCAGTAGTAACACCTTCAGTCCCGATGAACTTAGGCCTATATTTCTGACATTCTCCAGTAGGCATGGCATTCAGAGGAGTGGGTAGTATTAGAGGTGCATACCTAGCAGCTATGATTCTTTTCTTTTTGGTAGGTGCTTGTGGACCTGCCATAGTTGTGGTAGTTAAAAGAGTACTGGCAGTCTGAACGATAGAGGACTAAGGAGTGATTGATAAGACTAAAGGAGTATGATGGATAGGAGGTGAGGTTTCCTTTGGGCTTAAAACAAAAGGAGAACCTAAAGAATAAGGAGCTTTATGAATCTCTGAGAGTTTTTCTTCACTGCTAGTATTAGATGCTATAATCTCAACATGTACTTGTTCTATTACAAGCCTTTATTGAAGAGATATAGAAGATTGTTTAGGTTTACCTGATCCCGATGCTCCTTTTTGTGATACCTTTCTCTCTTTGATGATTTTTTTAGGGTCAAGTATTGGGTCAGCTTGTAGCTTCTCAGGGTTTCTCCGAATATGCCTCACAAACTGAGCTAGAACTATGAAGTGGAGTTGCCAAGAGGTTCGGCCTCCAGTAGAGTCGCCAAATAGATGATTACAACCAAAAAAACGCCCAGACTTTGTCTACCATAAAGTTGGATCTATGTTGTTTCCCAAGGAAGCTGAGCTTCAGTTTCCTCTCCCCGGCAGCGATGCCAATTATGTTATCACTCCAAGAAACTCTCCTAGGTTGTAACTCAGAGATGCCTGGTAACATATAATCTTCAATATTGTTCTCTAAACTATTGGAATAAATGATGGTATTGATCAAGTTAGATAACCATTTCAGCTCTGTTTTCACTCAAGGCATGCATGAACGATCTCACCAATACAAGGCTTTAGACCATTAATGCTCAATAATTTATAAATTCAATGGATGGATGGAGAATACTGACTATACCAGTAGATTGCATACATAAACATAAATCAATGGCTAGCTACAGGCAACAAAAGAGAACACTAACTTCACTGGCAGATGCATATATGACCACATATCGATGGCTAGCTACAGGTAGTAAGGAAGCTTGCAAATCTAATTTATCCAAGCAGAGATAAGATGACAATTATCTGGCCTTAGACACAAATAAAACATGAACAAATTGTTCAAGTGCAAGCATAGAACAACAAAGAGAATGGACATTGAACATATAATGGCAAAAGAAGTTTATATTGCTAGAATGAAGATGAGAATCTTGAAGGAACAAAGGAGGAATAATCTCTAGAAGTTGAACCTCTATTACATCTTACTTTCAGCCATTTATATCCTGTTTACAATGCTCCTGAGCTCTAAGAGGCTCGGAGTCTTAATCTGTATGATATGCATTGTTAACTGATTTGATGCCCTCTAGGCAAGCATGGGATCGGAGTTTTCTGCTTCTGACAGTAGAGTAACCGCTTTCAGATATTTTTGGTGGCTTGTTGCGCTGTCTGGGAGTTCTTCTGTGCCAGAGATGCTCCATAACATATGTTGGTGTGGCTATTGCACTGTCTAAACTCCTTGATCTTTCTGTTTTGGGCTACAACGTGTTGTGGCCCTTCTCTTTCCCTTTCCAGGCTCTATTTCCTGGCAAACTATCTCCTGGGCTCTGTTATATGGTGGAATGGGTCTTTGGGCGTTTGTTTTTCCTTTTAAACTGCAAACAATGATTGTTTCTGTTAAAAACAGCGAAAACACTGCAACATTGATAAATCCTGCCCATCACTGTTCATTTCGGACTTCAAAAGTCCTTAAATATGGTTTAATTGTCTATTGGGTCCGGCCTTGTCGCCATCGCAAGTCGTAAAAGGCCTATTCCTAGCTTCCCTTTGTATTTTGCAATAAGGAGAAAAACACTAAAAATCATGAAAAAACAGTTGTGGTGGACTTCAGATATCATATGTTCCACTTCTCAGACCCTTTCGGGTATGGGCTTCATCGCAATCAGCACTGGCCAGAGGTTCCATCTTCTTTCGTTTAAACAACAAAAACACACAAAAACTTTAAAAAATGGGCTTTTGCGAACCTGAAAACATATATATTTTGCTTCCCGAAACCCATCGGGTTCGGGTTCCATCGCTATCGCACTGCCCCTATTTCCCTTTATATTTCGTTGAAACAACGAAAATACACAAAAAACGTTGAAAATTTCTTGGGTGCGGATCTCAAAATTTATGAATTATCGTATATAATTACGTCGGGTCTGGCCCATTGGGTCGCACACATGCTTGTGCCTAGGCCCTACCCGTGGTATATTGCCGATGCGATATGAGCGATACGATAAATCGCAATCACGAGTCGTCCACTCCTCAGGCCTTTATATATATATATATATATATATATATAACATATGCTCCCTGCCGATGCGACCAGCCGATCCGATCATCGGCGATCGCTGATCAGCGGTGTCATGCGCCTGACTTTCAACTGACCCTTCTACCCGGCCGATTGCAATTATCTGCTTAGATCTGGGCCGTTGATCAGCCAGATCTAACGACTGCTGTTCATTCCTCTATTTAAGCCTGAAATTGTGGGTTTTTTCATGGTTTTTTAAGCATTTTTGCCTCCGGATAGTGTATTTTCGCCTTTCCAAGGGCTTTCCTCTGGCACTAATTTTGATCTTTGGATGATCTTTGAGCAAAAATTGAAAATTTCAAGAGCATTAGTGGACCCATTGGCATGATTTTAAGCAACTTTGGAGGCTCTAAGAGCCTATATGGATCCATTTTTGGGCCTTTTGCCAGCAAGGCTAACAAATACCACTACTAGGACTTGTGCTCAAACCTGGTAGAAATATTTCCATATAAAGAATGGTGGGATTTCTTCCGCATCATATTGTGATTTTCTTGCAGAACTAAGCATAGTATATTCTATAGCAACTGATAACATTTGTAAAGCCCAAAGTGATTTTATATTTGTGGATATGACAGAGGTTAGTTAATATGATCTTGTTGATAGTGTTGGACCCGCCAACATGTCAGGGGGATCTCCCCGATAAGAAGTCCCAATTATACCTCAGATCGTTTGGTGTAGGAGTCCCACCAGTGGGTCGTACGGTATCGCCTTGACCGCGGTTTCACATAGAGGCAAGTAAGATGTCCTTATAGGTTGCAAGTGTGTGACAGTTGCGACAAGTCAAGGAAGGTGCATGAACGGTTCTAACACACGAAAAGTGGGGTGGGTGCGCCCCTTAGAAACCTGTAATAGTATGGGGTTTGGAAGGGAACACACGAGCGAAGATGCATCACAAGCTGGAAAGTAAGTTAGCAAGCAATCCAAAGTGATGGTTAAACCAATTAGCACATTTTAGTAAGATTCATACATACTTATACAGAATAGTCCATACATGCATGCGTAAGGAAAGAAATACATATATCATTTAGAGTAAAAAAGATAGCTAGAATACAATACGACATATGCATGAAACGTGTTGGCTCTATTATATTAAGAAGTGTCAGTTCCAGTCATACAATACATCCATGTCCAACCACTATTTTCGATAGGGGAACATTACAGCCACAACCGCTTGGTCCTCCAAAGAGATATACTAGCTCTACACAGTGGAGAAGCCAAGGCTCATTACAATACTATCCAACCTTTCTCTAAGATACTCCTATTTGAATCTTGGCTGACCAAAAGCCTGTATAATGAGTTATGAGGGACTATTTATAACAAAGGTTGGGGTGACCCTTAACATTCCCCTTTGTGACCATTCATCTATCCTCATGACTCTTCAACTACTCTATGATTGTTACATTCAACTATCGACACTTGAACTTCCACTTGACAAGACTTTACATTACAATGCACATGTTCCCATGTCAGAAAAAATGGCTTGAGCAAGCCATGCAAGACATCACTGACACTCAAACCTTTGTGGTGAGACCAACTCTTTGACTTCCTTGTGACGATCGAAGGTGGTGAGCTGATGCCAAGCTTGGTCATCCGTGATGGCGTTTGTGCACTCAATGGTGACATATTACTGAAGCAAATTCTTGCCTCCGTTGCATCCAGGTACACTGGTATGGCTCCTTTGTCCAACTCATCTGATAGCATGTGCAGGGTCGTCTTGGGTGCGACTGGATCGACAAAATGTTGATGCATAGTTTCTGCGCTGATCTCCAAGCATGTGCTGGTGGCCATGTGCATCAACTTGTCAAAATACAGGTTCAACTCCAGTCGGACTTGCTTCTTGTCTTCTCCTCAGTGAGTGTGCCAAATGGGTGGGATCGCATGCATGTGCACAATGACATGCATGCTACTGAATTCCCTTTCATGTGATCAACAACACTGCTCACCTTGTCTACTTCATGCCAGCTACTGGGATGGATCTATAACTTGTACGGACAAAGTTTCATCCGTTTGTGCATGTTACGCCCCATGCTATACCTGTTCCTGCTGCAACTCATTCTCTCGTCTGTGCATCTCCTGTTCTTCCTTGAGTTGTTGCTTGAGCACATGCAACTCATTCTATGTTTCTCTCTATGCCTTCGTGCGATCTTTGTGCCGTTCCGTCACCTCATAGCCTCAATCTCCAAATCTGTTTTCGCCACGAGTGGATCTACTTTGAACTTGCTGCTTTGCTCCGCCTCTATGCTATCAACAACCTTCCTCTTGCACTCACCGCATGCGGGTGTGCTGCCTTCTACTATTGCTCGTTGTGATGCTGCTGCCATTTCATCTCAATATCCTTGTCCATGAACAACTTGATGTCTTCATAGATAGGCAAGTTCATAGAGACTTGATTGGCTACAACCCCTGTTGTGATCTTAACGGTGTCCTTTGACTCTGCTCTCCTGAAAGCCATTGTACTTGTGCTGCTGAGAGATAGACGAACACCTGTGATAAATGGAGACATAGCAACACTCATGACAAGCAATCTGTCAGTCGAAACCCAAAACAAACTTGAGGATTGACTTGCAACATACTTGTGTGATTGATCGTGAAGGTTGTGCAATTTCCGTCGGGAGGTCAGGAGACTAACTGCCAAAATTGCGCAAGGCACAGTACAGGCTGTCAGGAGGATGACTGACTGCTGGAACTGCGCAATGCACAGTTCAGCTTGGCCTGTTGAGGAATGAGATTGCACAATGCGCAATTTCAGTCAATAGTGACATGCAACCAACGAACTACATTGCACAATTTCTGGGGCTAGCAGGACACTGCTTCCAACAATCGAGTAATGCAAGCTTGGAGGTCAGTGTTGGGCCAGACTTGCACAATTTTTGGAGGGAAGGCAGAGCCTTCGCTTCCGGAAATGCATAGTGCTATCTAGGCAAGGCACGGTCTGAGCCAAGGAAGCCTAGACCGGCCGACGGGTGACTGCAAAAGAAGTTTGAATGCATGATGAGATGAGTGCAAACAAGAGTGAATGAACAACAAGTGCAGGATTTGAAAATGGGAAAGCATGCATGTGTGTGAAGCGAGTCTCTGCAATGATGATCGTTGGTGCAAAAACAGTGTCATGCATGGGACAACAGTGAGATGAGAATGAAAACTGAAATGGTGCTTCTACAAGCTAACATAAATAAAAAAGATAGCAAGTTCTCATTGAAATCAAGCAGACAATACTCACACAAAGAAAAACACAAAAAGCGACAGAAACGCAACGTGAGACATGAAAAGCACGCTTACCCTGAAACAAATGAGCTGAATGTGTCGACGACTCCTAGATGCAATGTGGGATGTCAGAGCTGCAAGGTCGATGTGAGGAATAAGCTCTGCAGCGTCAGGTTGATGAGTTTTAATAAGATCAAGGTTATGACGTGCATGCCACAAATCTAGGAAAAACAACACTTGGTGGGAGGTTTCTGAAAATGATCCTTGCATGTAGCCTCTAGGTGCTAAAAATAGATCCCTGAATCAAGGGATGTCTTTGCATGCTGCCTTGGGAAAAACAGTCCATGCATGAAAATTAGTTTTTCTCGGTCCTTGAAGGAACCGTCAAACATGCATCGGTCTACGAGCATGGGATGAAAATCTGTGTAGTTTATGGGCTGAGCAGAGATGGACGTCCTAGAGAGATTGTGCAATTTCTGATAGGAACAGGTGACTGCCTCCCAGGATTGCACAATTTATGGGTTGAGCAGCTGTCCTGGGTCAAACCTCGGAATTTTCTTAAGGAAGCCTGTCTGGATGTATCTCACAATTTTTGGGCTGAGCAGCTATCCTAGGTCAAACCTCGCAATTTTCCCAAGGAAGCCTGTCTGAGTGTATTGCATAATTTATGAGCCCAGCAGGCTACTTAGCTGGATTTGTACAATTTTTGCTAGCTATTGGGCTGGCTGTCTAGAGGGATTACGCAATTTCTAGGAGCAACAAGTGACTGATGCCCAAAATTGCCAATTTATGGGCTCAGCAGCTGTCCAGGGATGAGTTGCGCAACTTTTTAGAGGAAGACTGTCAGGAAGAATTTTGAAATTCTGGAGCCCAGCTGGGTTTGCGCAATTTCTGGAGGGAAGGCTGGTTCCCCTCCAAAATTGCGTAATTCCCAGAGGGAGCCGCTCAATCAACAACTGACACTAAGTCCGGAAAGCAGCCTGTGAAGGGGGGGGGGAACAAACTTTCATGCACAAGCTGACAAGACTCTATGAAACAATTGAAGCTAATGTGCTTGGCAGTGCAAGACATACTTCTGAGGATGGTCGGTAGGGAGGCTCCAAAATGAAGCTAAGGCAAAATTTTGGTGGGTGGTTGTAGCCACTACTGTTGAAATTTCTAAGTCTGACACGTCAGAAATTCCTACTACATTATCTGGTTTATTTCACCTACTTGTTTATTCCTTAACAAGTTATTTATTCATATTAATACTAAAAATAAACACAAATGCAACCTCAACTCATATACAGATCATCAACTGAAATAATAGACAAACACACAAGGGACACCATTACTTTTGGACAATCATCCCCGTAAAAACCCAATGCGGGAAAACTGGTGCAGTAGTTCTGAGGGTTTTATTATTATGCAGATTTCTTAGGTACAACTAGGGTGCCAAACTAGCTCACCCCACAGAGACTTTTACACAACAGTAATACCTCTTCTCGAAAGCAGATATTCAGCTTCTTAGCATTAGTCTGCCCCACAGAAATCCTTCTAGTGCTTCTCCAATGCTCTGCATCAGCCCTACTAGCCTCAGCATATCTCTTGAAACCTCTGCATCAACCTTTCACCTCTCTGCGTCATCTCTCTAGCCCTCTATGTCACCCACACAAGCCCCTAAGCCTCTGCGTAGTCTCTAGCTGCCTCTGCATCGCTCCTGCTACCTTTCCGTAGCTCTGGTTGCCTCTACGTCAACCTCTTCAGTCATTGCGTTGACCCTCAAGCACTATCTCTGCCTCTTTGCTATGTACTTACTGCCCCTCGACAGAATAGATTACTTGTTTGAAAATTCTCAGCAAACCCCACTCCAAAAAATTGAACTATCTGATCAATCTTGGTGTGTTGTCCAACCAACCCTCAAGCCTCCTCTTATACTTTTCCTGATGGTCCTTCCATGGTCGAGATTACACCTATAATCAATGGATACAATTATATTTGGCTTGATGCATGTCATTTGGAACCTTCTAACCCAGTTTTATATTAATATGCATTAATATTTTATTTATCCTAAGTTTAGACTTAGGAACTCCATTAAAAATATTATTTTTTAATATCTCTTTAATCGGGTAGAATCTGCTCAAACCATTTCTGGGTTTTCAAGATATCATGTGCTTTAGCCTCTCCACCAATTTTCATGGCTACAACACATTTGATGCTACCCCAAATCAACACTCCCTCTTAGCGAGGACTGTGCTCTAGTAATACTCCACACTGAGCATCACTCTGATTATATGGTAACGATACCTGTGTTGATGCTAGATCTCCCCACCCAGCATCCTATGCACTGCTACATCTTATACTGCTGCCCATGGCCCTGCCACTACCACTGTTGCATCTGTACCGTAGCTCCTTTCTCCCAACACTGCATCTGCACTGCAACCCCCTCTCATCTTGTTGCACTGTGCTACTACACTGCAACTCAGTTACTAAGTAGTAACTAACTGATCCACCCAACTACTGACATCCCTGTCAGGCTAGAAACACTCCCGATGTTCAAGCCCTCTCTGTCGCTATCTGGTGCTCCCTCTACTGCCTCTGTGCTGCTGCAACAAATCCCTACCTCTCACACTGCTACAAACCTCTATGTGCCATCCTGCACTGTTGCAACCTCCTCTGTGCCTCTCGCACTACTGCAGGCTTCTAGCTCTGTGCTGCCCGGGACTACTACACTATAGCACTCTCTCTCGCTTCATCCACATCGGTTTCTACCGACATCCGTAGTCCTGGTACTTCTCACTTTGGGGCTCCCATAGCAAGTATCTGATACAAGAGTTTGGGTACCTCAAGGATCATGCCCCTCATCACATGTAGTCTTCTTGACTACAGCTCGATGTCTCCCCACCTCTTCTCTAGAGGTACATGAGCACTCATGGCACAATCGTCATCCTCCTCTACCTACTTTTCCACCTTCGTTGGCACTCCCTTGGATTCAGACGCCTCTCCTTTAGTATTCTTCATCAGACATTGGTTTGCATAATGCCCCAGTTCCCCATAGTTTAAGCACTTTACCTTGGAGAGGTCCTTTTTCTTCCTCTTCTCCTACTTCCCCGCAAATGCTAGAGCTGCATCCTCTTCCTCCTCTTTCTTGATCCAGACTCTTTTGCGGCTACTTCCCGTCTTGGTCAGCCGTCTGATCTCTTCTTGGCGAAGAGATGCCCACAATTCTTCCTAATCTAGAAGATTCGCCCTACCCAGAATGCTCTGGAAAAATGTCTCCCACTCCTCGAAGACTGCGTTTAGGGCAATCCTCACCATCAGCTCTTGATTCGTCGTGGCCCCTATGGAAGTCAGTTGGTCCCAGATCTCCTTCAATCTCTCGAGGAAGTGATCCATATGCTCCCCCTTCTACATCTGGTAAGACTGCAGTTGATTCTAAAGTAACATATTCCTCCGCATGGAAGTATGTTGTTACCATGTCTTCAAGGTGTCCCACATTTCCTTTGTCATCTCCTTCTCGGTAATATTTTGGACCACATGATCCTTGACCCCATCAAGTATTTTGCATTTCGACTTGGCCATTGCATCCTCGTACTTTTCATTGTCAGTCGGACCAACTAGGATAGCTAAATTTCTCAAGGCGAAGGCCTTAATGCGATGTCTATCTAGAATGGATAGGATCCTGGCTTTCCAGACCACAAAGTTGAATTCCCCATCCAACTTTTCTTGATGCCTCAGTCCATTCATGTCCATCTCTCTGCTCTTCGTTTCAACTCCTCTGAGTCTCTACTTCCCTCTAGAAGTTCTCTCTTCGACTCCCTCTGAGTCGCTACTTCCCGTCTGGAAGTTCTCTACTAGACTCCCTCTGAGTCTCGATTTCCCTCCTAGAAATCCGTGTGCCAATAGTCAAGTCGCACCTCTCCGATCTCCTATGCACCTGCAACACTGGTTTGGATTTCTTAGCTAGAAATCTACCTCCGTAGCGACTCCCTCTACCTTGTTTATGTCCCATTAGGTATTGTTCTACTTTGATAGCAATAACACCCCACCAGCTCCACAATCTTCCCACAGCTCCCTAGGCCTCAACAGTTGAAGAAATTGAGCCTCTTAGCTTTATGCAATCCTGGCAAGACCGAATAGCTCCTCTGGCCAACTGCGTCAAGCCTACTTAGCTAAGTAGGATGACGTGGCACTTAGTGAGCCTCTTCTGCCTCTACACTGACCCTTTTTCTAGCTCGAAATGATGACACAGGCCCTCTACGTCACTCCTTAATTGTTTCTTTTGGATTAGGAGCAGCTTTGTCTCTCAGAACAACTGCTACTGCTACAAATGCCTCTGATTAAGTTGGTGCCTTCAGTTCTTGCATGATCTGCAATGCTCTAATACCATGTTGAAATTTCTAAGTCTGACACGTCAGAAATTCCTACTGCATTATCTGGTTTATTTCACCTACTTGTTTATTCCTTAACAAGTTATTTATTCATGCAAATACTGAAAATAAACACAAATGCAACCTCAACTCATATACAAATCATCAACTGAAATAATAGACAAACACACAAGGGACACCATTACTTTTATACAATCATCACCATAAAAACCCAATCCTGGAAAACCGGTGCAGTAGTTTTGAGGGTTTTATTATTATGTAGATTTCTTGGGTACAACTAGGGTGCCAAACTAGCTCACCCAACAAAGACTTTTGCACGAAATTAATACCTCTTCTCGAAAGTAGATATTCAACTTCTCTGCACTAGTTTGCCCCACTAAAATCATTTCAGCGCCTCGCCAATGCTCTATGCCAGCCTTGATAGCCTCAGCATATCTCCTGAACCCTCTACATCATCCTTCTGCCTCTCTGCGTCACCCACGCAGGCCCCTCAGCCTCTGTACAATCTCTAACTGCCTCTGCGTGGTTCCTGCTGCCTCTGTGTAGCTCTGGCTGCCTTTACGTCAACCTCTTCAGCCATTGCACTGACGTGCATGCACTATCTCTACCTCTTTGCTATGTGCTCACTGCCCCTTGCTGCAATATATCACTTGTTAGAAATTTCTCAGCAAACCCCGCTCTAGAAAATCGAACTCACTAATCAATCTTGGTGTGTTCTCCAACTGACCCTCAAGCCTCCTCTTATACTTTTCTTGTTGGTCCTTCAACGACCAAGATTACATCTCTAATCAATGACTAAGATTAGATTTGGCTTGATCCATGTTATTTGGAACCTTCGAACTGAGTTTTATATTAATACCCACTAATATTTTATTTTTCCTAAGTTTAGACTTAGGAACTCCATTAAAAATAATAATTGTTTTGATATCTCCTTAACCAGGCAGAATCTGCCCAAACCATTCTGGGTCTTGGAGATCTCATGTGCTTTAGCCTCTCCACCAATTTTCATGGCTAGAGCACATCTGAAGCTACCCCAAATCAACAACTACAACACTTGGTGACACATTGGTAGAACTCCAACTCTCTGAATGGACCTTGTTCATGAAAAACAAGTCTAACATCTCCAGAAGTATTGTTCAGTCCTCTGGTCATCTTGGTTTTCCAAAATTGCTAAATTGTAAGATGTAGCATATGCCAAGCCTTTGGTTAGTCGACACACATTCCAAGCCAAGGCAACACAGTTTTTTTGATTGGGGATGAGGGGTATATTAGTGCATAAGTAGTATAGTCGTTAGAGTTTTAGTTTCATCTATGGTGTTGCTCCATTGCTAGCAGGCCTGGACAGTACCCTGGCGAGGCCATGCAGGAACACAAGCATCGCTCTGCTGCTAGTGAGCCTAGTCAGTACCTTGACGAAGCTACTTGCATCACCTCTCTGCGCAGGAAGCCTTTCTCTTCTTTCGTCTGATTCATTTTTCATTTTATTTTATTATTGTTATTATTATTATTATTATCATTTCACTTTTTCATTTTTCATTTTCATAACTGTGCATAGCACTTATTCATTTCAGAGGCGGAAGAGGGATCCCAACTTATTGAGAGCATAAGAGGTTGATCCTTCAGAGAAGTAGTTTATTATATACCTCTGACGTTCCTGTTAAGGTTTTCCCTCTCACCTTACTCTACTTGACTGCGCTGCCAATGGTTAACCCAAAAACAACCGACTAGAGTAGGTGACACTAGTTAGTGCGCAAGTGTTGTGTTTTCACCAAGGTTCACTTCAAATAGTAAGTATTTTCCATCGACGTATCACGGACTGAAGATAACAAGCTCTCACATAAGAGAGCAGACAACAAAAAACCAAATGTTGATAGTTGTACAAGTCCTCTTGTACTTTACCCAACTTGTTTCAAGAGTCACGCACGGTTTCATGCGAAACTAACATACGGACATAAACAATTAGACAAACCAAAAAGCAAAGCAAGAAGCAGAAACAAATGCATAAGCAAAGCGAATGAGCAAACAAACACACAAAGAAAGAAGCAAACATGCATGCAAGCAAACAACTCAAAAAGCAAACACTACTCCTACTCCTAAGCTAACAATGCATGGGTCATCTCATGTGAAGTGATATTTCCATTGCAGCCACCGGCACATTGTTTGACCCATGTCGGTGAAGGCATGGTTTGCAAAAAACACAAGATGCGAAAGATACAAAAATGAAGATAGACACACTCCGAGCTTACAAGCGTCCACAAAACAAAAATGAGTGAAAGTGCATGACACGCAGTCTGTGGACATACCATGATGCTATGTAACACTACGTACAGATGTTAAGCACATGGATACTCTTGACTGTGACATGCAAGCACACGTGAGGAAGATAGACCACTTACATTGCACAAGTGTGCTTGTTGAGTAACATTCCTCTAATGCATGTGTGATGGGATCATGTAATTTGAGTGGAGGAAGTGAAATATGAGTATTAGATTTTTCTTGAGTGCATATAGATGAGTGATGAGGAGCCTTAGGTGTTTAAACAATTTCCTAATCAAAAGTGAAACCAACCTTAGGACAGCGAGAGCCTAACATAACCATAAACTCGGGTTGAAGTGCCTTGACAGTCTGGGGGGTTTCGACTTCGTTGACAAATGGATCATTGTAGACTAGTGGCTTACACATATCAACAATGAGTGAATCAACATCATGATCGACTGATGACGTAAAGAGATCACGACAACCAAGATTAGAAAACTCAAGATGTTGGTCGACATCCTCATGATTTGACGAATCGCACAGAGGGGTAGATGAGAAGCAAGAATGTTCATCCTTTGTGTTTCCGGAAAAGATAGATGAAAAATCAAGTGGATGTTCAAAGATTGATTATTCCTCTCCATTGTCATATTATGGGTTGACATATGGTGTGTCCTGTGAAGGATCAACAATGGGTGCATCAGTGGATGGAGATATGTTGGGCACCAAATTGGCCTATCTTTTACCTGCATTTCCACTCCTCTTTTCACCCTTTTTGCATTCATTCGCATATATTTATTGTGTAACATTATGAGGTAATTCCCCTTTATCGCTTCTTGGGATATTTAATTAATGAAGTAGAGTCATGAAGGTTTCTACCTACACAAACCACTAAAACTTGTGATGACCGCAGATTATGGAGCACAGGTGTTGACTGTGCAAACATATCGTAGCAGTTTTGTGATTCACAGCAACTGATTGACCACGATGAAGCAGCATAACTGATTGCAGTTGCTCTCAACTTGTTTTTGACCATTCTTATTCTTTCTCTTTCGGCGTTAGTGCTGCGATACAACTGATGTATATCTTTGGGCATATAGTTGCCAGGTTTCAGGGAGAATTATTCTCCTTTGTATTGTATAAAAGAGGGGTCATTCTTGTATCAAGGGGATCCCTGTATGGTATTGTAACAACATTATTCCGATTAATAAGATATAAACCCTTTTTGCTGATCTATCGCTCGCTGTGAATAATGCAACCCTGATCAGAGATTTGGGCCCGCTCTTCTGATCAAGTGCTGCATGTTTTCTTGTATTGTGTGTATTTTCTATTGTTGTGTTTATTTCTTGTTGTTGTTACAGATCTCTTAGATAACTGTGAATACCTTTTTACGTTTTGCAGTTGAGTTTTACTTCTGTCTCAACAATGTTTTGATTGCCAATCATGAACCCTTGGTTGAGGGCAGATCGTAACCTTGCCCCTGCATATACCTTGCGTGTTGCCTTGAAAAGAATACACACCCGAATTGATACATTAATGTAGGAAAAGGAGTGGATAATTTGTTCATACCTGGACACCAACATTTTGGCACCATTGCCAGGGAGGCTAACGAGGTGCAAGACACGATCTGTGTTAACCAAAGGGTCAATCTCTCGTCCTGGGGAGAGAACAAGCTTTCTCACTCTGCTCCAGGTCCTGAGCGCAGGTATTTCGTTTATTTTGAGCTTTTATTGTTTTTTTATTTTAGTAGGGCCGATCTCTTGCCCTAGGGAGGGAGGAGTCTTTTGACGCCCTGCTCCAAGCTCTGAGCTTAGGTTTTTCCTTAGCATTTTTTCTTTGATTTCAAGAAACCCAATCTCTCACCTTGAGGAGGGAAGGGTCCTCTGACGCCCTACTTCAGGTCTTGAGTATTAAGGTTTTCTCGTGTGTGTGTTATTTCTTGATTAGGGTCTTATTCCAGGGAGGGAGGAGTCTTTTGACGCCCTGCTCCAGGTCCTGAACCCTAGGTTCCTATGTTCTTTTCTTTTCTTTTCTTTTTTGTCGTCAACTGCCCTCTCTTCAAAGTGATCTATCGTCATGGGTAGGGAATGATATTTTGACACCCTACTCTAGGCCTTGAGCATTGTGGTTTGATTTTTGCTGCCACACTAACTTGTATGAATGGAGAGCCAAATAAAAGGGGCAGAGGGAGAGCCCCAAAGAAGGGAAGACGAGATTTGGGAAGGAACACCTACATCCAACAAATAATTGCAAAAGCTGAGTCGGAGGCGCCTTCTTTTGCAGTCATGAGGCCAGGTGCACGAAAAAAATCAGAGGGACAATCTGTAGATCAACCAGTGTTGTTCACAACACCCCCTGCCGGTTCAATACAACAGACCCTTCCAACAGCCGGAGAGACAAGAAATAGTACACCCGCTAAAGGAATCCCATTGCTTGCAACAGAAGAAGAAGAAGTTACAAGTAAAGCATCTGGGGGAACTGTCCATCCCAGTAGGGAAGAAGAAATTGCAGAGAGGAGATACGAAGGGTCCAACCAAAGTGACAGGGGGAAGAGATTGTAGAAACATTTCTGTCACCAAAGGATAGAGGAAGCGTTATTAAGGCAACTTGAACCCCTGTGATAAAAGCCCTTCCTCTGGAGCCAGCTGAAATCCCTAGTGAGTATTGGAGGATATTCGTGGCACCTACAAACTCTACTATTGACTTCCCAATTGGGGTTTGGGGACTGGTGCACCAGCAAAGCCCATCCCTTTAACAACTTTACCCAGTTTCCATGGGCTTACTTCAGAAGACCCTGACATGTTTTTGTTTGAGTTTGACATTGTGTGTCAAGGGTATGATTACATAATGGATGCTCAGAAATTGAAAATTTTCCCTACTACGCTAAAAGGGACAGCCTTGTGGTGGTTTATGGGTCTTAGGGGAAGGTCTATCACCACATGGGAAGCAATGAGAACTACTTTCTTGGAGAAATACCAAGACTACTGTAAATCATGGGATATTAAAGAAGAGCTTTTTAAATTTATACAGAAAGAGGACGAAAATATGGAAGACTGTGTGGAACACTTTAAATACACATTGCAGAGGTCAAGTCACTCTGACCTGGATAAAGACATTTTGAAAATTATCCTTCTCTGGGCCTTCCGAGAAGACTCTTTGGAATTGTTGAATATAGTCGGAAAGGGGGATATATCAAAGGAGAACTTTGATACCATCTGTGAGTTGTGTATTCAGTGCTCAAGGGGAGTTGCAAGAAATAAACAAGGGCTTCGATCAGCAAAGGTATTTGGCGGAGGTGTTACAAAATCATAAATTGGGAACCTGCTAGACAGCCTAAGGACTCATATCCTGAGTACCTTGTGTTAGTTTCAGTCTTTCCAGCCTTCCTTCAGTGATCAAACATGCTCTTACAAAGTGATTTTGAAGTGTCAAGGTCAAATTTTATCATTTCAAAGAGTTTTCAAGCAAAATTTGGTCACTAGGCATTAGGTCTAGGGTTTGCTTTAACTCCTTGTAAAGTTGTCAAAATGCCAATCTATGTCACTATTCAGCTGAGCCTATCATCATTCAGAGGGTTTTCATTATCATGTCAGTGTCGAACGAGTCATTTTACACCTTATTCATGCTTCAGTTGTGCTTTGGCAAGTTCATTTCCCTCTCCTAGGGTTTTGAAGCCAATTTCTCTTGGACGGTCAAATCATCGGCAAAACTTGTATCCAGATGTTCATACACCTTCCCCTATCCTTAAAGTACCTTATCAAACACTTCCCATCCCTTAGATCCGCCAAATTCCTCATTTTTGCACAAACCCTAGTTTCTAGCTACAACCTGGCAATTTTCTAGGTTTGGCCTGTGTTTTGCCCTTTTGGACCCCTTCCCCTCACTCAATCTCTGAGATTCCACTTTCTCCTGCTTCCTAACATCCCTCCCCACTCTCAAAAATTTCCCCAAGAATTTAGAAGCCCCCTATCCCCTTCATTTCGCTTCATTTCGACAAAATTCTTTGTTTCACACATCGGGACAAGTTTCACTCAAATGATGTTTCAGAGCAATCAAAGATGAATTTTGGGAAACTGAGAGAGGTTTTTGTCCAAAACATGCCAAAGAAGAAAAAAATCCTTCACTTTTTTCACAGGTGTCATTGTTTGAGAGAAATGTCAAGAATGTCGTTGCCTCAGGAGAATCAAAGACACCTCTGAAGTGATCTTGGGAAAATCAAGTTTTCTCCTAGCTTGGTTGGCCAAATGATTTGCTAGATGGGTAAAATGATAACTATACACAAATAAATTTCCAATGAGCTATCATGAGCTCAATTTGGGGTTGAGGAAGGCATTCAAAAGTTGACTGCAACAACACTCTTCCTCGAGGCAGCCTCATTTGGCACTTTTTGACCAGTCTTGGGAGATTTAATTTTTTATAGGTCAAATCAACTCCAAATAGAAAAAATCCAATTGGGTTGGAAATTAGACTCAAAGACCTTTCCAACGAGCTATTGTGCGCCCAATTCCGACACCGGGAAGGCCTCCAAAAGCCTCCTGCAAAAGCGCGACCCGTTGGGTGGTGCGCGACCCGTTGAGAGCTCTTCTGCAGTTCAAAAAATCAACGTGCGCGACCCGTTGGGAGGGGCGCGACCCGTTGGGGATTTCTCCACAGAAATTTGCCAGTAAGCTGCCAAATGACCCCAAATCTCTTCAAGGTTGCAGGTAGGCCTCTGATCATCAAAGTATTTTGCTTGATAGAGAAAAATGAGCATGGGAAATGTGTTTTAATGCCATCAAATTGAAATGAGAAGTTCATCTATATTTTCTTTAAAAATGTTAAAATGCAAGTAGAGATAGGGTTTTGTTTTGCTGCTCTCAAGATTATCCCTTTCACCCCCTGAGGTTGTTCATGAGGAAGGAAGGCCATCACAGTAGCATGATATTCTTGAGACCAGACATGTTAGCTCTCCTCCATTGGTCACTTATCAGAAAGGCCCAAGGGCCTTATTTGCAGCAGCTAGGCGAGTACTATCTCCACAGCAGGTGGAAGGGGTCTCACCTTCATCTTCAGCTCAGTGAGTGTTATCTCCACATCAGGTGGAAGGGGCCTCGCTTTCTTCACCAGCACAGGTACTACAGAGGGGCAAAGAGCCCATGATTCATGAGGATCCGGTGATTGATCTTGAGGTCAGTTCTCCTAGCCAAGAGGCGAAGGAGATCATTCAGCATCTTAGGGCTGAAAATGATGTTTTACAGAGGAGACTTGAGGGTGCCCAATGGACCATCACCTACCTGGAGCAGCGGAACAAACATTTAGAGGAGGAGAAAGCACTTGATGAGCTATGGAGGATTCGTAGCGACCGAGTCTTGAACCGTAGAAGACCCGGTGATCCATTGCCTGCTGACTGAGAGTCACTGCTCATTCAGGAGAATGCCCACTTGGAGAGGCTGTTGGCTAAGGCCAACCAAGAGAAAAAGCTGTTGAGAAACATGAAGAATCACTATTGGGCAAGGATGAATGTATGCAAGGCCAAAATGAAAATGTTCCAAGGAGGTTGTCCGAGGCTCTTAGGCGGAAGAAGAAGACCAATCCACTCCGTATCTTAGCTGAGGCATCCCTCAAAGATCATGGCACTCACTAGCATCAGCTACAGCACAAATCCCAATTTTTTTTAAGAATTTCGGGTAATTTTGGTATTTTTGGGAAATTTACAGGTTTTGGCTTCTTAACGGGTCTCACCCCCGGTGAGACCCTTTGTCATCGTAGCTCCGTTTTGCAAAAACTCAACATTTCTAGATTTTTCATGCAACGTTACACATGCCTATGGATGGACTTGAGTTTTTATGGGGATTTGGGCCTCCAGAAGGTCAAAATACAGGCAAAATTTGACTTTCTGCCCCTTTTTTGAGTTGCAGAAGCAGTCTTGGGAGAATTGACTTTTGACTGCGCAAATGACCTCTAAATCCAAAAATTCTAGTTGGGTTGGAAAGTAGACTCAGAGACCTTTCCAACGAGCTATCTTGCACCTAATTCTGACACTGGGAAGGCCTCCAAACAGAGCTCCAAAGTGCGCGACCCGTTGAGGAAATTGTGCCAGATTTGACCAGTTCAGCCCAGAAAACGCAGTTTGGCTCCAGTTTGACTTTTTGAGGTTGATGGTGGTCCTCTTGGATGTAATTGTGACACTTTTTGGATATTTTTACTCTTGTTTAACTCTTCTAGAATATTCTTGCATGTAAAGGGTAAAAATTGAATGTATGAACTGGTTTCCAAGTTTATAGAGGCAAGTTGTTTTGACTGCCTATTTTCTAGTGATTAGTTTAGAAGTGGTTCAAACAGCTCCTAGGATAGTGAGCTCGACCCATGGAGGCAGGTAAAGAGGTTAGATCATCTATATTATGTACTTTCTTGCTCATTTTCATGGTTGGACTCTTGAGGGAGAAGGTATCATTGTATTATCACTTGTATCTCTGCAATTTTTTGCTAAGGAAGACCAGGGTTTTGCAGTCATCTTTGGGATTTTTGTGGACTCATGTGTTGATGGTGTGTTTCTTCATGTTCTTGTAAGCTTTGTCATGTGATTCATTTCCTTTATTTACTGCTGCACATTAAACAAATGAAGTGATAAAGTATGAATTCATGCTAGCCATGCTCTGCTTTTAAATTTGTTTAATTTTAATGTTTTCTTCTGTCTAAAGAGAATTCAAATACATTGTTTGCTCTCTTTAGCCTTCTTATCTTTCTTCCTAATCATCCATTTTAGCTAAAGACATCAATACAGACCCCTACCTCTTCCTAAAGACCCCCCTGCAGAAACTGTGTCCAATCCCCGCACCCTAAATTGCAGCTCCTCAATTTGCCACCAAAAAACCCCAAAAACCCCCAAATCAACCTTCAAATCAGTTTACTAGCCTAATATCAGTGTTACCATGTTGGTCATCTCATCCCATTGAAGATCTACCGAGATTGATCGGAGAGAGCCTTCCCCTGCCCCGTAGGGCTAGCTACGAGGTTGAATGGTTTGATGTAGCGTTGAAGTTTACCTTTCTCAGCCTGAGGTGAAATTTCAAGCACTAACATACTGGCGACCATACTGGGGAGAACAAACTTGTATGTTGATTGATGTGTTTGTTTCATAAGTCTTAGACGGAGCCTGAAGTTACGCCAGGTAGCCTTCGAAAACACTTTTGTTTTACATCAGCGTTAGTAGATAAACGCTGCTTCAGTCAATCTTCGTGAGCTTGTGAATACAACACTTCATTTGTATTTTACCCCAGTACATGTATCAAGTTCAGATTTGATTGTTGATGGTGAACAACGATCAGACACTTGAAAGGCTGAAATCATTCACTTGGCGACTCTAAATCAGTTTCGAGATCAGATCCAAAGACTCCACTGGAGGATGATCCCAACCAGCAAAAACATGAAAGGACAACATGAACATATCAGTTATTCAAGTTGGAATTTCATCCAAGACATTTTGTTCTTTGTCATAAATTATTTCTTCTCTTTTCCCAAGAATGTCAAGAAGGCTTTGCAAAGTATATTATGCTTGAGAAAAGATCCTCGGCCTGCCGTTGATTCTTTCCCTTTGAAGATTGTGAATACCAAAGATTTGCATGCTTTCGAGCTTGATCAAGATTCTTTTTCCGAATTTTGTGATGAACCTCAAGCGACCAAGTCTGATTCTATACCTGCTGTACATATCCCTACACCTTGTAAAATTCCAGATCGGTATAAACCTCTTGTCTTACCTTCTTTTCTTCATGCTTTCCCCAAAAACTATGATCTATACTTGCCGATGTTTGATGGTGAATGTAAGAATGTCAACGCTGAGCAACATGTACAGAATTTTGAGTCCTTTCTCGATCTTTTTGAAGTTGATGAAGAAGATGGTAGTATAAGGCTTTTTTCTCTTTCTTTACAAGCCAAAGTTAAGAGTTGGTTCAAAACCCTGCCTGATGCGAGCATCTCAGATTTCCAGCAGTTCGTCAAAGTTTTTCTCGATAGGTGGATGATTGGGCAGAATCTTTTCATGATTGTAGAAGAGTATAACCAGCTGAAAAGATTGCCAGGGGAGACAGTACAACAGTTTTCAGCCAGATTTAACCAAGTTTATTATTCAATGCCAGTTGATATAAGGCCTACTCCTAGATCTGCTCTCTTACACTATCTGGGTGCCTTGGATCCGGAGATGGAGTTTCAGCTGAGAGAAAGGGATATTGCAACACTTCATGAGATGCAAAACAGTGCAGTGAATGTAGAGGCACATCTGTTGATCCGAAGGGCAAGAATGAAGGAAGAAGAGATGAAAAACATAGATCCGGCTGAATCAACATCTTTAGAGGTGAATCTTGACATTTTGGTAAGGGCAGTGGAAAAGATGATGGAGAAGGTCACCGCAAGGAATGATTATGATGTTCAAGCTCATGGCTCGCTGATTGAAGAAGAACAAGTTGCTGATCCAAAACATTGCGTTTCTTATCCTAGTTGTCATAGATCTGATAATGATTGTTTTATAGATCACCTTGGCGAAGAAAGAACTGTTGATATGACCTGCATGCTTGATTATATGTTTTATACTGATGATTTGCCTCAGTTTGATCAGTATGATGATGATTATGTTCTCCAAACATAAGCTAATCTTGCAGAAAAACCAGCAGCTAGTTTGTGGGAGGAAGAAGTTCATTTTCAGCAGCTCGAATACAATGTTCAGCCATCACATATCAGCTATGACAGTGACGAGGAAAGTGCAGCAAATTTTGAAGTAAGTGAAGGATCTTTACCTTTTTGTTTTGATTCATGTCAGTTCATTAAAGACAACTTCCATGAAAGTAGAAATCAGCTGTCAACAAGTCTTGATCTAGACCATCTTGGAGGCAATAAAAACCTTGTTCCAAACTTCTCATATTCAGATTTGTAGCCCCCAAATGCCATTGGTTTTCAAGTTGCAGATGAAAGCATGGAAGCTGACATATTTGATCAAATGATACAAGAAGGTTCCCTACCTTTTTGTTTCGAATCATTTCAGTTTTTGAAGGGTAGATTGCATAGTAAATCTTCAAATGAACAGCCTATAACAAATCAGCAATCTCTCAGTGTAAATGTTGAGGATGAGACAAATAACAAAATTATTGAGCAGCCTGTAGCATCATATTTGCAGCCACCAAATGAAATTGAAGGGCAGATTACAGATGAAGCTGTGGAAGATGATTTGATGATGCCGGAAGATTCTATACCCTTTTGTTTCGAAGCATTTCAGTTTATAAGGCAGAATTCTCATAAAACCTCTCAAGAACAAGATGAACAGCTAGAAGGATGTCATACATTTTCAATGGATACATTGCAGCAGTCTTTTCAAGTTTTTCATGATCCAATAGCTGATGTTTTGGATGATGTTTGCAGTCAAAGTCTTTCTCCATTGACCACATGTGAGCTTGAAACATGTGCTGATATGAATTTGATCCGGCAGCCGGTTTCTTTGTCATTTTCAGCAGAGGTCTCATCACAAGGCTCAGATCAAAGTTTGCATTCATGGTATGAGGAAAAGAGAAGTAATCCATTAGATGAGCTAAGTTCCAGTGTGCTTGAATTTCATGATCCTTATGCAGTGTTTTTGGAGGCGGATAGAGAATTTATATCATTCAATGGATCTGTTTCTAAGTTGTCATGGGAGTTGCCTTTCAGTAGTTCTCTCTTGTTGGTCATAAGTGAGAACTTGCGGAGATTTCAAATAGCAGATGAGATACTTACTTGGTTGCATTGGTTGTTTCATTTCACTTGATCAGGTGATGAATGAAACTGTTAGAGTAGGTTGTGATGAATAAGCTCCACTTTGAGCATCATTTTCAGTTTGTCGGTTGTGTTTAAGTATTGAGTCATTTTTTAGTTGATTGAGAGTCAATTTTTGTTGTCAAGTCATTAGTTTTCAGTCATGCATTTCAGCTTGAGTTTTTGACACCATTGCCCAATGGCTGAAAACACTGGTCTGCTCTCCCAGAGGTCTAAGGTTCTTGGTACCTCCAAGGAGCTACCATCCCCATTGGAGCCAATGTTAGTTTCAGTCTTTCCAGCCTTTCTTCAGTGATCAAACATGCTCTTACAAAGTGATTTTGAAGTGTCAAGGTCAAATTTTGTCATTTCAAAGAGTTTTCAAGCAAAATTTGGTCACTAGGCATTAGGTCTAGGGTTTGCTTTAACTCCTTGTAAAGTTGTCCAAATGCCAATCTATGTCACTATTCAGCTAAGCCTATCATCATTCAGAGGGTTGTCATTATCATGTCAGTGTCGAACGAGTCATTTTATACCTTATTCATGCTTCAGTTGTGCTTTGGCAAGTTCATTTCCCTCTCCTAGGGTTTTGAAGCCAATTTCTCTTGGACGGTCAAATCATCGGCAAAAATTGTATCAAGATGTTCATACACCTTCCCCTATCCTTAAAGTACCTTATCAAACACTTCCCATCCCTTAGATCCGCCAAATTCCTCATTTTTGCACAAACCCTAGTTTCTAGCTACAACCTGGCAATTTTCTAGGTTTGGCCTGTGTTTTGCCCTTTTGGACCACTTCCCCTCACTCAATCTCTGAGATTCCACTTTCTCCTACTTCCTAACATCCCTCCCCACTCTCAAAAATTTCCCCAAGAATTTAGAAGCCCCCTATCCACTTCATTTCGCTTCATTTCGACAAAATTCTTTGTTTCACACATCGGGACAAGTTTCACTCAAATGATGTTTCAGAGCAATCAAAGATGAATTTTGGGAAACTGAGAGAGGTTTTTGTCCAGAACATGCCAAATAAGGAAAACCTCCTTCACTTTTTTCACAGGTGTCATTGTTTGAGAGAAATGTCAAGAATGTCGTTGCCTCATGAGAATAAAAGACACCTCTGAAGTGACCTTGGGAAAATCAAGATTTCTCCTAGCTTGGTTGGCCAAATGATTTGCTGGATGGGTAAAATGATAACTAGACACAAATATATTTCCAATGAGCTATCATGAGCTCAATTTGGGGTTGAGGAAGGCATTCAAAAGTTGACTGCAACAACACTCTTCCTTGAGGCAGCCTCATTTGGCACTTTTTGACCAGTCTTGGGAGATTTGATTTTTGACAGGTCAAAACAACTCCAAATAGAAAAATTCCAATTGGGTTGGAAATTAGACTCAAAGACTTTTCCAACGAGCTATTATGCGCCCAATTCCGACACCGGGAAGGCCTCCAAAAGCCTCCTGCAAAAGCGCGACCCGTTGGGTGGTGCGCGACCCGTTGAGAGCTCTTCTGCAGTTCAAAAAATCAACGTGCGCGACCCGTTGGGGATTTCTCCACAGAAATTTGCCAGTAAGCTGCCAAATGACCCCAAATCTCTTCAAGGTTGCAGGTAGGCCTCTGATCATCAAAGTATTTTGCTTGATAGAGAAAAATGAGCATGGGAAATGTGTTTTAATGCCATCAAATTGAAATGAGAAGTTCATGTATATTTGCTTTAAAAATGTCAAAATGCAAGTAGAGATAGGGTTTTGTTTTGCTGCTCTCAAGATTATCCCTTTCACCCCCTGAGGTTGTTCATGAGGAAGGAAGGCCATCACAGTAGCATGATATTCTTGAGACCAGACATGTCAGCTCTCCTCCATTGGTCACTTATCAGAAAGGCCCAAGGGCCTTATTTGCAGCAGCTAGGCGAGTACTATCTCCACAGCAGGTGGAAGGGGTCTCGCCTTCATCTTCAGCTCAGCGAGTGTTATCTCCACATCAGGTGGAAGGGGCCTCGCTTTCTTCACCAACACAGGTACTACAGAGGGGCAAAGAGCCCATGATTCATGAGGATCCGATGATTGTTCTTGAGGTCATTTCTCCTAGCCAAGAGGCGAAGGAGATCATTCAGCATCTTAGGGCTGAAAATGATGTTTTACAGAGGAGACTTGAGGGTGCCCAATGGACCATCACCTACCTGGAGCAGCGGAACAAACAGTTAGAGGAGGAGAAAGCACTTGATGAGCTATGGAGGATTCGTAGCGACCGAGTCTTGAACCGTAGAAGACCCGGTGATCCATTGCCTGCTGACCGAGAGTCACTGCTCATTCAGGAGAATGCCCACTTGGAGAGGCTATTGGCTAAGGCCAACCAAGAGAAAAATCTGTTGAGAAACATGAAGAATCACTATTGGGCAAGGATGCATGTATGCAAGGCCAAAATGAAAATGTTCCAAAGAGGTTGTCCGAGGCTCTTAGGCGGAAGAAGAAGACCAATCCACTCCGTATCTTAGCTGAGGCATCCCTAAAATATCATGGCACTCACTAGCATCAACTACAGCACAAATCCCAAATTTTTTTAAGAATTTCGGGTAATTTTGGTATTTTTGGGAAATTTACAGGTTTTGGCTTCTCAACGGGTCTCACCCCCGGTGAGACCCTTTGTCATCGTAGCTCCGTTTTGCAAAAACTCAACATTTCTAGATTTTTCATGCAAAGTTACACATGCCTATGGATGGACTTGAGTTTTTATGGGGATTTGGGCCTCGAGAAGGTCAAAATACAGGCAAAAATTGACTTTCTGGCCCTTTTTTGAGTTGCAGAAGCAGTCTTGGGAGAATTGACTTTTGACTGTGCAAATGACCTCCAAATCCAAAAATTCTAGTTGGGTTGGAAAGTAGACTGAGAGACCTTTCGAACGAGCTATCATGCACCTAATTCTGACACTGGGAAGGCCTCCAAATAGAGCTCCAAATTGCGCGACCCGTTGAGGAAATTGTGCCAGATTTGACCAGTTCAGCCCAGAAAACGCAGTTTGGCTCCAGTTTGACTTTTTGAGGTTGATGGTGGTCCTCTTGGATGTAATTGTGACACTTTTTAAATATTTTTACTCTTGTTTAACTCTTCTAGAAGATTCTTGCATGTAAAGGGTAAAAATTGAATGTATGAACTGGTTTCCAAGTTTATAAAGGCAAGTTGTTTTGACTGCCTATTTTCTAGTGCTTAGTTTAGAAGTGGTTCAAACAACTCCTAGGATAGTGAGCTCGACCCATGGAGGCAGGGAAAGAGGTTAGATCATCTATATTATGTACTTTCTTGCTCATTTTCATGGTTGGACTCTTGAGGGAGAAGCTATCATTGTATTATCACTTGTATATCTGCAATTTTTTGCTAAGGAAGACCAGGGTTTTGCAGTCATCTTTGGGATTCTTGTGGACTCATGTGTTGATGGTGTGTTTCTTCATGTTCTTGTAAGCTTTGTCATGTGATTCATTTCCTTTCTTTACTGCTGCACATTAAACAAATGAAGTGATAAAGTATGAATTCATGCTAGCCATGCTCTGCTTTTAAATTTGTTTAATTTTAATGTTTTCTTCTGTCTAAAGAGAATTCAAATACATTGTTTGCTCTCTTTAGCCTTCTTATCTTTCTTCCTAATCATCCATTTCAGCTAAAGACATCAATACAGACCCCTACCTCGCCCCAAAGACCCCCCTGCAGAGCTGTGTCCAATCCCCGCACCCTAAATTGCAGCTCCTCAATTTGCCACCAAAAAACCCCAAAAACCCCCAAATCAACCTTCAAATCAGTTTGCTAGCCTAATATCAGTGTTACCATGTTGGTCATCTCATCCCATTGAAGATATACCGAGATTCACCGGAGAGAGCCTTCCCCTGCCCCGTAGGGCTAGCTACGAGGTTGAATGGTTTGATGTAGCCTTGAAGTTTACCTTTCTCAGCCTGAGGTGACATTTCAAGCGCTAACAGACTGGCGACCATACTGGGGAGAACAAACTTGTATGTTGATTGATGTGTTTGTTTCATAAGTCTTAGACGGAGCCTGAAGTTACGCCAGGTAGCCTTCGAAAACGCTTTTGTTTTACATCAGCGTTAGTAGATAAACGCTGCTTCAGTCAATCTCCGTGAGCTTGTGAATACAACACTTCATTTGTATTTTACCCCAGTACATGTATCAAGTTCAGATCTGATTGTTGATGGTGAACAACGATCAGACACTTGAAAGGCTGAAATCATTCACTTGGCGACTCTAAATCAGTTTCGAGATCAGATCCAAAGACTCCACTGGAGGATGATCCCGACCAGCAAAAACATGAAAGGACAACATGAACATATCAGGTATTCAAGTTGGAATTTCATCCAAGACATTTTGTTCTTTGTCATAAATTATTTCTTCTCTTTTCCCAAGAATGTCAAGAAGGCTTTGCAAAGTATATTATGCTTGAGAAAAGATCCTCGGCCTGCCGTTGATTCTTTCCCTTTGAAGATTGTGAATACCAAAGATTTGCATGCTTTCGAGCTTGATCAAGATCCTTTTTCCGAATTTTGTGATGAACCTCAAGCGACCAAGTCTGATTCTATACCTGCTGTACATATCCCTACACCTTGTAAAATTCCAGATCGGTATAAACCTCTTGTCTTACCTTCTTTTCTTCATGCTTTCCCCAAAAACTATGATCTATACTTGCCGATGTTTGATGGTGAATGTAAGAATGTCAACGCTGAGCAACATGTACAGAATTTTGAGTCCTTTCTTGATCTTTTTGAAGTTGATGAAGAAGATGTTAGTATAAGGCTTTTTGCTCTTTCTTTGCAAGCCAAAGTTAAGAGTTGGTTCAAAACCCTGCCTGATGCGAGCATCTCAGATTTCCAGCAGTTCATCAAAGTTTTTCTCGATAGGTGGATGATTGGGCAGAATCTTTTCATGATTGTAGAAGAGTATAACCAGCTGAAAAGATTGCCAAGGGAGACAGTACAACAGTTTTCAGCCATATTTAACCAAGTTTATTATTCAATGCCAGTTGATATAAGGCCTACTCCTAGATCTGCTCTCTTACACTATCCGGGTGCCTTTGATCCGGAGATGGAGTTTCAGCTGAGAGAAAGGGATATTGCAACACTTCATGAGATGCAAAACAATGCAGTGAATGTAGAGGCACATCTGCTGATCCGAAGGGCAAGAATGAAGGAAGAAGAGATGAAAAACATAGATCCGGCCGAATCAACATCTTTAGAGGTGAAGCTTGACATTTTGGTAAGGGCAGTGGAAAAGATGATGGAGAAGGTCACCGCAAGGAATAATTATGATGTTCAAGCTCATGGCTCGCTGATTGAAGAAGAACAAGTTGCTGATCCAAAACATTGCGTTTCTTATCCTAGTTGTCATAGATCTGATAATGATTGTTTTGTAGATCACCTTGGCGAAGAAAGAACTGTTGATATGACCTGCATGCTTGATGATATGTTTTATATTGATGATTTGCCTCAGTTTGATCAGTATGATGATGATTATGTTCTCCAAACAGAAGCTAATCTTGCAGAAAAACCAGCAGCTAGTTTGTGGGAGGAAGAAGTTCATTTTCAGCAGCTCGAATACAATGTTCAGCCAGCACATATCAGCTATGACAGTGACGAGGAAAGTGCAGCAAATTTTGAAGTAAGTGAAGGATCTTTACCTTTTTGTTTTGATTCATGTCAGTTCATTAAAGACAACTTCCATGAAATTAGAAATCAGCTGTCAACAAGTCTTGATCTAGACCATCTTGGAGGCAATAAAAACCTTGTTCCAGACTTCTCATATTCAGATTTGCAGCCCCCAAATGCCATTGGTTTTCAAGTTGCAGATGAAAGCATGGAAGCTGACATATTTGATCAAATGATACAAGAAGGTTCCCTACCTTTTTGTTTCGAATCATTTCAGTTTTTTGAAGGGTAGATTGCATAGTAAATCTTCAAATGAACAGCCTATAACAAATCAGCAATCTCTCAGTGTAAATGTTGAGGATGAGACAAATAACAAAATTATTGAGCAGCCTGTAGCATCAGATTTGCAGCCACCAAATGAAATTGAAGGGCAGATTACAGATGAAGCTGTGGAAGATGATTTGATGATGCCGGAAAATTCTATACCCTTTTGTTTCGAAGCATTTCAGTTTATAAGGCAGAATTCTCATAAAATCTCTCAAGAACAAGATGAACAGCTAGAATGATGTCATACATTTTCAATGGATACATTGCAGCAGTCTTTTCAAGTTTTTCATGATCCAATAGCTGATGTTTTGGATGATGTTTGCAGTCAAAGTCTTTCTCCATTGACCACATGTGAGCTTGAAACATGTGCTGATATGAATTTGATCCGGCAGCCGGTTTCTTTGTCATTTTCAGCAGAGGTCTCATCACAAGGCTCAGATCAAAGTTTGCATTCATGGTATGAGGAAAAGAGAAGTAATCCATTAGATGAGCTAAGTTCCAGTGTGCTTGAATTTCATGATCCTTATGCAGTGTTTTTGGAGGCGGATAGAGAATTTATATCATTCAATGGATCTGTTTCTAAGTTGTCATGGGAGTTGCCTTTCAGTAGTTCTCTCTTGTTGGTCATAAGTGAGAACTTGCGGAGATTTCAAACAGCAGATGAGATACTTACTTGGTTGCATTGGTTGTTTCATTTCACTTGATCAGGTGATGAATGAAACTGTTAGAGTAGGTTGTGATGAATAACCTCCACTTTGAGCATCATTTTCAGTTTGTCGGTTGTGTTTAAGTATTGAGTCATTTTTTAGTTGAGTGAGAGTCAATTTGTGTTGTCAAGTCATTAGTTTTCAGTCATGCATTTCAACTTGAGTTTTTGACACCATTGCCCAATGGCTGAAAACACTGGTCTGCTCTCCCAGAGGTCTAAGGTTCTTGGTACCTCCAAGGAGCTACCATCCCCATTGGAGCCAATGTTAGTGTCAGTCTTTCCAGCCTTCCTTCAGTGATCAAACATGCTCTTACAAAGTGATTTTGAAGTGTCAAGGTCAAATTTTGTCATTTCAAAGAGTTTTCAAGCAAAATTTGGTCACTAGGCATTAGGTCTAGGGTTTGCTTTAACTCCTTGTAAAGTTGTCCAAATTCCAATCTATGTCACTATTCAGCTGAGCCTATCATCATTCAGAGGGTTGTAATTATCATGTCAGTGTCGAACGAGTCATTTTACACCTTATTCATGCTTCAGTTGTGCTTTGGCAAGTTCATTTCCCTCTCCTAGGGTTTTGAAGCCAATTTCTCTTGGACGGTCAAATCATCGGCAAAACTTGTATCCAGATGTTCATACACCTTTCCCTATCCTTAAAGTACCTTATCAAACACTTCCCATCCCTTAGATCCGCCAAATTCCTCATTTTTGCACAAACCCTAGTTTCTAGCTACAACCTGGCAATTTTCTAGGTTTGGCCTGTGTTTTGCCCTTTTGGTCCCCTTCCCCTCACTCAATCTCTGAGATTCCACTTTCTCCTACTTCCTAACATCCCTCCCCACTCTCAAAAATTTCCCCAAGAATTTAGAAGCCCCCTATCCCCTTCATTTCGCTTCATTTCGACAAAATTCTTTGTTTCACACATCGGGACAAGTTTCACTCAAATGATGTTTCAGAGCAATCAAAGATGAATTTTGGGAAACTGAGAGAGGTTTTTGTCCAAAACCTGCCAAAGAAGAAAAACCTCCTTCGCTTTTTGCACAGATGTCATTGTTTGAGAGAAATGTCAAGAATGTCGTTGCCTCAGGAGAATCAATGACACCTCTGAAGTGACCTTGGGAAAATCAAGTTTTCTCCTAGCTTAGTTGGCCAAATGATTTTCTTGATGGGTAAAATGATAACTAGAGAAAAATATCTTTCCAATGAGCTATCATGAGCTTAATTTGGGGTTGAGGAAGGCATTCAAAAGTTGACTGCAACAACACTCTTCCTTGAGGCAGCCTCATTTCGCACTTTTTGACCAGTCTTGGGAGATTTGATTTTTGACAGGTCAAATCAACTCCAAATTGAAAAATTCCAATTGGGTTGGAAATTAGACGCAAATACCTTTCCAACGAGCTATTGTGCGCCCAATTCCGACACCAAGAAGGCCTCCAAAAGCCTCCTGCAAAAGCGCGACCTGTTGGGTGGTGCGCGACCCGTTGAGAGCTCTTCTGCAGTTCAAAAAATCAACGTGCGCGACCCGTTGGGGATTTCTCCACAGAAATTTGCCAGTAAGCTGCCAAATGACCCCAAATCTCTTCAAGGTTGCAGGTAGGCCTCTGATCATCAAAGTATTTTGCTTGATAGAGAAAAATGAGCATGGGAAATGTGTTTTAATGCCATCAAATTGAAATGAGAAGTTCATGTATATTTGCTTTAAAAATGTCAAAATGCAAGTAGAGATTGGGTTTTGTTTTGCTGCTCTCAAGATTATCCCTTTCACCCCCTGAGGTTTTTCATGAGGAAGGAAGGCCATCACAGTAGCATGATATTCTTGAGACCAGACATGTCAGCTCTCCTCCATTGGTCACTTATCAGAAAGGCCCAAGGGCCTTATTTGCAGCAGCTAGGCGAGTACTATCTCCACAGCAGGTGGAAGGGGTATTGCCTTCATCTTCAGCTCAGCAAGTGTTATCTCCACATCAGGTGGAAGGGGCCTCGCTTTCTTCACCAGCACAGGTACTACAGAGGGGCAAAGAGCCCATGATTCATGAGGATCCGGTGATTGATCTTGAGGTCAGTTCTCCTAGCCAAGAGGCGAAGGAGATCATTCATCATATTAGGGCTGAAAATGATGTTTTACAGAGGAGACTTGAGGGTGCCCAATGGACCATCACCTACCTGGAGCAGCGGAACAAACAGTTAGAGGAGGAGAAAGCACTTGATGAGCTATGGAGGATTCGTAGCGACCGAGTCTTGAACCGTAGAAGACCCGGTGATCCATTGCCTGCTGACCGAGAGTCACTGCTCATTCAGGAGAATGCCCACTTGGAGAGGCTGTTGGCTAAGGCCAACTAAGAGAAAAAACTGTTGAGAAACATGAACAATCACTATTGGGCAAGGATGCATGTATGCAAGGCCAAAATGAAAATGTTCCAAGGAAGTTGTCCGAGGCTCTTAGGCGGAAGAAGAAGACCAATCCACTCCGTATCTTGGCTGAGGCATCCCTCAAAGATCATGGCACTCACTAGCATCAACTACAACACAAATCCCAAATTTTTTTAAGAATTTTGGTATTTTTGGGAAATTTACAGGTTTTGGCTTCTCAACGGGTCTCACCCCCGGTGAGACCCTTTGTCATCGTAGCTCCGTTTTGCAAAAACTCAACATTTCTAGATTTTTCATGCAAAGTTACACATGCCTATGGATGGACTTGAGTTTTTATGGGGATTTGGGCCTCCAGAAGGTAAAAATACAGGCAAAATTTGACTTTCTGCCCCTTTTTTGAGTTGCAGAAGTAGTCTTGGGAGAATTGATTTTTGACTGGGCAAATGACCTCCAAATCCCAAAATTCTAGTTTGGTTGGAAAGTAGACTCAGAGACCTTTCCAACGAGCTATCCTGCACCTAATTCTGACACTGGGAAGGCCTCCAAAGAGAGCTCCAAAGTGCGCGACCCGTTGAGGAAATTGTGCCAGATTTGACCAGTTCAGCCCAGAAAACGCAGTTTGGCTCCAGTTTGACTTTTTGAGGTTGATGGTGGTCCTCTTGGATGTAATTGTGACACTTTTTGGATATTTTTACTCTTGTTTAACTCTTCTAGAAGATTCTTGCATGTAAAGGGTAAAAATTGAATGTATGAACTGGTTTCCAAGTTTATAGAGGCAAGTTGTTTTGACTGCCTATTTTCTAGTGCTTAGTTTAGAAGTGGTTCAAACAGCTCCTAGGATAGTGAGCTCGACCCATGGAGGTAGGGAAAGAGGTTAGATCATCTATATTATGTACTTTCTTGCTCATTTTCATGGTTGGACTCTTGAGGGAGAAGCTATCATTGTATTATCACTTGTATCTCTGCAATTTTTTGCTAAGGAAGACCAGGGTTTTGCAGTCATCTTTGGGATTCTTGTGGACTCATGTGTTGATGGTGTGTTTCTTCATGTTCTTGTAAGCTTTTTCATGTGATTCATTTCTTTTTTTTACTGCTGCACATTAAACAAATGAAGTGATAAAGTATGAATTCATGCTAGCCATGCTCTGCTTTTAAATTTGTTTAATTTTAATGTTTTCTTCTGTCTAAAGAGAATTCAAATACATTGTTTGCTCTCTTTAGCCTTCTTATCTTTCTTCCTAATCATCCATTTCAGCTAAAGACATCAATACAGACCCCTACCTCTTCCCAAAGACCCCCCTGCAGAAATTGTGTCCAATCCCCGCACCCTAAATTGCAGCTCCTCAATTTGCCACCAAAAAACCCCAAAAACCCCCAAATCAACCTTCAAATCAGTTTACTAGCCTAATATCAGTGTTACCATGTTGGTCATCTCATCCCATTGAAGATCTACCGAGATTGACCGGAGAGAGCCTTCCCCTGCCCCGTAGGGCTAGCTACGAGGTTGAATGGTTTGATGTAGCGTTGAAGTTTACCTTTCTCAGCCTGAGGTGAAATTTCAAGCACTAACATACTGGCGACCATACTGGGGAGAACAAACTTGTATGTTGATTGATGTGTTTGTTTCATAAGTCTTAGACGGAGCCTGAATTTACGCCAGGTAGCCTTCGAAAACGCTTTTGTTTTACATCAGCGTTAGTAGATAAACACTGCTTCAGTCAATCTCCGTGAGCTTGTGAATACAACACTTCATTTGTATTTTACCCCAGTACATGTATCAAGTTCAAATCTGATTGTTGATGGTGAACAACGATCAGACACTTGAAAGGCTGAAATCATTCACTTGGCGACTCTAAATCAGTTTCGAGATCAGATCCAAAGACTCCACTGGAGGATGATCCCGACCAGCAAAAACATGAAAGGACAACATGAACATATCAGGTATTCAAGTTGGAATTTCATCCAAGACATTTTGTTCTTTGTCATAAATTATTTCTTCTCTTTTCCCAAGAATGTCAAGAAGGCTTTGCAAAGTATATTATGCTTGAGAAAAGATCCTCGGCCTGCCGTTGATTCTTTCCCTTTGAAGATTGTGAATACCAAAGATTTGCATGCTTTCGAGCTTGATCAAGATCCTTTTTCCGAATTTTGTGATGAACCTCAAGCGACCAAGTCTGATTCTATACCTGCTGTACATATCCCTACACCTTGTAAAATTCCAGATCGGTATAAACCTCTTGTCTTACCTTCTTTTCTTCATGCTTTCCCCAAAAACTATGATCTATACTTGCCGATGTTTGATGGTGAATGTAAGAATGTCAACGCTGAGCAACATGTACAGAATTTTGAGTCCTTTCTTGATCTTTTTGAAGTTGATGAAGAAGATGTTAGTATAAGGCTTTTTGCTCTTTCTTTGCAAGCCAAAGTTTAGAGTTGGTTCAAAACCCTGCCTGATGCGAGCATCTCAGATTTCCAGCAGTTCGTCAAAGTTTTTCTCGATAGGTGGATGATTGGGCAGAATCTTTTCATGATTGTAGAAGAGTATAACCAGCTGAAAAGATTGCCAGGGGAGACAGTACAACAGTTTTCAGCCAGATTTAACCAAGTTTATTATTCAATGCCAGTTGATATAAGGCCTACTCCTAGATCTGCTCTCTTACACTATCCGGGTGCCTTTGATCCGGAGATGGAGTTTCAGCTTAGAGAAAGGGATATTGCAACACTTCATGAGATGCAAAACAATGCAGTGAATGTAGAGGCACATCTGCTGATCCGAAGGGCAAGAATGAACGAAGAAGAGATGAAAAACATAGATCCGGCCGAATCAACATCTTTAGAGGTGAAGCTTGACATTTTGGTAAGGGCAGTGGAAAAGATGATGGAGAAGGTCACCACAAGGAATGATTATGATGTTCAAGCTCATGGCTCGCTGATTGAAGAAGAACAAGTTGCTGATCCAAAACATTGCGTTTCTTATCCTAGTTGTCATAGATCTGATAATGATTGTTTTGTAGATCACCTTGGCGAAGAAAGAACTGTTGATATGACCTGCATGCTTGATGATATGTTTTATATTGATGATTTGCCTCAGTTTGATCAGTATGATGATGATTATGTTCTCCAAACAGAAGCTAATCTTGCAGAAAAACCAGCAGCTAGTTTGTGGGAGGAAGAAGTTCATTTTCAGCAGCTCGAATACAATGTTCAGCCAGCACATATCAGCTATGACAGTGACGAGGAAAGTGCAGCAAATTTTGAAGTAAGTGAAGGATCTTTACCTTTTTGTTTTGATTCATGTCAGTTCATTAAAGACAACTTCCATGAAATTAGAAATCAGTTGTCAACAAGTCTTGATCTAGACCATCTTGGAGGCAATAAAAACCTTGTTCCAGACTTCTCATATTCAGATTTGCAGCCCCCAAATGCCATTGGTTTTCAAGTTGCAGATGAAAGCATGGAAGCTAACATATTTGATCAAATGATACAAGAAGGTTCCCTACCTTTTTGTTTCGAATCATTTCAGTTTTTGAAGGGTAGATTGCATAGTAAATCTTCAAATGAACAGCCTATAACAAATCAGCAATCTCTCAGTGTAAATGTTGAGGATGAGACAAATAACAAAATTATTGAGCAGCCTGTAGCATCAGATTTGCAGCCACCAAATGAAATTGAAGGGCATATTACATATGAAGCTGTGGAAGATGATTTGATGATGCCGAAGATTCTATACCCTTTTGTTACGAAGCATTTCAGTTTATAAGGCAGAATTCTCATAAAATCTCTCAAGAACAAGATGAACAGCTAGAAGGATGTCATACATTTTCAATGGATACATTGCAGCAGTCTTTTCAAGTTTTTCATGATCCAATAGCTGATGTTTTGGATGATGTTTGCAGTCAAAGTCTTTCTCCATTGACCACATGTGAGCTTGAAACATGTGTTGATATGAATTTGATCCGGCAGCCGGTTTCTTTGTCATTTTCAGCAGAGGTCTCATCACAAGGCTCAGATCAAAGTTTGCATTCATGGTATGAGGAAAAGAGAAGTAATCCATTAGATGAGCTAAGTTCCAGTGTGCTTGAATTTCATGATCCTTATGCAGTGTTTTTGGAGGCGGATAGAGAATTTATATCATTCAATGGATCTGTTTCTAAGTTGTCATGGGAGTTGCCTTTCAGTAGTTCTCTCTTGTTGGTCATAAGTGAGAACTTGCGGAGATTTCAAACAGCAGATGAGATACTTACTTGGTTGCATTGGTTGTTTCATTTCACTTGATCAGGTGATGAATGAAACTGTTAGAGTAGGTTGTGATGAATAACCTCCACTTTGAGCATCATTTTCAGTTTGTCAGTTGTGTTTAAGTATTGAGTCATCTTTTAGTTGAGTGAGAGTCAATTTGTGTTGTCAAGTCATTAGTTTTCAGTCATGCATTTTAGCTTGAGTTTTTGACACCATTGCCCAATGGCTGAAAACACTGGTCTGCTCTCCCAGAGGTCTAAGGTTCTTGGTACCTCCAAGGAGCTACCATCCCCATTGGAGCCAATGTTAGTGTCAGTGTTTCCAGCCTTCCTTCAGTGATCAAACATGCTTTTACAAAGTGATTTTGAAGTGTCAAGGTCAAATTTTGTCATTTCAAAGAGTTTTCAAGCAAAATTTGGTCACTAGGCATTAGGTCTAGGGTTTGCTTTAACTCCTTGTAAAGTTGTCCAAATGCCAATCTATGTCACTATTCAGCTGAGCCTATCATCATTCAGAGGGTTTTCATTATCATGTCAGTGTCGAACGAGTCATTTTACACCTTATTCATGCTTCAGTTGTGCTTTGGCAAGTTCATTTCCCTCTCCTAGGGTTTTAAAGCCAATTTCTCTTGGACAGTCAAATCATCGGCAAAACTTGTATCCATATGTTCATACACCTTCCCCTATCCTTAAAGTACCTTATCAAACACTTCCCATCCCTTAGATCTGCCAAATTCCTCATTTTTGCACAAACCCTAGTTTCTAGCTACAACCTGGCAATTTTCTAGGTTTGGCCTGTGTTTTGCCCTTTTGGACCCCTTCCCCTCACTCAATCTCTGAGATTCCACTTTCTCCTGCTTCCTAACATCCCTCCCCACTCTCAAAAATTTCCCCAAGAATTTAGAAGCCCCCTATCCCCTTCATTTCGCTTCATTTCGACAAAATTCTTTGTTTCACACATCGGGACAAGTTTCACTCAAATGATGTTTCAGAGAAATCAAAGATGAATTTTGGGAAACTGAGAGAGGTTTTTGTCCATAACATGCCAAAGAAGAAAAACCTCCTTCACTTTTTGTACAGGTGTCATTTTTTGAGAGAAATGTCAAGAATTTCGTTGCCTCATGAGAATCAAAGACACCTTTGAAGTGACCTTGGGAAAATCAAGATTTCTCCTAGCTTGGTTGGCCAAATGATTTTCTTGATGGGTAAAATGATAACTAGACACAAATATATTTCCAATGAGCTATCATGAGCTCAATTTTGGGTTGAGGAAGGCATTCAAAAGTTGACTGCAACAACACTCTTCCTTGAGGCAGCCTCATTTGGCACTTTTTGACCAGTCTTGGGAGATTTGATTTTTGATAGGTCAAATCAACTCCAAATAGAAAAATTCTAATTGGGTTGGAAATTAGACTCAAAGACCTTTCCAACGAGCTATTGTGCGCCCAATTCCGACACCGGGAAGGCCTCCAAAAGCCTCCTGCAAAATCGCGACCCGTTGGGTGGTGCGCGACCCGTTGAGAGCTCTTCTGCAATTCAAAAAATCAACGTGCGCGACCCGTTGGGAGGGGCGCGACCCGTTGGAGATTTCTCCACAGAAATTTTCCAGTAAGCTTCCAAATGACCCCAAATATCTTCAAGGTTGCAGGTAGGCCTCTGATCATCAAAGTATTTTGCTTGATAGAGAAAAATGAGCATGGGAAATGTGTTTTAATGCCATCAAATTGAAATGAGAAGTTCATGTATATTTGCTTTAAAAATGTCAAAATGCAAGTAGAGATAGGGTTTTGTTTTGCTGCTCTCAAGATTATCCCTTTCACCCCCTGAGGTTGTTCATGAGGAAGGAAGGCCATCACAGTAGCATGATATTCTTGAGACCAGACATGTCAGCTCTCCTCCATTGGTCACTTATCAGAAAGGCCCAAGGGCCTTATTTGCAGCAGCTAGGCGAGTACTATCTCCACAGCAGGTGGAAGGGGTCTCGCCTTCATCTTCAGCTCAGCGAGTGTTATCTCCACATCAGGTGGAAGGGGCCTCGCTTTCTTCACCAGCACAGGTACTACAGAGGGGCAAAGAGCCCATGATTCATGAGGATCCGGTGATTGATCTTGAGGTCATTTCTCCTAGCCAAGAGGCGAAGAAGATCATTCAGCATCTTAGGGCTGAAAATGATGTTTTACAGAGAAGACTTGAGGGTGCCTAATGGACCATCACCTACCTGGAGCAGCGGAACAAACAGTTAGAGGAGGAGAAAGCACTTGATGAGCTATGGAGGATTCGTAGCGACCGAGTCTTGAACCGTAGAAGACCCGGTGATCCATTGCCTGCTGACCGAGAGTCACTGCTCATTCAGGAGAATGCCCACTTGGAGAGGTTGTTGGCTAAGGCCAACCAAGAGAAAAATCTGTTGAGAAACATGAACAATCACTATTGGGCAAGGATGCATGTATGCAAGGCCAAAATGAAAATGTTCCAAGGAGGTTGTCCGAGGCTCTTAGGCGGAAGAAGAAGACCAATCCACTCCGTACCTTAGCTGAGGGATCCCTCAAAGATCATGGAACTCACTAGCATCAACTACAGCACAAATCCCAAATTTTTTTAAGAATTTCGGGTAATTTTGGTATTTTTTGGAAATTTACAGGTTTTGGCTTCTCAACGGGTCTCACCCCCGGTGAGACCCTTTGTCATCGTAGCTCCGTTTTGCAAAAACTCAACATTTCTAGATTTTTCATGCAAAGTTACACATGCCTATGGATGGACTTGAGTTTTTATGGGGATTTGGGCCTCCAGAAGGTCAAAATACAGGCAAAATTTGACTTTCTGCCCCTTTTTTGAGTTGCAGAAGTAGTCTTGGGAGAATTGACTTTTGACTATGTAAATGACCTCCAAATCCAAAAATTCTAGTTGGGTTGGAAAGTAGACTCAGAGACCTTTCCAACGAGCTATCATGCACCAAATTCTGACACTGGGAAGGCCTCCAAACAGAGCTCCAAAGTGCGCGACCCATTGAGGAAATTGTGCCAGATTTGACGAGTTCAGCCCAGAAAACGCAGTTTGGCTCCAGTTTGACTTTTTGAGGTTGATGGTGGTCCTCTTGGATGTAATTGTGACACTTTTTGGATATTTTTACTCTTGTTTAACTCTTCTAGAAGATTCTTGCATGTAAAGGGTAAAAATTGAATGTATGAACTGGTTTCCAAGTTTATAGAGGCAAGTTGTTTTGACTGCCTATTTTCTAGTGCTTAGTTTAGAAGTGGTTCAAACAGCTCCTAGGATAGTGAGCTCGACCCATGGAGGCAGGGAAAGAGGTTAGATCATCTATATTATGTACTTTCTTGCTCATTTTCATGATTGGACTCTTGAGGGAGAAGCTATCATTGTATTATCACTTGTATCTCTGCAATTTTTTGCTAAGGAAGACCAGGGTTTTGCAGTCATCTTTGGGATTCTTGTGGACTCATGTGTTGATGGTGTGTTTCTTCATGTTCTTGTAAGCTTTGTCATGTGATTCATTTCCTTTCTTTACTGCTGCACATTAAACAAATGAAGTGATAAAGTATGAATTCATGCTAGCCATGCTCTGCTTTTAAATTTGTTTAATTTTAATGTTTTCTTCTGTCTAAAGAGAATTCAAATACATTGTTTGCTCTCTTTAGCCTTCTTATCTTTCTTCCTAATCATCCATTTCAGCTAAAGACATCAATACAGACCCCTACCTCGCCCCAAAGACCCCCTGCAGAAACTGTGTCCAATCCCCGCACCCTAAATTGCAGCTCCTCAATTTTTGCCACCAAAAAACCCCAAAAACCCCCAAATCAACCTTCAAATCAGTTTGCTAGCCTAATATCAGTGTTACCATGTTGGTCATCTCATCCCATTGAAGATATACCGAGATTCACCGGAGAGAGCCTTCCCCTGCCCCGTAGGGCTAGCTACGAGGTTGAATGGTTTGATGTAGCCTTGAAGTTTACCTTTCTCAGCCTGAGGTGAAATTTCAAGCGCTAACAGACTGGCGACCATACTGGGGAGAAAAAACTTGTATGTTGATTGATGTGTTTGTTTCATAAGTCTTAGACAGAGCCTGAAGTTACGCCAGGTAGCCTTCAAAAACGCTTTTGTTTTACATCAGCGTTAGTAGATAAACGCTGCTTCAGTCAATCTCCGTGAGCTTGTGAATACAACACTTCATTTGTATTTTACCCCAGTACATGTATCAAGTTCAGATCTGATTGTTGATGGTGAACAACGATCAGACACTTGAAAGGCTGAAATCATTCACTTGGCGACTCTAAATCAGTTTCGAGATCAGATCCAAAGACTCCACTAGAGGATGATCCCGACCAGCAAAAACATGAAAGGACAACATGAACATATCAGGTATTCAAGTTGGAATTTCATCCAAGACATTTTGTTCTTTGTCATAAATTATTTCTTCTCTTTTCCCAAGAATGTCAAGAAGGCTTTGCAAAGTATATTATGCTTGAGAAAAGATCCTCGGCCTGCCGTTGATTCTTTCCCTTTGAAGATTGTGAATACCAAAGATTTGCATGCTTTCGAGCTTGATCAAGATCCTTTTTCCGAATTTTGTGATGAACCTCAAGCGACCAAGTCTGATTCTATACCTGTTGTACATATCCCTACACCTTGTAAAATTCCAGATCGGTATAAACCTCTTGTCTTACCTTCTTTTCTTCATGCTTTCCCCAAAAACTATGATCTATACTTGCCGATGTTTGATGGTGAATGTAAGAATGTCAATGCTGAGCAACATGTACAGAATTTTGAGTCATTTCTTGATCTTTTTGAAGTTGATGAAGAAGATGTTAGTATAAGGCTTTTTGCTCTTTCTTTGCAAGCCAAAGTTAAGAGTTGGTTCAAAACCCTGCCTGATGCGAGCATCTCAGATTTCCAGCAGTTCGTCAAAGTTTTTCTCGATAGGTGGATGATTGGGCAGAATCTTTTCATGATTGTAGAAGAGTATAACCAGCTGAAAAGATTGCCAAGGGAGACAGTACAACAGTTTTCAGCCATATTTAACCAAGTTTATTATTCAATGCCAGTTGATATAAGGCCTACTCCTAGATCTGCTCTCTTACACTATCCGGGTGCCTTTGATCCGGAGATGGAGTTTCAGCTGAGAGAAAGGGATATTGCAACACTTCATGAGATGCAAAACAATGCAGTGAATGTAGAGGCACATCTGCTGATCCGAAGGGCAAGAATGAAGGAAGAAGAGATGAAAAACATAAATCCGGCCGAATCAACATCTTTAGAGGTGAAGCTTGACATTTTGGTAAGGGCAGTGGAAAAGATGATGGAGAAGGTCACCGCAAGGAATAATTATGATGTTCAAGCTCATGGCTCGCTGATTGAAGAAGAACAAGTTGCTGATCCAAAACATTGCGTTTCTTATCCTAGTTGTCATAGATCTGATAATGATTGTTTTGTAGATCACCTTGGCGAAGAAAGAACTGTTGATATGACCTGCATGCTTGATGATATGTTTTATATTGATGATTTGCCTCAGTTTGATCAGTATGATGATGATTATGTTCTCCAAACAGAAGCTAATCTTGCAGAAAAACCAGCAGCTAGTTTGTGGGAGGAAGAAGTTCATTTTCAGCAGCTCGAATACAATGTTCAGCCAGCACATATCAGCTATGACAGTGACGAGGAAAGTGCAGCAAATTTTAAAGTAAGTGAAGGATCTTTACCTTTTTGTTTTGATTCATGTCAGTTCATTAAAGACAACTTCCATGAAATTAGAAATCAGTTGTCAACAAGTCTTGATCTAGACCATCTTGGAGGCAATAAAAACCTTGTTCCAGACTTCTCATATTCAGATTTGCAGCCCCCAAATGCCATTGGTTTTCAAGTTGCAGATGAAAGCATGGAAGCTGACATATTTGATCAAATGATACAAGAAGGTTCCCTACCTTTTTGTTTCGAATCATTTCAGTTTTTGAAGGGTAGATTGCATAGTAAATCTTCAAATGAACAGCCTATAACAAATCAGCAATCTCTCAGTGTAAATGTTGCAGCCACCAAATGAAATTGAAGGGCAGATTACAGATGAAGCTGTGGAAGATGATTTGATGATGCCGGAAAATTCTATACCCTTTTGTTTCGAAGCATTTCAGTTTATAAGGCAGAATTCTCATAAAATCTCTCAAGAACAAGATGAACAGCTAGAAGGATGTCATACATTTTCAATGGATACATTGCAGCAGTCTTTTCAAGTTTTTCATGATCCAATAGCTGATGTTTTGGATGATGTTTGCAGTCAAAGTCTTTCTCCATTGACCACATGTGAGCTTGAAACATGTGCTGATATGAATTTGATCCGGTAGCCGGTTTCTTTGTCATTTTCAGCAGAGGTCTCATCACAAGGCTCAGATCAAAGTTTGCATTCATGGTATGAGGAAAAGAGAAGTAATCCATTAGATGAGCTAAGTTCCAGTGTGCTTGAATTTCATGATCCTTATGCAGTGTTTTTGGAGGCGTATAGAGAATTTATATCATTCAATGGATCTGTTTCTAAGTTGTCATGGGAGTTGCCTTTCAGTAGTTCTCTCTTGTTGGTCATAAGTGAGAACTTGCGGAGATTTCAAACAGCAGATGAGATACTTACTTGGTTGCATTGGTTGTTTCATTTCACTTGATCAGGTGATGAATGAAACTGTTAGAGTAGGTTGTGATGAATAACCTCCACTTTGAGCATCATTTTCAGTTTGTCGGTTGTGTTTAAGTATTGAGTCATTTTTTAGTTGAGTGAGAGTCAATTTGTGTTGTCAAGTCATTAGTTTTCAGTCATGCATTTCAGCTTGAGTTTTTGACACCATTGCCCAATGGCTGAAAACACTGGTCTGCTCTCCCAGAGGTCTAAGGTTCTTGGTACCTCCAAGGAGCTACCATCCCCATTGGAGCCAATGTTAGTGTCAGTCTTTCCAGCCTTCCTTCAGTGATCAAACATGCTCTTACAAAGTGATTTTGAAGTGTCAAGGTCAAATTTTGTCATTTCAAAGAGTTTTCAAGCAAAATTTGGTCACTAGGCATTAGGTCTAGGGTTTGCTTTAACTCCTTGTAAAGTTGTCCAAATTCCAATCTATGTCACTATTCAGCTGAGCCTATCATCATTCAGAGGGTTTTCATTATCATGTCAGTGTCGAACGAGTCATTTTACACCTTATTCATGCTTCAGTTGTGCTTTGGCAAGTTCATTTCCCTCTCCTAGGGTTTTGAAGCCAATTTCTCTTGGACGGTCAAATCATCGGCAAAACTTGTATCCAGATGTTCATACACCTTCCCCTATCCTTAAAGTACCTTATCAAACACTTTCCATCCCTTAGATCCGCCAAATTCCTCATTTTTGCACAAACCCTAGTTTCTAGCTACAACCTGGCAATTTTCTAGGTTTGGCCTGTGTTTTGCCCTTTTGGACCCCTTCCCCTCACTCAATCTCTGAGATTCCACTTTCTCCTGCTTCCTAACATCCCTCCCCACTCTCCAAAATTTCCCCAAGAATTTAGAAGCCCCGTATCCCCTTCATTTCGCTTCATTTCGACAAAAAATTTTGTTTCACACATCGGGACAAGTTTCACTAAAATGATGTTTCAGAGCAATCAAAGATGAATTTTGGGAAACTGAGAGAGGTTTTTGTCCATAAAATTCCAAAGAATATAAACCTCCTTCACTTTTTTCACAGGTGTCATTGTTTGAGAGAAATGTCAAGAATATCGTTGCCTCAGGAGAATCAAAGACACCTCTGAAGTGACCTTGGGAAAATCAAGTTTTCTCCTAGCTTGGTTGGCCAAATGATTTTATTGATGGGTAAAATGATAACTAGACACAAATATCTTTCCAATGAGCTATCATGAGCTCAATTTGGGGTTGAGGAAGGCATTCAAAAGTTGACTGCAACAACACTCTTCCTTGAGGCAGCCTCATTTCGCACTTTTTGACCAGTCTTGAGAGATTTGATTTCTGATAGGTCAAATCAACTCCAAATTGAAAAATTCCAATTGGGTTGGAAATTAGACTCAAATACCTTTCCAACGAGCTATTGTGCGCCCAATTCTGGCACAGGAAAGGCCTGCAAAAGCGCGACCTGTTGGGTGGTGCGCGACCCGTTGAGAGCTCTTCTGCAGTTCAAAAAATCAACGTGCGCGACCCGTTGGGGATTTCTCCACAGAAATTTGCTAGTAAGCTGCCAAATGACCCCAAATCTCTTCAAGGTTGCAGGTAGGCCTCTGATCATCAAAGTATTTTGCTTGATAGAGAAAAATGAGCATGGGAAATGTGTTTTAATGCCATCAAATTGAAATGAGAAGTTCATGTATATTTGCTTTAAAAATGTCAAAATGCAAGTAGAGATAGGGTTTTGTTTTGCTGCTCTCAAGACTATCCCTTTCACCCCCTGAGGTTTTTCATGAGGAAGGAAGGCCATCACAGTAGCATGATATTCTTGAAACCAGACATGTCAGCTCTCCTCCATTGGTCACTTATCAGAAAGGCCCAAGGGCCTTATTTGCAGCAGCTAGGCGAGTACTATCTCCACAGCAGGTGGGAGGGGTCTCGCCTTCATCTTCAGTTCAGCGAGTGTTATCTCCACATCAGGTGGAAGGGGCCTCGCTTTCTTCACCAGCACAGGTACTACAGAGGGGCAAAGAGCCCATGATTCATGAGGATCCGGTGATTGATCTTGAGGTCAGTTCTCCTAGCCAAGAGGCGAAGGAGATCATTCAGCATGTTAGGGCTGAAAATGATGTTTTACAGAGGAGACTTGAGGGTGCCCAATGGACCATCACCTACCTGGAGCAGCGGAACAAACAGTTAGAGGAGGAGAAAGCACTTGATGAGCTATGGAGGATTTGTAGCGACCGAGTCTTGAACCGTAGAAGACCCGGTGATCCATTGCCTGCTGACCGAGAGTCACTGCTCATTCAGGAGAATGCCCACTTGGAGAGGCTATTGGCTAAGGCCAACCAAGAGAAAAAGCTGTTGAGAAACATGAAGAATCACTATTGGGCAAGGATGCATGTATGCAAGGCCAAAATGAAAATGTTCCAAGGAGGTTGTCCGAGGCTCTTAGGCGGAAGAAGAAGACCAATCCACTCTGTATCTTAGCTGAGGCATCCCTCAAAGATCATGGCACTCACTAGCATCAACTACAGCACAAATCCCAAATTTTTTTAAGAATTTCGGGTAATTTTGGTATTTTTGGGAAATTTACAGGTTTTGGCTTCTCAACGGGTCTCACCCCCGGTGAGACCCTTTGTCATCGTAGCTCCGTTTTGCAAAAACTCAACATTTCTAGATTTTTCATGCAAAGTTACAGATGCCTATGGATGGACTTGAGTTTTTATGGGGATTTGGGCCTCCAGAAGGTCAAAATACAGGCAAAATTTGACTTTCTGCCCCTTTTTTGAGTTGCAGAAGCAGTCTTGGGAGAATTGAATTTTGACTGGGCAAATGACCTCCAAATCCAAAAATTCTAGTTGGATTGGAAAGTAGACTCAGAGACCTTTCCAACGAGCTATCCTGCACCTAATTCTGACACTGGGAAGGCCTCCAAAGAGAGCTCCAAAGTTCGCGACCCGTTGAGGAAATTGTGCCAGATTTGACCAGTTCAGCCCAGAAAACGCAGTTTGGCTCCAGTTTGACTTTTTGAGGTTGATGGTGGTCCTCTTGGATGTAATTGTGACACTTTTTGGATATTTTTACTCTTGTTTAACTCTTCTAGAAGATTCTTGCATGTAAAGGGTAAAAATTGAATGTATGAACTGGTTTCCAAGTTTATAGAGGCAAGTTGTTTTGACTGCCTATTTTCTAGTGCTTAGTTTAGAAGTGGTTCAAACAGCTCCTAGGATAGTGAGCTCGACCCATGGAGGTAGGGAAAGAGGTTAGATCATCTATATTATGTACTTTCTTGCTCATTTTCATGGTTGGACTCTTGAGGGAGAAGCTATCATTGTATTATCACTTGTATCTCTGCAATTTTTTGCTAAGGAAGACCAGGGTTTTGCAGTCATCTTTGGGATTCTTGTGGACTCATGTGTTGATGGTGTGTTTCTTCATGTTCTTGTAAGCTTTGTCATGTGATTCATTTCCTTTTCTTTACTGCTGCACATTAAACAAATGAAGTGATAAAGTATGAATTCATGCTAGCCATGCTCTGCTTTTAAATTTGTTTAATTTTAATGTTTTCTTCTGTCTAAAGAGAATTCAAATACATTGTTTGCTCTCTTTAGCCTTCTTATCTTTTTTCCTAATCATCCATTTCAGCTAAAGACATCAATACAGACCCCTACCTCGCCCCTAAGACCCCCCTGCAGAAACTGTGTCCAATCCCCGCACCCTAAATTGCAGCTCCTCAATTTGCCACCAAAAAACCCCAAAAACCCCCAAATCAACCTTCAAATCAGTTTACTAGCCTAATATCAGTGTTACCATGTTGGTTATCTCATCCCATTGAAGATCTACCGAGATTCACCGGAGAGAGCCTTCCCCTGCCCCGTAGGGCTAGCTACGAGGTTGAATGGTTTGATGTAGCGTTGAAGTTTACCTTTCTCAGCCTGAGGTGAAATTTCAACCGCTAACATACTGGCGACCATACTGGGGAGAACAAACTTGTATGTTGATTGATGTGTTTGTTTCATAAGTCTTAGACGGAGCCTGAAGTTACGCCAGGTAGCCTTCGAAAACGCTTTTGTTTTACATCAGCGTTAGTAGATAAACACTGCTTCAGTCAATCTCCGTGAGCTTGTGAATACAACACTTCATTTGTATTTTACCCCAGTACATGTATCAAGTTCAGATCTGATTGTTGATGTTGAACAACGATCAGACACTTGAAAGGCTGAAATCATTCACTTGGCGACTCTAAATCAGTTTCGATATCAGATCCAAAGACTCCACTAGAGGATGATCCCGACCAGCAAAAACATGAAAGGACAACATGAACATATCAGGTATTCAAGTTGGAATTTCATCCAAGACATTTTGTTCTTTGTCATAAATTATTTCTTCTCTTTTCCCAAGAATGTCAAGAAGGCTTTGCAAAGTATATTATGCTTGAGAAAAGATCCTCGGCCTGCCGTTGATTCTTTCCCTTTGAAGATTGTGAATACCAAAGATTTGCATGCTTTCGAGCTTGATCAAGATCCTTTTTCCGAATTTTGTGATGAACCTCAAGCGACCAAGTCTGATTCTATACCTGTTGTACATATCCCTACACCTTGTAAAATTCCAGATCGGTATAAACCTCTTGTCTTACCTTCTTTTCTTCATGCTTTCCCCAAAAACTATGATCTATACTTGCCGATGTTTGATGGTGAATGTAAGAATGTCAACGCTGAGCAACATGTACAGAATTTTGAGTCCTTTCTTGATCTTTTTGAAGTTGATGAAGAAGATGTTAGTATAAGGCTTTTTGCTCTTTCTTTGCAAGCCAAAGTTAAGAGTTGGTTCAAAACCCTGCCTGATGCGAGCATCTCAGATTTCCAGCAGTTCGTCAAAGTTTTTCTCGATAGGTGGATGATTGGGCAGAATCTTTTCATGATTGTAGAAGAGTATAACCAGCTGAAAAGATTGCCAGGGGAGACAGTACAACAGTTTTCAGCCAGATTTAACCAAGTTTATTATTCAATGCCAGTTGATATAAGGCCTACTCCTAGATCTGCTCTCTTACACTATCCGGGTGCCTTTGATTCGGAGATGGAGTTTCAGCTGAGAGAAAGGGATATTGCAACACTTCATGAGATGCAAAACAATGCAGTGAATGTAGAGGCACATCTGCTGATCCGAAGGGCAAGAATGAAGGAAGAAGAGATGAAAAACATAGATCCGGCCGAATCAACATCTTTAGAGGTGAAGCTTGACATTTTGGTAAGGGCAGTGGAAAAGATGATGGAGAAGGTCACCACAAGGAATGATTATGATGTTCAAGCTTATGGCTCACTGATTGAAGAAGAACAAGTTGCTGATCCAAAACATTGCGTTTCTTATCCTAGTTGTCATAGATCTAATAATGATTGTTTTGTAGATCACCTTGGCGAAGAAAGAACTGTTGATATGACCTGCATGCTTGATGATATGTTTTATACTGATGATTTGCCTCAGTTTGATCAGTATGATGATGATTATGTTCTCCAAACAGAAGCTAATCTTGCAGAAAAACCAGCAGCTAGTTTGTGGGAGGAAGAAGTTCATTTTCAGCAGCTCGAATATAATGTTCAGCCATCACATATCAGCTATGACAGTGACGAGGAAAGTGCAGCAAATTTTGAAGTAAGTGAAGGATCTTTACCTTTTTGTTTTGATTCATGTCAGTTCATTAAAGACAACTTCCATGAAATTAGAAATCATCTGTCAACAAGTCTTGATCTAGACCATCTTGGAAGCAATAAAAACCTTGTTCCAGACTTCTCATATTCAGATTTGCAGCCCCCAAATGCCATTGGTTTTCAAGTTGCAGATGAAAGCATGGAAGCTGCCATATTTGATCAAATGATACAAGAAGGTTCCCTACCTTTTTGTTTCGAATCATTTCAGTTTTTGAAGGGTAGATTGCATAGTAAATCTTCAAATGAACAGCCTATAACAAATCAGCAATCTCTCAGTGTAAATGTTGAGGATGAGACAAATAACAAAATTATTGAGCAGCCTGTAGCATCAGATTTGCAGCCACCAAATGAAATTGAAGGGCAGATTACAGATGAAGCTGTGGAAGATGATTTGATGATGCCGGAAGATTCTATACCCTTTTGTTTCGAAGCATTTCAGTTTATAAGGCAGAATTCTCATAAAATCTCTCAAGAACAAGATGAATAGCTAGAAGGATGTCATACATTTTCAATGGATACATTGCAGCAGTCTTTTCAAGTTTTTCATGATCCAATAGCTGATGTTTTGGATGATGTTTGCAGTCAAAGTCTTTCTCCTTTGACCACATGTGAGCTTGAAACATGTGCTGATATGAATTTGATCCGGCAGCCGGTTTCTTTGTCATTTTCAGCAGAGGTCTCATCACAAGGCTCAGATCAAAGTTTGCATTCATGGTATGAGGAAAAGAGAAGTAATCCATTAGATGAGCTAAGTTCCAGTGTGCTTGAATTTCATGATCCTTATGCAGTGTTTTTGGAGGCGGATAGAGAATTTATATCATTCAATGGATCTGTTTCTAAGTTGTCATGGGAGTTGCCTTTCAGTAGTTCTCTCTTGTTGGTCATAAGTGAGAACTTGCGGAGATTTCAAACAGCAGATGAGATACTTACTTGGTTGCATTGGTTGTTTCATTTCACTTGATCAGGTGATGAATGAAACTGTTAGAGTAGGTTGTGATGAATAACCTCCACTTTGAGCATCATTTTCAGTTTGTCGGTTGTGTTTAAGTATTGAGTCATTTTTTAGTTGAGTGAGATTCAATTTGTGTTGTCAAGTCATTAGTTTTCAGTCATGCATTTCAGCTTGAGTTTTTGACACCATTGCCCAATGGCTTAAAACACTGGTCTGTTCTCCCAGAGGTCTAAGGTTCTTGGTACCTCCAAGGAGCTACCATCCCCATTGGAGCCAATTTTAGTGTCAGTCTTTCCAGCCTTCCTTCAGTGATCAAACATGCTCTTACAAAGTGATTTTGAAGTGTCAAGGTCAAATTTTGTCATTTCAAAGAGTTTTCAAGCAAAATTTGGTCACTAGGCATTAGGTCTAGGGTTTGCTTTAACTCCTTGTAAAGTTGTCCAAATGCCAATCTATGTCACTATTCAGCTGAGCCTATCATCATTCAGAGGGTTGTCATTATCATGTCAGTGTCGAACGAGTCATTTTACACCTTATTCATGCTTCAGTTGTGCTTTGGCAAGTTCATTTCCCTCTCCTAGGGTTTTGAAGCCAATTTCTCTTGGACGGTCAAATCATCGGCAAAACTTGTATCCAGATGTTCATACACCTTCCCCTATCCTTAAAGTACCTTATCAAACACTTCCCATCCCTTAGATCCGCCAAATTCCTCATTTTTGCACAAACCCTAGTTTCTAGCTACAACCTGGCAATTTTCTAGGTTTGGCATGTGTTTTGCCCTTTTGGACCCCTTCCCCTCACTCAATCTCTGATATTCCACTTTCTCCTACATCCTAACATCCCTCCCCACTCTCAAAAATTTTTCCAAGAATTTAGAAGCCCCCTATCCCCTTCATTTCGCTTCATTTCGACAAAATTCTTTGTTTCACACATCGGGACAAGTTTCACTCAAATGATGTTTTAGAGCAATCAAAGATGAATTTTTGGAAACTGAGAGAGGTTTTTGTCCCTAACATGCCAAAGAGGAAAACCCTCCTTCACTTTTTGCACAGGTGTCATTTTTTGAGAGAAATGTCAAGAATTTCGTTGCCTCAGGAGAATCAAAGACACCTCTGAAGTGACCTTGGGAAAATCAAGTTTTCTCCTAGCGTGGTTGGCCAAATGATTTTCTTGATGGGTAAAATGATAACTAGACACAAATATATTTCCAATGAGCTATCATGAGCTCAATTTGGGGTTGAGGAAGGCATTCAAAAGTTGACTGCAACAACACTCTTCCTTGAGGCAGCCTCATTTGGCACTTTTTGACCAGTCTTGGGAGATTTGATTTTTGACAAGTCAAATCAACTCCAAATTGAAAAATTTCAATTGGGTTGGAAATTAGACTCAAATACCTTTCCAACGAGTTATTGTGCGCCCAATTCCGACACCGGGAAGGCCTCCAAAAGCCTCCTTCAAAAGCGCGACCCGTTGGGTGGTGCGCGACCCGTTGAGAGCTCTTCTGCAGTTCAAAAAATCAACGTGCGCGACCCGTTGGGGATTTCTCCACAGAAATTTGCCAGTAAGCTGCCAAATGACCCCAAATCTCTTCAAGGTTGCAGGTAGGCCTCTGATCATCAAAGTATTTTGCTTGATAGAGAAAAATGAGCATGGGAAATGTGTTTTAATGCCATCAAATTGAAATGAGAAGTTCATGTATATTTGCTTTAAAAATGTCAAAATGCAAGTAGAGATAGGGTTTTGTTTTGCTGCTCTCAAGATTATCCCTTTCACCCCCTGAGGTTTTTCATGAGGAAGGAAGGCCATCACAGTAGCATGATATTCTTGAGACCAGACATGTCAGCTCTCCTCCATTGGTCACTTATCAGAAAGGCCCAAGGGCCTTATTTGCAGCAGCTAGGCGAGTACTATCTCCACAGCAGGTGGAAGGGGTCTCGCCTTCATCTTCAGCTCAGCGAGTGTTATCTCCACATCAGCTGGAAGGGGCCTCGCTTTCTTCACCAGCACAGGTACTACAGAGGGGCAAAGAGCCCATGATTCATGAGGATCCGGTGATTGATCTTGAGGTCAGTTCTCCTAGCCAAGAGGCGAAGGAGATCATTCAGCATCTTAGGGCTGAAAATGATGTTTTACAGAGGATACTTGAGGGTGCCCAATGGACCATCACCTACCTGGAGCAGCGAAACAAACAGTTAGACGAGGAGAAAGCACTTGATGAGCTATGGAGGATTCGTAGCGACCGAGTCTTGAACCGTAGAAGACCCGGTGATCCATTGCCTGTTGACCGAGAGTCACTGCTCATTCAGGAGAATGCCCACTTGGAGAGGCTGTTGGCTAAGGCCAACCAAGAGAAAAATCTGTTGAGAAACATGAAAAATCACTATTGGGCAAGGATGCATGTATGCAAGGCCAAAATGAAAATGTTCCAAGGAGGTTGTCCGAGGCTCTTAGGCGGAAGAAGAAGACCAATCCACTCCGTATCTTAGCTGAGGCATCCCTCAAAGATCATGGCACTCACTAGCATCAGCTACAGCACAAATCCCAAAAAATTTTAAGAATTTCGGGTAATTTTGGTATTTTTGGGAAATTTACAGGTTTTGGCTTCTCAACGGGTCTCACCCTCGGTGAGACCCTTTGTCATCGTAGCTCCGTTTTGAAAAAACTCAACATTTCTAGATTTTTCATGCAAAGTTACAGATGCCTATGGATGGACTTGAGTTTTTATGGGGATTTGGGCCTCCAGAAGGTAAAAATACAGGCAAAATTTGACTTTCTGCCCCTTTTTTGAGTTGCAGAAGCAGTCTTGGGAGAATTGAATTTTGACTGGGAAAATGACCTCCAAATCCAAAAATTCTAGCTGGGTTGGAAAGTAGACTCAGAGACCTTTCCAACGAGCTATCCTGCACCTAATTCTGACACTGGGAAGGCCTCCAAAGAGAGCTCCAAATGCGCGACCCGTTGAGGAAATTGTGCCAGATTTGACCAGTTCAGTCTAGAAAATGCAGTTTGGCTCCAGTTTGACTTTTTGAGGTTGATGGTGGTCCTCTTGGATGTAATTGTGACACTTTTTGGATATTTTTACTCTTGTTTAACTCTTCTAGAAGATTCTTGCATGTAAAGGGTAAAAATTGAATGTATGAACTGGTTTCCAAGTTTATAGAGGCAAGTTGTTTTGACTGCCTATTTTCTAGTGCTTAGTTTAGAAGTGGTTCAAACAGCTCCTAGGATAGTGAGCTCGACCCATGGAGGCAGGGAAAGAGGTTAGATCATCTATATTATGTACTTTCTTGCTCATTTTCATGGTTGGACTCTTGAGGGAGAAGCTATCATTGTATTATCACTTGTATCTCTGCAATTTTTTGCTAAGGAAGACCAGGGTTTTGCATTCATCTTTGGGATTCTTGTGGACTCATGTGTTGATGGTGTGTTTCTTCATGTTCTTGTAAGCTTTGGCATGTGATTCATTTCCTTTATTTACTGCTGCACATTAAACAAATGAAGTGATAAAGTATGAATTCATGCTAGCCATGCTCTGCTTTTAAATTTGTTTAATTTTAATGTTTTCTTCTGTCTAAAGAGAATTCAAATACATTGTTTGCTCTCTTTAGCCTTCTTATCTTTCTTCCTAATCATCCATTTCAGCTAAAGACATCAATACAGACCCCTACCTCGCCCCAAAGACCCCCCTGCAGAAACTGTGTCCAAATCCCTGCACCCTAAATTGCAGCTCCTCAATTTGCCACCAAAAAACCCCAAAAACCCCCAAATCAACCTTCAAATCAGTTTACTAGCCTAATATCAGTGTTACCATGTTGGTCATCTCATCCCATTGAAGATCTACCGAGATTGACCGGAGAGAGCCTTCTCCTGCCCCGTAGGGCTAGCTACGAGGCTGAATGGTTTGATGTAGCCTTGAAGTTTACCTTTCTCAGCCTGAGGTGAAATTTCAAGCGCTAACACCTTGTCTGAACAGATAGACACACTCAGGTAAAATAGAAACAACTAGAATTGGAAAGAACTATGGTCATATTTTGCCCCACATGCAGAAAGAAACACCCATAGAGGGAATGTCCATTGAACTCTATAGAGGAGTGTGTGATCTATGAACTGAAGCACGCGACAAGTTCATGCCCATCTTTGCCAGGACTAAAAGCGGTTTTTCAGCTGATAGGAGAAGATATGGAGCAGTTGTACTTTATGGGACCTAAAAAGCCATGGAAACCTCGGTCGTCAACGGGAAATCAAGGTATGTTTCCAGATCCATCTCAATATTTTAGCAATTTCAATATAAGTCCCTAGACTATGCCTTTTCCGCCCATATGGCCCCAATACCAGTTTCCACCTTGGCAGAAGTGGGCTCCTCAAGCTAGTTCAAGCTACTCGTGGGCTCCGAACTGGTGAGGACCTTCCCGTCCTGGTCAATTTTCCCAGTCAATGCCACAACAGCAACTTCAGTTGCCCTCTAATCTGCCCCCTGGCAACTAGCCTATTCGTCCTCAACTCCCTATCCAACCCAATCCAAATCCTAATAATAAAGGGGTTCAGCAAGTTGAAACCCTCAACCTGCCTTCATATAGCATCTCCACCACAAATACTATGAGATGCATTTACGATCTGGGCAGCCCGTAGGTGCTCAGTCCTCACCAATTATCATTGAGCAGATTGACAGTGAGGAGAAGGAACCAGAAATGGTCGGAGAGGAACCAAACCGAGTTAACAAAAATCATACACCTCCTCCGTTAGCTACTCAGAAACACCAAGTTGAACCGCCCTATCTAGAAAGGTTGGTTGTGAGTAAACCAACCCCTCAAACTGAGTTTGACTTGTTAAGGGAGCTATAAAATTTATTTGTGAAGATTCCCCTACTGCAAGCCATGAAGGACGTACCCTGCCTGTAAAGTATGGGAATCCCGGGAAGCCAATTTTGACCGTGCATATTAATGGGGTAGAAATTTCAAATGTATTGGTAGATTTGGGCATTGCCATAAATGTCATCACCGCTGAAACCATGCATGCATTAGGACTTCGTAACTTGAAACATATGCCTACGGTGTTAGAACTGGCAGATCGATCTACAGTTAAACCAGTAGGGAAATTAGAAGATATCACGATTTCAATGGATTCATGGCACTACCCTGTGGACTTCCTAGTACTCCAAATGCAATCTCCAGCTGGAGGCCATCCCTTGATTCTGGGAAGATCGTGGTTGGCAACCGCAGACGCTTATATTGGGTGTCGATCTGGGCATATGATCATCTCAAATGGGCAAAACACTAAGAATCTAGTGTTATATCCTCCCCTGGAACCTAACCCATCAGAAAAACCAGCAAGCCACAAGAAATTTGTACAAAAGAAAGAGTCTGAATCAAAAAATGAGGAGTTAAGACCAGTTCTCACTATTGGGCAGGCCCTCCAGTTGAAAGATGAAACAAAAGATGATGCAATTACTACCTTTATCAGTGATCCTTGTTCTGTTTCAGATTTGAATCAGCAAATCCTGGATTTCGTCTTGAGCTATGAGACTCATGAAATTAATGGAGCAGTAGATGGATTCGAGGAGCTACTTACATCTACGCCCCATGACAATGTTTCCATGGAAATAGAATTGGGAAAAACCCTGGATATCAATCCAGCACTGTCAAATACCTAGAAAAAACAACTCCTTCATGTTCTTCGGAAACACAAAGAAGCCTTTGTCTGGGACTACTCAGATATGAACAGAATTCCTACTAATCTGTGCACTCATCAAATATACATTAAGGAGGACTGTCGTCCTGTAAGGCAACCCCAGAGAAGAATGAACCCTGCCCTAAAAAACATTGTTAAGGAAGAACTCCAAAAGCTGTTGGACATGGGATTTATCTACCCCATTTCAGACAGCCAATGGGTTTCCCCATTGGTAATGGTCCCTAAGAAAAATGGTAAATGGCGAATATGCGTGGACTACAGAGAATTAAACAAGGCAACTCAGAAAGACCATTTTCCATTACCATTCATTGACCAAGTCTTTGATACATTAGCGGGGAAGAAGTTTTTTTCCTTCCTGGACGGATTTAGTGGGTACAACCAGATCCAGATAGCTCCTGAAGATCAGGATAAGACCACATTTACATGCCCCTGGGGAACATTTGCATACAGAGTCCTCCCATTTGGTCTTTGTAATGCACCTGCAACGTTTCAGAGGGAAATTTTGGGGATTTTCTCTGATTTGATGGATGATAGTGTTGAAATCTATATGGATGATTTCACGGCATATGGAGACTCATTCGAAGAAGCATTAGGAAAGCTAGAAAAAGTTCTTGAAAGATGCAAGCAGGCGCATGTCTCCTTAAGTATGGAAAAATGCCATATGATGATGAATGAAGGAATAGTCCTGGGACACTTGCTTTCGGCTACATGAATCCAGATGGATCCAACCAAGATAAAGGTAATACAACATTTTCCAATACCCAGAACACCCACTCATGTGCGTAGCTTTATCGGTTGTGCTGGTTATTACAGGCGCTTCATAGAAATTTTTGCTAAAACAACACATCCACTTTTTCAATTACTAACAAAAGATGCAGACTTTGTGTGGACAAATGACTGTGATGTAGCCTTTGTGAAGATCAAGGAATTGGTCTGTAATGCTCCGATCCTTAGAGGACCAGACTGGGCATTACCATTCCATATTCATGTTGATGCTTCTCAAACAACAATTGGGGCAGTTTTAGGGCAGCAAGTAGATAAGGTACCATATGTAGTTTACTATGTTAGCAAGAACTTGGCCTCTGCCAAGTTAAACTACACAATGACTGAAAAATAATTCCTCGTTGTCATCTACGCCATCAACAAGTTTCGGCACTATATCACTGGTTACCCCACCTTTGTACACACGGATCATGCAGCCATCAGTTATCTAATGAATAAACCTGTTACTCCTGGTCGTATTACAAGATGGCTTTTGCTACTTCAAGAATTTGATATTACCATAGTAGATAAACCGGGAAAGGACAATGTGTTTGCAGATTTTATGTCTAGATTAGAAAACAATACCGAAGGTATACCTATCGAAGATAGCTTTCCAGATTAATATCTTTTAGCAATTTTTGCTAACACTCCGTGGTATGCAGATATTGCTAACTATCTTGCTACAGGAAAGGTACCTCATCATTTGTCATACAAGGACCAATGGAATATTATTCATCATAGTACTCGATATTCATGGATGGCAAGATACCTCTTTCATACGGGGGTGGATCAACAGATTCGACGCTGTGTATCAGAGGATGATATCTATGAGATATTGAAGGCCGCCCATAGTGGGCCTTGTGGAGGACATTTTGCAGTTAAAAGAACAGACCTCAAGGTGCTGCAAATGGGATACTACTGGCCTTCTATCTTTCGAGATGCTAGAGATTATGTCCGAAGATGTGACAACTGTCAACATATGGGACAACCTGGGAAATCAGATGAAATGCCATTACAGCCCTAGATAGTCCTGGAACCTTTTGAGAAATGGGCCATCGATTTTGTTGGACCCATCAACCCACCTTCCCATCAGAAGGTTCACATCTTGGTCTATGCTGATTATGTGACTAAGTGGGTGGAATCCAGAGCGGTTGCGGAAGCAACAGAATAGGTGGTGGAAGAGATTTTTGCTCGATATGGTACCCCGAGAGAAATTGTTTCAGATGGAGGAGCACAGTTCACATCCCACATGATAGAGAAGCTTATGCAGAAATACAAGGTCAAACACAGAGTGAGAACTCCTTACCATCCCCAAGCGAATGGACAGGTAGAAAGTACAAACAAGGTGTTGGAGAATATCTTGACAAAAACTGTAGCAAGTCATCACCGAGATTGGTCACAGAAACTCCCAAAAGCTCTTTGGGTGTATAGGATGACATGGCAAAATACAACTGGGTTTTCACCATTTTAGCTAATCTATGGGAAATCTCCCTTGTTTCCGGTTGAATTCAAGATCAGTACGCTCAGAACATCCTTGGAAGTAGGATTGAACTTATCAGAGGCCCAGAAACACTGGCTGGAACAACTCAATGAGTTAGACGAGATTCGTTCAAAATCTGTCCAGAGAACTACTGTTGTCCAACAACAGAGAATGAAATGGCACGATAAATTTATCAAGAATAAGGTGTTTCATACATGGGACTGGGCATTGTTATATGACTCCCAGTTCAAAGATTTTAAAGGAAATCTTCGCACTTGTTGGATGGGACCCTATGAAGTGGACACTTTATTTGCCAATGGCACAGTCAAATTGGTTACAATAGATGAAAATCATACTTCCTTCCTAGTGAACGGACACAGTTTGAAGTTATACCACCATCCAACGTCTAAAGATGCCTTCATAAAACATCTTTCTAATACATTTGGTTTGATGGTTGTTGGTGTAGAGAATGCTCCCTCTGCCTTTTAAAAAATAATAATAATATGTTGTTACTACTTACTTGTTTGTCTTTTTGCAGGAATAAGAACTGAATTATGACAAGGAGAAACGGAGAAATTTTTCAAGTAACAGTCATTGTTGTTACTCCACCAGTGTTGTTACTCCATTGTTGTTGTGACTCCATTGGTGTTGTTACTCCACTGGTTGTTGTTACTCCACTGGTTGCTGTTACTCCGTCGACGTTGTTACTCCACTGTTGTTGTTACTCCGTCAGTGTTGTTACTCCACTATTGCTGTTACTCCACTGGTTGATGTTACTCCGCTGGTGCTGTTAATTCATTGTTGTTGTTACTCCATTGGTTGGTGTTACTTCGCTGGTGTTGTTACTCCATTGGTGATGTTACTCCACTGTTGTTGTTACTCCGTCGGTGTTGTTCCACTGGTTGCTGTTACTCCACTATTGTTGTTACTCTGTCGGGTTGTTACTGCGCCGGTGCTATTACTCCACTGTTGTCGTTACTCCACCGGTGCTGTTACTCCGTCGGTGTTGTTACTCCGCTGTGTTGTTACTCCACCGATGTTGTTACTCTGTTGACATTGTTACTCCACTATCGCTGTTACTCCGTCGGTTATCTTTGCTGCTACTCCATCGCCAGTTACGCCTTCATTGACTCTTACAGATTTAATTAAAGTATTCCAAAAAGAGACTAGTACGTGCCGTGGATTACCGCATTTAAGTTGGGGGGTTCCTGTCATAAAGAGACAACGACGTACCTAAAATTGCAATCATATCACATCATTACCAAATCCAATGAAAACGGAAACCAAAAGAATTGTGTGATTTTGTAATCATGATTCCCACGCATTGGAATTTGAAATCGTACATCAAGAACTTTATCAGTCATTTCCCCAGTACATTGTATTCAATTGCCATAATCATTCACCTGTACTGCCACACCCTGCCATTAATTGCTGTGTTTTTTGAGGCATACCAGTCATTATTATCCTTTCACCCCGCAACCACCATGCTAATAATATTGTCATCGTCAGTTGGGTTGTTGTTACTCTCCCCCTACCAGCCGACTGTACCCATCATGTTGATCCAGTTCTTACAACGATGGGTGGGCTGGCTGTGCACCATGAGCCGGAGGGCACGAAAATGGTCAGAAACAATCCAGAGGTATGGCAGGTCTTCAAAAATGCAGGGTGGAACATTTATTTTGACAAGTTGCAAGGATTTAATGAGGCAATTGCGATTGGATTTTCACTCAATTTAGAAGAAGATAGCTCTTAGGTTTGGGGGATAGAGATCCCTGTCACAGAAGAAACCATTGCAGAGGTCAACGGGCTACCCCGGCAAGGGCATAAATGGTTTTCACGAAGAACCGCCCTTCCAAAGTGTCTCGAAGCATTCTTACAGGCCAGAGAAAATGTTGTTCAAAAGGGTCGGGGGTACGATCGAAACTCATTACCACACCCACGGGGTGAAGTAGTAGGTTTTGTAATGAGATACATAATCTGCGAGGGGAGGTATACCACCATGTTTAAATACCACTTCAGAATATTGGCTCAGTTCTGGTTCCCACAGGCAGAAGCCTTCTCATTAAATATGCCTTTCTTCCTGTTAAGAAGTCTCTAGTTGATGGCGTACTCTACTCAGCGTTCATGAAAAGTGGCAGCAGTCATTACCAACCATGGCATGGTTCAGATGCTAGTCATGCATGAAATTGGTCGATTTCAAATCCCGTGGGAAACATTCCGGGATTCTACAGAGGAAGAAAAAATGGCTGCTAGAAAGGAAGAGCCGGAACTGATGGAGGAAGAAACCAGAGCAAAGGATGAATACATAGATCAAGAGGAAATGGAGATGGAACTTGAAGAGCGGGAACAGAATCAGGAGTGTGAACCAGGAACGACAGTTGAGGCTGCTCCACAAGAACCAGCCTCGACTATAGAGCCAGTAGAGCAACGCAACAACACTATAATAAGAAAAGAGGGACCACATCAGGCTGTGGTGGAGGAATTCATTAATATTGAGGTCGGGCGTGTCCCACAAGAACCGCCCTTGACCATAGAACCAATGGAGGAAGAACCAAAACGAGAAGGGCCTGAAGCTGAAAGAACTATGGGGCCAACAAAAGAAGAGGATAGGGGTTTAATGGATGGAATCGATGTGATTATGCAAGAATCCATCTGGATCAATGCCTTGCTGGAAGAAACAATGCCATCATCATCTATTCAAGAAATTCTAGACATGGAAGGTGGTGTCCCACAAGAACCACATCAACCTGTCCGACTTTAGAGACCACAGAGGAAGTAAATGTCGAGATTAACGTTGTTCCACAGGAACCAGCATCAACCTCAGAACAGGGGACTGCACAGGCATGGGTTTTAACCCGGAGCAGAGTTGCTACAGACAGAGGGAAAGAGCCCGAGACCATAACTAGGGCCGAGATAGATCAGGTAGGAGAATTCTTTCAATTTTCCTCTTACTTCTCCATTCCAAAAGGGGCAAGGGTGTCTTGCTCTGCCTGACATACAGAAGAGGAGGTGGTCGTTCCGCCGATTTTGAAATATGATGGGTCGAAGAAGGGACCAGTTGCCATAGGCTTGTTGGCCACAAACCCCCACAGAGACCTCTCTCAAGGACCCAGAACAGAGGAAGAGGCAGATGTTTTTGACACAAGGGAACCTGGAAGGGAAAATTTGGCTGAACCACCAATGGACGTTCACCGAGTAAGCCTGCCACCTATCGAGATAGCTTCACAACAGGGCGAGGTAGGAGACAGTAAGGAAATGGCTGCTCCCCAGGAAGAGAAACCAAGCAAAGAAGCCCCGTCAAGTAACCCTGTGGATACTCCCTCGGGTAAATCACCACCTGTCGAACCAGCTGCAGTACCAGATGAGGTGGTGGTTAAACAAGAATGGGTGGAGTTGTGTGAACAACGAAGGTTGCCTATGAAGCAGAAATATCAGCTTCAGTTTAAAGAAACGATGCGACTCAAAACAGAGGTTAAGAGGCTGAGGAAACAGATGCACCGGTTGAAGAACCAAGTGAAGAAATATAAGCGGCAGGCTAAGAAGCCCAAAACCATGACGACCAAAGCAGGGACGCAGGTAGATGAAGTGGCAACAACTTTTGTACTCAGACAGACTCGAGAGAATATTTGTTTGAGGGCCGTGATTTTTCTTTGTCGGCTGAGGTACAAACCTGGAAATCCACCACGGCACGATATCAGAATGAAGCTAAGAAAGCCCAAGAGCGAGCATCCACGACTATCTTTGAATATGTAGAGTGCATTGATATAATGCGACTAAGGCATGCAAAGTAGCAATTCAAGGTGGAGCAGCTGGAAAGGCAAGTAGCAGAATTAAAAACCGATAAAGAGCAGATGCTCCATTTAGCACAAGAAGCGATGGCATGTCGCCCTCCTGCTTCCTGTTACTCTTTATTTTTGCATGAGCACTTTCTTTTATTTTGTTTGGAAAGCATCCAAAAAGAAATTAGTCATGAGATTGAGGACGGTGTACAATTCCTCCGGATATTGAGAGCCCATGATGTGCCAACTTAGCACTTGATGTGCGAGCTTTATATGCATGGGTATCTCTTGCATGTTGAGAGAGAATTTAATCCGGTTCCATATGTGGGGGACATTCATTTAAGGGCCCTCACCTCTTACACTTTTAATCAGATAAGTTGGCAGAAGGCTTCTGACACGTTCGAGTCAAATCAGGCCACGAAGCCTTTTATGGTAAGAGGAGAACCCAAGAGATCAGTGACTATGTATAATAAGCACACTACATTTTTGGAAATTATGGGAAACAAGGAACGGATGCTGAGGACACAAAAGTGGTGCATCGATCTCTGCATCAAACAATTAGTCACGTTTCAAGCTGAGGCCCTGGATAGTTGTCAGAAGAGGTGGATGATGTCACCCACATCTGTTCAGAACAGAGAACCGTTTGGAGCACCAAATTTTGCACGGGCACTCAGCAGGGTGCCAAGATATGTGGCGTGCATCCAAACATGTGGGGTCCGATGGATGGGAATTTGATTCTAGTACCCTATTCTATGGCTGTCAAAGGAACACTACACCCCAGCCTATAATGTACCGAATGATTGGTGGATGGAAGTTCTCCTCTCAGAAGGGTTCATGGTTCCAGGAACAGAAATGGCTGAGGTATATGATCTCGCCCAGCTTCAGGAAGCACACAACCCATCCAACCTAGACCTGTGGAGATGGCGAGCTGCACGAGGGTGTCTAGAAGGCTAGTTGGGGGGAGATGTTGGGCACCAAATTGACCTATCTTTTCCCTACATTTCCACTCCTCTTTTCACCCTTTTTGCATTCATTCACATATATTTACTGTGTAACATTATGAGGTAATTACCCTTTATCATCTCTTGGGATATTTAATTAATGAAGTAGAGTCATGAAGGTTTCTACCTACACAAATCACTAAAACTTGTGATGACTGCAGATTATGGAGCAGGCGTGTTGACTCCGCAAGAATATCGTAGCAGTTCTGTGATTCACAGCAGCTGGTTGACCATGACGAAGTAGCATAACTGATTGCAGCTGCTCTCAACCCGTTTTTGACCATTCCTATTCTTGCTCTCTCGACGCTAGTGCTGCGATACAACTGATGTATATCTTTGGGCATATAGTTGGCAAGTTTCGGAGAGAATTATTCTCCTTTGTATTGTATAAAAGATGGGTCATTCTTATATCAAAGGGACCCCTGTATGGTATTGTAACAACATTATTCAGATTAATAAGATATAAACCCTTTTTGCTGATATATTGCTTGCTATGAGTAACGCAGCCCTGATCAGAGAGCTGGGCCTACTCTTCTGATCAGGTGTTGCGTGTTTCCTTGTGTTGTGTGTATTTTCTATTGCTGTGTTTATTTCTTGTTGTTGTTACAGATCTCTTAGATAACTATGAATACCTTTTTACATTCTGCAGTTGAGTTTTACTTCTATCTCAGCAATGTTTTGATTGCCAATCACGAACCCTTGGTTGAGGGAAAATCGTAACCTTGCCCCTGCATATACCTTGCGTGTTGCCTTGAAAAGAATACGCACCCCGATTGATACATTACTGTAGGAAAAGGAGTGGATAATTTGTTCATACCTGGACACCAACAAGATACACATGAAAAATTAGGGATGGCAAGATAATCAAGGATGTCAGGAAAAAATGGAGGAGGTACGGACAGACAGGGATGGTCCTTTGCTATCGATGGATGTTCAAGCTCCCAATCATACCCTTCATGAATGACAACACATGTTGGTTGTGCAACACCAACTCTGTCGATGGCTTGATCCTCGATCACAACAAGTGTAGAGTCTGGAATGGAAGAACACAAGACAGTGTCATCCGGAGGATTATCCGAGTACGAAGACAGAGGTTGATGTATAAAATACATGTGATGAGGTATGGGACTCACAACCAAGTCTGCATGAAAATCAGAAGGAGTGATGTCGAGAGGACATGAAGGTTCAACAAATGTGTGTGCATGTTCTCCCACATCACTCTGCGGTAGTGGAGCTGTTTAATGAGGGGACAACGAACAATCACTTGTGAAAGCGACCGCATCCATCTGTGATTGTGCAACTCCATCACCGAAGTATGTTGAGCGGGGTTTGAGCTTGAACTTATTCTTAGGATTGACAGATTGGATAAGGCAATCTTCAAATCTCTGCATGAGATACTAAAATTTCATTTGAATTTTCGATGCTTCAAACATTAATAGATGAAAGTGCTCTGAAAACTCCATAGGTGATTCGTGTGGTGCCTTCCATTGTTTAAACAATTTTTTATCGAGTACTTCAGGATCAAAATGGTGGAAAACATATTCGATTAGATCGTTGAACTGCGTGAATGAGTGCACGGAGTTATGAGGTAGTGTGCCACACCATTGTGATGGGTGGTCACAAAGTGTGTGTGCAAGTAGTGAACATACCTTTGTTTCATTAAAATCTTCCAAGGCCTCCATGAGCGCATGGAAGTCATCTAAGTCCTCAGGCTAGGCCACTTCGCCTCCACCGTCATATGTGATTTGTGGCAAGTGATCATAGAACTCCCTCTCAACGTGAACGATATGTCCGTTGGATAGACATTTCAGAGGGTGAACTATAACAAACTCCATGATAGATGTGCGAAGACTCAAAACAAATGATGACGACTCAACTTGTCATCTGGCACTCCTTCTAATGCCATAAATGTTGACGGTGTTGGACCCACCAACATGTCAGCGGATCTCCTCGGTAAGAAGTCCCAATTAGACCTCAGACCGTTTGGTGTAGGAGTCCCAACAGTCGGTCATACGGTATCGCCTTGACCGCGGTTTCACACAGAGGCAAGTAAGATTTCCCGGTTGGTAGCAAGGGTGTGACGGCTATATGAGTCAAGGAAGGTGCATGAACAGTTCTAACACGCGGAAAATGGGGTGAGTGTGCCCATTGGAAACCTATAATAGTACGTGGCTTGGAAGGGAACACACGAGCAAAGATGCATCACAACTTGGAAAGTGAGTTAGCAAGCAATCCAAAGTGATAGTTAAACCAATCAACACATTTCAATAAGTTTCATACATACTTATACAAAATAATCCATACATGTATGCGTAAGGAAAAAAATACATATATCATTTAGAGTAAACAAGATAGCTGGAATACAATATGACATATGCATGAAATGTGTTGGCTCTGTTATTTTAAGAAGTGTAAGTTCTAGTCACACAATATATGCATGTCCAACCACTAGTTCTGATAGCGAAATGTTACAACCACAACCGCCTACTCCTCCAAAGAGATATACTAGCTCTACACAGTGGAGAAGCCAAGGCTCGTTACAATATTGTCCAAGCTTTCTCTAAGATACTCCTATTGGAAGCTTGGCTAACTAAAAGCCTATACAATGAGTTATGAGGGACTATTTATGGCAAAGGGTGGGGTGACCCTTGAAATCCCCTTTGTGACCATTCATCTATCCTCATGACTCTTCAACTACCCTATGACTATTACATTCAAATATCGACACTTGAACTTCCATTTGACAAGACGTTACATTACAATGCACATGTTCCCATGTGAGACAAAATGGCTTGAGCAAGCCATGCAAGACATCACTGACACTCAGACCATTGTGGTGAGACCAACTCTTTGACATCCTTGTGATGGTCAAAGGTGGTGAGTTGATGCCAAGCTTGGTCGTCCATGATGGTGTCTGTGCGCTCAATGGTGACATCTTGTTGAAGCAAACTCTTGCCTCCGTTGCATCTGGGTACACTGATATGGCTCCTCCGTCCAACTCGTCTTATAGCATGTGCATGGTCGTCCTGGGTGCGATTGGACCGACAACATGTTGATGAATAGTGTATGCGCTGATCTCCAAGCATGTGCCGGTGGTCGTTCACGTAAACTTGTCAAAATACACATTCATCTCCAGTCGGACTTGCTTCTTGTCTTTGCCTCAGTGAGTGTGCCAAATGGGTGGGATTGCATGCATGCGCACAATGACATGCATGCTGTTGAATTCCATTGCATGCGATCAACAACATTGCTCACCTTGTCTACTCTGTGCCAGCTGCTAGGATGGATCTATAACTTGTACAAGCGCAGTTTCATTCATCTGTGCATGTTGCGCCCCCTGCTGTACCTGTTCTTAATGCAAATCATTCTCTCATCTGTGCAGCTCATGTTCTTCCTTGAGTTGTTGCTTGAGCACATGTAACTCCTTCTTTGTTTCTCTCTATGCCTTCGCACGATATTTGTGTCACACCGTCACCTCATAGCCTTAATCTCCAAAGTTGTTTTCATCACGAGTCAATCTGCTTTAAACTTGCAGCTTTGCTCCACCTCTGTGTTTTCAACAACCTTCCTCTTGCACTCGCCGCATGCGGGTTTGTTGCCTTCTACTGTTGTTGATGGTGTTGCTCGTTGTGATGCTACTACTATTTCATCTCGATATCCTTGTCCATGAACAACTTGATGTCTTCATATATAGGAAAGTTCATAGACACTTGCTTGGTCGCAACCCTCGTTCTACTCTTAACAGTGTCCTTTGACTCTGCTCTCCTGAAAACCATTATACTTGTGCTGCTGAGAGATAGAAGAACACCTGTGAGGATTGGAGACATAGCAACACTCATGACAAGCAATCTGTCAGTTGAAACCCAAAACAAACTTGAGGACTGACTTGCAACATACCTGTGTGATTGATCGTGAAGGGTGTGCAATTTCCATCGGGAGGTCGGAAGACTGACTGCCAAAACTAAGGCATAGTTTGAGCTGTCAGGAGGCTAATTGACTACTGGAACTGCACAATGCACAGTCCATCCTGGTCTGTTGAGGACTGACACTGCGCAATGCACAATTTCAGTCAGTAGTGGCATGTAACTAGTGAACTGCATTGCGCAGTTTCTGGGGCCAGCAGGACACTACCTCCAAGAATTGCGCAATGCAAGCTTGGAGATCAGTTTTGGGCCAGACTTGCGCAATTTCTAGAGGGAAGTAAGAGCCTTCTAGAGGAAAGGAAGAGCCTTTGCTTCTGGAAATGCACAGTGCTAGCCGGGCAAGGGACGGTCTGGGCCAAGGTAGCCCAGACCCGCCGACGGGCGACTGAAAAGATGAGAAGTCTGAATGCACGATGAGATGAGTGAAAATAAGAGTGAATGATCATACATGCGAACAGAAAGTGTAGGATTCAAAAAATGGGAAAGCATGCATGTGTGTGAAGCGAGTCGCCGCAATGGCAATCATTGGTGCAAAAACAATGTTATCCATGCGACAACAGTGAGATGCGAACGAAAACTGAAACGGTGCTTCTACAAGCTAACACATCAAAACGACAACAAGCACTCATTGAAATCAAGCAAACAACACAAACACGAAGCAAAACACAAAAAAGTGATAGAAACGCAGCACGAAACATGAAAAGTGGGCTTACCCTGAAACAACTGAGCTGAATGTGCCAACGACTCCTAGATGCAATGTGGGATGTCAGAGCTGCAAGGTCAATGTAAGGAATGAGCTCTACAACGTCCGATTGATGAGTTTTGATAAGATAGAGGTTATGACATGCATGCCACAAATCTAAGAAAAGTGACACTTGGCGGGAGGTTTCTGCAATGATCCTTGCATGTAGTCTCCAACTGCTAAAAATAGATCCCTGAATCAAGGGATGCCTTTACATGTTGTCTCAGGAAAAACAATACATGCTTGCAAATCAATTTTGCTCGGTCCCGGAGGGAACCAGTCAACCTGAAGGAACATGCATCGGTCTAAGAGCCTGGGCTGAAAATCTGCACAGTTTCTAGGGTGAGTAGAGATGGCTGCCCAGAGGGATTGTGCAATTTTTTAGAGGAACAGGTGACTATCTCCCAGGATTGTGCAATTTTTGGGCTGAGCAGTTATCTTGGGTCAGACCTCTCAATTTTCTCAAGGAAGCATGTCTGACTGTATCTCGCAATTTCTAAGCTAAGCAGTTGTACTGGGTCAAACCTTACAATTTTCTCAAGGAAGCATGTCTGACAGTATTACACAATTTCTAAGCCCAGCAGGCGGCCTAGCTGGATTTGTGTAATTTCTGGGCTGGGCAGTTGTCCTAGGATGAATTGCACAATTTTTTAGAGGAATACTGTCAGGAAGAATTGCACAATTCTGGAGCCCAGCTGGGAGTCCAGCTGGGTTTGTGCAATTTCTAGAGGGAAGGCTAGTTCCCCTCCAGAATTGCGCAATTCCGAGAGGGAACTGCTCAACCAGCAATTGACACTGAGTCCGTAAAGCAGTCTGTGAAGGGGGGAATAAACTTGGATGCACAGACTGACAAGACTCTATGAGACAATTGAAGTTGATGTGCTTTATAGCACAGGACATGCTTCTGAGGATGGTCAATAGGGAGGCTCCAAAACGAAGCTAAGGCAAAATTTTGGAGGGTGGTTGTAGCCGCTACAACAGATCCTCAACTAGACCTTACACATTATAGTTGTACTAGTCTATTTGCCATTAGATGTTTGCGTTATTACTATAATTTGATGAGATGCTTTCCTTTGGTGCTACCCTTTGTATATCCTTTTTCTGGAGGTGCCCAATCAACTCCTCCATTGATTGTAATTCACATGTATATAACCAATCAATAGTCCCATTTATCGCCTTTGGTCATTTGTAGGCATTAAAATATGTATTATTTATTTCGTATAATGAACCATATTCTACCAAATTATTGGACTATTGTACTGAGCATAATCCATATAGAGAATGTTAATATCAAATATGCAAGGATTGCCTTTTTCATGAAAATATTGATCAAAACCATCAACATACAAATTAGAAATTTGAGATGCTTGATTTAGTATGCAATTTTCATTCTATTAATGCTACAAGACTTTAACTAGAATAGCAGATTCTATAAAGTATCATCTAACCAAGGAATATGTGATGCAAACGTAATTTAGAAGATGATGCATAGATTATTAACAAAAATTTGTTAGGATATGAGCCAATTTCGACAAATTCTCATTTACCCCATTCCCCAGTCATCCAAAGAGTGGTTGATTCACGAGGATCATGTTCTGAATGTCAATAAACAAAAAGGTAATTCCTACTTCCTCTTACAATGACGAGTTCCTTCCCGTTTTGTGCAATGGCCATAACTTGCAACTAAATGTAGAGAACTATGGGATTTCTAGGTGCACCCAACTTTTTACATAAACAAGAAAATGCATGCTTACAAGAGCCAACAAAATTTGATGTAACACCCTCCTCCCACATCTACACAAGAAACCGGCCAGCCAGGGTAAACATGCGACGAGAGGCCATTATGATATGATTTGACCTCCTAAGTCATGTTAAGGAAGTGGAACCGACAGAAACACACCATACAAACATTAATCATTAGCTACAGGACCCTCAAGAACCAATACAAAAAATAGCCAACTTGCCTTGGGGTCCCACTGAGCTTTTAGACAATTTAAGGCTCAGTCACTCCCATGCTATGTGCATGAGGGTGACCAGAAACCCAAAGTTACTCTCACAGGCTTGCCTGCCAGTGACCAGAGAACAAAATTATCAGTGTTATGCTAGCGACTTTGATATTTGAGCCACTTTTTTAGGCCCAGAGCCCAGGTTGCTGCCTAGAATTGAACCATCTCTTTGTATCAATAAAATAACATGGAAATGACAATATTAAAGCAAATACTTCTTCAAGACCTTGACTGGACCCCTAATAGCCATGACATGAATTTCATCAAACATATTGCAAATGTGTAATCTACAGGTGTAATTAACAGTTCTGAGCATAGGGATCTCATACTCAGCTGAGAATCGCTAAGAACCATTGATGCATCAACACATCAACTACCATTCCATCCATTAGGTCATAGATACATTGATAATTCAATTACAAGTAAAAACACAATGGAAGCCACACATGGTTGTTATCATAAAACATATAAATAACCAGCATAATGGGGACATAAATATCCATGAAATCACAGTCATGTAAACCACATTTAGTATATCATAATACTCATAGGAATACCAGGAGAAATAACCCTTCATTAATGATGTAAAATCCAAACCCGGGATGGGACTTCCATGTTCCACCCGATCGTAGAATTGTTGAGCCAAATCTCTCTTCATCCATTCACCCTCATGACATATTCCGAGCATGAATGTGGGATCTCATAGAAAACGTCAATAAAAAACCATCCAGGGCTTCCAGAGGTCATCTACCTCAACCCATCAAACAATGATTCCACCTCACGGTTGAACATCACAAAACCATCACCAGATTGATCTTTATCCCAACCATCTAGGGCTCTAGGGTGTTTGTCCAACCCGACTACGGGACTAGCAACTCAACCCACAACTTTTACTGGGCTCCAGATCGTTTGTCCAACCAAGGCTACGGGACTAGTAACTCAACTCACCAAGGACTCCAGAGCATTTTTCCAACCCAAGATACGAGACTAGTAACTCAACCTAAGTTGTTCCAAGGCTCCAGAGTGTTTGTCCAACCAAGGGTAAGGGACTAATAACTCAACCCAAGCTAAGGAAACATGAGAACCAACAAAAAGCACAACAAGTAAATAAACCCACAATAACCATGGCTATCCATGGAAATCCATTGTTAATCCCAACCATCCTCTGTGCCAATGACAAATCACAACCAAAAATCCACATTCATATTCCATGCATGCCAAAACTAGTGAAGGAAACATACATGCAACTCAGTACCTGCAAGTAAATCTGATGTAGCTGCTAATCTCGATGCCCTCTTGTGCGTTCTTGCTCTTCCTTTGCCTTCTTGCTCCAAGAATCCAAGTATGCCACACCCTCAAAGAGTGCTCCAAGAAAACTCTAAGTCTCCAAGAGTATAAGAGAGAGAATAAAGAGAGAGAGCTCCAACACTGAATTGAAAAAAGGTTACCAACTGATCCTTAGAATCCTTTTTATGAATGAGGCCTCTATTTTCTTTATTTTCCATTATTTTCCTTCATTTTCCTCCTTGTATGCAACCTATGACCTTTCAGCTACTTTTTCTCCTAATTTCCACTATTTTTCATAAATAAATGTGCCAAAAATGCCATTTTGCCTTTCCAAAGCCTTTGTCAATTTCCTTAGCAATAACCAATCACAAGTGATCCCCATCACTAGCATTCTCCCCAACATTCAGCTTGGAATAAGTGTCCCATAATCCCTAGTTATTATTTTGCCTTTATTTACTTTTATTACATGGAATTTTCATGAGGGTTGTTATAAAACCCTCCCCCTTGGGGGGACACTGTCCTCAATGTTCAACAACACCTATAACCACAAAACTAGTGTAAGCAAAATATATACTATCGATGGATCATTATAACTTAACTCGATGCATTATTTACAATGATCATCTTGTTGAACGCAAACCAACATAATAACATGACATCATAACAACATACCGCATAGTGGATCTTTATAACACAGCTCATGGCGGTATTTACATCCATATACATATGCACATAAATCAACATCATCAAAACATCTACCAAAACATATACCGAAACATATACCAAAATCACACCAAAACAACAAGCCAAAATTGCTTTGCCTCAATCGGAAAACAATGAAGGATACATAGACTGCATCTGATCGGCCATCTCCCATGTAGCTTCATGGGGCCCAAAGTGCTTCCACTACACCTTAACTTGCTCGATTGCTCGGTTCCAGAGCATAAGCACCTTTTTCTTCAATATACACTGAGGCTCCGACTGGAATTCACCATTTGGTTCCACCTGCAATACGAACCATTAAATCACATGATAGACATCCTTAACATACTTCTTAAACATGGATACATGGAAAACATCATGGAATTTCACTATCGGAGGCAGTGCAAGTCGATAGACTACTAGCCCAATCCTCTCAATCATATTGAAGGGTCCACAAAACTGTGGTGCCATCTTGCCACATGATCCAATCCGCAAGGAGCTCTTCTTCGGTTTGATGTGCAAATACACATGTTCCTTAATCTCGAACTCCTTGAACAAACTGTTCTTATCTCCATAACTCTTTTGCCTATCCTGAGCTGCCTTTAGATTCTTCTTAATCACCTACATTTACTATTTCATGCCTACCAACATATCTAGTCCAATCAACACCTTGTTAACCAGATCACTCCAACTAATGGGAGTGTTACAACTTTGCCCATACAATGCCTCAAAATGACTCATCCTCAATGATTCCTTATAACCGTTGTTGTACACAAACTCAAACAGTGGAAGGTACTCTTCCCTATTATGTTGTTGATGCATGACATACATTCTCAACATGTCCTCCAATATCATGTTGACCCTCTTTGTCTGTCCATCTGTCTACACATCATGAGGTGTACTAAAGGCCAACTCTATGCCCAAACTTGCAAAACTTGGAAGTGAACTTTGCAGCCATGTCTGACAAAATCTTCTTCAGAACACCATGCAGTATGACCACATCTTGGATAAATACCTGTGCTACATCGCTAGCTGAGAATGTAGACTTCACCGGAATGAAATGTGAAACCTTCGTGAACTTGTCCACAGTAACCATAATGGAATCATGTTGTCTCGTTTTCTTTGGAAAACTTGTAATAAAGTCCATGGAAATGAATTCCCATTTCCATTATGGGATTGCAATCGGTTGTAGCAGTCCACCTAGATGCTTACATTCTACTTTCACTCACTAACAATCAAAACATCTAGCCACAAACTCTACCACATCCCTCTTTAGATTTTCCCAATAATAAAATCTCTTCACTGTTGTCAGTGTCTTCTACTAACCTAGGTGACCTGAATAAGGTTTTGCATGAAACTCCCTCAAGATCACCTTCTTAAGCTCATTGTTTTCCAGTACATATGTCCTATCTCAGAACCTAACCAATCCATCTGTCGTAAGAAAATAATCCATATCCTGTGCCCCTGCACCTGCACCTATACCTTTACTTGTACTTGTACCTGTACCTATACTCTGTTGCAACCTATGCAAAATATCCATATATATGACATCCTGTCGACATGTCCGCAAGATCCTATCCTGCAAGTCGGTCCCATAGGAGTTCATAACGCCAAGTGATTTACCTGTACCCGTCTGCTAAGAGCATCTGCCACTTTGATCTCTTTGATGTACCTGATCTCGAAATCAAACACATTGATTGTGGCCAACCATCTAGCTTGCCTTACGTTTAGATTCAGTTGGTCAAACAAATACCTCAATATAATGTGATTACTCATAAGTACAAACCTCCTTCCAACAAGATTTTTTCTACACATCTTCAATGCATGTATGATCTCTGCTAACTCCAAATCATGTGTCGGGTAGTTCTGCTCATGCTCGTTTAGTTTCTATGACTCATAGCATACCACTTGTCCATCCTACATAAGGACTCCACCAAGCCCTCCCTTGCAAGCATTTGTGCATACCACAAACTCTTTTTCTGGATCTGCAATCTATAGTACCGGTGCATGTGTCAACAACTGCTTAAGTTGTTCAAAGCTAGCTGTTGGGTCAATTTATTGAGTAAATTAACACAAATATTTTAAATATCAATCCAGGTTTGTATAACTTAGAAGCATGTCCAAAATATATGGATATCAACTATAATCAACTTTAGAATATAAGTTATGGAAATTGAAGGAAATGAAATTATAAACTAATTACAAGTGCATATTACAAATATAAAATTCAACGAAGTAATTTCTAATTCAATATGTAATAAGCAGGAAAAGTGGCTCCTAACATAGGAGAACCAGATTGACCTTCTTCTACAATATTACTTCATGAATTGAAATAAAAAACCACTAATTAACAATAGCTTAAGATGCATAAAAGAATGATAGAAGAGGATCCTAACTAAGAAGGTCGTCACTGTTCTTCATTACAAATTCATTCATCATTAATTCCATTGTTAGAAAACTGGAAATTCAAAAAATCACTTGAAAGCAAGAAAGATGAATTCTAATTTATATTCTTTGATCATATAGAAGGAGAGTTGAACTTAAACACTCATTTGTCCCTTAGAAGTAAACCAAGATTCATCAATAAACATAATAAATCATCATACATATAATTAAATAGACAAATATGAAGTAAAACTAGTTTATGAAAATTAAGCTAAATTAACCATGAAGTGTACTTAGCTTGGTGTGGGGGCCTTCCACCCTTGCCTTGCACACTTAAAGATATTATCAACTACTGCAAACTCAGTCAATCATCCACAACCTTGAAAAACAAAAAGAAGATAGAATAGGTTCCTCAAATTAATTCAAAATATTCAGAAGTCTCAATATGAAATTATACAAATTTTATGTATTCATGCCTTCAATGTTTTTGGCTTAAATAGAGAAACACGAAACAAACTGAACTAAAATGTCTCTAACAGCTATGTCTATCCTTATCCTATCTATCTAGGTTGAGCTCATCCATCCAATCACTCAAAATATGGAAAATCCCGTGAAATTTTAAATTTGGTCTATTTCCTAGGGATCCTGAATGACTGGTTTTGTTTGACCAGCTTTGACTGGGGCTCTTTAAGTTTGGTTTGACCGAACCAAGAGGAACACATTCAATCATAGTTCCCAAACTTTCTAGAAATGTGCTCATCTCGTACCCAAGTATCCTGCAAGTATAGCCATTACGAGAATTTCTAGTCATGTCCAAATATGCACTTCAAATCCATTTTTTATAAAAACATCTAAAAATTGAAAAACTTAATTTATATACCTGAATATGCATAAATTGGTTAAAATGGGTTGTATATGGATGATAAATGGATGGATAACATGGAAATTAAGTGTATTTATTTAAGAAAAAATGGATAAAAACGAGGGCCAACATCTCCCCCTTGCTAATGTACAAGCATGTCCTCATGCTTGCTTCTTTCTCTTGGACCTTATGAGCTCTGATATAAACCCTGTACTTGATCTAGATGCCTCTTGTTGTGCTGCTTGCAGTAGACAGTCAATTCCCTTGTACTGCTCTTCCTTGTAGAATGTAGCCATGACTTTTTGTTTTTCATACTTGTCTTTCCATAAGTTTTTGTCTTTGAGCCACCTTAAAGCTTGCTTGCAAAGAATATCATTCTTTGTTTTTAGTTTTCCAACTTCTTCATTCAGCTTTTCATTTTCCTTGATCAATTTTGGATTGTTTTTCTTTCATGTATTGTTTTCTTTTTTCAAGTGTCTCTCTAGAATTCTGCTTATCTCCAACTAATCTGTTAGCTCCTTTATTTTGCTAAGATGTGACTCTTTCTCCAATAATTGTGTCTTTGGCAAATGAAGTGGCTTCAACATTATCAAAGTATAAATCTTTCTCCAATGTCTTTTCATAGGCTTCTTTTTCCAATCTCTCAATGATTTCATCAACTTGTTTTTTCTGTGGAAGGTGTTTCAACAATTTGTACCTTAGGGTCTTTCTCTTTACTACTTGTCTCTGTTGGATTTTTTCTCTTATGCTTCCTAGGAATGGATTGGAAAGATGCTTCTCTCTCAACCATGATAGTATTTTGTTGTTTTTTGGACCTTGTCCTTGGATAGAGAGGTGAGTTCATTATGCTCCTTGTTTCATGAACTGGTTTATACTTTTCCTCTATGACATGTTCTTCAAAATGATGTTGAACTAAAAAATATTTCCATACTACACCCTTGGCTTTCACTTGATACTCTACAAGAATTTTGATGAGTCCCTGGTGGTAGATTTGTGCTTCCTTGGGTTTAGTTTCATTTCTCACATTCTCTATCATTTTAATCAGATTTTTAGAGAATAAATATGGCAAATTGATTTTCACTTCTCCTTTGATATGTTGGAGAAATCTGACATGATAAAGATGCACCACACTGTGCCCTCTGTCACATGTGAAAAACTTCTGAATAATTAAAACCAATTCTACCCATGGCTCATTAAACCATTCCCTAGGTATGCCCTTGGTTCTATCAAATGATCCCTTCCTATTTTTCTCTAAAAAGAAAGTCCATCCCTTTTCTTTAAAGTGCAAGCCCTTATGATATTGTTCCCCTCACAGTGGTAAATCTAAGGCCTGAGAAATGAATTCTGGACTTAATGGGATAACTAGGTTTCCCACCATGGTTTGATCTTGTGCATAATTGTTTATGAACTCCCTGGTGATGCTTTCATTGTGTCCATTAAACTTTTGGAGGAAGCCTATTAGACCAGCTTGATAAAGTTTTTCTATGGTCTCTTTTTCTCAATGCTCAATCTTGAAATCTTTTGGTTCTACCCTAGTAGCCATATGCTCTGAAAACCAATTTATATAACCTTGCACTGTCAACATTCTCATTTTAAAAATAAAAATTTATGCATACATACAGATCTTTGTTGACTTATTCATGCATTATGGTGATAAGGCTTACCTCCTCTCTGATGCTCTTCACAAAAAAATGAAATCAATCCTTTTCAACCTCTATTCTACTGCAAAAAAAACATTGCTCTTTGTATACAAAGATCATAAAAACATTTTGATCATGTTTTTATTGCTCCTTAACTCGTAATTCAATCTCGGTTTTTGCCAAAATTCATCAAAAATCCCTGCTGTGTTTCGAAAATTCTCACTGTACATATGAATTAAAGGAATTTTCCCATATAGAGCATACATGGATGAAACGAATTATGCCCACTGTGTGTAAAAAAATAGGAAAAATTTGCTTTGTGTATGTATCACAATCAAAATAAAAAACTCTGCGTTTTCGCATACAACCACGCATGAAGAAATTGCGAGATTACCTGATCTGGAAGTGATTTTATGATATTTCTGAGATAACTTGAGTTCCTGTGTTAGACAATGCCAATTCAATCATCTTCTTCGGTATTTCCCAAGATTCTTTCATTAAATCAATGGCAAATATGTGTTTAATGGTGGCAATCGCTTAGGTTGTTCAACTGAAGTTTTAGCTCCTTTTTAACATGACACAATGCAATGCTTAACACGAGTTTTTTTTCCTTGAAATCTGTTAATAGTTGGAGGCGATCTCTTACCTTCTTTTATGGGATTTCTGGAGTCTATTAGAGTGCTCAGTCAACCTAAACATTGAGAAAATCTCGGTCCTTCTTGAAAATTGATGCCTTCTTCCTTCCACAATTGCCTATATATTCTGCGTTGCTTCCTTTGTTCAGGGTTCTTGCTTTACACAACCCTTTCTCTTCCTTGTTTTTGTTTTGCTACTTATTTCTCCTTCCACAAGAGTGTTGTATGTGTGCGCATGAATGCACAACGTTCTGCACCTCTACCTGAGCGAAATTTGGCTATGATGGTGGAAAAAAACGTTTAATATAGAGCTTCGTTTACACAGTGAGAAAATAGCAGTGGTTTACAATGTTTGAAGCGTTTGTATGTTTGTTTGAAGGCTTTTGACCGTTTCTACATTCCATCACATACTTCTGACTGCATACCTTTGGCTGCCATGTGTCCTATTGACAACATTTCACCTTCGTCCTTTCCTCCATGGTGTATATGCATGTCTCATCACCATAAACCATGTTCTCTGCTCCACTCATGTCTTTGTATGCTCATACCTTCATTCCTTTGCATGCCCATCGAAATGCATCATGGCTTCGTTGCATACCTTCGTTCCTTTTCATTTCGACTTGGTTATGCCTTTATCATTTTACATTGTGTGCTTGGTTATGTCCTTTATTATGTATATTGCACTTTGCTCCATAACTTAGGTATATTGCACTCTGCATTTTTCATTGTTTAATTTAATTTTAAAATGACCCTAGAATGGTCATGTTTAAAATTAAATTTCTATGACACTAACCTTTGTTGGTTTTTTTTGTAGGTTAACGAGGATTTGAATATTGAGCCTTCAATTTTTGATACATATGCTTTAAGAAAATAATTAGGATTAATGTAATGGGTTTTTTTTTAATGATATGGAATGATGGTTAAATGTAGGAAAGGGTAATGAATAGGTGATGATAGTAGTGGTGATAATAATGAAGGTCGGAATATAATGCATATCAAGCATTAAATTAGTCTTAACAACTTCTAGAAAAAAAAAAAAAAATCAAAATTTTAAGAGAAAGATTTTCACTTATTGTACTTGTATTACCACAAAATATCTGATGTCAATTATGTCCTCTGGTCAAATGATAGTTGACAATGTCTTTCATGGCTTTTCTAGGATATATTGAAATGCAGAGACTTATTTCTGCGTCATGTTTTCGCATCTGACATTGATTCAGGATTTTGAATGTTGATGTTGTTCAGGCCCCTTCTGACATGTACTTTTCAACAATATTTTATGTTTTTTTCTGTCATATAATACATGTTCCTTCTGCATAAAGATATCTCAGGTCCCTTCTGCACAATATTTTCAATGATGTATCAAGTCCCTTCTGTCATGTAATTTAGGTTCCTTCTGCAATTTAGCAGCTCAAACTATTTGCATAGTTTTATTACAAACTCCCCCCTTGCTTATATTAAGACTTGTCCTCAAGTCTTTCATTTCTTGGAGGATTATTTCTGAAAAATCAAACACAAGTAAGAGTAAAACAAGGTAAAGAATTCATACAAGCCAAACTAGTTGGTTTTCCTATATGAATTCGAGTTTGCTTTGTGCCAGTTTCCTGGATTTTCACAAGCAAACTTATATATATATATATATATATATATATATATATATATATATATATATATATATATATATATATATATATATTATTCTTCTGGAATTATGGAAGGCATATTGCTATGCTGTTCCATTATTTCCAGATCAGTGTCTGTTGAAATTCTTTTCATAAAATCCTCTTTATTTATAGGCTTATTGTAGACTTTAAGCCTATGTCCATTAACTACAAATGAAATAGATGCTTCATCAATTGTTTTTATTTTGACAACTCCATTATCAAAGATCTCTTCTATCTCATATGGCCCCAGCCAATGAGTTGTAAACTTTGCTTTGAAATCCTTAAACTTGGAGTCAAACAATAATGCCTAGTCTCCTTTATTGAATGTTTTATTTTTGATAAATCAATCATGCCATTTTATTCTTTGTTGTTGCACAAGAGATGTGTGCTCTACTGCTTGTTGTCTTATTTCATCCAGTTGATTTAATTCCATGACTCGTTGTTGTTGTGCTTCAGATAATTCCATTCCCAACTTTGTTGCTAGTTTGAATGTATGTATTTGAAATTCTATGGGTAACAAGACTTATTTTCCATACACCAACTGATATGGACTGAACCCAGTTGTGTTCTTCCATGTTATCCTATATGCCCATAGTGCATCTCTCAATTTCTCTGACCAGTCCTTTCTATTCATTTGTACAATTTTTGTCATGATATTCTCCAGGACTTTGTTTGTTGACTCCACTTGTTCGTTTGCTTGAGGATGGTACGAAGTTGATTTTCTATGTTTGATCTTGTACTTCTCTATAAGATCTTGAACAAGTTTGGAGGTGAACTGTGTGCCTTGGTCAGTTACAATTTGTCTCGGAACTCCAAATCTAACAAAGATTTCCTCAAAGAGGAATGTGACTATTGTGTCTTCTGTTGCTCTTGCCACTGCCTTTGCCTCAACCCACTTAGTAACATAATCGGTACATACTAGGATGTACTTCTTTCCATTTGAAGGTGGGTTTATAGGTCCCACAAAGTCTAGAGCCCATTGCTCAAATGGCTCTATGAGTACTTGTGGCTTTAATGGCATTTCATCTGATATTATTGGCCTTCCTATTCTTTGGCAACTGTCACATCTTTTGACATAAGCTTTGGAATCCTTGAAGATTGTTGGCCAGTAGTAGCCAAGTTTCAACACCTTGTAGGTTGTCCACTTATCTGCAAAATGACCACCACATGGCTCGTCATGACATGCTTTCAAAATATCTAAGATTTCATCTTCTCTAACACATTTTCTTATTATCAGATCAGAACTAGTATAAAAGAGATCACCATTGACCCAACTATATCTAGCACTTTCTCTAATTATTTTTCTTTTCTGTTTATTTGTGAAGTGGGATGGTAATATTCCAGAAGATAAATAGTTAGCTATATCTGCAAACCATGGGGTTTTGACAGTTATTGCAAATAGATGTTCATCTGGAAAATTATCTGAAACAAGATTTGGATCACCAGGTGAATGAAGCCTTGAAAGAAAGTCAGCTACTTGATTATCTTTACCTGGTCGATCTTGAATTGTAATGTTAAATTCCTGCATTAACAACAGCCATCTAGTAATTTTTCCATTTGTAATTTCTTTATTCATTAAGTATCTAATGGTTGAATGGTCTATGTGAATGAATACTTGATAGCCTGTTATGTAATGCCTAAATTTATTAACTGCATGTACTACAGCTAGCATTTCTTTTTTTGTAACCATGTAGTTCAATTCTGTCGTGTTAAGTTTTTACTTATGAAATATATGGCGTAATTAAACTGGTTTTCTTTTTGTCCAAGTGATGCACCTATAGTTGTGTCAGATGCATCAATAGAGATATGAAATGGCAAAGACCAATTTGGTCCTCGAAGAATGGGGGCAACTAACAATTTTTCTTTTAATAATTGAAATGCATTTTGACAATTATTTGTCCATTGGAATTCAACATCTTTTGCAAGTAACTTGAATAGAGGCAGAGCTATTTTACTGAAATTTTCAATAAATCTCCTATAGTAGCCTGCATAACCCAAGAAACTTCTTACTTCTTTTTGAGTTGTAGGTGGCATTAAATTCACAATGACTTGTATTTTTGTTGGATCCACCTTAATTCCTGATGAAGAAATATGGTGTCCCAACACTATCCCTTCTGTCAACATCATGAAGCATTTTTCATTGCTTAGGGATAGATTTGTCTCTATGCATATTTTCAAAACTTTCTCAAGATTTTTCAAACAATCATCAAATGTGTTTCCATATACAGTGAAATCATCCATATAAACTTCTACACGTTCATGGATTAAATTAGCAAAGATTGTAAGGACTGCTCTTTGAAAAGTAGCAGGTGCATTACATAACCCAAAAGGAAAAACATTGTATGCATATGTTCCCCATGGGAAATTAAATGTTGGTTTATCCTAATCTTCCAATGCTATCCTGATCTGATTATACCTACTAAATCCATCTAGAAAAGAAAAGAATCTCTTCCTAGCTAATGAATCTAGTACTTGGTCAATAAATGGTAGCAGGAAATGATCTTTTAATGTGGCTTTGTTCAATTCCCTATAGTCTACACATATTCTCCACTTCCCATTTTTCTTTGGCACTACAACTAAGGGAGAAACCCACTGACTATCAGAAATAGGATAGATGAATCCAACTTGTAATAATTTCTGCAATTCTTCTTTCACTATTTCTTTCATCATGGGATTCATTCTTCTTTGAGGTTGCCTTACTGGTTTGATATGATCATCAATGTAGATGTGGTGGATACATGTTTTTGGATGAATCCCCTGCATGTTTGTGTAATCCCAGGCAAAATCTTTTTGTAACAATGTTATTACCTCTTGTTCTTGTGATGATTGTAAGTTATTACCGATATTCAAATTCTTTCAAGGATAAATCTAAATGATCTTACTTTTAGAATTGCTAATTGAGTTAACGAGAAAAATATTTGTAAATGAATCTTCCAATGATTGAATTGTGCAATTTTCCTGAAAACAATGATTCAAAAGATTACTTGCAGCTTCATACTATGTTATTCTAAGCTGCTCTGAAATATCTGGTTCTGAGATGAAAAGGTCTAATAGATCCTCATTCTCTTCTTCTTCTCTAAAGTCAAAGACTTGATTAATACTAAGAACATATTTAGTTTCCTGTTGTTCTTGTCCTTCAAGCCATGATAATAAAGAAGGTGATTGTGCTGGAGAATAGAGTGTGATGTGTTTCCTTTCATCCCCATGTGCAATAATCATACTTCCCAATCTGCATCCAATGAAGGCATCTGCAGTGGCTAACCATGGTCTGCCTAAAATTAGAGGATGGCCTCCTAAATTTGTTTTTGGCTGCAAAATGAGGAAGTCTATAGGATACTCCCATGAATCCAAAGAGACAATGATATCTTCTAATATTCCTTCTGGTACAACTTTAGATCTGTCTGCAAGCTCTAAAATTGTAGTAGTAGATCTACTGTTGTTTAAGTTCAAATGTTTCATAGTCTCTGTAGTCATAACATTTATAGCTGCTCCCAAATCTATTAAAGTATTTGGAACTGAAAAATTATTAATTGAAATAGTAACCATAGGGATACCAGGGTCAATATATTTTTCAACTGTTGTTTTTGTAGACATGAGACTAGCTAGTTTGCCAATGACCTGGATTGTAGTACGATCCTTTTTCTTTCTTCCAATTTTCTTGATGCATAACTCCTTTATTATTTTCGCATAAATTGGAATATCTTTTATTGCTTGCAACAAAGGAATTTTGACATAAGCATTTTTCAATTCATCCAAAATATCAAATTTAGGAAGAGACATTTGAATTCTCTACTTTACTAACCTCTCTGGATAGGGTGGTGTTTGAGTCATTCTAGTTTTTCCTTTCTGATTTTAATTTTTTGAATGAGATGTTTCAGCTTGTTCTCCTTGTTTAGTTGGTTTTTATATGATCGAAGGAGAAATTTTATGTAATACTTTCCCAAACCTTAAATGGACATCATTTATGGGAAGAATAGAGTATGTTGGAAAATATGTTGCTTTTTCCACATTGTATGCTGGTTTGTCCATTTTGTTACTCAAATTTTTTATTGGCTGAGCTGGTAGTTGAGTTGGTCTAGGTAAGGGTTGGTTCGAAGGCAGTTGAAGCCATTGAGGTTGAGTTAGTAATGGTGCAGGATTTTGTTGTGGAAATGACATGGGTTGTGGATATTGTTGGAACTGTTGGTATGGGAATGATTGTTGATATGGTTGTTGGTATTGTTGCGGATACATTTGTTGAGATGGCTAGTTTCCATAACTATATCATCTCCAACCTTGTGTAGGTTGGTTTTGATATTGTTGTGGAGGCCAATCCTGCCACGGCATTGGGGTGTTCCATGAATTTTGAGGATGATAGTTTTGTTGAGGGAATTGTTGAGGAGTCCTTGGTTGACAAGGTATTCTGGGTGCCATATAGTAAAGACCATCTACCCCTTGTAGTTCTTCCATTGGATTCATTTGCAATTCTTTTAACTTTAGACAGTTTTATGTTGAATGGTTTTCTGTGTAAAGGCCACATACCTGAATACTATTTAAAGGACATTCTCTTAATGGATGTTTCTTCCTACACTTAGGACAAAAGATTGCTAAGATTTGATATTGTTCTTTCTTTTTTTTAGCTTTCAAAACATCAACTTGTGTCCCTAAAGTGCTTAGAATATTAGTTTTAAAGTTTTCCAGCAAGCTCCCTATTTCCACTCTTGTTACTCCTCTTGCTGCTGACTTTGAAGCTTTTGAACTAATATCTCTCCTTCTAGTCTTTGATCTTCCTCTAGAATATTTTTGACATAGTTCTGCAATTTCATCAAATGGCAAGTTTGAAATATCTCCCTTGCCCATTACATTAAGAATGTCAAGATATTCATCTCTTATACCTTTAAGAAAGATTGTACGAATGGTATCAAGATTCAGAGAATGTTGTTTATATTTTTGAAGATTGTAGAGAAATCTTTCCAAATACTCTTCTAAACTTTCATCTTCTTGTTGTGTCATTCTAAAAACATCCTCTTTCGAGTCTCTAGGCCTGCAATAGGCTTGATACTTTTTAAGAAATATTTTCTTCATGTCATCCCAAGAAGTAATTGTATGTTCTCCTAAACCCATAAACCATTTTAATGTTGTTGCTTTCAAAGTAGCAGGAAAGAGACGAAGCTTGTGTGTGTCATCTGTGTATCCATAAGTTCTACACAAGATATCAAATTCGAACATAAATGAGTCAGGATCTTCTGTTGACATTCCATAAAAGTTGGGCAACACAAAAGGTGGAATGTTTTTCATTTTCACTTCTTCTCCTAATATTGTTGTTGTGTCTAATATTGGAAAGCCAAAAGTAGCTTCCTGATCATTATCTTGTTCGTTATCATGTAGTCTTTTATTATCATACTCTCTTTTTCTCTCTTCTTCTTTTTTTCTTTCTGCTTCTATTCTTGCCTCTTCCTCTCTTTGTCTTTGCCATTCTTTCTGTTGTCTTTCATATTGAAGTCTTTGTTCTAGAGTGAGGATAGTAGATCCTTGCCCTTCTTTTGTCATAGTTTCAACTATTTCTATAGCAATTTGAGATTCAACTTGTTGTTTGTTTTCAAAAATAGGTTGATCTATTGGTTCAAGAATGGGCTGATCTAATTGTTTAACAATTTTCCTTGTTTCCTTTTGTTTTTCTACAGTTGGTGTTCCTTTTGGGGTTTGTTTTCTTTTTACCTCCAAGGCTAACAAGGTTTGTCGTTCAATTAAAGTCAATCTTTGTCCTGATCTTTGTTTCTCTTCTAATTCCTCTAGAGTTGGTTTACCAGCAACTAGTGTAGTTAGTCTTGATGGTCCTACCTCTATGGATGGTTGAATTTTTGGGGGGTTTTGCTTAATGAATCTACCTTTCTGGTCTCTATCTCTAGGCATAAAGAAACATAACTAAAAGAAAAACTAATTTTTTGTTGTTTTTGTTGTGTTTTTATTTTTTATATTTTGTTTTTATCCTCTAATTGACTATGTTGATGAATGCTTCCCCGACAACAGTGCCAAAATGTTGGGTCAATTTATTGAGTAAATTAACACAAGTATTTTAAATATCAATCCAGGTTTGTAGAACTTAGAAGCATGTCCAAAATATATGGATATCAACTATAATCAGCTTTAGAAGATAAGTTATGGAAACTGAAGGAAATGCAATTATAAACTAATTAGAAGTGCATATTACAAATATAAAATTCAACTAAGTAATTTCTAATTCAATATGTAATAAGTAGGAGAAGTGGCTCCTAACTTAGGAGAACCGAATTGACCTTCTTCTATAATACTACTTCATGAACAGAAATAAAAAAACCACTAATAAACAATAGCTTAAGATGCATAAAAGAATAATATAAGAGGCTCTTAACTAAGGAGGTCCTTGTTGTTCTTCATTACAAATTCATTCATCATTAATGCCATTGTTAGAAAACTGGAAATTCAAAAAATCACTTGAAAGCAAGAAAGATGAATTTTAATTTATATTCTTTGATCAGATAGAATGAGAGTTTAACTTAAACACTTGTTTGTCCCTTCATATGCAGATTATAAGTAAACCAAGATTCATCAGCAAACATAATAAATCATCATACATCTAATTAAATAAACAAATCTGAAGCAAAACTAGTTTATGAAAATTAACTTAAATTAATCATGAAGTGTACTTAGCTTGGTGTGGGGGCCCTCCACCCTTGCCTTGCACACTTGAAGATATTATCAGCTACTGCAAACTCAGTCAATCATCCATAGCATTGAACAACAAAAATAAGATAGAACGGGTTCCTCAAATTAACTCAAAATATTCAGAAGTCTCAATATGAAATTATACAAATTCTATGTATTCATGCCTTCAATGTTTTTTGGCTTAAATAAGAAATATGAAACAAACTGAACTTAAATGTATCTAACAGCTATTTCTATCCTTATCCTATCTATCTAGGTTGATCTCATCCATCCAATCACTCAAAATATGGAAAATCCCATGAAATCCTAAATTTGACCTATTTCTTAGGGATTCCCTGAATGACTGGTCTTGTTTGACCAACTTTGATCGGGCCTGTTTAAGTTCGGTTTGACTGAACCAATAGGAACATGTTTAATCTTAGTTCCCATCTTTCTATAAATGTGCTTAGCTCGTGCCCAAGTGTCCTACAAGTATGACATCAATGAAGCCATTATGGGAATTTCTAGTCCTGTCCAAAAATGCACTTAAAATCCAATTTTTGTAAAAACATTTAAAATTCCAAAACCTAATTTATATACCTGAATATGCATAAATTAGTCAAAATGGGGTGTATATGGATGTTAAATGGATGGATATCATGGAAATTAAGTGTATCTATTTAAGCAAAATTGGATAAAAAATGAGGGCCAACACTAGCCTCACACTCCTTTGTCCATTCGATCTTATTATCTTTCCTTTGCAATGATGTAATATGATAAGAAATCTGCAAGAAGTTCTAGATGAACCTCCTGTAATAGCCTGCCGAACCCTTGAAATATCTCACCTCATCCACACTCTTAGGATCTACCCACTCCATGATGGCCCTTATTTTCTCTTGATCAACTGCAATGCCCTCCTTGGAGACAACATGCCCCAAGTAGTGTACCTCAGTCTTAAAGAAACTACACTTGCTGAGCCTAGCATACAATTGATGTTCCCTCAACAACCTCAACACTGCTACTAAATTCTCGACATGCTTTTCCTCATTTTTTGAATATACCATTATATCATCAATGAACACAATAACAAACTTATCCAAATATGGACGCAACACACTATTCATCAAACACATGAATGTAGATGGAGCATAAGTTAAGCCAAATGGAACAACAACAAACTCATAATGCACATACCTGGTCTTGAACACAGTCTCTTAAATGTCCTCCTCTTTGATGTGTACCTGATGGTATTTGAATCTCAAGTCAATATTCGAGAATGTTGATGCTCCCTTCAACGATTGAACAAATTATCAATCCTCTGCAAAGGGTACATGTTATTGATAGTCACTTTGTTCAACTACCTATAGTCAATGCATAATATGAGAGTACCATCTTTCTTATTCACAAACAATACTGATGCACCCCATGGTGATACAATTGGCCTAATGTATCCCTTGTCCAACATTTTGTTCAACTGTAGCATTAACTCAACAAACTCAGGTGTGCTCATCCTGTAAGGTGATTTTGATGTTGGAGCTGCCCCTGGAACTAACTCAATAGAAAATGCTCTCTTCCTGTGAGGTGGAACCTCTAAAATGTCCTTGGGAAATACATCTTTGAAATGCTAAGAACTTGGTACCTGCTCAACACATCCATATCCTAAACTTCCTTACCCTTATCACTAGAAATGTGCATTGAGAATAGCTTACAACCTTTCCTGCGACTACGCTTTTCTTGCATAGCTGTCACCATCCTAACTGATGTAGCTCTCTTCTTACCCTCTAAAACTCTTGGTTCTCCATTGTCATAAATACACTCAATAACTTTATCATAGCATTCTACCTTGGTTCTATGAAGATACAACAAATCCATGCCCAACAACATATTGTATGAACCCAACGGTAATACATTCAACTGTGTTGCGGTAGGCATACCATTCAAATCAAATGCACAAGCTCTTACCCAACGATGAACTCGCTTCTTCGTACCTGTAGCCAACTGCACTAACCAAGACTCTGTATGCAATTCCTTACTCTAGCCACAATTATCCACCAAGGTAGGACTAACACAGTTATAATTAGATCCAGGGTCATTCAAAATAGTAATAACCTGATCACAAAGCTTACCGTCCATCTCAATGATAGATGCCTAGGGCTCTGCCTGTTTGTTATCCATTGCTACATAGATATGTGGAATACTTTGATCAACATCTCCAATAGTATGTGCCTCCTGTGCACTGTATATCTTAGCCCTACCACTCCTGTACTATGGATAATCCCTCCTGCAATGATCTCCTCCACAAGTCCAACATTGCACGAGCTCCTTATTCTGCTCCTAATATCTGTGTCCCTTTCCCATATCTGATGGGTTCAACGTCTTAAGTGGTGCAACATTCTCCTTGTTACCTAAATCTTGTGGTCTTACTTGCTTCTTGTCCCATTTTCCTTTCTTCTTTGCATTACCTATATGATATGGCTTTGTCTCAGTTCGGCGCTTTGACTGTTCATAGCAATGCTTAAGCTTTCGGATGGCTTCTTCTAATGATCAAGGCTCATTGAACTCAATCCTATCTTTAAATGCCATCGTTAACCCACTAAAGAATCTTTGAATCTTAGCCTTTTCCTCCTTAAGGTGAGGCACATACCTCATCAACTCCAAGAATCTGATAGCGTACTCATCATTTGTCATGGATCCCATCTTTAGCTCATAGAATTCTTTCACCCTGTCATCAAAGTATCTTTCTGACAAATACTTCTTCTTGAATAGCCTCTCAAAATCCCTCCAAGTCAAATCTTCCTCATTTATACCTCTAAAATTCTTCACGTCTTCCCACCAAATGTTCGCTTTACCTTTGAGACTAAATGTAGCCACTCTACCCTTCATGTTCTCTGAGTAGTCAGGCAACTTGACTTCTTCATGCCTAGCAACCATGCTTCTTCATCTTGTGATTTCTTTACCTCTCCATCAAAAGTAGGTGCCTTTACTTTCTTAAACTCATCTAGCAAATACGCCTTATCACTCCTCCTGTAAGGGTCATAACAATATCGATCACCATGCATGTCGGAACTAGAACTAGAATGGTACCTGTGACTATCCCTTCTCCTATCCGGAGTGTCCAACAATTTTCCATCTCTAACCGTGTTATCTCCATCTGGTCTGTGACCACCATGCAACCAACTACCATATGCCCCATTAGTTCTATCCTCCTACTCATGGTTGAACTAAAGCAGTCCCTATGGCTTCAAATCTGACAAGCTCTGAAGTATGACTAAATTTACCTCTACTAGATTTTCTTGTGCCTGTATGATTCCGTTATTATCTACCTTACAACTCCTTATTTCTTCCTTCAAGCTTCTCAATGTAACTGCCAAATCGGAAGGGATACTGCTCTTCGGATTCATAGGGAGAGTCTTTGTAGTCAACCATCTTGCTAGCCATTTGATATTTCTTCATGCAAGGGTATCATGTCAGCTAAACCAAATCACAATAAACCAACATACCTTAGTATAGCTTGGGGAGGATACCTCGTCTGCAAGATCAACAAATTAGCGTGATATATGTATAACATAATCACGATAGTATATAGAAACATAAAACATAAGCATATGACCCTGCAACCACCATTCTAGCTAGGGTCCAGTGATCAATGCATGGCCTTGACGACAACACACCACGACCTCATGCATGACAACCACCATCATTATGTCACTATACACTTGACCACATGTAAACATGAATCTGCATGAACGATGCATAACCATCCAAACATATGCATAAATACATATGATGAAGTATGAATGAACAATAATGAAATCAAATCTTCAAAATGATACATGCAACTAAGCATACAAGAATGTAACCGATCAAGCAGGATTACAACCAAACATACTACAATGATACATCTAAGTGACATAAATCGACATGTAATTAGTCATACACTCACAATGCTGCATTCCACCACAACAACCTCAAGTTCCACATGACAACATCACTACAACCATGATCAACATCATGCAAATGCAACAAGCACATGGAATGGAAGTGCGAGAGACACACATGAAACTGACATGTGTGCATGACCAACACATAGCCCATTTAGTATGAGGGGTGAACCATGCTCTAATACCACTCTGTAACACCCTCATCCCACATCTACCCAAGTAACCGGCCAGTCAGGGTAAACATGCGACGAGAGGCCACTATGATATGATTTCAGCCCTTAAGTCACATTAAGGAAATGGAATCGATGGAAACACACCATACAGACATTAATCATCAGCTATAGGAGCCTCATGAACCAAAGCAATACTTTTGGCAGCTTGCCTTGGGGTCCCACTGAGATTTTGGATAATTTAAGGCTCAACTGCTCCCATGCTATAGGCATGAGGGCGACCAAAAAACCAAAGTTAGTCTCACAGGCTTGCCTGCCAACGACTAGAGACCAAAACTATCAATGCTATGCTAGCGACTCCGGGATTTGAGCCAATTTTTCAGGCCCGGTGCCCATGTCACTGCCCAGAATTGAACCATCTCTTCAAATTAGTAAAAGAACATGGAAATGACAGTACTAAAGCAAATACTTGTTCAAGACCTTGATTGGACCCCTACTAGCCATGGCAAGCATTTCGTCAAACATATTGAAAATGTGTAATCTACAGGTGTAATTAATAGTTTCGAGCATAGGGTTATCATACTTAGCTGAGAATTGCTAAGAGCCATTGATGCCTCAACACATCAAATTCCATTCCTCCCATTAGGTCATAGATACATTGATCGTTCAATTACAACTAAAAACACAATGGGAGCCACACATGGCTGCTGTCATTAAACATATAAATAACCAACATAATAGGGACAAAATTATCCATGAAATCACAGTCATATAAACCACATTTAGTCCATCATAATACTCATAGAAATACCAGGATAAATAACCCTTCATTAATTATGAAATATCCAAACTCGGGATGGGACTTCCATGTTCCACCCAACGGTAGAATGGTTGAGCCAAATCTCTCTTCAGCCATTCACCCGTGCCATATTCCAAGCATGAATGTGGGAACTCATATAACACATCAATAAAAAACCATCCAGGGCTTCCGGAGGCCATCCACCTCAACCCATCAAACGATGATTCCACCTCACGGTCGGACATCATAAAACCATAACCAGATCGATCACTATCCCACCCATCCAAGGCTCTAGAGCGTTTGTCCAACCCGACTACGGGACTAGTAACTCAACCCACAACTTTTATCAAGCTCCAAAGCATTTGTCGAACCAAAGCTACAGGACCAATAACTTAACCCACCAAGGGCTCCATGGCATTTGTCAAACCCAGGCTATTGGACTAGTAACTCAACCCAAGTTGTTCCAGGGATCCAGCACATTTGTCCAACCAAGGCTACAAGACTAATAACGCAACCCAAGCGAAGGAAATATGAGAACCCACTAAAAACACAACAAGGAGATAAACCCACAATCACCATGGTTACCCAGGAAATGGCAAGGCTAGGCAATCCACTGTCAATCCCAGCAATCCTCCATGCCAATGACAGATCACAACCAAAAATCCACATGCATATGCCATGCATGCCAAAACTAGTGAAGGAAACATACATGCAACTCGGTACCTGCAAGCAAATCTGATGTAGTTGTTGATCCCGATGTCCTCTTGCGCTTTCCTGCTCTTCCTTTGCCTTCTTGCTCTAAGAATCCAAGTATGCTACACCCTCCAATAGTGCTCCAAGAAAAATCTAAGTCTCCAAGAGTATGAGAGAGAGAATAAAGAGAGAGAGCTCCAACAATGAGCTAACAAAAGGTTACCAATGGATCCTCAAAAGCCTTTTTATGAATGAGACCTCTATTTTCTTCATTTTTCGTTCTGTTCCTTCATTTTCCTCCTCACATGCAACTTGTGCCCTTTCACCTCCTTTTTCTCCTAATTTCCATTATTTTAATAAGTAAATGTGCCAAAAATGACATTTTTTCTTTCCAAAGCCTTAGCCATTGCCTTTGCCAATTTACTTAGCCATAACCAATCACAAGTGATGCCCATCACTAGGATTTTTCCCAACATTCACCTTGGAATAATTGTCCCATCATCTGTGGTTATAATTTTTCCTTTATTTACTTTTATTACAGGGAATTTTCACCAAGGTTGTTACATTTGACATGAGATTTCTAGCTAGATTTTCTTGCCTACAAGAGCCAACAAAATTAACTATAATTGCATAAAGGAATGCTAATGAAACTACTTGTAGAGGTAAGAATCAAATGAGAACTTGTAACTCTAAATGATTACTGGCGTGCACAATTAAGTCTAAAGACGTTTCTTTCACCATCTACGAAATTAACTGAGTAATCAAACAAAATTGCTGGAAAGAAAATGCATATGAAAACAAATATTTTTGGTATTTCTCTTTTATGAGTGCTCCATAATTAAAATAACAAAGGATTAAACTAAAACTATTAAAGGAGAAAGACTTCATAAAACTACCATGCTATGAGCAAATTAAAGCGTAACTGAGTAATGGAACTACTATGCTATGTGTACATTAAAATAGGAACAAAACTAACTATCCTTACAACTCGCCAGGGGGCCCTCCCGTGAGTGTAAGTCTATCACTAATCAACTGATTGCTCAACTGTGCATTGAAAACATAGGATTTTATTAATTCGAAACAAAGTTTCACAATATTGAAAATAAACCACAATGCACTTAATTTCCGAACTCTCTTTTGGGTTTTGCCTTATGGCTTTTATACAATTTCCATTATAACTAATTCAAGACTTCTATGCTGATAAGAAATGAAATTATTCTTCAATCTAGGAAATAGATTTAAATTAGAACTTTATCTCCTCGTGATTTGCTATTGAAATAGAAAATCATGAGGGATTTTTCTCGAATCATATCCTCGTGATTGAACACGTGTTTTGTACACTCGCCTGATGTCGTCACGATCTCCTGCTTATCTTTGCTTGACCGCTATAGTGTTATACTCAGAGTTTCACTCTTAGATCTCTTGATCTCTATAGCCTACCAAGTCATGTTGATAGGTGGCTGTCCATGTGGTGAACATTTGTCATTTTCAGATACCCTTCATCCCTTTGTTGATGAATTTCAACCTATCTAATCATGAATATGGTTACAAAATTGAACATTAGCTACAAAATGGTCAAGATTTGTAATTGTAGAGATGTTTTCATTATAATTCATAAAGAAACATAGATTCTAAAATATGGATGATTAGTACCTTTTATAAGCTAAAATAACCTTGAGTATGTTGAGACTACTACAAAAATGGCCACAAAAAGATAAAGGAGAGGGAAAGGGGTAGTTAAAAAGGAAACAATTTCATACTTCATCATTCTCGCACACCAAAGGTCTTGCATGTCCTCATGCACCAAAAATTCAAAATTGGTTCTTCTTTCTTTTTCAATGTATGATTTTTGAAGCCTGTGAAAGCACATCCAGACTAGTTATTTCCTTTCCCTTTCTAATGTTGATGGTGGCCCTTGGTCTGTTCATTATAATTTTAATCTGCAAACCCCTGATCTTATTCTTAATAAACTTATCGTTTGCTTTGAGTTTCTTATTTTTCTTATACCAATGGCAGAGATGTTAAAGTATGTTATCATTATGAGTTCTTAATATCTCATTTTGTACCTTTGTTGATTCCCTTTCCTATGTGAGACGTTTATTAAGAACTTCTAGCTCATATATGTTCCACTTCAGAGTATCCTCAAGTCTATGGTCTGACAAAGGAGTTTCTTTGAATGCATTTTCTGGATTTTGAAAGGAACTTACCTTTTGTTGTGCTCTATTTTGAAAGGAACTTACCTTTTGTTGTGCTCTATGTTCGGGGATTCCACGTAGTCATAAATTTCTTGTTTAACTAGATCAATGTCTGGTATTCTCCTTGTTGGGCTCATTGTGTGAGGTGGTGTCTTGTATCCTTCTTCTCCAAGATCAATCTTTTCTGGAGACTATTTATTTGAGGGTTTTGAAATTCTTCTGCTTCTTCTTATCTTTAGTTTTGTCTCTAAAATGTTTTGACTTTTCCACGTTTTCCCAAATTGTTCCTGCTTCATTTTCTCTGGTTCTTCATGTTCTTTAGGTGGCTTAGGATCTAGGCTAGATTTATTCCTTCTAACACTTTGTTTTTCATTTTTCAAAGCACTGAGAGAGCGGGGTGTCTTCTTCAAACAGGTCCTCTAGTGCCTCTATTTAATTTTGTTATGGACTTTCTTCTTCAATTTTCTCTTAAGGGTTAAGGTTTGATGCTAACCTTCGTCGACTTCTTTTAACCCGTCTACTAGTTTCTTCTTCTTGAACTTCTATAAAGTGGTTACGAACCAGAAAGTCCCACCAATTGCCTCCCTTAGCTTTTAAATGTGCTTCTATGAGAATTTTGATTAGTCAATGATGGTAGAGGGCATTATCAATAGATTTAGACTCTCTTTGTATACTAGATGCCATATTTATAAGACTTTGAAGTAAAAAGGTAAGGCAAATTGATTTCATTCCCATCAATAAAATGCATCAAAATTCGGGCATGGTAGAAAAACATAGTTCCAAACCTTCCTTCACAAATTAAAAATTTATGGATAACCAACAATAAATTTCTCCATTTCCCTTTTAATGTTGTAACTGGAATTCCCTTTTTAAAGATGGATATATCCATACCTAGTTCTTTGAGGAAATTTACATAGTCATTCTCCTTGATTTTCCTATTTTTGAACCAACTTTCTCCATTTTTGGGAAATTCTATAACTTTTTCCATGATAAACTCTGCTAAGATAAGCTTGATGTCTCCAATTTTTGACTTGACTACATCAAAAGCCTGAGCAAAATATTTGGTAGCCACTATCTCATGCCCGTCGAATTTTTCAAAGAACTTAAGCCACCTTACCTACTGTAATTAGTCTCTAACTCTCGGGTATGCTTGAGGAAACTTGATTAAATTTGGTTCAGACCGAACAATGATACCCATGGTAGAGAGAAGTCTCAGTCTTCGATTGTTTCCTTTCGACAAAGATGATGAAAGGTTGATACGAAATGAGCAAAGTCGAATAGTGAGGGTTTCAGAATGCAGTGAAATGGGATGAGGTTGAGTAAAATGATAGCAGAGTAAGGTGCTTACAGAGTGTTGGTTTCGTGATAGCATTTCACTTTTTCACATGATCTCCCACGATTCTTAGATTCGATTTCATATAATCGGTGAGATGTATGCGACTTTTTAGCATAATTGATGTGATCGAACAGTAACGATGATGGTAGGGTGCAACAGTTATGATTTTTGGGTAGTCTTATAAGGTTTTATAATAATTCAATTTTTTCTTTAATAAAATCATTCCATGAATTAAAACCTAATGTTCTTATATGAAATATAAATCAAAATCCACATACCTTTGTTTTGTGAGTTCCTTTGATATTCCTTTGTTGTGGATTTTCTGATGTTAACGTAGATGTAGAATTCAGACTGGGCTGTAGAATGACATAAATTCTGTTGTTGCTTATTTTGAAATTTTGTTGCTCTAATCAGAGAAAAGACTTTATTTTTTTGTTGTTTTGGTAATCAGTGAAGCAAACTAGTCTTCATGAGTATTTCTTACCACCTAAAAATTATTAGAAAAACAAGGATAGAAAGAAATAGGGAAAAGGCAAGGGGATTTTGAAAATCTAAACCCCCGAGAAGTGTTCGTTTTCAGTTAAGATTTTATGTAAAAACATGTCAACATAGTTGGTTTTCATGCTTATACCTTTAATTTATTATTATTATTATATTTTTTATTTAATAAAAAAATACATTGAAGTTTTAGAATGAGGATAAGAATCTCCTTACTTGACTAACTTGAATTCAGAATTCTCTTTCAAATATTTGACAAAATCTTCCTTTGTTAGTGGTTTTTTATACAACATTAATCTATGACAATTAACAAGGAAGGTAACGTGTTCATCGTCAATAGTTTTGATTTTGACTGCTCCATTATAAAAAATAGTATTAATATCATAAGGACCAAGCCAATGAGTTTGAAATTTCCCTTGAAAATCTTTGAATTTGGAATAAAAAAGAAGAGCATAGTCACCTTGCTTAAACTTTTTATCTTTGATAAATTTGTCATGCCATTTTGATCTTCGTTGTTGAGCTATGTTGGTTCTTTGGATAGCATCTTGTCGAATCTCATCTAGCTCATTCAATTGTGCTAGTCTTTGTTTTTTAGCTTCTGATAGATCAAGGCCCAATTCAATTTATGTTCATAAAATTTCCACTTGGAATTCAAGTGGAAGAAAAACTTGCTTCCCATAGACAAGCTCATAAAGAGTATGTCCAGTTGTGTTCTCCATGTGGTTCGATATTCCCATAGTTCTTCTAGAAGCTTTTAAGCCCAATCATTCCTATGCAAATGCACAATCTTGGTGAGAATTGCTTCAAATAATTTGTTGGTGGATTCCACTTATCCACTGGCTTGTGGATGATATGGAGTAGATTTTCGATGCTTGATCTCATATTTCTCCATGATCTTTTGAACCAACTTGGATGTGAATTGATTACCTTGGTCTGTTACAATTTCTCTTGGAACGCCAAAAAGAGTAAAAATATCATCAAAAAGAAAAGTAACTACAACATTTTCAATAGCAAATAAAATAGATTTAGCTTCTTCCCATTTTGTAACATAATTTGTGTAAACAATTATGTACCTTTTGTATTTGGATAGAGGATTTATTGGTCCAACAAAATCCAGAGCCCATTTTTCAAAAGGATATACAAGTACCTATGGTTGTAGAGGCATTTCATGTGATAGAATAAGCTTCTCCATTCTTCGACAATTATCACATCTTTTGGCATATTATTTGGCATACTTGAAAATGGATGGCCAATAATATCCTAAAAGAATGATTTTGCAAGTAATTTTTTTGGCACTAAAGTGTCTTCGACATGGCTCATCATGACAAGTTTTCAAGATTTCAGGTATTTCATCTTCTCAAACACATCTTTTGCTGATCAAATCAGGTCTAATTTTGTACAATTCTCCATTTATCCAAGAATAAGGTGCACTAATTTTGATCACTTTTTGCTTTTCTCTGGCTGATAGTTGTGTCGATAACTTTCCTATAGTGAAATAATTAGCAAGATCTGCAAACCAAGGTGTTTTAGTAGATACTACAAAAAGTTATTCATCAATAAAGTTATCTTTTACAGGAACATCATCATTCTTATTCTGCATTCTAGAAACAAAATCAACAGTTGTATTTTCTTTTCCTGGTCTATCAAGAATGGTCATGTTGAATTCTTGTAACAATAACAACCATATTATAATTCTACCATTAGTAATTGGTTTGTTCATTAGATATCTAATGGAAGAATGATATGTATGAATGAAAGTTTCATAACCAGTGATATAATGACGAAACTTATCAATGTCATGCATAACAACTAAAAACTCCTTTTTTGTTGCAATGTAATTTAACTTTCTTGGGGTCAAATTTTTGCTTGTATAATAGATAGCATAAGAAGTTAAATCTTTTTCTCCCAACACAACTCCTAGAGCTGTATCTGAAGCATCAGTAGAAATGTGGAAAGGAAGAGACCAATTAGGTCCCCTTAGAATTGGTGCTTCAGTAATATTTTGTTTCAATGTCTCAAATGCTTTTTAACAGTCAGAATTCCAAACAAATTCACAATCTTTTGTAACGATTTTGAAAAGTGGAGAGACTATTTTTGTGAAATTTTTTATGAATCTTCTATAATATCCAGTAAATCTGAGAAAACCTCTAACATCTCTTTAACAAACAAGAATTGAAATTTTGGAAATTATTTCTACTTTAGATGTATCCACTTTAATTCCATCACTTGAAATATGGTGGCCTAAAACAATCCTTCATTGAACATCATAAAACATTTCTCATGGCTTAATGAAGGGTTTTCCTCATTACATCTAATAGAATTTTTTCCAAATTTTCAATAGCTTCCTCAAAAGTATCACCATGCATAGTAAAGTCATCTGTGTATACCTCCACACAATCATGAATTAGATCAAAAAAGATACCTAAAACTGCTCTCTAAAATGTGGCAGGTGCATTACATAATCCAAAGGGAAGTGCCCTATAGGCATATGTTCCCCATGGACATGTAAAAGTAGTTTTATCTTGATCTTCTCGTGCTAGTTGGATTTGGTTATATCCTCTAAAACCATATAAAAATGAAAAATACTTCTTACCTACCAAGGTATCTAAAAAGGGTAGTGGAAAATGATCTTTCAAAGTAGCTTTGTTTAATTCCCTATAGCCAATACACACTCTCCATTTTCCATTTTTTTGTTGGAAAGATCACTAAAGGTGACACCCATTGACTATCTAATATTGGATAGATCAAATTCACATTAAGTAACTTTTGTAATTCCTCCCTAACAATTTCTCTTAGATTAGGATTCATCCTTCTCTGAGGTTGTCTTACTGGTTTTCCATTTTCTTGAATATAAATATGATGCATACAAGTTTTAGGATCAATTCCTTTCATATTAGTGTACTCCCATGCATAAGAAGAAGAGTGTTTTTGTAGCATCTATATAAATTTTATCTTTTGAAATTATTCCAAATTATTATTAGTATTGAATGTTTTATTTAGAGAAATTTATACTTGAGAGTTGCCAAACTTTTTCCATAGAATGTAAAGCTATTTGGTGAGATGTTAGATATTCAATATTGCATTGCTCTTTAAAACTTTGATATTTCTCAAAATATGTAGAAGAATCATTATTATTCATTAAATTTATCAATTGATCCTCTTCATCTAATTGTGAAAGAGTATAAACTGGTTGCATATCATCAAAGTCTTCATTATCATCATCTATCCAAATTTCACTTTCTACTCCAATTATTGTTTTTGCAAGAGGATAGAATTTAAACTTCTTAGTGGAATTTCCATCAGAGATATACATATCACCAAATATACAACTTATGAATGCATTAGTTGTATCTTGCCAAGGTCTCCCAAATATTAATGGATGGCCTCCTAAATTATTCTTGGGAGTTAAAATCATGAAATCTATAGGATATTCCCAAGAATATAGAGAAACGGACACATCTTCTAATACTCCATCTGGTTTGATAACATATCTATCTACTAATTGTAATAATTTAGGAGTATATTGAATATTAGGAAGCTTAAGTTGCTCCATTATCTGTTTACTCATAATATTGATGGCTGCTCCTAGATCAATCAAAGTGTTTGGAATTCAATACCATTGATATGAATTTTCACAATGGGACTACCAGGATCTAGATATTTTTGGACAATAGGTTTCCCCATCACGATATCAACAATTATTCCTACAAATTGGATCTTTTTAACATATTTTATTTTTCTTCCTGGTTTTCTAATGCATAACTTTTGCAAATATTGGTATCTCCCTTATAGCTTGGAGTAAAAGAATTTTGATGCAAATATTCTCAAGTTCATCTAGCATATCGTAGTTTGGTAAACCAATTTGCCTTTCTATTCCTTTATCAATTTTTAGTTTTTCAGGAAAAGGCGGATCCTGCAAAGAATTAGAAGGTTGTTCTACTAGAGGAACTGTAAGAGCTTTCTTTATTTGCTCATCCTTTAATTGTATAGGAACATCTTCCTTTAGAGGAATATTTTCTTGATCAAGATTTGCATCTTTTTCATGAATTTCATTCTCTTTAGATTTTTGGATGGTGATTCTTGGTGACTTCTTTTGCAAAACCCTACAAGGTCTAAGTTGAACATCATTTAGACCTAATGGGGTAATCATACAAGATTGAAAATTATGTGCTTCAACATTATAAATAACTTGTCGATTCTTATTGTTTGGATTCAGAACGATTGAGCGGGTAGTTGATTGGGTTTTTAAGGAAATGGTAATGAAAGTTGTTGATTTGGATTTTGCAATTGAGGGGGATGGGTTAGTTGAGGAGGATAATATTGTGGTGGAAAAGAAGGATAAGGTTGTTGGGATTGAGAGTATTGAGGATATTTTCCATAAGGATTTTTCCAACCTTGTGCTCAAGGTGGATTTTGAGATCGTGGGAGCGAAGGCAGCCAAGGCATGGGTGTAGTCCAATTATTTTGTAGTTATGCATATGATTGTTGAGTCATATTTGATTATTGATTTTGCCATGGTCTTTTAGCAATAACACAGTGTGATTTAGCTTGGCTTGTTCCAACTTTATCTTGAAAAACTACTTTAAGACCAGGTATTGAGGGGCATTCCTTTTTATTATGATTTTCAGCACATATAACACATTTCTATACTATCAAGGGGACATTCTCGCAAGGCATGTTTCTTCCTACATCTGCGACAAAAAATATATAATGCAACATTTTCGACTTTTTGCTTGTTTTTTTACCTTAAGGGTATCTAGTTGTTCACTAAGACTCCCAAGGATATTTGTTTTGAAATTGTCAAGAAAATTGCCTATTTCAGCGCTACTTACTGTTCCAGTTGCAGATTTACTAATTCTGGACATCACAAGATCTCTTGGATTTTTACCAGTTCTAGTCTTACCCCTTGAAATATGCTTACACAAATTACATATTTCTCCAAATGAAAGTTTAGAAACATCGCCCTTACCCATTAAAGTAATAAGATCAATCCATTCATCTCTCATGGATTTTAGCAAAAGAGATTTTAATGTTTCATCATCTAAATTATGTATCTTAGCCCCTTTAATATTGTAAGCAAATTTTTCAACCAAGTCTTCAAGGCTTTCATCCTCTTTATACATCATCTTATAGACTTCATCCTTAAGGCTATGGGGCATGCAATAATCCTTATATTTTCTAAGAACACATTTTTCATTTCTTCCCATGTTCTAATGGTATGTGTTCCTAATCCCATGAACCATTTAAGTGCTCCATCTTTAAGAGTAGCTGGAAATAATTTTAATTTTTTAGGATCAAGTAAGTAGTCATAAGATCTACGTAAAACTTCAAACTGAAAAATAAATGTTTCACCATCCTCATTTCTCAAACCATGAAAATTAGGAAGGATGGAGGGTGAGATATTCTTCATTGTGGTTGTGGTATCTTCATAAAAAATGGGAAATCAACAAGGATCTGGTTCTCCCCTACCACCTCGTCCTCCACCTCCTCCTTTATTTCCACCTCTGCCTCTTACACCTCCAATCCTAAGTTCACCATTTACATTCTGTATTTGTCCTTCTCCTTCCCCTGCCATTGTAGATTCCTCAGAGCTAATATAAGTTTCTATAATAGGATTGTCTAACTCTTCTTTTGGTACTCTGTTAATGGTATATTATAATAAGTTTATTCTTCTTCCTCTTCACTAGGAACCTCTACTTCTTGTCCTAGAAGTTTCTCTCTTGTCGAAGAGAGGAAAATTAATCCTTCTGTTGGAGATGTAGGTTCTTCAACTACAACTTCGGTAGAGGAAGTTTGTGAATCTTTTGGTTGGATTCCAGCTTTATGCACCTTAAGAAATCTTTGTCTACTTGTAAATGATGGAATGCAAGTATGAGTGGATGGTGTGGCACTACAAGGTCTAGCGCGGGTGAGTGGTGATGTTGGAATTGAAATTCTACCTCTACTTACAAATCTACCCCTAGAGTCCCTTTCTCAATGCACAAATTATTTTTACCATGCTTTAATCATGCATCTACAAAATTGAATGCACCTAAAATGATGTGCAAACCAAGAATGGAATCCTATATACACCTCCCCAGCAACAACGCCAAAATGTTGGTTAATTTAATTGCTCTTCACTTACTTCATTAATTGTCAACCAAGGTTCGTGTACTTGTGAGATGTATGTGCACCATATATGCTAGGAACCCTATCTATGGATTGAATTATGAAATTATCTTAAGTCTGGACACATGTTTGAATGAGATTTAGAGAATAATCATGCATAAGTTCTTTCTATTCAAAGTTATATCAAAACCCAATTACTTAACTGAATTGAAATCTATTACTTGCAAAATTGAAAATCTATTTTAATTGCAGAATTAAAAACCTATTTCTACTCGCATGAAAGGAAATTCTAACACTGTTAGCATTAATGGAGGAAGTTAGATTTTCTATGTTTAAGTGTTTGTTGCTTTAGAATAGTATTGAGATCTTATTTGATAGGGAGTGGTTCAAAGCAACCGATATTTTGAAAGCCTATATATTTGAGGCTCGTCTGACTCAATAAAATATAGGGCATGTATGAGTGTTTGTACACTCTCCAGGTATCTCACCTGGAGAGCCAAGTTAATATATAGTTTGTATATTCTGTCTCTTTTGTTTTTATCATGGTATCATAGCTTCAGGGTTGTTGATCCTGTAAGCTGAGTGAAGAGCGCGACTGAGGAAAAATCGTCGCTTGGATTAGAGGGCTAATTGTGCTGATCCCATTATTACCCTTTCACGCGTTTTTAGTTTATCGCTCGTCGCATATATGTGGTGTACAGTCACGAAGACCTTCGCGAATCCTAGGTGGCTAATCACAATGACTGTGAAAACAATAGAAAGTTGCATGGAGGCCGAGAGAAGGCTGCACCTTAGTGGTGGCTGCTGACAGAAGATCTGTGTGTTTCTTGTTGAAAGCCTGCAAGTGTGAAAAAGGGTTGCATGCTTGAGAAGACTGTGCCATCTCCGTGATTGAGGAGATCTGTTTCTGCACATTGACTTAAGGTGGAGGCATTCAGGCCGCGAGGAGGCAGGAGTGTGGACTGTCCCGCTGTGATTGAGATCTGCTGTTGGTGTGTGGTAGAAAACCACAGGAGGCCGGACTGCCACAGAGACGGGAGATCAGCCAGTGTTGGAGGCTGCATGAGCATCGACACACGGAGGAGCTCGCACAGTGCATCAAAATTTCAGTGGCTGATTGTGGTGGCTGCGTAGAGTGGAAAACAAGCTACAAATTGCAGTGGTGGCGTGAGCAGCCACAAGCAACTTGAAGGCCGTATCTTTATTTCTTGTTGCATTCTGCGTTCTGGAAAGATCTTTCATTGTCTGCGTGGATTGGAGTGGATCCGCTGCGGGTTGGTTGTCATAAACCCAACCGTCAAGGGTATTACACACAACACGGGAAGATCCAAGGAGCTCAGCCAGACTGGTGCATCTACCGTGGAGATCTATTGCCCAGATTGCTGTGTGGAATGCGAGCAGAAGAGTTGTGGACTACTAAGTGATGTCCTGCATATTGGATGCGAGCCTGTGTGCCATGTGAACGCTAGAGGAAGAGTGTGTCGTGTGATCGCTGCATGCATCAGAGGATGAGTGTCGTGTGAGGATCTGTGTTAGGATCTGCTGTTGAGAAAGCAGTTGTGGAGCTATTCACTATCTTATCTACCTGTGCATGGAGCCAGTGGAGAGAGCCAAGCATGAGTGTGAAGTGTGGAGTGCTACCTTGAGAGCCGAATGGAGCAATCATGAAAGAGCCAAGTGTATTGTCTATTGTGTGCCATCGATTGAGAACTAAGAAGAAGATCGTGGTGCTGAGATCCATGTCATGGTAGAGGCTTAATTGCCGTGGTGAGGCCCGAAGGCCCGTGGTGAAATAACACACAGATTATCAAATGGTAATTGATATGTGATCCTCCTAACGCTCATAGAAAGCCGATCAGCCTGATGTTTTGAGAAAAGTGAGGTGAGGTTGGTTTGTTTGATCGAAAGAGGAGTATGTTGGCGTCAGTATATATATAGGTGCGACAGTCCAAAGAATCTCGGCAATACAAAAAACAGGGGAAGCCTCATTGTGCTTGATTTGTTCTCGCTCGGCAAATAGAGTTTTTTGATGGAGCTGCAGTGGACTAGTAATCTGGTGAAGCCCGTGGAGGTGTTTGACTGGCTTGGGCGTGGTTTGAATCCATAACAGCATGATTGATGTTATTATCTGAGTGATTGAAGAGCTGGAGCTTCCTATCATTGCAGTTGTCGTTCATCGTGCAACGTAATTGCAGTTGGGGTTGATCTTGGCACCCATTGTGGAGTTGAGTTGAGTTGAAGCTAAGTTCGGAGCATGTGGAAGCCTAGAATGCGCAAATTGTAGAGTAAAAAAAATAATGCATGGGTTGTTCGACCTTCTGTCGTTGAGGCGCATGAGTCATTGAAAAAAAAAACAATTTTTTTGTGTATTTTTTAATTACCCATGTGAACATTGTCTTGTTCTTCATCCTGCTCCGACTCCTTGTGGGTTCGATCTCTTGACCGATATAGTTGTTGCAAGCAAGGGATCAGAGGCCTGTGAGCCATCTATCAAGTGAGGGTTGACCACATGAAATTGTTGTAGAGGCATCTTCATCTTGTTCACGAGGCTGCCCTGCAATTTTTCTAGCGCTAAAGACTAGTGTGTTTGTGTCGAGTTGCAGAGAGTTGCAGCCGAAGAGATCGAATTTCCGACATTGTGGACTATTTTTTATTTATTTGGAACCTAGTCATGATCGAAGTGGATCTAAGTCTCGAAGTAAGTGGGTTTCCCTTCCTCTAGGTGTTGCAGCCACTAAATTCGATATTGGGCAGTGAACTATTCCTGACCGAAGTGTTCTTGTGTGCTTGCTGCAAGGGAGAAAATAGAAGAAGAAAATGGGTATTCAAAGTAAACTGAAAGAGTCTCGTAAAAAACTAAGGAGAAAGCATCAAAGGAGAAATGCAAAATATTGTTTTGCTGAATTTAGTGATGTGTTTCAGGTTGACACTAATGGACCAATAACTGATCAAGATGCATATTTGGAATTTGGTGAGAGTATTAAATGGTTAATGCCAGATTTACCATTTTTTTCAGGTATGAATTATGAAATATGGGCAAATGAAATGAAAACAATATTATGGAAGGTAAATTTACTGGATTATGTTGAAGATGTTATTAATGATAATGGAGATGCATCAGCATTAAGTCTTATAACATCTGCATTAGATGACAACATCATACTCAGCGTAATATATGAATATGGAGAGATTCTTAGTACAAAATTCTTATGGGATGTTTTAGAAATGTAATATTATTTGAATGAGGGAAATGATGCTTAAGATATTGCTCTTGAAAATGATCCCATATTTGATTGTGAAACTGAAGATGCAATGATGGGTGGTGAATGTGTGTTTGTAACTGAAACTTGTGATGATGAAAACACATCCATTATTGTAGAACCTGAAAGTTTTCCAGACGTAGAAATCAAGTTTGATGAGACTTATATACCTCATGATGAGTGGATCAATTTGATGATTGAAAAACATCTTATTGATGAATTACTATTTGGTGAGTAGGAAGGTCTATCTTCTCATACAGATCAAATACAAAAAATGCCTGCAGCAACAGAACTAATTGAAGAGGCCGAAGGCATAACTATGTCAGCAGAATGGGATGAAGTAGGGAGAGATGGAGAAATGAAAGCTCTCCTGAAGGAGCAGGAAGATAAAAGCAAATGTGGTCCTCTTTATAAATCTAACATTGTTTTTTTGTGCAGATATTGGGAGACAAGAAGAAGCAATTGAAGAACCCCAAGAACCTACAACATCAAATGCAAAGAATGTTAGTATATACTCGAAGAGGAGGATAAGAGTTCATGTGTTCCTCCGGAGGGGGAGAAAACGTAAAAAGGAGGCGAAGCTCCATCATTTTCTTATGGCAAAGAAAGTGAAGATGAAGCTTCATCCACAAATGAACAAGTATGGGCTCTGCTGCAAGAAGACAAAAATGAAAGCTTTGTCTTTTACCATTGTAAGCCTAGCTAAGACTGAGACCAGCATGTGTCGTATGTCATTTGAGTTTTTTAGTGAACCCTTTCTCCATTAAGGGGGAGTGTTAGCATTAATGGAGAAAGTTAGCTTTTCTATGTTTAAGTGTTTATTGCTTTAGAATAGGATTGAGATCCTATTTGATAGGGAGTGGTTCAAACCACTCGATATTGTGAAAGCCTATATATTTGAGGCTCATATGACTCAATAAAATATACGGCATGTATGAGTGTTTGTACACTCTCCAGGTATCTCACCTGGAGAGCCAAGTTAATATATAGTTTATATATTCTGTCTCTTTTGCTTTTATCAAACACTAGATTGCAGGAAAAAGATTTTAATGCTACTTGCAGAATTGAAAACACTACAATACTACTTTGCATAAAGGACCCTCTACACTAATTGCGTAAAAGGAAATTTCATAAATAAAACCTAATTCCTAATTGCAGAAAGAAACAAAATTAACTACAATTGCAAAAAGGAATGCTAATGAAACTACTTGCAAAAGTAAGAATCAAATGAGAACTTGTAACTCTAAATGATTACTCACGTGCACAATGAACTCCAAAAGACATTTATTTCACCATCTACGAAATTAACTGAGTAATGAAACAAAATTGTTGGAAAGAAAATGCAGATGAAAATCAAATCTTTTTGGTATTTCTCTTTTATGAGCACTCTGAAATTAAAACAACAAAGGATTAAACCAAAACTATTCAAGGAAATTTTTTTCATAAAACTACCATGTTATGAGCGAATTAAAACATAATTGAGTAATGAAACTACTACACTATGAGTAAATTAAAATGTGAACAAAACTAACTATACTTAAAAGGGGCCCTCTCGTGAGTGTAAGTATATCATTGATTAACTGATTGATCAACCACACATTGAAAACAGAGGATTCTATTAATTCGAAACAGAGTTTCACAATGTTGAAAATAAACCACAACGTACTAAATTTCCGAACTATATTTTGGGTTTCGCTTTATGGATTTTATACAATTTTCATTAAAACTAATTCAAGAGTTCTATTTCGATAAGAAATGAAATTTTTCTACTATCTAGGAGATTGATTTAAAGTATAACTTTGTTATGAAACCAGCTCACAAAAAGATAGAAAAGATAGATCAACGACTTAGAAATCATCCTCTTCAAGGGGACAACCTCCTTTACATTACAAAAATGAAAAATTCTTGGATGATACAAATGACAAGACCTCCTTTCTATATATAGGAGTATAAGGGGTCATAATATAATCAGAGTCGACGTAACAATAATAATGTAAGGGCACAACAATAACAATAGTGGGCTTCTATGGGGCACAAAAATATAATAACGAGGTTGCACTAATAATAATAAGGGGTTACGCTAGTAGTATAGGGACCTAACATGCCCCTCTCCTTCAAAAAGTGTTGTCCTCAATGCTTGAGTAGTTCTGGATGCTTCCGTATAAAATTATCATCCTCCAATGTGTAATATTCAACGAGCAAGTTCTTCCACTTGATAAGATACTCTGAAATTGATCGATTTTGTAGCTGTCAATTTCTTGTTTTTGTGACTGCTTCAGGTTCCAATATGATTTTTCCTTCCTCGTCAAGTTCTGGCAATATTATTTGAACTGGGATCTTCTGCAAATTTTGAATGAGTGGCCGCACTTCTTCTTCATTCTTCCATTCATCCCTTGCTTCGTTTATCCAATCTGGTTGGATAATAGAAATAACACAAAACAATGCTTCCACATCCTCATCCTTTCTCGAGAGTGCATCTGCAACAACATTTTGCTTCCCCTTTTTGTAGAGGATTTCAATTTCATAACCCAACATATTTGTGACCCATTTTTTATGTTCTTGTGAAGATAATCTTTGTTATAAAAAGTATTTAAGACTATCATGATCTATTTTTACCTTGAAGTGTCTTCCCATTAGGTAAGGTCGCCATTTCTTAAGTGCATGTAGTATTGCCAACATTTCCTTCTCATAAATAGCTTGCTTGAGGGACATTTGTTTGTATGGATGTAGCCATAAAAATACCCAATCGCCTACATCAAAACTTCTTTCACTGCAATGTTGATCTGCCTATTGTTTCATTCAATTTTGCACCAAAGTGGCGTTATCCTTTAAAAGTTGGAGAACTTGTTGTTGATGCTCAATGTGATCTTTCACTGCTTGAACCTTTTTCTTATTTATATGTCCTTCTATCTTGAGAGTTTGAGGAGTGGTAATTTATGGCAATGCATTACAATATATGGTCAAATTCATTTCTTGATGCTCGATGTGATCTTTCACTTCTTGAACATTTTTCTTTTTGATATGTCCTTTTATCTTGAGAGTTTGAGGAGTGGTAATTCTTGCCAATGCTTTACAATCTATGGTCAGATTCATTTTTTCTTTCTCTGGGGTTGGTTCCTGGTGTATATCCTCTTCTTTTGATGTTTCTTGATCCTTTTCTTCCTCCTCTTCACAATCTATGTAAAATAATTTCTTCTTAACACACTTATGACCATTAGTGTATTTGCTATCACAAATGTAACAAAGCCCTTTTTCTCTTTTTTCTTCTAATTGTTTTGGTGTAAACTTTGTAGGTTGTGGAATGCTAGGCACAAAAAAACTTCCATATTTTTATTTGTGAGTGGTAGGATTCCTTGTTTCCGTAATTATGCTTTCATTTTTTCTTGCCAACCTAAATGCCTTCTCCAATGAATCCGGTTCCCAAATATGAACCTCATGTTGAATGTTATCCTTTAAAGTCCCTATGAAGACATCAATCATTTACTTATCTAGAATATCATTTAGCCTTATATTTAATTTTTGGAAGTCCTCAATGCGCTCTGACATTGAACCCTTTTGTTTGAGATTTATCAATTGGCTAAAGAAGGTGTTGCTCTTTGTATCCTCATAATGTGCTATCATTTCCTCCATGAAAATTGACCAAGTGACAAGTGGTTTATGAGAACAAATCCCTTTATACCATAAAAATTGATTCGATTCTAAATATAAAGATGCAATATGTACCTTTTGTAACAGTTGTACATCATGTAGATCAAAATATTGCTCCATTTGTAGTATCCAATTTACTAGATCATTGCCATCAAACTTCCTCATAACGCCTTTTCTTGATTTTAGGAGCTCGATATTGAAATGATTGTAACTCTATAATTTCGGATCTCCAAGTTCTAAAATTTCTTCTTGTGGTATCTCTCTGAGTCCTCTTTCTAACCCCACCAGTTTGATAAATATTGGATTCTTCAAGAAAGAGTTATTCCAAATCTCCTACGATGGCCTGATTATAGACTAGTTCAGTAGAGCGAACTTGTACGACCTTCCACGTCTCATTGTTTCGAACTTTGGATATGAAAATCTACACAGAAAACTACAACCTGTCCTCTTTCTGTAACTTCTTATGAAATTTCAATCTAATGTTCAGAGAGAAAGTTATGATGATTTTCCCAAGGTCACATGTTTGGAATATAATTCGGGAGTCTGAAAAAACCCTAACTTCCTCAGATTATATCTCTGAAAATATAACGAGACAAGATCTGAAATTTAGGCCCGAGTTTCACCACAATTTTGGCTCAAATGGGTTTTAATTTCAGAGTCTGAACCTTCATAAAAAACAAATTATAGTGAAAATTCCACAATGACCTGTTTGACATAGAATTCTAGAGCTTACAAAAACCTTAACTTCCTCAAATCATATCTCCTAAAATATAGCGAGATAAGATCTGAAATTCCGACCCGAGGTTCAGAACGATTGCGGTTCAAATGGTTTTTTTTAGCTTCTAAAACTCAATAGAAAGAAAGCTATATCAAAAATTCCACGATAACCTGTTTGGAGCAGCAAAACCCTAGAATCCAATGCTCTGATACCAAATGTTATGAAACTAGCTTACAAAAAGATAGAAAAGATAGATCAACGACTTAGAAATTAGACTCTTCAAGGGGGAAACCTCCTTTACATTACACAAATGAACAATTCTTGGATGATACAAATGACAAGACCTCCTTTCTATATATAGGAGTGTAAGGGGTCATAATATAATCAGAGTCGACATAACAATAATAATGTAAGGGCACAACAATAACAATAGTGGGCTTCTATGGGGCACAATAATAACAATATGGGGACTACATGGACACAACAATATAATAAGGGGGTTGCACTAATAACAATAAGGGGTTACACTAGTAGTATATGGACCTAACAAACTTTGTCTCCTCGTTATTTGCTACTGAAAGAGAAAATTATGCAAGATTCTTCTGGAATCATATCCTTGTGATTGAACAGATCTTTTGCACGCTCGCTTGATGTCATCGCGATCTCCTGCTTATCTTTGCTTGGTCGTTGCACCGTCATATTCAGAGTTTAACTCTTAGATCTCTTGATCTCTATAGCCTGCCAAGTCATGACGATATGTGGTTGTCCACGTGGGGAACATTTTTCATCTTCATATGCCTTTCATCCCTTTGTTGATGCATTGCAACCTATTTAATCATGGATATCGCTATGGAATTGAACATTAGTTGTGGAATGATCAAGATTATGTAATTGTAGAGGTGTTTTCATTATAATTCATAAAGAAACTTAAATTATAAAACATGGATGATTAGTATCTTTTATAAGTTGAAATAACCTTGAGTATGTTGAGACTGCTACAAAAGTGGCCACAAAAAGATAAAGGAGAGAGAAAGAGGTAGTAAAAAAGGAAACAATTTCAGACTTCAACACGTAGATTGATAGATTATATTATAAACATGTACAATGTCAGCTAATTTATGAGGCAATTATCATACATGTCATGTGAGTCCTATAAAAGTAAATGACGAGTATAAAGATCATAGAATCAAAGGGGAATATATGTTGAAATATGTAACTAGGTTTGGTCTCATAATGACATATGTAATCATGATTTTATGTATTTAATGTAAAGAGAAAATAAATTTATTAATGTTGTTATTAAGGCATGGATTTCATGCTCAAGGGAAATTTATTTTTAGGTCAAGCACCCATTGAGTGCTTCTAGAGCTTGTCTTTGAGTCAACAAGTCATAACAGTCATTGTGATGTATGAAAAACCCTCTCGGGCATGTTACATATTGTAAAGAAAAAATTATTTGAGTCAAAGACCTTCCAAGACCTTGTCATGGTACCTCAAGCAAGTCGGCCTGCATAAAATATCAAGTCGGCCTCAAGGAAGCAATTTTTACCCCTAGAAATACTATAAATAAGAAGGAATTTGACCACATTTGGACAAACAACAAGCAAGGTTGATATCCTCAAGGAAGACATTGGAAAAGGACGAAAGAGAAGAAGAAAAGAAAGATCGAAGTTTTGGGTTTCTCTCTCTTGTGTTAGGGTTTCTAAAGTTGTTGGGCAAGTCGAGTAGTTGGAAAGTTGTTGGGCAAGTCAAAGTGTTGGAAAGTTGTTGGGCAAGTCGAAGTGCTAGAAAGTTGTTGGGCAAGTCCAAGTGTTGGAAATTTGTTGAGCAAGTTGAAGTGATAGATAGTTGTTGGGGCCGAAGTTGCAGAAGAAACTACTGGGTCGAAGTTGCAGAAGAAAACTGATGGGGTCGAAGTTGCTAGGATTAAAATTGTTGGAAAGAAAGCTCATTAAGGAGAAAGGTTGACTTGGTCTTAGAGGGGTCTTGGTCAAGGGTCATAGGCCTTGGAATTCGTCGATTTAAGATTCTATAAGGAGAGAAGAATTATTGTGGGTTTTCCTCTCAAACGGATAGGTTTTGGCCCTAGATGATCGCCTACATCTTGTTTCCTCTTGTCTCATTGTTCTTTATGATTTGGGAGTTGTTTGATGATAAGAACACTAAATATAATCAAGAGAAAGAGGAAGATAATTAAGCAAAAATACATCACAAACAATTATCAAAAGAAGATAAATCACCTACTCTTGTTGCCACTAGATTTCTAAACAAGATCGACAATCATTATTAGTAGATGTACCGCTACTCATCTATGCTCGAGTTGCAAAGTTATCTCACTTTATATGGTTATGTAAGTTATTTGTGGCTTGTCTCTATTGCACATCATTTTTGTTGCCCTCTCTGTTGTGTCCTCTATGTGACTTTCCTAAAATATTTATTCCCAACTGTCGCATTACCATAGTCCATAGCAAAAGAGAAAATATATAAAGTTCAAGAGACTCAAATGTGGATAAGATATATAATTGTTGTTCAAGTGAAGAAGAATTGTGATGCTTAACATAACGAACGAATGCATATTAATATTGCACATTGCATAACCACTGTCCATAGAAAAAGTCGAGAAGAAGTCGTATCCAAGAGGATATTATTGTCCAAACATGTTTGTTAAATATCATTTTAAAAGATGTTCAACTTACAATTATATGGCATATTCATTTTTCTTATAATGATATAGAGGGTTCTATTATGTTAATGTACCCCCTACTGGATGGTATCTTTTACAAATCCAATAGTAAACCTACTATGAAGTTGTTTTCCTATTTTAGTAAGAATTAGTTCAATTGTTCAACATAATTCAACATAAATTTCATCCACTTCACTCAGGTCTAGCAACAATGTAGAGCAGTTGGAATAATGACCCAAGTTCAAATCCTTGCAGACAAGCTCTCTTCCTATATGGGTTTTGCTAGATATAGTTATTGATATTGTTGTAGTCATGGGAAATTATTGAGATTACAAATTTACCATTGGAAAAACAAGGTGTGGGAGGGTTCCAAGTTCAACATTCATCGAAAGGCAGATTCATGTTTTAGAATAAATTTAAAAGTATGCATAATTTTCACAAACTTGTCACCACTGCATCATTTCACTGGTGAGGTCAATGGAGTGTTAATTGTTCATGGAGGCTAAATTCTCAATGATGTTTGTGTCACCCTAATAGCACAGGTTTGAAATGGATGAGAAACATTGGTACCTTTGACATCTTAATCAAAGGAAGTGGTGCAACCCCTCAAGCATGTCCCTCGAAGAAATTAAGAGAAAACAAATATTAAAGATAATTAATTAATTAAATAAATCATCGTTTCCCTCCTGAATATCCCATGTCATAGACGAAGAATGTTGCAAGGACATATATCACTCTATTATAGAAAAAATTCCACTAAAGTGGCCCTTGGTCCAATGATTGACAAGGAGAATTTATTTATCCCTAACTCGTCACTAAAAATATGGGAAACTCCAATGGTAGGTTACATATAAATCAGATTACTAGAACACAACTTAGCATGCAGATTATTTAACAAAAATAACTTAGCAGCTATGTGTGTAAGTGTCAAGGCTTGCACGTACCAACAACTTGACATAGAAATCGAGGTTTTGATCAAAGGCCACAATGACTAAGCCTTTGGCCTGAGCTCGGCCAAATGATATGTTGGATGTAAGAGAGAAAAGGAAGTAGTTGAAAATGTGGAGGCATGCAATGGTATGTATGAGATTTAATATTATAAGAGTCATTGTTTGCTCCCCTACTAGCACGCCATATCTCAATACTCTACATGTGGAATATACGATTGTTGGAACTTAACGCCTTGAGGTGCTCACTATGCAACCAATTCAGGTACAATAACTCGCCTCCCAACAATAGATGAGATGCAATCAGACCTCTTGTGCATTTTTCACCCACGAGCCAGATTCCAAGGCATAAGGGGACTACTCAAGGCCAACACAATACCATAAGTTGGGTCAGATAGTTTCAGATGCCAGAGAGGTTGCATAGTAGGATGGAGCCGCTCCTTATTCTTGTCTCTACATGTTGCCTATGTTGCATTAGATAGAGCCACCCTCACTCCAACATTTTTTTTGGGCATCCTCTATTTCTGCCCTTCGACTTGTGTTGCCTTAGGAGAGATCTCCTCAGTTGTCCAATCTCTATTCTTCACCAATATTTTCTTCTATCCTAATTAATCCTCTTGAACAATTATCCTTCCTCCATGTGTCCCTTATTTTATATTCTTTAATTAATATTTTCCTGCCAGAACTTGTAGGTCAATCAACTAAATTCCACATAGTGTCTTTCTCCTTACCCAGCATTTGTCCCAAGCAACATCTTCCCATCAGCCCTGGAATCAGTGTCCCTTGACTCAGCCTCTGTGCATATTTTTTCTTTCAAAATATTTACAATATCTACCAAGGTGAAAAGTGATCGAGGCTATCACAACCCCCCAACACTCAGCCCCAAATATAGTGAGATTTAAATCCCCGCCAAAATTTGAGATCTAATCTTCAGGGATCCATATTTTGCCAAAAAATCCGCCAAGCAATATATTGCACATATATATTAAATATGTGAAAGCATTGAGATGTCCCCTTGGCCAAACCAGTTAATATAATTCACACAAAAAAATTAAATGCAAAGAAATCAACCAACTGAGAATCCCAAAGTGCAACAAAACCCCCGAAAATGCTAGCAACATGAGTCGCAAGTGCCTTCCACCCAAGACAAGCGTTCATAGAATATTATTGTTCTTTAACCCCTGAAACCATAGACTCTTCTATCAAGATAACCGTCGAGCAAACATAATTGATCAGATGCTTGATAAGTTAATCAGATGCTTGATAGTTTGTATTGTTCCTCCTATGCCACCAAATCATTGACAACAAATTCAAACGGTGGAGGATTTTCGTCTATGGGGCATACCTGGAAGATTCTTAGTGCGTGAAACAAAACTGGGTTGAGAGTATGTTAACTCGGCTTCCAAAGTGGCACATATCAACTCCTAATATTTTGACCATCCGCCTCAAAGGAGAAGTTACTTCCTTCGTATCAAGTATCATTTATATACCAACCCATAGCTTTTATGAAGTCCAAAAATACCCATAAGGGAATGCATTAAATTAAAACCCAAAAAAACCAGTTGTCTTCTCGTCAATGCGACACCTAGTAATTAGACGGTTTATTTAAAAATTAGACGGTTATAAGAAAGAGGAAATATATGAGTTCATAAAAGAAAAAGCAAGACTATATTACAACAAAAGAAAAATAAAATAGAAAATAATATCATAGATTCAATTCTCAGTGGTTAGATTATGCAAAACTTCTTATGAGTGAACAAATAGAAAAAATAAGCTTTTCATAATGGTCTTTTTAACATAGTTATTTTCGATTGCGGTTATTGAACAAGGTATAAAGAAACTAGAAAATAGTAACGCACAAGACATTAATAGTCTATATGCATAATTTTAAAATGGAGTGTGAAGCTTCTAGCTCCACACATCAAGGATATCTTTAACAGAGTCAATCAAGGTAGTTTTTTGGTTGAATCGACAACTAGTGTTGTTATACCTCTTCACAAAATCAAAGACATGAATAACCCATCTAACTACTGTATTATTATGATCAACCTTCTTCTTGGAAAAAAATTTGGGAGCATGCTAGAGTGCAAAATCAACGAGTGGGTAGAAAAGGAGAGAAAATGAGCAAAGGGGCAGGTCGGCTTCAGGCCTAAACATTCTACCATTGATCATTGCATCACTCAAGACATTTTATCGAAAAAGTTTGGGATGACCAAGGTGGGGAAGCATTATGTTGATTTCTTGACTTTGAAAAATCCTTTGACATTGTATCTATAGATAAGCTATGGCATATAATGGAAGAAATAGGGGTCCCAAAGGAATATAGGGCGATTGTTCATAAGCTTTATGAGCGGGTTAGAGCTAAAATCATAACGAAGAAAGGCATGTCTGAATGCTTTAGCAATGACATAGGAGTCAAACAGGGATGTCCTCTTTCCCCGACATTGTTTAGTCTATATATTGATAAGCTTGAAGAGTGGATAAGCAATACCGAAGGAGAAGGCATCCAATTAGTGAGATATGTGGTGAAACAACTTCTATATGCAAATGACCTTATTCTTACTGCAAAGTCTGCAATAGGTTTGAGAGAACACTTGAAAGCTCTGGAACTCTTTTGTCAAGATGTGGGAATGCAAGTAAATACTAGCAAAACTAAAGTCATGATTTTCTCTTCGAAAAGAAAGAAACAACATGTTAATTTTCTCTTTGAAAAGAAAGAAACAACATTTTACTTTTCTCTTTGAGGGTGGCCCCTTGGAGTTGTAGATGAATACAAGTATCTAGGAATTAATTTCCACTATAGGCTTAGCTGGGAGACATGTAGATCAAAGAGAATCCAAGGAGGGTGGAAAGCTTCATAACTTCTTCATAACATGCATAGAAAATCAAAAGTATGGGATTAAAAGACTAAGAAAACCCTCTTTGGTTTATTAATGGTGCCAGTTATCCTCTATGGTTGCGAGATATGGGGGAGCAACATGTCAAGACACAAATGGCGACAAATAGAAAAAATCCAAAAGCATCTAATCACAAGTAGCCTAAAATTCAAATCAACGGTCCCATATGATATCCTTTTAGTTGAGGTTGGTATGTTTCCAATTGAGGATTCAATGATCATTCGTTTGCTAAGTAACCTAAAGAAGGTTGAAAATGTGGATAAGCATCGATGGCCCAAATTGGTTGTTGAAGAAGAGATAAATTGTCAAAAAAAAACAACAACAACAACATGGATGAAGCAAAATAAAAAGTGGTTGGGAAAATGGGACACAAAACTGCAAGATTGTCCTCACGCTGGATGAGATAAAAAAGTGGGTGTTAGAAAAATTTAGGACTGCCATGTGGATAAAACAAGTAGGCAAAAAAAAAAAGAATTTTATGTCAAATAATTTAACCCTGCGTGGATGCATGAAGATAAAGAGTATTTGAGTTCCTCAATCAAGGGAAAAGTTAAAATTTTAATTGCACAATTGTGGACTAGCTCCCATCATCTAAGATGTGAACCTGGTAGATGAGTGATCCCTAAAGAAGATTGGGAAGAATGAAATTGCATTTTTTGCAGCAAAGGTGTGGTAGAAATAGAATGGAATTTTATCAAAGAATGTGTAGTGTGTGAAGGTATTCATCGTCACATTGATAATATTCTAAAGGTGAAGAATCTCAGTGAGATTTTTGAGGAGGCAAGACTTCAAGAAGTAGCAAATTTCTTACTCCAGATCCATAACAGCATAATCAACATGGGAAAAAATATAAATATGGTTTAAGTTGATAGTTGGTGGTCCCTTAAGCCGTGAGGTTTTGTGGACGTCTTTAGAAACCATTCAATTCAATAAATGAATCCACCAACCACAAGTTAAGTTGAAATCCAAAACACAACATGTAACACATATCCGTTATTAAGAGAGCTACGAAGAAGAACCTAGGTCCAAAATAATCAGAAGGCTCCAACCCAAGCTGTGAGAGAAATATAGGCGAAAAATGTCCAAGAAGAAAGCAATGAGATAAAGAATTTACAAAATGTAAATAAGTCATTTGTTGATTCGAAAAACCATAAAAATAAAAATATTATATCTCGCTATCCCACCAAAAACCAAAAGTATCACTCCAAATAAATGTATACTATAGAGTTTAGGAAAGGTCATGAGTACTAGATGAAACAATGTTCCCAACCAAAAAAACCAACATCAATCCAACATTTGGTACACACCATCTGCTTCACCTTTCAAACTGATTTGTATCAAAAGATAAGAAAGAAAAATTAGGAAGCACCTCCCAAGACATGTGGCCATGAAACTTCAAAAAAATAAAAACCTCCATAACCACATGGAAGACCCCAAGATGCGTGGCTGTTCAACGTTCATTTTAAAAAGTGGTTGGCGAGGAATAAAATGGGATGATCAACGATCATATTATAATTTTGTCTTCCACCTACCGCAAATGGCCTTCTTGTTGTGTGCATGCATCCTGCTTCCTGCTCTGCATGTATCCTATTGCCTGTTGCTTCTCAAACAAACAACAAAAATGGGAAGATCAACGTTCATTCCACGTACAGCAAACTGTTAAGCTCCATTAATTTTTGCACAATTGCTGCCTACAATTATGGAATTTAAATTGCAGTCTTTCCTTAACTTATGGAAACCAACTGCAGTAGTTTCCTTAAGTTAAGAAAATCAACTGCAATTACTAAATTTATTATTGGGAGCTACTAAAGTGGTCCATTACTTTGATTCGAGTTCTCTGCCTTGATCTGTGGGACATCTAACACATAGCTATTAGAAGCTTGATGGAAGCTTAGCTATAAACTCATCTATTTGGTCCCCAAGCTCTAATCTCAATCCCCTTCAGTTTTTCACACCATCTAGCTGAGATAGCAGAGCTTGGAAGTGCCTTCAGAATTTCTGCATTCTTTTCTTTTTGCTTGCGTAGCTGGAGCGTGGTTTTCAGAAAGAAGTTGCATCAAGAGTTTCACCAATGGCTGGAGGTAATTCGTATCCCTGGGCATTAAGTTTCAACGATTCTTTAAGTTTTTTTTTCCGCATGCAGAATCGTTGTCATAATTTTTCTAACCTTTGTTATCAGAGCTATTTTACCTCTGCCTTGCTGTGTAGTTGGCCATAGCACCTTAGTTCTGACATACGCATTTGATTGTGTTTATATGCATGCATTTGATCACTCAAGGAAAATAAAGCTTACTATATTATACTCATCTGAATCTCTTGAAAAGGTCAAGAAAGTATTATGTGCATATGCATGTTTGGCCAATGCGTAAAGAGATTTTACCAATCGGCAAATGAAATTTGCGTCAAAACAATTTTCCAGCATCTAAAAGTTACAGGTTCAAAAGTAAATGCCGATTGTGACGCCGTATCTGTACTGTTTCAATGCCTGTCTTTGTGTTTTATTTTTGAGTTTTTGCTTTTGAATAACACTAGCCGAGGTCTGGAGCTTTCTTCATATCAGTATATGAAAGCAATTGCGATCCACAAAATCGGTGCCGGTGGCCAAACCAGACCTGCGTTAGAAACGTTCAGTTAGGCGTATTAGACGGTGTCTTGTTACTGGTTAGTTGCGTTTCTGGTTTTAATAATAAAATAGAGCAACATAGCATTTAATTCTAATCTATTTTTGGGGAGTAAATTGTTCAGATATCTCATGGATTGACTTAACCTTTCCAACGACATTGGTAGGTGTGACAGAGGTAAACGCAACAACTTATTGTTGATATCCCATAAGGCGTGTTTCGAAATTCAGAAATTAGAAAAACCGAATTTTATATGAAATTTGATAACATAATGGATAACTATCATATGGCTATGTTAATGGGCATATGGTAATGACAGATTTTAAATAAAGGAAATATGATCTTCATTGTTGGTAAAAATACTGCATTGTGTATATTTCGCATATATAAATGCAATATAAAATAAACGCTTCTCAATTCCCTGATAAACCGACAGCTAAAACCTATGTATAAGCTTTCGTGTAAGGGATCTCTACTTGTTTTGATTGTGATATGAATCTGCACTTTACAAAACAATAAAATGTAATTAAAACTTGTACGTTTGAAAAATTATAAGCGTATTTCATAAGGTGATTTTTTGAGAGTACGCTTTTAGTAGAAGCTTAATATTTTTAATATTCTATTAATGTAATTCATAGTTCCAATGCCGTTAAGTACCCCAATATTATGAACGTTGAAAGTCCATCAAAGGTAAAATTTGGAGTAAGATTCGGGAACTTTGAATTAAATTCTGACCTAGCTTATTCCCAAGTTGTTTTTCGCATTCTTTGGGTTTGCATTCGGAACTCAAAACTCTTATGTTAACCGATATCAATAAGTGCCTTTTATGAGTGATTACGGTTTTACTAGCAGATAAGAGCACCGATTTAGAGTTCCATTTTTATGTTGGGAATTTTGTCGAGGGGATATTGGTTAAATATTGGAAATCTAACTTTTCAGAAAAATCATCAGAGCATTTTTATTATTTGATAATTATTTTTATGGAAGAGTAAGCTTGGCCCATATTTTCAAATGGATGTCTTTATGTAGCAAGGCTTCTAGCTGACACATCTAGTGGTGCAGTTAGCAGTCTTAAAGACTTGCACAATTTGTGTGGTAGCGTGTGCCATGCTATTCAATATATGTTTATATGATGGTTCTTGAATTTGTTAGCTGTGTCTCCTGATTTAGCGAATAATGGCACTCTGTAAATTTTATAATTGATTACATATTTATTGTAAAATTTACGCTGAACTTACATTTATAATAATGAACATTTGTAATCAAAGAAGAAATGAGAAATGGTTTATTTCTCATTTGGGCATTTAGTTTTTTGATTCTATGTTTATTTTGCATGAAGTTCAGATTAGCGTTGTTGAAATTTAATTTAAATTTAGTTAAACAATCAAAGTAGTCATTTTCGGTAATGCTGACTGCTTTAACCTTAATTTTTTATTTTGCTGGAGAATTATTACAGTTATATGGAGTTTATTAAAATGTCATTTTGACTTACTCCTTTCAGTAAACATTATTTTTCTCTCTGGTTAAGTTTTGTTTATGCAACAAAAATAATGTCTAGTGATCCATATAATTTTAATTAATTAGAGAATAGCCACAGCATCTTTAATTAAATAAAATTATATATTTTGATTGGTTAGATCACATAAAGATTATTTAGACATTAAATTGTAATTAATTAGACTGAATATAATAAATTTTATCCCACAGGAATCTTTATTATATTTATCTAATTAATTAGGATAAAATTTCATAACCTACCCATAGGAGTTATGAATTAATAAGTTTTATCATAAAGTTTTATTGAATCTGTTTGAATTGAAAATTTAGCCCACAGAGAGTTATGAATTAATAAGTTTTATCATAAAGTTTTATTGAATCTGTTTGAATTGAAAATTTAGCCCACAGGCAATTTTTATGTCATTTGATTCAATTCTTTTTAGCATGATTTACATTGGTAAAACATGAAAGTTTATTAAGCCTCAATTTTAACATAAGCATGTGATTTTTTAATGCAGTAGTACAACCTGCAAATTTCTCTGAAATTCGTTGTGACATTCCCGAACTTAAGGAAGTAATCTTGTTTGTTTGTTATGAATCTAATATGTTTAACGTTAATATTAACACATGGTGGATTGATTCTGGATCAACAATTCACATTTCGAATTCCTTGCAAGGTTTGCAAAACCTAAGGAAGCCAGTGGGAAGCGAGCAAAGCATCTTATCAGGAAACAAGATGGGCTCGCATGTGGAAGTTATAGGAACATGTTATTTAACTTTAAGTAGTGGTTTTGTTTTGGAATTAGAAAAGACCTTTTATGTTCCAAGTTTTTCTAGAAACTTGATTTCAGTTTCAAGGCTTGTACCTTTTGGATATTCCTTAAACTTTTCAGAAAAAATTTTTAGTATTTTCTATAAATCTGATTATGTTGGGAATGGTATTTTGTCTAATGGCCTTTATTGCATTAATTTACAAAACAATGTCACTTATGATTCAATGCGTGTTCACACTGGCACTAAAAGATGTGTTATTAATGAAGATTCCTCTAAATTATGGCACCGGAGACTAGGTCATATCTCCATAGATAGAATTAAGAGATTGGTAAATGAAGGAATACTTAATACTCTAGATTTTACTGATTTCGAGACTTGTGTGGACTGCATAAAGGGAAAGCAGACCAACAAGTCAAAGAAAGGTGCCAATAGGAGTTCGGACATATTAGAGATCATACATACTGATGTATGTAGTCCAGACATGGACTCACATGGTCAGAGATACTTCATCTCCTTTATAGATGATTACTCACGATATATGTATCTCTACATGCTTCATAAGAAGAGCGAAGCATTAGATGCCTTTAAGATCTTTAAGGCTGAAGTAGAGAAACAATGCGGCAAGCAAATTAAGATCGTGAGATCAGATAGAGGTGGAGAATATTATGGTAGATACACAGAAGATAGACAAGCACCTGGGCCATTTGCTAAATTTCTTCAAGAGCATGGGATTGTTGCCCAATACACCATGCCTGGTTCACCCGGCCAGAATGGTGTAGCAGAAAGAAGAAATCGAACATTATTGGACATGGTGCGGAGTATGCTTAGCAACTCCAATCTTCCTAAATCCTTGTGGACTGAAGCACTTAAGACGGCAGTGTATATATTAAACCGAGTTCCAACCAAGGCGGTTCCTAAAACGCCATTTGAATTATGGAAAGGTTGGAAACCGAGTTTGCGACATATGCGCGTTTGGGGATGCCCGTCTGAAGTGAGAATTTATAATCCACAAGAGAAGAAGCTGGACCCAAGGACCATTAGTGGGTATTTCATTGGATATGCTGAAAGGTCTAAAGGTTACAGATTTTATTGTCCATCTCATAGCACTAGGATTGTGGAATCAAGAAATGCAAAGTTTCTTGAAAATGACTTGATCAGTGGGAGCGATCCAACCAGAAACATAGTTTCTGAGAAGGATCATTCAGAATCTCAACCTTCCACTTCAAGTGATAGATTGGTTATTGTTCATAGCACCCCTTAAGTACAAACTAGTGTTGAACAACCAATTGTTGAAGTTCCACAAGCTGCTGACGATATTCCAGTAGATCAAGGAGTTCAAGAGTTGCCAAGAACTTTTGAACAACAAGTTGAACCACATACTTCTCAGGAAGATGATGGTACAACATTAAGAAGATCTACTAGACCTAAGAGATCAGCAATTCCTAATGATTATATTGTGTATCTACAAGAATCTGACTACAACATTGGAGCCGAAAATGATCCCGAGTCATTTTCACAAGCCATGAGTTGCAAAGAATCAGAACTATGGTACAATGCCATGAAGGAAGAGATGAATTCCATAAAGAGTAACGAAGTCTAGGATCTTGTTGAGTTGCCTAATGGTGCAAAAGCCATTGGATGTAAATGGGTCTTTAAGACAAAGAAAGACTCATTGGGCAACATTGAGAGATACAAGGCAAGACTTGTTGCTAAGGGATTCACTCAGAAAGAAGGAAGCGACTACACGGAGACTTTTTCTCCTGTATCTAAGAAAGATTCCTTGCGCGTTATTATGGCATTAGTAGCCCATTTTGACTTGGAGTTGCATCAAATGGATGTGAAAACAACTTTTCTTAATGGAGATCTAGAGGAGGAGGTTTACATGAAACAACCTGAAGGATTCCCCTCTAGTGATGGTGAGCAATTGGTTTGCAAGCTCAAGTAGTCATTACATGGTTTAAAACAAGCATCCCGCCAATGGTATTTAAAATTCCATAATGTAATTTCTTCTTTTGGTTTTGTAGAAAACATTATGGATCAATGTATATACCTGAAAGTTAGTGGGAGTAAAATTTGTTTTCTTGTTTTATATGTGGATGACCTTTTGCTAGCAACCAATGATAAGGGTTTGCTACATGAGGTGAAACAATTCCTCTCTAAAAATTTTGATATGAAGGATATGGGTGAGGCATCTTATGTCATTGGCATTAAGATCCATAGAGAAAGATTTCGAGGCATCTTGGGTCTGTCACAAGAAACCTATATTAATAAAATTTTAGAGAGATTTCGGATGAAGGATTGTTCACCAAGTGTAGCTCCCATTGTGAAGGGTGATAGGTTCAATTTGAACCAATGCCCGAAGAACGACTTTGAAAGGGAACAAATGAAGAACATTCCATATGCTTCTGTTGTCGGAAGCCTAATGTATGCTCAAGTCTGCACAAGACCTGACATTGCATTTGTTGTGGGAATGTTGGGACGATATCAGAGTGATCCAGGTTTAGACCACTGGAGAGCTGCAAAGAAAGTAATGAGGTACCTTTAAGGAACCAAAGACTACATGCTTATGTATAGACGGACGGACAACTTGGAAGTAATTGGCTACTCAGATTCTGACTTTGCTGGGTGTGTTGATTCACGCAAATCAACATCAGGTTACATTTTTATGATGGCCGGTGGAGCTGTATCATGGAGGAGTGCCAAGCAGACCTTGATTGCCACTTCTACTATGGAAGCTGAGTTCGTCTCCTGTTTTGAGGCTACTTTACATGGTGTATGGCTTAGGAGTTTCATTTCTGGGCTTAGAATTATGGATTCTATCTCTAAGCCATTGAGAATATATTGTGATAATTCAGCTGCTGTTTTTATGGCTAAAAACAATAAAAGTGGGAGTCGAAATAAACACATCGACATTAAGTATTTAGCTATAAGGGAACGTGTTAAAGAAAAGAAAGTGGTCATTGAGCACGTCAGCACTGAGTTAATGATCGTTGATCCTTTGACTAAGGGCATGCCACCGTTTAAATTCAAGGATCATGTATTGAATATGGGACTTGATCCCATTATGTAGTTTCTCATTGTATGGACAATGTTATTTTAATGAAATTCTTAATTATTGTGATGTTTTTTTCTCATATTTATGTGCACCTTAAGTTGATTTGAGAAAATTCATTTAAGAAGGACCAAGAATAAACATAAGGTTTATTCATTAAGATATTGTTGCCACATAAATTACAATAAGAATAAATGCATAGTAATACATGGAAGATAATACTCGTCATTAGAGGACTTATCGCCATGATTCATGTATCTATTACTTAATACAGATTATCAATGGTTTTTAAGTTGAGACATTAAGTTTGAAAGTATGGACCAAGTGGGAGAATGTTAAGCTCCATTAATTTTTGCACAATTGCTGCCTACAATTATGGAATTTAAATTGCAGTCTTTCCTTAACTTATGGAAACCAACTGCAGTAGTTTCCTTAAGTTAAGAAAATCAACTGCAATTACTAAATTTATTATTGGGAGCTACTAAAGTGGTCCATTACTTTGATTCGATTTCTCTGCCTTGATCTGTGGGACATCTAACACATAGCTATTAGAAGCTTGATGGAAGCTTAGCTATAAACTCATCTGTTTGGTCCCCAAGCTCTAATCTCAATCCCCTTCAGTTTTTCACACCATCTAGCTGAGATAGCAGAGCTTGGAAGTGCCTTCAGAATTTCTGCATTCTTTTATTTTTGCTTGCGTAGCTGGAGCGTGGTTTTCAGAAAGAAGTTGCATCAAGAGTTTCACCAATGGCTGGAGGTAATTCGCATCCCTGGGCATTAAGTTTCAACGATTCTTTAAGTTTTTTTTCCGCATGCAGAATCGTTGTCATAATTTTTCTAACACAAACGACCTTCTTGCTTCGCCTTCCTATTCCGCCTTTCCTATTATCTATTGTTGTGTGCATGCATCCTACTTTCTCCAAAGTCTCTCTCTCTTTGGCATATATGTTAACGCTTGAGGCATGAAATCTGTGTAGCAACTAACTTAAACCTTTTAATACAAAAAATTGAATGATATTTGTTTTTTTTATAGAGAAAACATACACATTATTGTAATTCATATACGATCAAATTTGTATAAAGTTAAAAGGCACCGCATCAAGCGAGTTTAAAAGCTAATTCAAGTGCTCATGATTTTATATAATTTAATAGAATATTAGTACAATTCTTTTTTAATAAATCAATTCTTATTAATATTGTTTTTTAAATTATGATTTATCATCATGTAAATGGTTTATTTTACTAACACATTTAGATTGAGACAACATTTTATATATGAATGGCCTTAATAACGGCAACAAGTAAAGGTTTTTGAAAAATAAATAGTTAAAAGAAAAAACTATTTTTTATGATGATACATGAAGCTAAAATCTCAAGGGAGGCTCTATTCAACCTCACCGACAACTCAAAAAGGAAGTGTCAGTTGATTGCAATAGATGCCCAAGGGCACTTAGGAGGATTAGCAATATTGTTGGATGACTAAGAAATCCGAGTGACTAATATGTTTACCACATTTCGGGCCTTGACACTGTTATCACTCAGAATTTTCCTAAAAGTTATGAGAAAAAAGAAAAGGCCGAGGTAACTACAAACCAATCTTTTAAGTATAGGCTCTAGCCAACCTATGACTCAAAGAGGGCTCTCTCTTTATGTTTTAGCTTTGTTTGCTAGGATTTTAGGCTAGTTCTTAAAGTTCAAGGGTTTTTGGATTTGTATTGGAAGTTGGATGGTGGAATCCTTACGCAGATGGATAGAATGATGTCTCTGGCTATTGGGCTATGGAGTCAAAGAAGGGCAACAGAACTGGGATTAAATCATTAAAGGGAGTGTTCAATGGGCAAGCTAGTAGAGTGAAACACAGGTTTTTAGGTCGAATGGGTGAAATGATCTTAACCAGGGTGAGAGGGCACTTAAGAATCCTCAAACCGAGATTAAAAGGAGGAACAGAGGATGATCATGAGCAAAGGGCAGTTAAGAATCCTTTACTATAGACCATAGGGAAACTACCTAAACTAAGGAGCAATCAAGAATTCCTTAACTTAGATAATTTAGCAGAAAACATACAAAATGCTTAATAGTCAAAACAGAGTGCAGTGAGTCCGCATGGGGTAGCTCAAGTGGCAATGGCCATGGAAATGAAGTCTCACCGAACCGGAGATCTTGGGTTCGATTCTTGTGCTACCCTCCCTGGAAATGGGGTGAATAACGGACATGTAAAAACTCAAAATGAGAAGGTCCCACCTAAGCTTACAAAAAAAAAAAAACAGAGTGCAGTGAAGCAAGTTCTGAGATATCATTCCATATTAAAGCATTTAGATTTCATATACATTTAAGATTATGGGAAAAACTTTTAAAGAAAAATGATGACATAAAGAAGATACTTGTCTTTATTTCGCACTACACATGAACCTAGTGAAATGTCTTTGCTTTATTCAATAATCTAGTTTACTGGTCCAACAGTGATACAATAGCTTACAGTCTTTGATCAAGAAAACTATAGAAATGTCTAAGAATCCACCCTACATACTTCGAATTTTGAAGTATTTATACAAAAAATCATTACAAAATATCTCAAAACAACTTGAGATTTATTCTAGGAAATACAAATATCTTCTTGCAAGAAGATAGAGACAGCTTATGAACCGTTTCATGTTGTCCCTTTTATTATGGTTGTGCTGGCCTTTATTGTTGAAGTGTTAGCCTTTTAATATAGCTTACAGTTGTGGAGTTTCACGTTGGAGTCTTCTTGAATTTCATCCTTCAACTGATACTCTTTAACTCTGATACTCTTTGATCCTGCTGCCCTGTTTTCATCTGTTTTACCTGGCTACCTTCATTTTTACTGTGTTGTAAATTTATCACAGTAAATCTATCATTTTCTCCCACCATTCTGCATCTGGTAATTTCACATTCACCATTCTCCTATAGATTTCATCAGCCTCAGTATACTTTGCAAAATTTGGCTTGGTGAGGAAAAACAAGTTTTCAAAGGTGTCATATAATACTTTGCCTGTTGGCAGGACTTTAATGGATGAAGAACTGGCCTGTTCCTTAGCCAATTTTTTGAGTCTATCACCATAGTCTAACTATGTCATTAGTTTATCATTGATGACCATAGGACTGGGCAGACCTTTCTCCCTCAAAATCTAGAATTTAGCCATGAACCTATCAATGCCTACCTGCATATTGTTGCACTTTTCTTCCAAATTAAGCATAAGGTTCCTTTTGGAAAGGACCTTTCTTATTTCTAAAATGGTAGCAGTCCTATCTTCTATATTTATCTCTTGGAGCTCATATCTATTCTTACTGTTGAGGAAGTGGATGAGTCTATTTTCATCCTCTAGCTTATTTCCTAATTCCTCCTTCACTTTCTAGATAGCTTCTGTAGCTATCTTTACCAGCTCTATTTGTTCAAAAATTACTTGGATTGATGGCCAAATATCATTGACAGAGTCAATGATATTCGCCCACAACATTTCTTTGGTTTGTCCAAGTGGTTTCTCTAGTGTTAAATCCTTCTCTAGGATTTTGATTCTCTCACCCATTCTCTGGGCCCTTTGTGTTTCTTCTTTCTGCTTCAGTTGGGCATGTTAGCTCTGCTATATAATTCAGTATTTGCTGGGTCAAAGACACCGAGGCCGTGTGTTTTTAGTAAAAAGGGATCTCGCAGCTGTTCATTTTATCCTTTTCCCCTTTATTTGATTTATACCCTTATAACTCCCGCTACTACCATTTCATCCTTCTCCCTTCATTTGCTTTATACCCTTATAACTCCCGCCACCCTTGTTTTCCTCTGTTTTCTGCTAAAGTTCCCCATAAACCCCATATATATATGTTTTTCTCAGGTCCCGGGCGCAAAGTTAACCCATAAGACCGCGGTCATATAACCACGCGCATGCAAAAAAACGCTACCGTCGAGGCCCTCCCTATCACATCAATCATTAAACGTGTGCATTAATCCACTGCCGTCCGATCCTCCACCTCGTGATCCGATGATATACACTGCCCCCGCTCCCGCAAGTCGCGCACGCGATAGCCAGCGGGGAAAGTGGTTTCCCATCGGACCCTCCAACCACGCGTTACAATCTGACTGCATCGTGCCCCCGCATACGGAAACCGCCTGCCATCCCGAAGTGGTGCAGGGAAACCGCTTACCGCTCGCACATACATCCCTCGCTCGTTAACGTCCACACACCTTTATCGTGTGATGAACGTTGGATCCGCTGCTCCGCAATCTGACGGCTCACATCTGTCTCCGCCTGTTTTCCCGATAGCTCCCTCTGATCCATTCTTCGCCGTCCATCTGCAGGATCCGACGGCTGTTGTTTATTCCCGTCCCACCCATACATCCTCCATGTTGTTTTCGTGTCGTTGCCCTGTATCATTCACCCGAAGGATGAAGCGATCACTCACCAAATACTCTGTGCAGTTAATACTTCACCCACTGCATTCAAGAGACAGCACGGCCAAGGAAAGAAAGTATAGTCTCGAGTGGTTAAACGTCGTCAGCAGTTATAGAGATTTATTCATACAACACTCCACCTGCTCGAGGAGTACACCTAAGTATCAGGGAATGTCAAATTTTGTTTATTGAAGCATCAATTTGTTTCATAAACCCATATCAGATAGTTAATGTAGTTGGTGGTCAGTTATGACCCCTCCACGCATAGCATAGAAGAGCAATTTTGTAAACAAACTCCATATATACCCACAAAAAAAATGTAATGGGGTTTATGAATGTTATTTTGATGTAAAGTTCAACTTCTGGAGACTTTAACTACTGTGATACTTGCAGCGTCTAGTCTTCATTTTCAGCTAATGCAAGCTTCTTTTGCTGTTAATTGCTCACTTTCCACTTCTTCTTTGTTCCAGGTTGTGCTTGTTATGCATTTTTCATGTGCTCTTGATGTTTAGCATTAGAGGGGCTGTCATCCCACCTCTGTGTTAGAATCTAGTATGTATCATTGAATTTGTATGCAGGTTTCTGTTATTTTAATGCCAGAGAGCTGTCATCCTTTCTGTGCATTAGGAAATAGATTTGCAGACCTTTTTACTGGTTGCAGCTGGCCATCACAGGGTCTTGTGTATCTGCTGGTGTGATCAGTATTCTCCATCTTCACCTGTTCCTCAAACTGTGAGTAATTGGTGGTCTAAAGCCTTGTAGTCTAGGGGTGTTCACCCATGTCCGGGGTTAAGCATAGTAGAAGTGGTTATCTGGCTTGAATATGCATCATTCCTTCCATTCATCCACTATTTTCCAACATTTTTGTTGAGTTTGTAATGTTCCTGAGCATCTCTGAGATACAACCTAGGAGAGTTTCTTAGGGTGATAACATTAACTGGCGCTGTTGCCGGGGAGAGGAGATTGAAGCTCAGCTTCCCTGGGAGAACGACACAGTTTCAAGATTTGACGATAGACAAGGTTTGAACATAGTTTTTGGTTGTAATCATCTATCTGGCGACTCCATTGGAAGAAGACCATCATTTGGTGACTCCACATTGAAGTTTTGGCTCAGTTTGTGAGACATACTCGAAGAAACCCTCAGAAATCACCAGCTGAATCAGTGCCTGACCCTGAGAGGACTGTCAAATCGAAGAAAGCATCAAAGAAATGGGCATCAGGATTAGGTAAGCCTAAGAAATTTCATGCATCTCTGAAAGATAAAGTAATAGCTGAAGATATACAGTTTGAGGATTTAGAGCCCAGCACTATTAGTAAGGAAATTCCTTCAGAGATTAGTTCAGCCCCTTGTTCAGTTAGTTCCCCTTTGAATCTCAGTCCAAAGAAAGCTTCCAATACAGTCCAAAGCATCCATTTGTCTCTGCCATCCATCACATTACTTCCTATCATTCAATCTGCCAGTAGCCTTCCACATATCCCAATTATGGCAGGCCAGCAAGCACCCATGAAGATAGAAAGAATTGTTGCTGCTAGATATGGACCTTTGGTCTTGCCTATTCCTTTGAATCCTATGCCTGTGGGAGAATATCAAAAATATATGCCTAAATTCACTAATACAGAGGAAGTGACAGCAAAAGAACACCTTGAAGCTTTTTACAGTTATGTTGATAATTTAGATATAAGTGAAAATGATGTGTGGATGAGAGTTTTTGTACAGAGCCTTGATGGAGAGGCCAGGAAGTGGTTTAGAGAATTACCCCAGAGATCATAACTGATATTGAAGCATTAGATGATGCATTTTTGAAGCACTAGGGAGATAAAAAGGACTTGTTGTATTATCATACTGAGTTTGGTAACCTGAAGAGGGAAAATGGTGAATCATTGCCTGATTTTAACAAAAGATTCAACCGTATGTATAGTAAGATACCAGCTGCAGTAAAGCCCACCCCCACCTCTGCCAAACTCACTTATGCCAATGCTTTTGACTCTGATTTCTGCCTATTATTAAGAGAAAGAAGATGTGCCACTCTAGCTGATATGTAGGATGCAGCACTAGAGGTGGAATCCAATATTATGGCTGCTGAAATATCTAAGCTAAAGGTTGAGAAAAATTCAGCAAAAACAAGGCAGCATAACACATTTGCTCCAAGAAACCCAAATCCTTTCAGAAGAGCAAATGAACAGTTACAAATTATTCAGAGGGGTGAAGAACCAAAAGAAGAACGGAAAGTCAAAGCTCCTTTCCAAAATGTAGTCATGGAGAAGGAACAATTTGAAGATGAGGATGAAATTCACTGTATGGAAAATAAAGGCAACGCTGCATTCTTGACTTTGGCTACTTATGAAGAATCATTGTTGTAGGAACAAGATAGTCAGCAGTGGGACAAAGAGGCAGTTCTACAAACTGGTGAACAACAAAGATATAACCTGAGGTCGAATGTAAAAAATGTCAAGAAGAATCCTGCCCAAAGAGCTGTTGTCCAAACAGAATCACAGAATATCAGGCAAAGAAGACTAGCAGCTGATCCAGTCATCCTTAAAGCTTCAGTTCAAGAGGTAAAAGGTTCTGATAAGTTATCTTCTTCTTTCATCTTTGAGTCAGAAGTTCAGAAATTGAAAATATATGTCCCTCTAGTAGAGTTGGTAAAGAGTGAAGTATTTAAAAGGCCTATCCTTGAAGCCCTTGAGCTAGAAACCACACAAACCTCCATTGACTCTGTCAATTTGCAAGATGACAAGCCTGCCATTTTGCTTAGCCCCATGATTGAACCTGCTAATAACAATTCTCCATCATTCTATGTCTCCTTGACCATTCATGACAAAATCCTCCACAACTGCCTGCTAGAGACAGGGGCCAACCACAACTTAATGCCTAAAGCTGTCATGGAAGAGTTAGGCCTTGATATCACTAGACCATATCATGATTTATTTTCTTTTGATTCAAGGAAAGTGAAATGCCTAGGATTAATCAAAGACCTAGCCATTACCTTAACTCAGTTGCCCATGAAGAGTATGATGATGGATATTGTGGTAGCAGATGTCCCTCCTAAGTTTGGCATGTTGTTGTCTAGAGGATGGATTAAGAGACTAGGTGGGACATTACATAATGATCTATCTTATGTTGTTGTCCCAGTTTTTGGAGAAGAAAGCAAGAGATTGTACAGAGAAGCACAGTTGGCATACATCATCAGTGACGAGAAGAATCCTACTAATCATCCCATATATGCTGTGGACACTGATTTTGGAGCATGTATTCTCCAAATAGAAGAATCTCAGAAGGCCTCAATGCAGCTCAGGAAACCAGTTCAGACCGAAGAAGAGCAAGAAAGTCAGGTTTGGGAGATGTTTTTTGATGGAGCATGTTCCAGGGAGACTGCAGGAGCAGGGGTGATGCTAGTATCTCCAAAACAAGAAAGCATTCAACTATCTTTTAAGCTGGTTTTTCAAGTCACAAAAAATCTAGCAGAGTATGAGGCTCTCCTATTGGGCCTTAATGCAGCAAAAGACAAAGGAATCAAGAATCTAAAGGTATTTGGAGATGCTGATTTGATCATTCAACAAGTAAATAAAACATTTCAAGCAAAGCACCCAAGGCTAAAAGCATACAGAGATGAGGTATGGAGAATCAAAGATTCTTTTGATTATTTCTATATTTCATACATTCCTAGAGACCAAAGTCAGCTTGATAATTCCCTTGTTGTGTCTGCTAGTCTATTTATTCCTCCCATGCCTCCCAGATTAGTTTATGAAGTCCAAATGAAGTATAGACCATCCTTGCCTGATAACGTCCATCATTGGAAAGTCTTTGATGATGATCATGAGTTAAATAGGTTCCTTCTGGTCATTGATGAATTTTCTGAAATGCAAATTGACCAAGATAATGAAGCCTTGTTAGAAAGCCCCAAATCCCAACTTAGAAATAAAATTGGTAAAGATAGCATTGTCCAGCTTCCCAGTAATCATATTCCAAAGAGTCTAATTTCTCTTGAAAGACTGTTTGACCAAAATGATGTGCCTTACAAGGCTGCCCAAAAAGAAGACCAATCTGTAGTCTGTAAGCATGATATAGGAAGTCCTGGTCAGCCTAAATACATACATCTGTCCACTCATCTGTCTGCTGACCAAAGTGTTGAATACTGCAAATTAATGAAGTAATTTGCTGATGTGTTTGCCTGGGAGTATAGTGATCTGAAAATGTATGATAAAAAGATAATCCAGCATAAAATCCCTCTGGAGAAAGACACTATTCCTTTCAAACAGAAGCTGAGACCAATAAATCCTATGCTTCTTCCTCTAATTGAAAAAGAAATTAAAAAATTGTTGGCTGCCAAGATTATAGTCCCTCTTAGATATTCAAAATGGATAGCCAACCTAGTAGTGGTGAGGAAGAAAAGTGGAGAAATCAGACTGTGTGTTGATTTCAGAAACCTAAACAAATGCTCTAAGAAAGACAACTATCCTCTACCAAAGATGGAGCATTTGCTGCAAAAGGTCTCAGGAGCCAAAGTAATGTCTTTCTTGGATGGTTTTTCAGGCTTTAATCAGATTGTTGTGCACCCAGATGACCAAGAGAAGACTGCATTTACCACTCCTTGGGGCACTTTTATGTATGCCAATATGCCTTTTGGATTGATGAATGCTGGAGCTACCTTTTAGAGAGCTATGGATATAGCATTTGTAGGAGAGAAGGATAAATTTGTCATTATCTACCTTGACGACATAACAGTGTACTCCAGCAGCCATCTAAATCATTTACAGCATGTGAAAAAAGTGTTTCTGAAGTGCAGAAGGTTTGGGATTTCAGTCAATCCTAAAAAATCACAATTTTCTTTAGAAGAAGGCAAGCTGTTAGGACATGTTGTTTATGCTGCAGGTGTCTGAATTGACCCAGAAAAAATAAAAGCAATACAGACCCTGTCTATCCCGAGGTCAAAGAAAGATATTCAATCCTTTTTGGGCAAAATTAATTTTGTGAGGAGGTTTATACCAAATTTTGCAGAACTGGTGAAGCATGTTACCTCCATGTTGAAGAAAGGGTCAGAGGTTAGATGGACTGATGCAGCAAGAGGATCTTTTGAGTCTATCAAGAAAACTATTATGGAGGCTCCCACTTTGATCAGTCCAAATTACAGCAAGGAGTTCCATATATTTTCTTTTGCCTCTGAAGACACCATTACAGCAGTTTTATTGCAAGCAGATGAAGAAGGTTCAGAACATCCAGTAACATTTTTCAGCAAGAACTTGAGGGATGCTGAACTGAGGTATGATATTATTGAAAAACAAGCATATGCCCTTATCAAATCCTTGAAAGCTTTCAGAGTTTATATCTTGCATTCCAAGATAATTGCATATGTACCCTCAGCTGTAATAAAAGATGTTTTAACACAACCTGATGTTCATGGAAGAAGGGCTAAATGGATTGCAAAATTGATTGAATTTAATATAGAACTGAAGCCCACCAAGCTAGTCAAAGGTTAGGGTCTTGCCAAACTGTTAGCTGAATAAAATTGCAGATCATTGGATATTGATTTCCTGTGCACAATTGCAGAAAGTGGTCAAACAGAGGAAGAAGCTGAATCAGACAGAAAGCAGTCAGTGGCCGAAAATCTAGCTTCTTGTGATTGGTATTTTTCAATAGTTAATTTCTTGCTAAAGCTAGAAATTCCTTCAGAACTTACTCAAAGTCAAGCCAAAACTATCAAGCTTAAAGCATCTAAATATTTCATTAATGAAATCTGCTCTACTGGAGGGATCCATCTGGAGTGCTTTTGAGGTGTCTGGACAAAGAATAGTCAAAAGAAGTTATGCAGCAGTTTCATTCCACCAAGTGTGGAGGACACCATTATTGGAAAACCACTGCCCATAAGATTCTCAGAGTTGGGTACTATTGGCCCACTTTATTTTCTGATGTATTTTCTTTTGTTAAATCTTATGACAGGTGCCAAAGATTTTAAGGAAAACAGCAGTTGAAGTCCCTACCCTTAAAACCAATACTTGCAAAAGGACCTTTTCAGCAGTGGGGCTTGGATTTCATTGGAGAAATCAATCCACATTCCAGTGGCCAACACAGATGGATATTAGTAGCTACTGATTATTTTACCAAGTGGATTGAAGCAATCCCTATCAGGAAGGCTAATCATACTGTGGTCATGAAGTTTTTGACAGAGAATATCTTCAGCAGATTCAGTTGTCCACATAAACTAGTCACAGACAATGCAGCAGCCTTCAGGGCAAAAGAATTGGTGGATATGTGTGATTCAATGGGTATTAAACTGGTTCATTCCACCTCATATTATCCTCAAGGAAATGGTCTGCCATAATCCTCTAATAAAAGCATGATAAGGATAGTTAAGAAGTTGTTAGAGGACAATAAAAAGAATTGGAATTCAAATCTCAAGTATGCACTGTGGGCTGACAGAGTGACCATTAAGAAATCTACAGGGAATTATCCTTTTAAGCTGGTATATGGCACTGATGTTGTATTCCAAATTCAGCTAACTCTTCCCGTGGCAAAATTCATTCAAACAGAACAAAATGAAGAAGAAGACATGGCAAAGAGGATCACAAATTTAGCAGAGGTACATCAGATCAGAGAACAGCTGGTTGAAAAGGCTACATCACATCAGAGAAAGATCAAGGAAGCCTTTGACAAGAAGGCAAAGATAGATAATTTTCAGGTTGGTGACTTGGTTTTGAAGTGGGATGCATTGAAAGAAAAAAAAGGCAATCATGGGAAGTTTGATACTTTCTGGACAGGCCCTTTTGTTGTTTCACAGATTAAAGGGAACAACACCTTCATATTGAAAAGTATGGGAGGAGAAGCAGTTTTTGATGGCCCAGTTAATGGGTGGTTTTTGAAGAACTATGTTGTTTAAGGTCTTTGGCCTTAAAAGTTGTAAATATTTGGTTTTTATCAGTTTTGTGTAGGCAAAGTAGACTCCATGCCCAATGAAACACTAGGAAGTTTGTTATTTTGTTTTTCATCAGAAAGGCATTGATTTGCAGGTTCTTGAGACCTCACAGGGAGGATCTCATCCCCAGAAGGAGCCAGTGTTAGCTCTGCTACATAATTCAGTATTTGTTGGGTCAAAGACACCGAGGCCGTGTGTTTTTTGTAAAAAGGGATCTCGCAGTTGTTCATTTTATCCTTTTCCCCTTTATTTGCTTTATACCCTTATAACTTCCGCTACCTACATTTCCTCCTTCTCCCTTCATTTGTTTTATACCCTTATAACTCTTGCCACCCCTGTTTTCCTTCGTTTTCCGCTAAAGTTATCCATAAACCCCGTATATATCCGTTTTTCTCAGGTCTCGGGCGCAAAGTTAACCCATAAGACCGTGGTCATATAACCGCGCGCATGCGAAAAAACGCTACCGCCGAGGCCCTCCCTGTCACATCAATCATTAAACGTGTGCATTAATCCACTGTCGTCCGATCCTCCACCTTGTGATCTAACGATATACGTTGCCCCCGCTCCCGCAAGCCGCACATGCGATAGCCCACGGGGAAAGTGGTTTCCCGCTGGACCCTCTAGCCACGCGTCGCAATATGATTGCATCGTGCCCCCGCATATGGAAACCGCCTGCCATCCCCAAGCGATGCGGGGAAACCGCTTACCGCTCGCACGTACATCCCTCGCTCGTTAACGTCCGCACACCTTTCTCGTGCGATGACTGTTGGATCCGCTGCTCTGCGATCCAACGGATCACATATGTCTCCGCCCATTTTCCCGATAGCTCCCTCCAATCCATTCTTCGCCGTCCATCTGCAGGATCCGACGGCTGTTGTTTATTCCCGTCCCACCCATACATCCTCCATGTTGTTTTCGTGCCGTTTCCATGTATCATTCACCCGAAGGATGAAGCGATCACTCACCAAATACTCTGCACAGTTAATAATTCACCCACTGCATTCAAGAGACAGCACGACCAAGGAAAGAAAGTACAGTCTCGAGCGGTTAAACACCGTCAGCAGTTATAGAGATTTATTCATACAGAACTCTGCCTGCTCGAGGAGTACACCTAAGTACCAAGGAATGTCAAATTCTATTTATTGAAGCATCAGTTTGTTTCAGAAACCCATATTAGACAGTTAATGTAGTTGGTGGTCAGTTATGACCCCTCCACGCATAGCATAGCAAAGCAATTTTGTAAACAAACTCCATATATACCCACAAACAAAATGTAATGGGGTTGATGAATGTTATTTTGATGTAAAGTTCAACTTCTGGAGACTGTAACTACTGTGATACCTGCAGTGTCTGGTCTTCATTTTCAGCTAATGCAAGCTTCTTTTGTTGTTAATTTCTCACTTTCCACTTCTTCTTTATTCCAGGCTGTGCCTGTTATGCATTTTTCATGTGCTCTTGATGTTTAGCATTAGAGGGGTTGTCATCCCACCTCTGTGTTAGAATTTAGTATGTATCATTAAATTTTTTATGCAGGTTTCTGTTATTTTAATGCCAGAGAGCTATCATCCTTTCTGTGCATTAGGAAATAGATTTGCAGACCTTTTTACTGGTTGCAGCTGGCCATCAATCCTGTGCATTTGCTGGTGTGATCAATATTCTCCATCTTCACCTGTTCCTCAAACTGTGAGTAATTGGTGGTCTAAATCCTTGTAGTCTGGGGGTGTTCACCCATGTCTGGGGTTAAGCATAGTAGAAGTGGTTATCTGGCTTGAATATGCATCATTCCTTCCATTCATCCACCATTTTCCAACATTTTTGTTGAGTTTGTAATGTTCCCTAGCATCTCTGAGATACAACCTAGGAGAGTTTCTTGGGGTGATAACAGGGCAAGTCTGCAGTCTATTTCCAAAATTGCAACCTTTTCTCTTAACTTGTTCATTTCAGTAGCTTGGATAGACATCTCTTCCATGGCTTTGACAAGTTCTGCTGCTTTCTCTCTTGATGCACCTACTGCAGATGTAGACTCTGTTGTTGCTGGCAAGGCTGTTGCAAGTGAAGTTTTAGGTGCCAAAGACGCTGCTAGTGTGGATGGCACCGTTGTGGAGACTGTGGGGATAACATTTTTTGAAGAGGTGGCCACATCTGCCCGTTTTAATTGGATCAAAGCATCTAATTCCTTTTCAGTTTCTTTAAGTTGGTCATTCAATTTCAAGACCAAGTCCATTAGTTCTTCATGTCCCTGCTAGGCTTCTAGGACTTCCAGTGTTTGTGGATGTTGTAGCTGAGGTATTTTTAGTTGTTTCTTCAATGCAGCTATGTCATCATTCTTCTTTTTGATAAGTTGTTATGTAGCTTTTATATCCTTGGGATCGTGTCCCAATTCAATTACTAAGTCCTCTAAGGACTTGATCCTTGTGTCCTTGGCCTGTGAGGAGGCCTTCTCAAACTAAAATTGTGCTGAGATGTTGTTCAGGGAGTTCTGTAGTTGATGGGCAGCTATGGCTTTACTTGTAAGGGTGGAGTATATCATCTCTCCAACTTGTTTGTGTAGCTCAATCTGGTCTATGGGATGAATATCCCTCACCAACACTTCGAAATCTACCCTTTTGAAATATGATGTTGTCTTTGGCTGCTGGGCTATAGGCTTTACAAAGGTCATCTGCAGCTTCCCCTATTTAATGTCAAAGGCTGACATTAGCCTTGTTTGATTGGTAGGAGTCAGCTTCAGATATTGTGCATATGTTTGGGCCTTAAGCCTCTCATTTCTAGCCTTGATTTCTTTATACCTTTCCTTGATATCTTGGTCTTTGTCAGCTGGCATTCTGAAAGAAGACACTTCAACACTGAGCTGCCTTTCCAACATCTGAGTTTGTGATGTGGAAGGCTCTTGCATGCCTCCAGATGGGGTGGCAGGCCTACTTCTTTCTGCTCCTGTATTAGTGACTTTAGCCGAGTCTTCAATAAACTCTTGCTCAAAGCCTCGATTTAGCCTTTTCCTCTTGTTTGATTCTTGTTGTAAATCAAAGGTGGCCATTCCTAAAGTGGAGACCCATTCTCTGTTTCTTTTTGGGATCTTTTCCTCATTCTGAGGAATTTGCATGACCGGAGGGGTGCTCATAGTAGTCTTTGGTTCTCCTGGTACATGCAGAAAAGAGTTGTCATCAAGCTCCTTTCCTAAATTAATAAGAGCATTCTCAACATCTACTCTGGTGTTGTTCTGGTCTACTAGGGTACCCTCCACCCATTTTTTCTAATTTGCATAAACTTCTATCTCAGGTATGAGATGGTGAATGAAAGGTCCTAGCTTGACCTTTTGTCTCTTCTTTGTGATGAATTCCAAAGGATCATATCTCCAGACAAAACTTCTTTGGAACTTCATATTCTGTAATATCAAGTCTGCCTCTTGGCCAACCTCTCTAGAGTTGCATATGAAGGGGCCTAGTTGGTCTTTTATTTTGAAATTGGCCTTCTTCTTAGCATTGACAAAGTTTATTTCATCTGCATTGATAATTTGCCTATAGTATTCTAATGCAAACAACCTCATTGGGAGGTATCTTGGTAGCTTGTATGGTGCTAGCATGCAACCATAAATCCTGATTTCTGTATGGTTCTGGTAAAGGTACTAGTCACCAACTTTGGTCTGTTTAGATAATTGAAGGACTCTCTTTATTTATGGACTGATTCTTGGAGGAGGGCTTCCAGTCAACATTGTCATGACTGGATGTACAAATAAATCAATAAAATCAGAGTAAGAGTATGGATCCTGGTATTGGTGGATCAATGGGGTCCAAAAAATGACTGACCTAGGATGATCCTTGGTGTCTAGCTTTTGAAGGGTGAATGGGAACTTCTCTAATTGATAATATAAGAACATATGGTATAAAACTGAGGGGTACTTAATCATCTTAAAGAATTGCTCATGCATCCTATCAGCTATATATTGGGCATAGTCATAAATGACAGCAGGAGGCTTCCCTGGAGTGTAGATGGACATGAAGGCAAGGATTATTTCATCAATGTACTCACTGGTGGAGTAACCTAAAACATAAGATATCATGGCCACAATATTCTGGCCCCATGGAGAGAAAATGACTGATACATATGGAGGGGAGTCCTTAGGGATGTGTTTCTCTTCTCTGATGAAGGTTTGGAATAGTTGGGCCAAATTTGCAGAGCTAAGTTTGGGATACAAGTCCAACAAGTCTCCAATTGAGAGTGGGGTTAGGCTTGGTCCTGGTTGGAGCTACAACATTTCATTTATAGACTCAACAGTGATGGTGAAAAGGACCTTCTGGTCATGATACATGATAATTTTGTGACTGGGAACGTAGCAAGCATAGCACATATGCACAATTTCATGAAAAATGTGGAATTGGGGGAACTGGTATTTAGGCATATTTGATTCCCAAAAGTCAATTTCATCAGCATGGTTTGGGAACTTATCCCTGTTTTGGCAATGTACTTTGAGCAGAGGTTCTAGGACACTGGTATCTTTTATTTGGAAATCTTTATTCACCAAAGGAAAGTGATCTAGGTCTAAATGAGGTGTAGTGATGGGCCTCACATCCATTTCAATTGGGGCAGCCATACTCAGTTCCTATGGATTTGAGTGTGGGGGGTGATTTAAAGTTTTTAGGGCAACAGAGGTTTTGCAGTGGTTTATGGCTCACAATGTTAAAATTTAAGTAAATTTGATCTTTTTACTTAATTAATAGTGTCAAAGAGGGTGAATTGATTTGGAATTTGACAATGGAGCTGGAATTCCACGGTTAAATACCTGGAATTGGGCGGAATTCACTGTAAATGGTGGTTAAAGGCAGCTGCAGAGGTTCGTATAGTACTGGTACGGGCTGATGAACAAGCTAAGCTGTCTGCAGTGTCTGTGGGGCAATGACAGAGGTTCGTGAGCAATTAGGTCGTTTGCAGTGGTCGCAATGACTTTCTGAGCTCTTAAAGGCAAAATGTGCGAAAAGAGTGAAAAGAGGGGTAAACGGGCTTTTATAGGGAAAACGGTTAATTTTGGCGAGTTTCACTATTTGATGAACAATGACAGTTTTTGGTTAAAAAGGAGGCAGTGGTTTTGGGAGAGCCATCGCACTGCTTTTGTGGTGCGGGTGGTATTCGGGAGGGGTCACCCAATTCCATTCAGCACTTGACACGTAGCGTCAGGGGCCAAGGGGAAAACCGCCTTATCGAGCAGGTAAAGGGCGGACGTCGGGCCAACCCGATATGCTTGTGGGGCGTTGGATGTGGAGGAGGGACGATCGATAGTGATTGGGAGATGGGAGTTGCACAGGGGTGAATGATGTGATTTGATGGGGGGCTCGGGGACTTAATCATTGGCGATATGAGATTAATTTAGAGCTTAATCTCATCGGGGACTTTTTAACACAGGATTAAGGACTGAGGGCGGGTTTTTTTAAGTTTTTTTGGGATAAGGGGTAGTAACATAGTTTATAAAATAAACTAAGGGGTGGGGCTATTTTATATAAGGGGGTTAAATATATACGAGGTAGTGGGTTTTTTGGGAATTTTAGATATTTAATTAAAAAAGTTAATATGAAGTGAAATGAGCAGAAGGGGCATTGTGCCTAGGTGTATGAAATGTAGTGTATTTTCCATATCCCTGGTACTTAGGATAAATGTGTTTGGTGGATTTTTTGTACATAAAACATGTTTATAAAGGGGTTCTCCTAGGCAAAAGAACTTAACCTTAGGAAAAGGGGTTTTGTGAGGGGAATGAATGAATTATGATGAAAGTTAACACCTTTCATTCTTAAATCATCAAGCCAAGGGTCCGGTCCCACTAGAAGTCAGAGAAATGCTCTGAGCCTATTTGACTTAAAAACTATAGGTATTAATATTTTTCTTATGGAAGGGGAGTTAGTGAGTGCCATGGGGGTTAAAATGAATGAGGGGATGTTAAGTAAACCAAATTGTGAACCATTTCCTTTGTTTTGTTTACCACTTATGCATATTTAAATGATGCATTTGGAACAATGACACAAGTACTTTTCGTATCAATTACATGACATTTCTGCAACCTTTCTACTACTTACCCACTTACTCATCCTACCATTTTTTCTTCACTTTATTTGGGTGCATTTAGGCTAGCAAACCCTTATCAATCTTTTCTTTTCTTTACAAAATAAACTATCTAAGTCTAACACTATATCCTCCAAGGGCTCAGATTAAACTGATGAGCTCCTTTTATTCACTCTACCTATCTAATGATCTGCCAAGATTACACTGTTTGGTCAGATTTATTCACTACCTATGAAACATAAAATTCAAAGCATGAAATAGCCAAGTTTAAACATTTTGACTATTCATGGATTGTGGCATAAGTAACAAGCTGCACACAATCATTTATTATGCATAAAAAGTAAATAGTAGTGGCATTTTGACTTGCACACTTTCATGGTCTCTTTTGTCTTTTGGGGTTCATATATTTCATTTTTTGACCTATTTTCATTCTTTTTGTCCTTTGATTATTCTTTTAGGACATACCCTCTTTACATTTTTTAATTTTTTAATATGGAAAACATTTGCAGAAAGCAAAGGTATGTACAATATTACAAGGTTTAACCTTAGTCAATCAAAATTATGATTCCTATTGGTATAGGAACCTAACAGACATTGCAATTCTAGGTGGTCATTGTGTGAGAAGAAGTGAGGACTTCGGAGATTGGAGGCGAAGGCAGTTTCTTTCTGGGAAACTATTGATTCCTTAGGCCTCAGTGAGATAAACACAACCAATGGGGTGTTCAGTTGGAATAATAGGCGAGGGGACTAGCATCAATTGCATCAATATTGGAACGTTTCCTTATCTTGAAGAATATTGTGGCACAAGATGTATTTATTGAAGCATCCATCCTCCCTAGCCATGGATCGAATGATTGGGCTACATGTCTCATTTTGGACCTGAAGGAGCACCATGAGAATCATCCTTTTAGATTCGATAAATTTTGGCTTTGACACTTGAAGTTTCTCTCAAAGATCTAGATATGGTGGGAGGAGATAGGAAATATTGAAGGCTTAGCAATGTTTTCCTTACAAAAAAGTTAAAACACATCAAGTGGAGGCTAAAGGGTTGGAATAAGGAGCAATTTAGAGACATTCAAGAAGAAAAATGGAAGTGGGAGGTTAAGATGGAGGAAATATGGCAGGAGGAAATTCTGTATGGACGCTCAAAGAACCTCATCAAGGCAGAGGCAAAAAGTATTCAATCATTAGAAGATTGTAGGAAGCAAGATGAAATTTATGAAGTCAAAATCCTCGCTTTCAATGGCTGAAGGAAGGGGAAAAACATGGCCTTTTCTACAAATATATGTTACTACACAGGCACCATAATGATCTGATAATACTGATTCACCCCCCTCTCAGTATTATTTCCAACAATTGGTATCAGAGCAGGTCCTTTGGTAGAAGCTTGATCGCTTGAAGGAGATCCGTGGAACAATGGGAAAGAAGCTTAAGAAGAAAGCTCATAAGAAGAAGAAGACATCTCAGAAGGACTATGACAGTGGGAGAGTCGATTGGGGATTAGGTATAAGAAGCTCTTCAGATTCAGAATCATTATCAGGTATGAATGTGTTATCCTCTGATGTTCCTGCTATATTTCCTTGTGAAAGTGATGGAAGTGATAGTGAAACTACTGAACATGCTTTTATGGGTGAGCAAGAAAAGTATCATATAGAGGCATTATTTAGAAGGCTTACAGACAAAGTTAAAGATCAACAAGATCTATTGAACAAAAGGGAATGTGCTTTCAAAGAAGAAGTTACCGAACTAAAGGCCCAACTAGAAGAAGGAAACAAGGTAAGAAAGCTTCTCAAGGACAAGGAAGACCAATGTCAAAAATTGCAGCATGAAGTGACATCATTAAGAAAAGAAGTCAACGAAAGAAGCACAACCATCAAGAAACTCAAAGATAGATCCAGCTACTATGAAAATATTGAAGCTACAATCCCCTCTCTAAAAGGAGATCTTGAAGAATCAAAGAAGCAGAATACAGATCTACTCCAAGCTATTGCAAAACAAGAAAATGAAGTCACCAGCTTAAAATCTCAACTAGAATGTGCTTTCCGAGTTCGTGAAATGCAGCAGGATCTGAATGAAGAACAAGAAAAGGAGATTCTCAAATTGAGGCATCAGTTGGAAGAAGGAAGGAAAGATGGAGAAGACATGAAGAAGCAATGTCTAGAAAAGGAGGAACAACTTCAAGTTGAGGTAAATATCTTGAAAGGTAAAATAGAAGAAAAGGATAAGCTTTTACGATTTCAAGATAGTTCTAAAGTCTTGGATGATATTCTTAGTAGTCAAAGGTCTCCTGCTATCAAGACTGGTCTTGGTTTCCATGAATCTGTTGAAGGTGAATCTAGTTCACAAGGTGAGGCAAGGAACTCTAAAGAGAAATCCAAAATGATCAACAAGGAGATGAAAGGTCAATCTCATCATCAACCAAGGAAAGAAAGTCTTCAAAGAAAATCTTTTACTCCTCCTATGAATAATGTTGAATGTTATGTATGTCACAATCTTGGACATGTTGCAGCTAGATGTAGAAGAAGAAGAGTTCAAGACTATTATGCGGACAGGTCATCAAGGTACTTTAATGGATATTGCTTTGCTTGCAATATGTATGGTCACAAAGCTGCTGATTGCTACAGGAGGAATATGAAACATGTAAGATGTTATACATGTAACAAGCCTGGACATATAGCAAAGGAATGCAGGAACAAAGGATGGACATCACACCAAAAGAAGAAAACCTCATCACACTTGAAGATATGGAGGAAGAAGGAAGTACAGTCAGCACAATGTACTGAGACACAGCACAGCACAGACATATCAGACTCAGGGGGAGCTGAAGGTGTAAAACTTCAGTGTTCTGAATCTCATACGCAAGTTCCTTAAATGGAAGTCGTGTGTATACGCGAGTTAGACACTGCAAAGTCGCGTATATGTCAGTCTGAGGAAAAGCAGTGGGGACAGGATCAGAAAAAGGATCTGATATGATTCAGTCTATTATTTGCTCTATTGGTTACAGTCTGCTGAGGATGTGTGGAAATGTTTTGTTACTTGTATGATGTCTAGAAGTGTTTTTGATCCTAACTTGAGGATGATGATGTTTTGATGCTTATTGCTGATATATACATAATCAGATCTAACAGATGGCACAGGTTGAGGGGGAGCATATGCCTTTAGCAATTCAATGTTGGCATTATGGTTAATAATCCTTGGTGATGATTCTTATATGGCTAAATAATATTGTGAGTTGTCTACGATAAACTCTCATATGATTCTTGGAGTTACATAGAAGATGTTCAGATCAGATTTATGGTTGATTCTTTGATGATGCATGTATGGTGCTTACATGGTGATCTTCATAAGAACAAGGAGAAGTACAAAGCTTGAATACACATCTTCCTCACTTGATGATGAGTCACTTATATACTGCTGTTGTCATATACATAAAGATCATACAGTTATGATGCAGGCACTCATGTGGATAAGGATTGTTGCTGTTGATGATATCAAGAAGTTTTGTCAAATGAGCCTGAGCTCAAGATACATAGTGCTGACACACGGATGACTACTCAAAGTTGCTTTATTGAAGACATGGTGATGAGTTCTTATCTATATGATGATAGTTTGATCCTTACATATGTTAATTGATGCAGATGTTCCCAAGTAATGATACTTGGATCATGTAGAGCTTGATGAAATGGCTATGGTGGTTTCACACATGATACAATGCGAATGACTCTGAATTCTGTTCAAAGGGATGAATTGATGCAGACATACCTTGTTATAGGTTGATGACCTATTCTCTACAGGACATTTACAGGTTGCTGATATGGAAATTTGTGTACGCGTGTTGTTTAAAGGATATCCGCGTGCATACGCTGTTTTACAAGGGGATAGTCGCGTATATGGTGTACGCGTGTTGCTTAAGGGATATTCGCGTATATACGCTTGTTTATGTGTATACAGACGCGTATATGGAGTTTTGAAGAAAATCAGCAGGGACAAATGTTGGTTGCAGAAAGTCTGATATGGGTCTGACAGAGATCATCTGGCACAGGTTCAGGGGGAGCAGATAATCTTCCAATGATGCGTTGTTGGCATTATCTTAAAAGCTTTTGGTTCTAGTTCACATTTGGTGTTGATGTCAGGAGGAACAAAGGCGAAAGGAGAACAAAAGGATCTCTTGGTTGCTGATCTGAATGGTGATTATCAGATGCTGCTGGTGACTTTCATAAGTCTTGGTCTAGTTATTTCGTCTCTATGTCATATATCTCTTTTGTGGTATCCCTTTCATGGTGTCAAGGTCATGTAACGGCCTATTTTGGTTTCCCCACTATGCCTGGGATGATTGATGCAATATGATTGGTTGTCATATGTAAACTTTTGATGTATCCCCACTTGGTTGGGTGGATGAGCCAATTTTTGTATATCCTCACTTAGTTGAGAGATGGATGTATGTATGAGTCTTTGGTGATAGGAAGGTCTTTTATGATGTATAGAGTCATGTTCTTCTTGAAGAACATCTTTTGCAGATCTTGCCTACAGTCAGGAAGAGCATGAACAGCACACTTCAGCGGCACAGAGATTCAGCATGTACTCAGAGGGAGCATGGACAGATTGGTACACCTTGGCATATACAAAGGGGGAGTTTATTCAGAGATTTCAGCAGGTACTCAGGGGGAGTATGGACAGAGGAATGATTCAGCAAAGGAAGAGAATATCTTGGTCCACCCTTTGCCCTTGATGTCAAAGGGGGAGAGTGATTTGGTGTTGTTGCCATCAAGTCCAAAGGGGGAGATTGTTGGCATTATGATGCATGTGTTGTACTTGATGGCAACCCTCTCATAGAAGAATATCTCACTTATGTATAACTGGATGAATCTTCAGAAGAGATATCAGATGTGACTAATGAAGGACAGATCAAAGGAATCAGATGATAGTTCTAAGTGTGACAAGTTAGCTTTGCCATCAAGTCCAAAGGGGGAGATTGTTGGCATTATGAGATAAGTGTTGTCCTTGATGGCAAACCTCACTGATGACAAATCATAGTACAGAAGGTCAGCAGCAAGGAATTGATGATCAGGCTATAAGAAGAAAAGAAAAGTTCATACACGCAGGTTCATTAAGCCCAAGTCGCGTGTACACGCAGGTTGGCTTCAGCAAAAGCGCGTGTATGTGGAAACGTACCTTTGATCCATGGCGGTTAGTCCTTGGAAGTTGTGCCTATGATTTCGGACCATTATGTCTCGACGGGCGTGTCGATCCCTAGTATTGAAGTTGATGGTATTGTGTTACTATGGTTTTGGCTCTTGGTATTGAACAAGGCCTAAGGCTATATAAGGAGAAGGAAATCATTAGGCAAGTGCATCTGAAATGTCTTGAATATCTGATGAAGCATTAGATCCAGTATGCAGGGTTATGGGTTGATGATGCATTGCTTGATCTGAGCTAAGGAGAGATCTCATCGGTTGATGGAGAACTAGATCTAAGAAGAGATCGGGATCAAATGGTTTGAAATGAACTATCTTTATGATGCTTATTCTAGATCTACATACTGACGCATGTATTGTTCTATAAACATTATGAGTATGACTGATGTCTGGTACAGCTGCAAGTTATGAGAAATTATTTTTAGATCTGTACGCGGGTTGACTTTGGCAAAAGCGCGTATACACGCGGGTTTGATTCATCGAAGTAGCGTATACATTGTAAAGCTTGATATTTGAAGTTGCAGATGGATCTGATGGTTATTACAGAGTTCTGTGTCTGCTCTGTGTTCTGGTGACTGTTGTTAACAGGGTTTCAGTGATTCAGAGTTTGATGATAGTTATGGGTCCAATATGAAAATTGGATGAAAAGTGGCCTTACAGATTATGTGTTGTGCTTCAGTGTATCCAGTCTGAAAATTGATGAAACGTGGTACCTGGAGGTGAGAAGATTGTAGGCAAGCACCTACGTACTAGTATCTAAGCTAGTACAAAAGCTAAAGGAGATCTTTGGAGAATCAAAGAAGCAGAATACAGATCTACTCCAAGCTATTGCAAAACAAGAAAATGAAGTCACCAGCTTAAAATCTCAACTAGAATGTGCTTTCCGAGTTCGTGAAATGCAGCAGGATCTGAATGAAGAACAAGAAAAGGAGATTCTCAAATTGAGGCATCAGTTGGAAGAAGGAAGGAAAGATGGAGAAGACATGAAGAAGCAATGTCTAGAAAAGGAGGAACAACTTCAAGTTGAGGTAAATATCTTGAAAGGTAAAATAGAAGAAAAGGATAAGCTTTTACGATTTCAAGATAGTTCTAAAGTCTTGGATGATATTCTTAGTAGTCAAAGGTCTCCTGCTATCAAGACTGGTCTTGGTTTCCATGAATCTGTTGAAGGTGAATCTAGTTCACAAGGTGAGGCAAGGAACTCTAAAGAGAAATCCAAAATGATCAACAAGGAGATGAAAGGTCAATCTCATCATCAACCAAGGAAAGAAAGTCTTCAAAGAAAATCTTTTACTCCTCCTATGAATAATGTTGAATGTTATGTATGTCACAATCTTGGACATGTTGCAGCTAGATGTAGAAGAAGAAGAGTTCAAGACTATTATGCGGACAGGTCATCAAGGTACTTTAATGGATATTGCTTTGCTTGCAATATGTATGGTCACAAAGCTGCTGATTGCTACAGGAGGAATATGAAACATGTAAGATGTTATACATGTAACAAGCCTGGACATATAGCAAAGGAATGCAGGAACAAAGGATGGACATCACACCAAAAGAAGAAAACCTCATCACACTTGAAGATATGGAGGAAGAAGGAAGTACAGTCAGCACAATGTACTGAGACACAGCACAGCACAGACATATCAGACTCAGGGGGAGCTGAAGGTGTAAAACTTCAGTGTTCTGAATCTCATACGCAAGTTCCTTAAATGGAAGTCGCGTGTATACGCGAGTTAGACACTGCAAAGTCGCGTATATGTCAGTCTGAGGAAAAGCAGTGGGGACAGGATCAGAAAAAGGATCTGATATGATTCAGTCTATTATTTGCTCTATTGGTTACAGTCTGCTGAGGATGTGTGGAAATGTTTTGTTACTTGTATGATGTCTAGAAGTGTTTTTGATCCTAACTTGAGGATGATGATGTTTTGATGCTTATTGCTGATATATACATAATCAGATCTAACAGATGGCACAGGTTGAGGGGGAGCATATGCCTTTAGCAATTCAATGTTGGCATTATGGTTAATAATCCTTGGTGATGATTCTTATATGGCTAAATAATATTGTGAGTTGTCTACGATAAACTCTCATATGATTCTTGGAGTTACATAGAAGATGTTCAGATCAGATTTATGGTTGATTCTTTGATGATGCATGTATGGTGCTTACATGGTGATCTTCATAAGAACAAGGAGAAGTACAAAGCTTGAATACACATCTTCTCACCTCCAGGTACCACGTTTCATCAATTTTCAGACTGGATACACTGAAGCACAACACATAATCTGTAAGGCCACTTTTCATCCAATTTTCATACTGGACCCATAACTATCATCAAACTCTGAATCACTGAAACCCTGTTAACAACAGTCACCAGAACACAGAGCAGACACAGAACTCTGTAATAACCATCAGATCCATCTGCAACTTCAAATATCAAGCTTTACAATGTATACGCTACTTCGATGAATCAAACCCGCGTGTATACGCGCTTTTGCCAAAGTCAACCCGCGTACAGATCTAAAAATAATTTCTCATAACTTGCAGCTGTACCAGACATCAGTCATACTCATAATGTTTATAGAACAATACATGCGTCAGTATGTAGATCTAGAATAAGCATCATAAAGATAGTTCATTTCAAACCATTTGATCCCGATCTCTTCTTAGATCTAGTTCTCCATCAACCGATGAGATCTCTCCTTAGCTCAGATCAAGCAATGCATCATCAACCCATAACCCTGCATACTGGATCTAATGCTTCATCAGATATTCAAGAAATTTCAGATGCACTTGCCTAATGATTTCCTTCTCCTTATATAGCCTTAGGCCTTGTTCAATACCAAGAGCCAAAACCATAGTAACACAATACCATCAACTTCAATACTAGGGATCGACACGCCCGTCGAGACATAATGGTCCGAAATCATAGGCACAACTTCCAAGGACTAACCGCCATGGATCAAAGGTACGTTTCCACATACACGCGCTTTTGCTGAAGCCAACCTGCGTGTACACGCGACTTGGGCTTAATGAACCTGCGTGTATGAACTTTTCTCTTCTTCTTATAGCCTGATCATCAATTCCTTGCTGCTGACCTTCTGTACTATGATTTGTCATCAGTGAGGTTTGCCATCAAGGACAACACTTATCTCATAATGCCAACACATAATAGAATCACTTCGAAGAGATCCATCGATGATAGGAAGTTGGAAACCCATTAGGAGATGTCTCACGAGCTTATCCAATTCTTTCATAACATTTTTTCTGAACCTGCAATATATAAATAGGGGGAAATTATGTAAATAACCATATTCCCTTAATTTTAAACGAAAAGCGAAACACAACACTTTTGTGGGAAATTAACTTTGAGGAGGTAGAGGCCAACATTAAGGCAATGCCCTACAATGAGGCCCCTAGTTTGTATGTGTTTACTATTGAATTATATCAATCTTGTTGACCAATAATCGAGGAGGAGGTTTGGAGGGTAGTGGAGGAGCCTTGGAGGTCAAAGTCTATTCTCAGAGTCTTGGATGCCACATTTCTCACTTTGGTCCTAGAAAATGAGAAAGCTAAAGACCCCAATAAGTATAGATCGATTGTGTTATTCAATGTGATATATAAAGTTATTACAAAGATCATTGTAAACAAGGTCTAACTGATCCTTCCCAAGCTGATTTCCTCGAACAAACATGAATTGTGGAAGGGAGACGAATTCTAAATGAGATTACGGTAGCACATGAGGGCATCCACTACATGAAAATCACTAATTATCCAAGTATGATGCTCAAGTTATATTTATCTAAATCTTGTGATAAATTGATTGGTATTTTCTATGTCATATTTTAAGGGCATTCAACTTTGCAAATTAAGGGATAACTTAGGTGTTCAACTTTGGATTTCTTTGCTTCCTTTCGATTTTGGTCAATGAAACCCCTTTTATACCCCTTAGGCTTCTCGGGGGATTCGACAAGGACCCACTCTCTCCATTCCTCTTTATTCTCGATATGGAAGGTTTGGGACACCTTTTCAAGGTTGTAACCACTAAGCATGGGCTCAAAGGACTTCGCTTGTATGGAAATGACTTACCTCTTACCCATCAACAATTTGTTGATGACACGATGGGTTTTGGAACACCAATGGTGTAAGAAGCACGTGCTTTCAACCAGATCATAAAATTTATTTCTATGGCCTCAGGCATGGAAATCAATAGAACCAAATCCCATGTCTTTTTCTTCAACACTCCGATGATAGTTCAGAGGCATGTAGCAAACATCCTAGAGATCCCAATTGACACTTTACCATCAAAATACCTAAGTGCTCTCCTTGTGGATAGTTCTCTTAGAGGAATGCATGGGAGAAAATTCTTACTAAAGTACAACAAAAATTGTCCAACTAAACTTTTAGATCTGTAAACATGGAAAGGTGACCAGTTCTCCTAAAAGCAATGCTACAAGCAATGCCTATGTACCTTTGTTCTGCATTGATAGATCCCATGGCCATTGTTTAGGTGCTGCAACACATATAACAATGTTTCCTATGGGGAGGCTTGAGGATGGATAAGAAATGGCCTCTAGTAGCCTGGGATAAGCTATGCAAGCCAAAAGTGAAAGGAGGACTTGGCTTGAGGGACCCCTCTACAATGGCCATGGTGTTGGGATCTAAAATTTGGTAGTGATGACTCTAAGTAGGGATGGATATTTGGAAATCCATATGGACTTACAAATACGCCTCTTCAACCCTATAGCAATAACTAATACAATTGAATGCTTCTAGCCATGGATTGTTGGTTTTGACCCTGATCAAGAAGGCAAGGGATTAATGTGGAAGCACTACTTTTGGGAAGTTAAGAATGGGAGCACAACCCTATTATGCACAAATTCTTCACAACAACTTCCAATGCTAGAAGACCAGATGGAGCTAGAATAACTGAGATTGCAAATGACTGCATAGGGCAGAGTCATAGTAGTGGACTATTGGGTAAAGAAGGCCAATGACCATTGATGGCCGAAATGGATTATCGTAGACAAATGACACTCCAAAATACTTAGATATATATGGTGAAACTTTTGGAATAACTTACAACTTTGCAAGATCCTAATCTCACCTCAAGAGGACAAGCTAAGGTTGGGGGTACATTTCCAAGGGCATCTTTTTAGTCAAAGAATCATATCAGTTGGAAGCAGGATATCACGATCAATTTCTTAAGGAAGTATGAATCAAAATCTAGAAACAACACTTATGGCCCAAATTAACAATCTTCTCGTGGTTGCCTTTCCAAAACAAACTGCTAACATGGGACAATATTCAGAATCAAAACTTCCAAGGGACCTTTAGATGCGAATTATGTTTATTTAGAGTTGAGACCCTAGATCATCTATTTAGTCTATGCACACTTACTGGGGATCTATGGGATAAACTCAAAGATTTCTTTTCCAAATCAGACTTTATTCTTGATAGCATACAGAACATGATAAGCAATTGGAGGATAAGAGCCTTTGATAATCCCGTCCTCAATTATATTTGGAATATCTCCCCTCGTTTTCTCCTTTGGGGTATATGGAAAGAAAGAAATATGAGGATTTTAAAGGCATAGAAATGTTGATGGAAGCCACATGGAACGCCTTTGTTAAGAATGTTAAAGAAACGACTATTGCATTAAACTGGTCAGCCCATGATTGATAGTCATTAGGGCTTGAATTTTGTATTTTGAAGGAATGATTCCCCTCCTTTACCAGGAATAATACCATGATTAACCTCCCTCCTCTCACTACCTCTAGTCCATCTAGTTGGAAACCTCCTTAGGCCTCTTTTGTTAAGTTAAATTTTGATGGGGACACTAAGGATAATCCTAGCCCTACAAGGTATGGGGGCATCATCAAAGATCACACAAGAATGTTGGCCTTCATATATTCGAGGACCATAGGATTAACACTTATAATGAAGTAGAGTTATCATGTCTGAGGATGGGTTTGGAGTATGTTCAACGCTAAGGTTATAATCATCTCTTTGTTGAAGGGGATTCATAGCTCATCATTAATATGTCTGCAGAATACAAGTTGTCTCATATTTTGAAAGTATCTAAAAGTTGTAGATTGGAATCATTGTTAGAACATGTAGTACTTCTCATCTCGAACAACCCAGCTCTTATTGTACTACATCTAAGGCAAACATGAAATAGAGTGGTGGATCTATTAGATAATAATGGTTTCCTAGAGTCCTCCCAACCTATGGCATTAAAGTGGAGCTGCTTACCTACCTCCTCTCTAAAGATGGCCTACGGGAAGATGGTTCAGAAAGATTGCCCAACCTCGGATGGGGCGACTAGTGGAGAAAGGGGGGAGGATGCCACCGCTCTACCTGACTAATTACAGGAAAAAATGTAATCAATCTGCAAATGGTATTAACTCCCTCAGCCTTGGGCCAAATGAATGGAAGTTGAGTTACTGATCAAGGCAACATTGAATGTGTGATGGGGATGGAAATAATGCTTAACATGCATGTCATAATTCATTTGTGGGATTTCGTATCCCAGAGCATGTCAGAGACAATATGGTTTATAGGCTAGAATAAGGCTAGCAATGAGGTTTTAAGGGGTAGAGGGGAAAGTAGGCCTTCGGAAATTTGTAGAGTGCAACAACAATCCTCACCTCATCCTGTTGTTACAAGGAAGAACAATGTCTGGGCGGGTCGGTTTAACTTTTGTAAACTCTACTTCTAAAGGGCAAGTAGATTTTGGGAGCCACCTGAGGATACACCTGGAATCTAAATTACCTAGCCTTCAAACGAGGAAGTGGTAATCAAGACGACATTTTGCTGTGAAACTCAGGAAGTTAAGGAAGAGTATCCTCTCCTCTCATTCAGGTAAATTCTATTATGGTGTTTGGCATCTTTCCTCTATGTTTGTTTATGGTTTGCTCCTTCTCAAATCAATTTGGGAGACACCTTCCTCCTCGCCTAGTTTTTGGGGGAAGGTGGTAATTTTCATTTTATAACTTATCCTCTACTGAGTTGGAAGTGGTGCAGGGTGTAGAGACTAAAGGGAAGTTGACTTGGTAATTTTTTCGTGTGGAGTACTTGCGTTGGGATTGGCCTTTGTTATTTCTATCCTATAGTTTCTTGGGTTTATGTAGTTCTCGGATACTGGTGTAGTTCGTTTTACTTTGATATCCTTACCAAGAATCAAGGGAGATGGGTTTGGTCTGTGTGTTTGCTGGGTAGAAGGTGGTGCATGTTGTTATGGGTTTCCCTTGGCTTTGACTGGTATATCAACTACCAATATTTGGTGTGGGCTTAGAGGAGGTTGTGTCCTTGTCTTCTTGTATTTGTGTGGGTTGGTTTGTGGCTTTTTCATCTTACTCTAGGTGGGGGTTTGGATCTAGGATGGTGTAGTTGGTAGCTAAGTGAATCTATGGTGAATTGGTGTCTGGAAGCTGGTAGAGGTCGAAGCTTGAAATTTGCATTACTTTATGCTCACCCTACTAGATAGGGTGCACTGTTGGCCAATTTAGAGGCCACATATCAAGTAGTCTCCAGTCAATTAAAGGTGAAGTGGATCTGAGGGAGAGAATCTCCATTTACCCAAACCAACTCATATCTTATAGTCTAGGTCTTTGATGTAGTATTCATAATGTCGAGGCAAAGAAGCAGAGTGAGAAGAGGGGCCACCTATTATGAGGAGTGTGCCTATAGAGGAAACTCTCGTTTACATAATAAATTAAGAGGATTTACAACTAGATACATGGAGTAGATTCTTGTGCATGTGTAGGAATAATTGACCCAATTCGAAGGGGAAGCCTCCTCCCAAAGAACTTCCCTCTCAGATTATGAACTGTTGGAAGAGTGGATAAGATGGATCCCTGATACAGGACATACATGAGGCACATCTAATAAGCATACACAGATAATAGATTTGTACTGGAAGATGAAGTTTCTCTTGGGATGCATGCTAATAGATAGCCATGAGTTTAGGAGGGACCTCTTATGAACCTTGACTCATATGCATGGGCACCTAAAACATTATGATTGTAGGTTGAAGATGATGGATCGCAAGCTAGCGAGAATCAAACAACATCTCAGCATCCCTCTAACAACCATTATACCCTCGGCAGACCCAAAAACCCCTATCTCAGTAGTAGGATTTGATTCTAAATTTCTTTTCTAACTATGTGATGGATCGCATTAATGGATATGTATGGCCAAATAGGTAATTATTATGGCATAGGCTTGTTTCATGTTAATTTTGTTAGTTTCCAGTTGTCTCTTATGTCCCTTCAAAGGGTACAATTTTGGTCATGGTCCAGTGTCCCCAACAAGAGATCGATATGTCTTATGATAATATGTGATGTAATCTTATGTTTTTGAAGTTAATAGAATTCACTCAAAAAAAAATTTCTATATAATAATAATAATAAAATTATTATTCATAATAGCTTTGCTCAAGCTCTTATTTTATTAAAAAATAAAGAAAAAAATTAATAATAATATATAATAAAAGATATAATTAAAAAATTTGTTGAATATTTAATAAATGATGTTAGTTGAAAGCATTTTTTTTAATGTTAGTAATTTTATTTTAAAATGCTCTTATTTTATGAAAAAAAAAAAGAAGATAAATTCAATAATCACATTTAATAAATTATGTTCAAGAGGGGGAGGGGCTCTTTATGGCCTTGAGGATGACAAAGTGTTATTGTAATTATGGGGACTTGGTCATATGACACATAATCAAGCACAAGTTCATGATCTTTATCAAGGTCTCTTGATTTCCAAAGAAAAGTGGATGAAAGAGCTCACAATCCTCGGAGACTCCCTCCTTATTTTGAAACATTTAGTTAAAGGCTCAGCGACGAAGGAAAAATATTTGGAAAATATCATAAAAAAACACAAGAAATTGTAAAAGACATTACATCAATAACATACTTTCATGTATTTGGGACCATACAAAGAAGCAGACAAGCTCGTTAATGATGGATGTAAATTGAAAGTAGGAGAATTACACATCAATGACCAAATTAAGCCATCAATTATCCCTCAATGGGGTCTAATAACTAAAAAATTAATTTAACGTAATGCAAATTAACTCATCAGGCCAAGTTCATAGTCATCAAGGACTTCAATATAAATCAATAGTTTTATTTTTTGTAAATGTTGTGTTGTGCTGAGGTAATTCTGTAAGGTATACAGCTAAAAAAACCCCATTTTTGTTGCTTAGAAATATGCCCCTAGTGAAAGTTAGCACATCTCTTGGATAAAAGAAAAATGATAGAAATTTTGAAGAAGTTGATATGTAATTCCTAATCTATTTGTTGCGAACCACGTGCAGATTTATATAATATAAACACTCTTTCGAGTTAAAAAGAACATTTAATAAATGATGTTAGTTAAGAATTACAATTCTTAAATTTTAATTTTACTTTAAATTCTTAAAATACTTTTAGTGTATTTGAGTTTTGTTATTGTGCCGAGAGGTACATTCTACAACACAATACGAGAAGGGTGTGTGGTTTTGTCCATGCTCGACATGGAGTTGACACATGTCCTTTTAAATTAAAAATAAATAAATATTTAGTTAATAAGAAATTAAATATATCATATATGTTTTAACCCTTTTCCAAATTTATAATTATATTTTCAAACTTAACCATTCATTAATTTAAAGATTTTAAAAATTAAGTGGATATTCATAATCATGTCCACATCTCAAAATTGCAATAATATAAGTTGTAAGTCTACTTGTTATACATTTTTGAGTTTTTTTGGGCAATATATTCAAGTCAAATTTGCCCAAAACCTTGGAGAGATTTGTTGGAATCACACATCTGAGTTGTGAAATCTCCACAATCTAAGTTCCCCAAGGGTTTTTGATGGTGTTGAATCCATATATGTAATCAAAAACACTTTTTAAACAACAAAAATTCATGTTTTGTCCAAAACTTGCTTACCAGATTTTGACCAAAAACTCTAAAATGCATAATAGTTAGACAACACTATAATATAATGGTGGAATAAGTAAAACTATGACAAATACTCCTGAAATATAACCACTAGAAAACCCGATAGAGATGCACAACTTCTACCATTTTAGCAACCGGCTAAAGCAAAACAGGAAACCTTGCCATTGCCAAACTCGGAGCTGCCAATGCTTGAGAGTCTTTGTCGGAACCGTATCGAGAGCCATAAACCTTTCCATAATAGTTAGTGGTTAAATTTGGTTGGTGTTTAACTATATTTTTCGCTTTTGGAATGTAGACCTTGAGGAAAGATTTGCACCTCGTGGGATTTGTTCCCTCTCAATGCATGATAGTCCAAAGTTAGATAGATCTAGGCTGGTAATTTATGATTACAATAAATTTATATATTTAATTATGTTAATAGGCATGTCTATTTTGGAATATGGCTTCCAAAATTTTAATTTATTTTTCAATAATTAGTAGATGGGTGATGGGGATTTAACCTCTATGGAATATTCTAAAATATTAATGTAGTATTCACAAATCCAAGGTAATTGAGATTTATCTACAAAGTAATTGTGTCTTTTATTTATTTATTTTAATTAAATTTATTAATTGAAAAGGATGTCATATGAACAAGTGGCATATGAAAATGAGTTATATATATATATATATATATATATATATATATATATATATATATATATATATATATATATATATATATATATATATATATATATATATATATATATATATATATATATATATATATATATATATATATATATATATATATGCACTTTTCATTGCATCAAATGAGGATTGCATAGAATAAAAGTTTTACGCTACTAGTCTCATCAAAGGGAAACCAAACCAATAACATAAGTTCAAAGTCTTGTGGTTGCTAAGACCTAGTCTAACTAGAGCATCTTGCAAATAAAAAATTTATAAAAATAGGTTGGTTGTGCTAGCCCTTGGCATAAATCGACATTATAAGACAAAAAATACTACTAGTGTTGCAAGCAAAAAACGAGTGAGTCTTCCAAAGAATTTGGCAAAATATCTAGGCTTCCACGTTGGCGGCCTCATTCGAGAAGAATGAGATATTGGTTGATCTTGGCTAGAATGATGAACTTCACTCTATATTGTCAATTTTGTCCTCCAACTCTGCGACTTTTATATAATTTTCCCAATAAGTCCTCTTGTACCTCTTTATGTGATATCAAGGCAGGGTGGGGAACGCCTGTTCTTTGGCACCCTGTTACACAATAATTTGTCACTCTCCCTTCACTCCCTGTTCCTGATCCCGGAGAACCCTAGTAGTGACTATTGTGTTATACTTTCACCATGAAAACCTTATTCTTGCATCCCTTGAAGTTTGAAGAAAGTAGTCCCCACTCCCTTCATAACATTTCCAGAGAATCCTTCTTAAAACCCAGTTTTTAAGATCAACGCTCTTTCCCAATGTCTCACCCGTGCTGATGGCAGAGTTTTACATTGTGACCTGCGTTGATCAGCGCTACTGTTAGCCCAATACTCGCATTGGTCTACTTCTGGATTTTTTTTTTATAAAAGTAAGCAGAGTTTCACATCTAGAAACTTCTAATGGTGATGTACTCGATGTTCGTTTGGTTGGATAAGGGCCAAGAACTCCATATAAGGTTCTTTCCCCCTTAAAAGTGGACCTTCCCAAGGAGATAATACCTTCTTCCCCCTTGAGTGGATCTCATTCTTATCCTCCTCTCCTTATATAAACCACTTCCTCTTACACTTTTTTGTTATAATACAACACATAGTGAAAGTGGTGGAGAGATAGAATGAGCTGTAAAATTATGAAATCTTTAGCTTTTGATAGAAGAAGATTAGTCTTAGATGACAAAAGACTAGTCTTTGCTAGCTAAAGCATGAGGAGAGAGAGTTAGAGCTTGGAAGCCATTTCATGTCAAGCTAGAGGAGGAAAAGATTGCTGAAAAGACGTGTAGTGGGACTTGGATACCACAAAGGAGATCCCCAACATCAAGGCTTCGGTTGTATTTCCCTTTGAAGTTTATTTTAATACAACTAATGGTTTATTTCCTATATCAGGTGTAATATTACATTTGATAACTTAGAACTCTTTGACATTTTCAGTAGATTGGATTCGATTTTATGATATCACGTTTGTTGTTGTTTCTTGCATGTTTGTTTCGGGTACTTGAACAAAAGGAGTGAAAGGAAGCTAGAGCAAGGAAGCAAGATCACCATCAAGTGGATTAGCGTTATAAGAGGTAGGCCCTCTTATTCGATTCTAATCTAAGGAAATTTACAATAGATTGCCTTGTTTGTGGCTAGACCCATTCACTTGGGCTAGAGGGATCGTCTCTGTCCGCAGAGAGGATATTCCTACACCACAAATTGGCGACTCCATTGGGGAAATACATCTCCTTTTCATCACTCTGTTTTGTCTACTTGTGTGCCTAGTTTGTTTAATTATGGTCTTTTGGATCTGTACATACACTATCCCACCCTCTCATGTGTTAAGTCTGGCCCTATGTGAAGTTATTTTTTATTTTTTCTTTGAATCCCTCGATCAGCGCTAGTTTCAGCTAAACAGTTGCGCCGATTAGCCTGACAGTCATGCCAGTTTCCCTTTTCAGCACTAGTTTCAGCCAAAAAGTCGTGTCAGTTCCTGAGTTAAGATAAAATTAGGGTTTCTCCCATTCCAGTGCCAGTGTGTCTTGACCCTCAACTCCCTTCTTCCACCTAGAAGTGACTAGGATGCTTTGTTTGCTGGGTTTGATTGATTGGCTTGAAGTTTCATTGCTTGATTTTTTGAGTTTTTTGGATGGTTTCTATGACCCTAGGGTATCTAGGTTAATTACAGTTCATTTGTTTGTTTATTCATTGTGTCAAGTTTTTGATTTGTTGCTTCATTTAATCCATCTTTCAATCGCAACATCTTCATTGCTTCATTTTCAATTGAATGAGTGAAAGAGTCTCATTTGTTCTCTTATTTCAAGTGTCTCTTTTCTCTTTCCGAGCATAGATTACATTGCTTGGTTTGTCAATTGAAGCATTTATGTGTTTGGTTTTTTCGATGCAAGGAAGAAGTTGCTTTTAGTTTCATTTATCATGCTTTGGATTTGATCGATGCTTGTTTGTTCAGAATTGTGAAAAATTTCATTAAAGTGCTTTATGTGAAAGATTCATTTTTCATTTTATGAAAAGAAGAACATCATTCTAGTTTACTTAAGCGAAAATATTGCATTAGTAGCGTTATTGAGAAGCTAGAATTGCATCATCATAAGCATGGAAATGAAATGAAACTTCTTTTGTTGTTAAGGGGAGATTAAGTGCATTTAGGACATGTATAGTGAAAGATTTCATTCTTTGATTGTTGCACTGATTGTGTGCTCTCTATCCCTCAATTAGTGTTAACGTTCATCGAAGACAATGATTTCTTTTCTCATACAACTGCATATAGGAGTTTTCATATGACAGTGGTAGGGCCTTGAAATTGAAACCTAATTCAATATCAACCATTAAAATTTATTGAATTAACCTAAGGAAGAATTGAAACTTAACGCTCACATTCAGTGGTCTAGGCTAGAGATGTGTTCCGATGTCTTTAAACCTAGAAGTTGTTGTTAATTTTAGACATCGCTAGTATGGACTTGTGCTCCCCGTACCGTCACGTATATAAAGGGAGACCCCACTAGGTTTGTAATCCTTGATCCATAGGAAGTCGAGTCTGTCACCTTGTAAACATGATACATCGAACACATCATTTGGGGAGATAACATGCTCGTATTTTTCGGTTCGCCAAGAGGTATTCTGCAGTTCACAGTTGCCTAGTAATCCGTTTGCCAAGATTATCCTAAGTAGTCATTTTGGTCTTTTTGACTCTTTAAATTTTAAAGATCATTGAGCACTTGTCCTTTCGAGCTCGTTAACTCCAAAAGTGACTAGAGTCACCTTTTGCTCTATTCTTGACTCTTAAAATATGAAAAAACAAAGTTTTGTTTCAGTGTTTTAAAATTATCTGCCCACGAAATATTCCCGGTTAAAGTTATCTTCCTTAGTGATTCTTTAGGGTTGATTCCAATGGAAACATTTCCGGAGTTTACCAGTTAAGGATTCCCCTCCGATGGGAGTCCTGTTCCTTTTCCTTCTTTTGGAAACATTGGCGCTCCTTATATGGCAATGTTGTCCCTTCCTGGGTTAACTATTAGTTTACCTGTCTGGTTATTTTTTACCTCGATGGTCCCGAGTGTCCCAACTCCTGCCCAACCATCTCCTTCATTTGAACCACGCCATGTTGATTCTAAGGTTGACCTCTCACCTTCTTCACCTATTTCTTCACCCTCCTCTTCTACTTCACCTTATGAAAGTTTGAAATCTAGTAACCAGGAGGCTAAGAAGAAGAAGAAGAAGATGAAGAAGAAGAAGTCAGATAAGCGAGAGGCCTACTGTGCAGCTATTGCTCCAAATGAACTTCCCGTCGACAAACCTTTTGATCCTTTGCGAAAGGTAAAATTCCCTTATAGGCTATAAAAGGGTGACCATCTCCTTCGAGACTGTCATGGCATTCCCAGAGTCTTAGAGGTAAGGACTGAAGACATGAATTGACCATCCTCGTCGACCTTTGGAGATCATGTCGATGCTACGCCTTCTGCTAATGATGGTAAGAAGAAGGGAAAGATTAGATTCCCCTGTAGGTTATGTGAAGGGAAGCATCTTCTTCACCTTTGTCCTCTTATAGATAAAGCTTCCAAAATTTTGGAAAACCTTATAGCTCCTCAAACCCAACTTCCTGTTGGTTATCAGAGGATTTCTTCTAACCCTCTCCTAGTTGGTAAAGAGATTGACTTGGATTCATCTCTTGCCCATCTGGCTCTTCCTAAGCATGACTCTCTTATGTCTGTTCCAAACCAACCATTGGTCGAAAAGAGTGTCGACTTGGCTCCGCCTTCAGTTTTTCACTCTATTCCCGAAGAGAGTAGTGATCATACTGCTCATATTCTTCTCGTCTCCTTAGATTCTCATGAATCGAAGAGTGACCCTCCTGTCTCGATTGTTCATGAGAGTCCTTCTCCTATTCCTGAAGAGCATGGGGGGAATCCTGTGATACCCCCACCAAGTAGTTCTGTTGTTTCTTTTGGTTGGATTCAATTGGCTGCATTTCGACTCCCATCTTATGTGCCTTTCTAGATTACAGTACAAACTTATAATATGGTAGTACATCGCACTCTATTAGATGAAGGCTCATATGTTAACATCATGTCTTCTACTACTTGACAAGCTTTGGGATCCCCACAGCTTGTGCCTGTCACCCAAAATCTGTTGGCTTTCAGTAGAGGAGCCAGTAAACCTTTAGGGATCCTTTCGAAGTTCCCTATTACTTTGGGAGGAAAGACTGTCTATATAGACATGATGGTAGTCCAAGGTCCCTTAGACATCGATCTTCTCCTTGGGCGCGACTATGTTTATGTCATGGGAGCTCTTGTTTCTTCGCTCTTCCATGTGGTTTATTTTCTGCACGAATGGAGAATAGTGACCATTGATCAATTATCATTCGTCGGTCACCAAATGGCTCCAATCCTACTATCATCCCCTATTGGTTCTTGTTTTCAAGCAATACCCTCCCCACCACAGGTCAATTATGTGGCTGCCCATTCCGTCTCCACATCTGCTGATGATCACGCAGATGCCATGGTACATTATGTATTGGGGGCATTAAAACCTGATCTATCATTTGTACCAGTTGACATGTGTTCCTCCTAGAGCGTAGTTCTCCCATCCAGTGAGGACCTCTTAGGGGCCATGTTCTCGTATGGTCCATGATCAGCTGTTACGAGGATAGTTCTTTTTTTGTGTCAACCTCGTTAAAAAATGAAACAACGTGTGAGGATAGTTTATTCCTGTATCAACCTCATTAAAAAACGAAACATATTTTGAGGATAGTATGTTCCTATATCAACCTCGTTAAAAAATGAAATAGATGTCATGAGGATAGATCCTAGTCTTGTGTTAACCTCGTTAAAAAATGAAACAAAGTGTCGAAGCGTGGTTCCTGGTCTTGTGTCAAGCTCCTTAAAAAATGAAACAAGGAGTCTTGAGTATAGTTCTTTTACTGTGTCAACCTCGTTAAAAAATGAAACAACTCCCTTTTCCAAATCGAATATTTGATTAAGATCTCGTAAAATCCCAGTCGAGTCTTTCCTGGATCTCGAAAGTGAACCTTCATTCCATCCACCTAGCTGAATGAAATGAAGCTTGGGGGGCATGTACCTTGAATTGAGTCATTATGTTGGGGGCCTGCAAACTTAACTCAAGCATAGTTTGTCTTTGTTTCAATCTTGTGTAAAAATGGAACCAAATTCAAGCATAGTTTTTTGTTTCAAGGTTGTGTAAACATGAAATTGAATTCAAGCAGAGTTCCCCATGGTTCAAGCTTGTGTAAAAATGAACCCATGCCCAATTTACATCTCATGATTGTTGTTTTTATCAGATAACTTCTGCTAGATGATCCTTGGTTGTTTCATTCCATCGCCACCATCTATTTGGTCAATCATATGCTTTCACTTAGTTGTTTTTCCTTTCTTGAGGAACTGCAACAATGAGTTGTTTTGTTAGCCAACCTCTTGACCATTACATGTTTTGAGCAGTTCCATCATTGTCGGAACTAGTTTCTATCCCTTTATACTGCTCGTTCCTCCAGGACGAATCACCTTTAAGCTATTTTCTTACTCGTAAAAAATGAAAAGATTGCCGAGTATTTTTCCTTTTTGACTCATTAAAGTAAATAGAAATGGGGAATCTACTTTAAGCTCTTTTCTAACTCTCAAAACACAAAAAAGATTATCGAGCTCTTGTCGTTTTGACCTCATAAACAATTGCAAAACTTCGTTTACCAAGTATACGTTTACCCCTTTTTCAGGCTGGGATAAACTATTTCCGAAAAAGGTACACCTTAGCCGAACATGGCTAGGAGGTTCTCTTGAGTATTGTTTTCTACCTTTTCGGGCTCGAGGGACAACTTTACGAAAAGGGACCTTTTGTAGTTTTCTTTTCCATGTCTTTTTCAAACTCTCTAAACATGAAAAAGATTATGAGTTTCACCTTTGTCGGACTCATTAAAAGATTCTGAGTTTCACTTGCCTCCCTGGGTTTTGGGTTACCTATTTTAAACCTCTCATATGATCTCTACCACGTTACCATGACCTTTGATTTTATGATGTCAAATGCTGCCAAAATACAGAGTCATGTCAACCATATGTTCAAGAGAAGTCTTCCTACCTGTACATTGTTTGATCATATGTCACCATCTTGGATTACTCTCATTCATTGTGTTTCTCATTTTGTGTCGATGATGAAGCATTCATTATGACCTTCCTTTGACATATCACTTCATGTCGACTTCATCTTATTATCCATAAAGTTGATCTAGAAACTCCGTTCCAGTAACTTAGAGCTTGCATGCCCCAATGACAAGTTCTTCGTACTCGACGACAGGTTCTCATCATTGGCCTTCGATCGAATGATTTCACGAGTGTTCGACTTCAGTTCCTTATTCACACTTCGTGAATTGTACTAATAGTACCTTGAGAGCCATTGACATTATGGGTGGTTTCTCTCGCATTTGTTAACGGTTCACATCATTGGCCAATAATCAAGTGCTTTTTAGCATGTTTGACTTCAACACATTTATTCACATGTTAGAAATTGTACTTTAATCGGGTCGTGTTGGAGCGCAAGACCCTGGGCTTAGATCATAAAAGTCCAGGTTGCGAGGAGTGATGAGTCATTCATGATTACATACATGATTCTTTAGATGAATGGTTGCGACCATATCGTGGGTCTTTTCATTTTGATCCTCTCTATGCAGATGGTTGCACCCATGTCGTCGATCTATTTCATATGATCCCTTTAGTCGGATGGCTGCGTCCATGCTGAGGATCCATGCATATGATCCTTTTCTTGATAGATAGTTGCACCTATACCATGGATTCATGTATTGTTATATGCCTCTCATGTTTATCAGGCATGACTATAAGATTTCAGATATGTACATGTATATTTGAGTTGCAGGTCTTCTGATGCTAGTATTCCAAGTCCTCGCTCCGTCTTAAAGCATTTCAGCCATCGCTCTCAACTCTAACTTCATGCTTTAGGGGGCATCTGTTACATAGTAATTTGTCACTCTCCTGTCACTCCCCATTCCTGATCCCGAAGAACCCTAGTAGTGACTATTGTGTTATACTTTCACCATGAAACCTATGTTGTTGCATCCCTTCAAGTTTGAAGAAAGTAGTCCCCACTCCCTTCAGAACATTTCCAGAGAATCCTTCTTAAAACCCAGTTTTTAAGATCAACGCTCTTTCCCAGTGTCTCACCTGTGCCGATGGCAGAGTTTTACACTGTGACCTACGCTGATTAGCGCTACTGTTAGCCCAATACTCGCGTCAATCTACTTCTGGAAAGTTTTTTATAAAAGGAAACAAAGTTTCACATCTAGAAACTTCTAGTGGCAATGTGTTGGATGTCCGTTTGATTGGATAAGGGCCAAGAACTCCATATAAGGTTCTTTCCCCCTTAAAAGTGGACCTTCCCAAGGAGATAATACCTTCTTCCCCCTTGAGTGGATCTCATTCTTATCCTCCTCTCCTTATATAAACCACTTCCTCTTACCCTTTTTTGTTACAATACAACACATAGTGAAAGTGGTGGAGAGATAGAACGAGCTGCAAAATTATGAAATCTTTAGCTTTTGATAGAAGAAGATTAGTCTTAGATGACAAAAGACTAGTCTTTGCTAGCTAAAGCATGAGGAGAGAGAGTTAGACCTTGGAAGCCATTTCATGTCAAGCTAGAGGAGGAAAAGATTACTGAAAAGGCGTGTAGTGGGACTTGGATACCACAAAGGAGATCCCCAACATCAAGGCTTCGGTTGTATTTCTCTTTGAAGTTTATTTTAATACAACTAATGGTTTATTTCCTATATGAGGTGTAATATTACATTTGATAACTTAGAACTCCTTTACCTTTTCAGTAGATTTGATTCGATTTTATGATATCACGTTTGTTGTTGTTTATTTCATGTTTGTTTCAGGTACTTGAACAAAAGGAGTGAAAGGAAGCTAGAGCAAGGAAGCAAGGTCACCATCAAGTGGATTAGCGTTATAAGAGGTAGGCCCTCTTATTCGATTCTAATATAAGGAAATTTACAATAGATTGCCTTGTTTGTGGCTAGACCCATTCACTTGGGCTAGAGGGATCGTCTTTGTCCGCAGAGAGGATATTCCTACACCACACACCCTCCTTGGGTGACAGTGAGTTTGAATGGATTCTAGAATGTCGTCGCTCCAATCTAGGTCAAGGGGATGACCTATTACACTGCGACCGAAATTTGATAGTTTGTCAACCAATTTGTTGCCTTCTCTAATGACATGAGAGGGGAGGGGAGTTGTGATTTTTTCAAGGAGTTTTGAAGTATCACCTATTGGAGCTTCCAACCTTCAACTCTTTGATACTTTTGAAGAATTTGATCCACATTGGATTTTGTGGAAGATACTGATCTAAATTTGATCCATAGAACACTGTCAAAGAACCATGACTGTGTCAGGTCGAACAAATATCTAAAGAAATCCAAAATAGCGATCAAAGACAACCTGAACCAGTGGCAATGGCAGCTGACATGGAATGATGAGGACCTCGGTCAAAGCGCGCTGACCGAGGCCCATGGAGACCGTGCGGGAGGCCAAAGTAGCCCCTGGGAGCCCCAGATCGGGAAACAGGGGTGGTTTTTCATGCGCAATTAGCGCATCGCTAGGCGAATGCGGCCACGAAGGAAAAGCCCGAGCACTCGGTCGCATGGGGGAACCGGAGGACCATGAGTGAAAAAAGGAAAAAAGCGCTAAACATAAACGGCGGGACCCGCACTATGGAATTCGGTAGTTTTGATCCGGGCGCCCTTAAACGGTAAGAGGTTTTGGACGAGAGAGGAGCGATTCCATACATCGATCAACGCATGGCAGGCGGAGGTGAGAGAAAACCGTCGTTGATCGCGCGCTATCGGTCGAGCAATTCAATCGCACAAAATGTGCGTACGACGTCAAATCTAGAGGGCCCAGATCGGACGGCTGAGATTGTGCCTGATGGAGGAAGTGGAATCGATGGGGAATTAAGCCACGTCTTAAAGGGATTTGGAATCCATTTGACTGCCACAGTGGAGGAAAAACGCATCCACAACGTAACTGAAGAAACGAATCGACGAAGCAGGCTGGCGCCGTTTAGAGGAGGACAAGTGGCCACTCCCTGAGCGTTCATAATAACGTTGAGCAAGGAACTCCAAGCGCAGCTGCAAAAGGTGAATCGACAGGCGGAAGAGGAACTGAACAGGCATAGGGGACGAATGGCTTAAGCCATGAACAGAGGAAGAAGACAGTCAGTCGAAAGTTGAGTAGTCGAGAGACGAAGAAGAGGAACAGTGAACCCTGAGAGGAGGACTGAACACAGAGAATAGTAAAGCCAAGCAGAAGGAGACAGAGGGCCGAGCTGACCAAAGGCAGCGTCAAGCACCAGAGAGCTTGAAGATTCAAGCCATCCCATAGAGGATTCTGTCTGGACTAAGCATCACATTTGGCTCTTTCCACAGTAGACCAGAAGATCACAGAGCTGGTAGGAAGAAGAAGAGTCTGTGTACTCCAGTGGCTTGGGGAATCTAAGGACCACCCTGCCAAGCAAACTTGCTTCAGGAGAACTCACATTAAGTCCCTGCATTGCAATTTCTCTGCTTGAAGACACAATAAAACAAGGCCACCACTGAAAGTTGGACGGAGACGTAGCCCTGGAGAATACGGTGAACTCCTTATTAAAATTGTTTGTCTTTGTGTTGCTTACTGTATTTCTCTGTTGTCTTTCCATTTTAATGTCTGTGTATTGGCAATCTGATCGATCCGTTGCTTCAATAACATAGAACACACACCAGCACATGAGTCTATAATACCTTAGTTTAATAAATCTTTAACTGATGTCACTCATAGGGTGAATATCAGATCAAGTGGTATCAGAGCCCTAAGTTGTAATGTTAGACAAGCTTGTGTTGGTTTAGCTGTGAATGCTCACAAGATCAAAGCTCAAATTAGGAGAAGGAGAGTTGGTGGAAACTAATCTTGAAATTGGGAGAGTCTATCTTCGAAAGACAATGTCAGAAGAAGGTTCTATAAGGCCAGACCCTCAATTCATAGAGAGTTTCCTAGCTATAAAGTCTATGGTTGAAGAAATGTACAGAGACTTTAGAAAGCAAAAGGTGGAAGATGCATCAGGCTCTAAGCAAGAGAAAGAAGAAGATGAGTCTCACTTCTATGACAACTCCAAAGTAAAGGGGAAAGAGGAACACTTTCTCACACCTCCTAATAGCCCTGTGCATAATAAGAAAGCATCTTTGATTAAGCTAGATGTTAAATTTGATTTGCCTATATATAATGGAGAGCTAAATGCCGAAAAGTTGGAAAATTGGATTAGACAAATTGATGTGTATTGCAAGGTATAGAACTTAAACTCAGACAAAAGTAAGATTCAGCTGGCAAGCCTACGCCTAGGAGGCACTGCCTTGGTTTGGTGGGAAGGCAGAACCCAAGCTGATATGAAAAGACATGGCAAGACCATCTCTGTCTGGAGTGAATTTGTTGCTGCAATAAAAAAGCAGTTCTATCCATTAGCCTACATGCAACAAGCCATGATGAGTTGGCAAACTATTTGACAATTGAAAGGGAAAAGTGTGCAAGGGTATACTCAAGAATTCAAAAAGAGGGCATTGATGTTGGGTATCTCACTAGACTCATCGGAGACTCTTTTGAAGTACATTGGTGGTCTACACAGCTACATGAGGCATACCATCCTCATGTTTAATCCCACTAGTATAGATGAGGTATCTGTACAAGCTACTCATCTAGAGGCTAGAGGAAAGAATGACAATCCAGAAGTTGGGGGACCATCCCAACCCACTATAAGCAAAAGTAAGGAGAAAAGAAAACAGAAGTAGAAAGCAAGGAGGGCTAACACTGCACAGAAAGCCAAAGCTTCATGCACTCGCCGTAAAAAGGAGGGGCATGATGATGAGCATTGTTGGATTTTGCATCTAGAGCTGAGACCTAGGAAGTCCGAGGGCAAGAAGAAGAAGGCAGCTGCAGCTATTCAGAGAGATTTGGGGTCAGACTCGGGAGATGAAACAACTATAGCAGTCATAGGTATAAAAGGTAAGAATTCGAAAGCATCTACTAGTAATTCCGCTCAATCTATTATTGATGGAGAAAATGAGAGAAAAATACATGAGCTTTTCCATATTCGAGTTATTTCCAAAAATCAAAAGATTGATACTTTGTTTGATAGTGGCTCACAAATAAATTTGATTTCTGAAGCAATTGTAAAGAAATTGGGATTAGCAACCTCACCTCACAAGAAACCATACCCATTAGGATGGTTGAATGGTAAAGCACAACTACAAGTGACTAGACAATGCAAACTCAAGTTTTCTTTTGGGTCAGCGTTTGTAGATGAGGTTGAGTTGGACATAATTCCTTTGGATATATGTGGAATTGTTTTAGGAAGTCCTTACTTGTATGATAGAAAGGCTATTTTCTATAGAGCTGAGAACAAGTATCTACTTGTCAAAGATGGAATCGAATACTTTGTAAGAGCTCATAAGCTCAAGAATAATTATACTCTCATAAACTCAGGACAGATGAAAAGAATGATAAATTCATGCAAACAATTCTTACTGATGGTTGTAAAGGAAAAGAAACCTGATAAAACCAATGTATTTGAGGGCTGTAATGCTGAACAACAAGCTGATATAGAAAAGGTTGTTTCAGAGTATGATGTCTTGTTTCAAGAACCTAAAGTTCTGCCACCCAAAAAGGGAATAGTACATGCTATTATTTTGCAGCAAGATGTTCCATTGCCTAACATTGGGATGTACAGGTTGTCTGCTTTAGAGAATGTTGAAATCTAGAAGCAGGTGCAGGAGTTGCTCGAGAAGGGCTTCATCAGGCCTAGCACATCACCATGTGGGTCACTAATCGTTTTGGTGAGAAAGAAAGATGGCTCTTGGAGAATGTGCATTGATTACCGAGCACTGAATAAGATAACAATCAAGAATCATTATCCCCTTCCTCGCATCGATGATCTTCTAGATCAATTGAAAGAAGCTATTTATTTCACCAAGCTGGAATTGCACAGTGGATACCATCAGGTCAGAGTTGCAGAGCAAGATGCATGGAAGACTACTTTCAAAACAAAGTAGGGATTGTATGAATGTCTGGTTATGCCTTTTGGCTTAACTAATTCTCTTGCTACTTTCATCAGATTAATGAATGATGTACTTAGACCTTTTCTTGATGATTTTGTTATTGTGTATCTGGATGAAATTCTGATTTTTAGTAAGACGTGGGAAGAACATTTAAAGCATGTTAAGCAGACATTAGATGTTTTGAAAAGAGAAAAACATTATGTTAAACTCTCAAAATGTGAATTTGGCAAAACATCTCTAAGCTACTTGGGTCATATAGTAGGGGGAGGTGAAGTGAAAATAGATCCCTCTAAAGTGGCAGTCATTGTGAACTGGCCTAAACCTAGGTCTGCTACAGAAGTGAGAAGCTTCTTAGGAGCAGCACAATATTGGAGGAAGTTCATTTCTAACTTCTCCTCGATTGCAGCTCCCTTACATGCTTTAACAGGATTGAATAAGGTGTTTCAGTGGGGAGGCAAACATCAAGAAGCCTTCGACACATTGAAAGAGAAAATAGGTACAGCACCTGTACTAGCACTGACAGATCTACAGAGACCATTTGAGATCCAAACTAATGCCAGTGAC